>CM069081.1:24588554-25816054 GCA_035578085.1 Solanum pinnatisectum | reverse complement strand
CTCGATATCAGTGGATACATGTAACACCTCGTTATTTGAAAGAACAAGAATTAGAAAGAAACCCATTTTGGAAAAATTAAATTTAGAAAATTTTGGCAAGTTATGCTAAGTATGAGTTTTGGGTCAACTTCAAAAGACCATATCTCTCATCACAAGATGAGTTAGGTGAGATACAATGTATTAGATGAAATATCTTTGAATTATCTTTCCAACGCCACCGAGTTTGCTAATTTTCGAATTCGTATGAGGGAGATATGCCCGTTTGAAGTCGGGCTGTCTAAATAAGGAAAGTCACAAATTTTAGAAGGGTGTTTTGGTATTTTCATTACCCAACTAACTTAATTCATTTTTAGTAATTAAATTGGGTTCTAAACTTATTTGGTTTAGTTTACGCTTCACAAAACTACGCAAGTGTTTTGAGAGAAGAGAAAAGAGGAAAAGAGAGGAGAAAGAGCCAAAGTTCATCGCGTTCTTGAGTTTCGCTTGCGGATTTCACCAAGGATTAATCCCTACGAGGTATGTGAGATCACATAGCGTTGGGTTCATTCACCCACACGCCAATCATGTTTAATTCAGTGCATTTACGTTCTTGAAAGTAGAGTAATTGAGTTTTTGATGGATTTTTGTTGAAGTTTCTATTGGGATCTTGATTGTTGAGTTTTGGAGGAGTTCTTGAGATGATTTGATGAGTTTTAAGGTTGTTTTTTTAGTAGATTCTTGTATACGTTGGTTGGGTATTCAAATCTAAGTGTTTGGGGAAGAAGCCAATCGAATCTAGATAGTTTAGGGCAGAAAAAAGAACAAGAACATTCGTAGGTTTTCTAGGCAGGGGGCTAGCGCACCGCGCCACTCACTGCGCCAGCATAAGGCATCTGTAGTTTGGCCTCTGGGGCACTGCGCCACTCAGTGCGCCCCAAGCCAACTTCTGTAGTATTATGTCTGGCTCCCTAAGCAACTAAGTACGCCAGGGTCGTCAGGTCCTTTACCCTTTCCCACTTCTTTCCATTTGAGTTTCCTCGAATCGTACCCATGTTTTCTAGTTATTTTCTACACTATAAGGTACATTTAAACATCGAGAGATCATCCATAACATGAGATCATACGCCTTGAATCCATAATTCAAATTCAAGGTAGCTAAGAGTCAAGTCAAGAGAGTTCTTAGAGTCTTTCAAAAGTATTTTACAATTGTTTTAAACTTGTTTTAAAGACTTAAGCATTGAGTTTGAGAAAGAGTAGAGTCGAGTTGAGTTCATTTCTTTAAAATGATGTATGGGGACTAAGTACTCCTAAAGAGCAAATGTTTTCACATTTATGATGAGAGGAAATACCGACTTCTGAATGAGTTTTCATGAGTAGTTTTGAGTTCCATCTCTTTTAAGAGATAATCTTTTTGAGTAATAACCTCAAACCATTGAGAAAGTTATGTTTTTAAACATATGAGCTGAGTATATTTTGTGAGTAGTATTGAGCACCGATATGGGGACGAGTTCATAATAACTCAAGTCTCCATAAACCATGTAGTCAACGTGGGTAGAAAGGGTCATACTTTTTAGATAATTCCTCAAATACTTTTTAGCATAGACTAGTGGATTTACTTAGTTGAGGCGTTCTACATCCCGACAAGTTATAGGACAGTTCTAACAGTGTGAGCGAAACGATGTATCATCACATAGCTCATAGTGATGGTTGTCGGTTAGAGAATCTCCCAAACATAGTTTATTTTGTATTCTTATATACAACTGAGATATTATGGTATTTTCAATACTTTGAGATGCTTTCTACTGTTTTAAATGTTTTATATAAATTGCACCCTTACTGTTGTTTATTTCTGCATTAAGTTGAGTATCCATGAGTTGAGTAAGGTTGTGGTAAGTGTTTCTTTCAGATTTCAGTTCAAGCTTATGCCATGTTTAGTTTTTCCCTCGCATGCTAGTACATTCAATGTACTGATGCCTTTTGACCTGCATCTTTTATGATGCAGATACATGTAACCAGGATCAACATCCAGCGCTTCGTTGATTCAGTTGAGCATTTCAGAGTCATTTGGTGAGCCTCTTTGCTTTCCGGAGGATCCCTTTTCATTGCTTTGTTTATTTCAGTTGTTAGGATGATCGGGGGTCTTGTCCCGACATCCCTCATAAGTATTAGAGGCTTCATAGAAAGTAGACATTAATAGTTCATTAGTCGTATTCATATCAGTTGTTTTGTTATAAAACTTGAGTTGCCACGTTGGCTAGTTGGATGCTTAATTCTAAAACATTCTAAGTTATTTTGAGACTGTTGAGTAAAATGCATTTGTTTTATTTTATTAAATGCTCAAAATCTTCCGCTGAGAGTTTATCCAAGCCAAGGGTTCGCTTAGGGCCAGTAATGGTTCTCGAGTGTCAATCTTGCCCAAGGTGTAGACTCGGAGCATGACAATACACCTTCGATTTCAAGATTTTAAAACTGTAATCGAGTATAATTGTGCTATTCATAAAGTAAGTTCCATATTAAAATTATGTGGAGATATTATCACTGATGATGACTTACTTGAGAAATTTTTTTCCACTTTCACGCTTCAAATGTGTTGTTACAACAACAATACCGTGAAAAGGGGTTTAAGATATATTCTGAATTAATTACATGCCTACTAGTGGCTGAGCATAATAATACTTTGTTGATGAAAAATCATGAAACCCGTCCCACTGGATCTGCTCCATTCCCTGAAGCGAATGTTGTAGCAACACATAATCAGTCCGAATCAAGAGAAAATAATTCTCGTGGACGTGGCCCGTGATTGTGGACGAGGACGTGGATGTGGTAGAGAACGAAATAATTATCGTCATTATGGTGGAAATAAACATGAGAGTAACAAAATTTCTCAAAATAATCCTTCTCGAGGTAGAATCAATATTTGTCACTGATGTAGTATGAAAGGTCATTGGGAACGTGAATGTCGTACGCCTGATCATTTTGTGAAACTTTATCATGCCTCTCTCAAAAGAAAAGATAATAGTGTAGAGGCACACTTGACCTTTCGGAATGATGATAACGAAGCAACCCCCTCAAATAAATATGATGATATGGAGGCAAATCTTGCTTATAAACATGATGACTTTGAAGGCCTCCCAAATATTACTCATTTGAAAACTGAAGACTTTTATGAGAATATTGATTGAAGAACTGATTATCTAACTGGGGATAAAATTATAAGAATAATTGTTGTTTTTCTATTATGTTTGCAACTATGTGTTTCTTCTTAAATGCTTTTCTTAAGGCATTATGTCTTACTAATTTCTACATTTTTAGTGTAATTTCCTAAAGTTTCTTATGTTGTTAGTTTTCACGTTGACGAGGGGAGAGAGGGGCTCGCTGGAGAGGGAGAGAGGAGGCGGTGGAGAGGGAGAGAGAGGAAGAGAAAGAATGATTTTAGGGTTGGTCTTTTAGAACTAAAATAGGAAGGGTTAGAAGAAACGATCTCGGCCATTGATTTAATAAGAGATGAAGGGATGAGATTTGATCTCAGATTTTAAATTAAAGTAGACGGTCAAGATTAAAAGCATGAGAATATATTGAATTGAATTTGGATGGCCACAATTGTAATAGCATTGGCTAGAAGTGAAGTGAAGTGGCTATAATTGAAATAAGAATTTGAAGTGGTTAGAATCGAAATGAATTGAAAAAGAAAAGGCTAGAATTGAAATAAATTTTGAATAGAAAGGCTGAAATTTAAATAATTTAGCAGAAAATTAAGGAAATGCCATTCAATTAAACACATTTAAACATTTAAAATAATTATGTAAAGTAATGTTTCAAGTTTAACTATCGATAAATACAATTTAATAATTTAATAATTTTTACAATAATTTTTGTAAACCATGCATACTAAAATTATAATTTTTAGACAAAATCGACTAAATTTTAAATTCAAAATATATTTCAAACAAAACGTATTTAATTGAATAACATTTCTGAAATTGCTAAAGGTCGGTCAAAACCATTACGTGTTCCGTGCTTTATGTGGGTATTTTAGGTTATTTCATTGTTTGTTTGATTGTTCCCTTGCTAGTTGTTATTTGACTATCATGTTTATTTGTTTTCCTTATATAGATTATTTTTATGTTTAGTTATTTCTATGTCTCGCCCTTATCCCTTTTCCTTATTTGTGTGATTTTTATTTGTTTTTATGTATTTATTTATTTATCGCTTTCTATAAAACTGTTTATGTGTTACTGTTTTTCAAACTACGTGCTAAATGTTACTGTTTTAATAAATTGGCATTCCGTTCATACTTCCCCCAATTGGGACCTTTTTCCTTTTTTTTTTATTTTGTTACCGTGATGTCGTGCCTTTGCACCTCTCACAACTACTCCAATTCTTTTCAAACACCTAATTATAGAGAGTCGGCACATGCGTGGACAGAACGGATAGTTTTACTACCGGGAAACCACGAGCCTTCTCGCATAGAATCCCTCTCTAGTCCGTGTCAAACCAATTCTTAGAAAGTCCTATTTAGGTCATACATGCTGCATAAGCCCTAGGCGGTTTGACCCTTGGTGTCAATCCGCATAATTAGTAACCACCCTATCGTCTAAAGGGCCCCAATACCTTTTAGACAAATTGCATATTTATGTGTCAACGTGGTCATAATAATTAAATTAAGCCAAATTTGCCAAACGGAGTTTAGAATTTGTCTGTTGTTTTGTTTGCAGAGTCATGGCATATCCTCACTTTCCCAACACACAAATGGTGGTTAAAGTAAACCCTACTTTGAAGATTTGGTGGAGGGATATTGAGAAGAATCGAGGGTTAGAGGCAAGCGAATTACTAGGTGGCCTTACTGCTTTAATCTCCGTCGAATCAGATCGTTATTTGATTAAAGCATTGTTGCAATTTTGGGACTCCGAGAGATTGGTCTTCAAATTTAAGGACTTTGAACTAACCCCGACGATTGAGGAGATTGGTGGGTTTCTTGGTCTTCCTTACAAAGAGCAGGAAATGATTGTTCCTCACAAGCCAACACCAAGGTCCTTTTTGAAGCAAATGGGCATGCGTCATAATCCGGAGCTACTATGCCTGAAAGAGGGATGGATTTCTTTAGAGTTCTTATATGCACGCTTTGGAGACGAGGAGGGCTATGAAAACTTTAGTAGAGAATTTGCTTGTTCTTCGGCAAAATGGGAAAAATACCGTCTTAATGCATTCGCTGTTGCACTCTTAGGCTCATTAGTTTTCCCTATGGAAAGGGGAAAAATCCACTCAAGCCTAAGTTATGTGGTTCGAATGTTGGCTCGAGGTGGAAAGACTATAGTTCCCATGATACTGGCCGAAATCATAAGGGCATTGACTAAATGTACTAGAGGCAAAAGATATTTCGAAGGGTGTAACTTTTTATTACAACTCAAGAACGTGGAGCATTTCTACCAAAGGGCTAATATGGTAGATATTATTAGAGGGAGTATGGGAAATAAGATCATCAATCATGCTTCAAGGATGAAATATTTTGTTTCCCCCGTAGGAACGGAGGACTGGTTTATGTACTTAAGAGAACGTTCGGCCACCCAAATTCAATGGAAGTATTACTGGTTGAAACCTCGTCGTGCCATTATAAGAGGTAATGAGCTTTACTTTATTGAGCTCATTGGTTTAAATGGCGTACAACCATACGCACCACTTAGAGTTCTTCGACAGGTTGGGCAAATACAGATGATACCTCTGCGATCCCATATGAGCCACTATGAATATGACTTTGGGCCAGAAATTCCACAAGTAGGCACCATACTGAAGAGGTGGGAAAAAGTAGTGACTATTGATGTTCAAGAACATCGACCCTTCTGCACACCTGAATATTATGTATGGCTTCTGGAGGATGCGGAGCATGTAGATTTGAGTGAGGAAGGCATTCCAGGCTTTGGTGATGAAAGAGAAAGAAGATGGGCTCGCAACCTTCTCAACAACAACTACGAGATCACTCCTGAAATGAAGCAGCAGATCGTGCCCAACATTGGAGACTAGCATTGATTTTTTAGGATTTTTTTTTAATTCCCCCATGTTATCCCTAGCCCTTTAGTCTTTTTCTTTTAGTATGATGTAATAAGTTGAAATTATTCAATATATGAAGTTCTTTTTATTATTTCTCTAACTCTAAACTCCAATTGGCAAATAAGGCTTAAATTAATCATTGTGCATCACTTATATGTCGTCTTAGGCCTACCTCTGGCTCAACGAGGCTCCTTGCATTTAGGGCGTTTATTTCAAACAATGTGTTATTACTTACTCTAACCTCCTAACACTGTTTTCTGTTGATTGTATTGTTTTCCCATTCCTAAGGTTGATCTGTTCTTCACCCTGGCACATACAAGATCAAAAGGGACCCCCCCTTCTCCTCCTCTTCAAAGAACAGACTACAGAAACAAGGGCAAAATGGTTGACAACAACAGCAGCAATGAGAGAGGGGAAAACTCTGAGGGAGAGCAAATCCCAACTGACCTTGTCTTTAGACTTGAGCGCAAGATTGCCGAGCTGGAGGAGGAAGTAGCTCATATGCGTGACTTGGCCAAGTTGTCTATTTCTCTCGGAACCCATTTCGGTGAAAATGCAGACAATCCTCCTCTCTCCAACCAAACCACATTACCAAACAACCCTCCAATTAATATATCCCGACCTGAACCTACTCACCCAAATATACTTCCACCACTTAATACCCAAACCCCTTTTACCATTACCATCAGCAAACCAAGCCAACTGTTCCAGAACCAATTCCGAATGCAAATCCTCCATATAATCTTGGAAGTAACAACCTTAATCCAATATATGTCGAAACTGCTCCCATGACTCAAAATTACCATGAATCAGAGTCCTCCCAAAAGGACATTCTGATTAAAAACCTGACCGAGAAACTAGATAGCTTGGCCAACAGGGTGCAAAATATGGAAGGAAGCAAGAGGCTGGGAGGTTTGAACTACGAGGATTTGTGCATGCACCCCGACGTAGATTTGCCTGAAGGATACAAGCTGCCAAAGTTCGAAATGTTTAATGGCATGGGAGATCCCAAAGCTCATTTACGAATGTACTGCGACAAGCTTGTAGGGATAGGGAGAGACGAGAGGATACTCATGAAGCTGTTTATGAGGAGTCTCACTGGGGAGGCTCTATCATGGTACATTGAACAAGATCCTCGAAAATGGGTCGAGTGGGTAGATATGGCCACAGACTTCATGAACAGATTTGGGTTTAACATAGAAAATGCGCCTGATTGGTTTTACATCCAAAATTTGAAGAAGAAGCCCAGTGAATCCTTCAGGGAGTATGCCATAAGATGGAGGTCTGAGGCGGCCAGAGCCAGACCTCCAATGGAGGAATCTCAGATGAAAGATTATTTCATCCGTGCCCAAGAGCCACAGTATTATGACAGAATGATCTTTGGTATGAGAAAAGTTTAGATGAAATTATCAGATTAGGCGAAAGGATTGAAGAGGGCATAAGAAATGGAACTATCATCAACTTAGAGGCCTTACAAGCCACCAACAAAGCTCTGCAGTCCGGTGGAATATCAGAGAATCGAAGAAAAGCAGTCTTGTCATGATGGCTCAAGGAACGAACCCGTATAAGTACCACCACCACCTCCATCTCCATATCCTCAAACTCCATACCCTTCAGCTCCACCACCTACATATTACCAAAATGCTCCTCCCCAATATCAACCAGTTTCATATCCCGTCTATAACGCCCAGCCAACTTACTTCCAAACTCCACCACCTACCCAAACTCCACCACATATTCAAACTCCAAACTACCGAAACAGACCTCCATACGAAAAAAGACCAGCAAAAAACTACACTCCTCTGGCTGAGCCAATAGCCCAACTGTATGAAAGACTGAAAGAAGCGGGCTATGTGACCCCAGTTCCTGCGTTGCCTGTGGATGTTCGCGCAAAATGGTATGACCCCAACAAGGTTTGTGCCTACCATTCCGGGATGAAGGGTCATACTACTGAAGTTTGTAGAGCTTTAAAAGATAAGGTGCAGATGTTGATTGATACAAAGGCCATCCAGCTCAAAGACCCGACGCCAAATGTTGCAAATAACCCTCTCCCTAACCATCAGGTCAACATGGTCGAAGTTGATGATTCTTCAGATTGGGAGCAATCCATTTGGGCCCGCGAACCAGAAGAAGCAATAACTGTCACCGCCAAAACGCCAATTGTAGTGCAAAGGCGTGCTCCTTTTGAGGTTGAAGTTGCAAGGCCCAAGCCTCCATTCACCGTTTGTAGAGCGCCTCCTCCTGTACAATATGATACCCATGCCGTCCCATGGAGCTACAACAAAGAAAAAGCAAAAGTGGAAGAGGCAGACACCGCAGCAGGAGTGACCAGATCCGGAAGGATTTACACTTCTGAAAATTTGGTACAGGGTAGTTCCAGCAAATCCAAGGCGCCAATTGTTGAGCTTGAAGACCAAGGTATTTGGAAGAAGGTGCAAGCTAAAGAGTACTCCATTGTTGAGCAATTGAGTAAAACTCCATCTCAGATTTCAATCCTGTCTTTGTTACAGTCTTCCGAAACTCATCGGAACGCTCTTTTGAAAGTCCTGGGGGAAGCATATGTCCCATCTAGCATCACTCATGGAGAAGTAGCCCAAATGGTCGAGCAGGTCTTTGATGCATACAGGATATCCTTTCACGAAGATGAGTTGCCAGTTGAAGGAACAGCCCACAATAGGGCTTTGTACATTTCAGTTCAATATCAGGACAAGGTTATCACCAAAGCTTTGGTGGATTCAGGTGCTGGTTTGAATATTTGCCCTCTGGGTACGTTGACAAGACTGGGCGTGGATAGTGCAAAGATCCAGACTTGGCAAATGAATGTGAGAGCATTTGATGGCTCTCAAAGGGGTACCATTGGGGAAATAACCCTGGACATGCTCATCGGTCCTGCTACTTTCCCAATAACCTTTCAGGTTTTGGACATTCCATCCTCGTATAACCTATTGTTAGGTCGTCCTTGGATTCATATGGCTGGAGCGGTTCCCTCCACTCTTCATCAATGTTTGAAGTTTGAATGGGATCATGAAGAGGTCGTAGTCCACGGGGAAAAGGGACATCCGGTATATGCAATAGAAGGAAGGGGTCATCTGGACGGGGAAATGTATCATACTGTTGAGCTTGTTGGCAACATCGAAGTGCAACCTTGGTTCAGCCAGAAGATCATAGACATGATGGCCTGGTTTGGTTTCGAGCTCGGGAAAGGTTTGGGAACTAATCTGCAAGGTATAGTTGAACCTATACAGCCTGTTCGTCACTCAACCACCTTCGGCCTGGGATACAAATATACCACGGAGGAGTGGCTTGATTGGCAACCACCTAGAGATGGGTACTATTATCCATTGAAGAAACCGATACCACCGTTGCACCAGTCATTCCTATCAGCAGGTTTCATGGGCGGTATAATTGATGGGCTTCAGGAAGATTTGAAGGGTTTGTCTCTGATCAAGGAAGAAGGAGAAGGTTGCAACGTCGTGATCAACGAGGAGGAGAAAGGGGACCCTAGAAGAAGTAATGAAGCAAAGATCAGCACCAGCATTTGGACCTCAACTCCATCCAGACCTCGTCGGGCCTCTGGGTAGCCTTGGAAGATTTTCTATCAAATTTCTGAAAAAGTTTTCAATAAACAGTTTTTAATTTCCAGTTCATTATTATTGTTTTCAACTATTAGTATTCTGAAACTCTTGAAGTTTTAATCAATAAAGTTTTTGTTCCCATCTATTAAATATCTTATATTTATTTGTGCTTTATTCTTTTTCCAGCAAAAGCTGTTATAAAAATGTTGAATCTGAGACTATGGCATATAATGAGACTGTACAACTTGACATTAATGATTTAGAAGAAGCTGAGGAAAATGAGGTCCCTGAAGAGTTAATCAGAAAGGTTGAGGAATTCGAGGAAAAGCCTAACCCAAACTTGGTGGAAACAGAGGTGGTAAATCTGGGAAATTCAGAGGTAATACAAGAGACACGAGTAAGCATCCACATGACGGAAGAAGATAAGAAAGAATATATCGAGTGCCTCATGGAGAATAAGGATATTTTCGCATGGTCCTATGCAGACATGACAGGGCTGAGTACCTCAATAGTTGCTCACCGGTTGCCTACTGATCCAGCTTGCCCTCCTGTGAAGCAGAAGCTCCGAAAATACAAGCCTGAGTTGAGTTTGAAAATCAAAGAAGAAATATCAAAGCAATTAGATGCTGGAATCCTTCAAGTGACGAAGTACCCAACATGGCTTGCAAATGTCGTTCCGGTGCCCAAGAAAGACGGAAAGGTCAGAGTTTGTGTGGATTATCGAGATCTTAATAAAGCTAGTCCCAAGGATAATTTTCCATTGCCCAACATACATATATTGATTGATAATTGTGCTAAGCATGAAACACAATCATTTGTGGATTGTTTCGCCGGGTATCATCAAATTGAGATGCACAGAGACGATGCTGAGAAGACTGCTTTCATCACACCATGGGGTGTCTACCACTACAAGGTAATGCCTTTTGGGTTGAAGAATGCTGGGGCTACATACATGAGGGCAATGACTACCTTGTTTCACGACATGATCCACAAGGAAATTGAAATTTATGTGGATGACGTCATCATCAAGTCAAAGAAGGGTTCAAATCATCTGGAAGATCTGCGAAAGTTTTTTGCCAGACTACGCAAGTATAACTTGAAGTTGAATCCTGCAAAGTGTGTCTTTGGGGTTCCTGCTGGAAAGCTTCTGGGTTTCATTGTCAGCCGCCGGGGTATTGAATTAGATCCATCGAAAATCAAGGCCATTCGTGATTTACCTCCACCGAAGAGTAAGAAGGAAGTAATGAGTTTTCTGGGAAGACTCAATTACATCAGCCGTTTCATAGCACAATCTACTGTTATTTGTGAGCCTATTTTCAAGTTGTGGAAGAAGGATGCTGCGGTAAAGTGGACAAATGAATGCCAACAAGCATTTGATAAGATTAAGGATTACTTATCCAATCCTCCTGTGTTGGTTCCACCAGAATCTGGTAGACCATTGTTGCTATACATATCAGTGCTGGATAATGCTTTTAGCTGCATTCTGGTGCAGCATGATGAAACAGGAAAAAAGGAGCAGGCGATATATTACATGAGCAAGAAGTTTACATCATATGAAGCTCGATACTCTCTATTGGAGCGCACCTGTTGTGCTTTAACTTGGGTCGCCCAGAAGCTGCGACACTACCTTTCATCGCACACCACTTATCTGATCTCGAGGATGGATCCTTTGAAGTATATCTTTCAGAAGCCCATGCCTACAGGAAAACTAGCTAAATGGCAGATCTTATTGAGCGAGTTTGACATAGTATATGTTACACAAAAAGCAGTGAAGGCCCAGGCATTAGCGGATCATATGGCGGAAAACCCCGTAGATGATGACTACAGACCATTGAAGACTTACTTTCCGGATGAAGAAGTAGCTTTTGTGGGGGAGGATATTTCTGAAGAATATGATGGTTGGAGGATGTTCTTCGATGGAGCTAAGAATTTGAGTGGATCTGGCATTGGAGCTGTTTTGATTTCACCAACTGCACAACACTATCCGGTATCGGCAAAGCTCAGGTTCCTTTGTTCAAATAATATGGCCGAGTACGAAGCTTGCATATTAGGGCTCCGACGTGCTATTGACTTGGATGTCAAGGAAATGCTGATAATAGGAGATTCAGACTTGTTGATTCATCGAGTTCGAGTAGTGGGCTACCAAGAATCGGAAGTTGTTACCCTATGTGGAATGTGTGCATAGGTTGTGCAAAAGGTTCATCAAGGCAGAATTCAAGCATGTGCCTAGGATCCAGAATGAATTCGCAGATGCATTAGCCACTTTGTCTTCCATGATTCAACATCCTGATCATAATTATATTGATCCTATTTGTATCCACATATATGAGCAACCAGCATATTGCTTTCATGTTGAAGAGGAGCCCGATGGAAAGCCTTGGTACAATGACATACGAGAGTATTTGAAGAAGGGCGAGTATACAGAAGATGCAACAAGTGTACAAAAGCGTACAATTCGGAGGTTAGCAAATCAGTTCTTTCTAAGCGGAGAAATCCTTTATAGGAGGACTCCCGATTTGGGATTGCTAAGGTGCGTCGAAGCTGGAGAAGCTAGCAGATTAATTGAAGAGATACATGCGGGAACATGTGGTCCTCACATGAATGGTTTCACTTTGGCGAAGAAGATTTTGAGATCGGGATATTTTTGGTTAACCATGGAGACGGATTGTATTCACTATGTTCAGAAATGTCACCGATGTCAAACTCATGCAGATATGATTCGAGTTCCTCCCAACGAACTCCATGTTACCAGTTCACCTTGGCCTTTCGCAGCTTGGGGCATGGACGTCATTGGTCCAATCGAGCCAGCAGCATCCAATGGACACAGATTCATTCTGGTTGCAATCGATTATTTCACCAAATGGGTTGAAGCCACCTCTCATAAATCGGTGACAAAGAAAGTTGTGGATGATTTTGTCAAAAATAATATCATCTGTAGATTCGGGATTCCTGAGTCAATCATCACTGATAACGAAACGAACCTAAATAGTGATTTGATGAGGTCATTGTGTGAGAAATTCAAGATCAACCATCGAAATTCTCTGACATCTGGACCACAGATGAATGGAGCGGTCGAGGCTGCAAATAAAAACATTAAGAGGATATTGCGCAAAATGATCGATAACCACAAGCATTGGCATGAGAAGCTACCTTTTGCATTGTTGGGATATCGCACCACCATCAGAACTTCTACTGGGGCTACGCCTTATTTTTTGGTATATGGTAATGAAGCTGTGATACCTGCTGAAGTAGAGATACCTTCTCTAAGGATTATTCAAGAAGCAGAACTGAGTGACGCTAAATGGATACAATCTCGATCAGTGAATCTAGCATTAATAGATAGAAGAAGGATTAACGCCATTTGTCATGGTCAGCTCTATCAAAATAGAATGGCCAGAGCTTTCAACAAGAAGGTTAGACCCAGACATTTCTCACCTGGGCAACTGGTTCTGAAGCGGATCTTTCCAAATCAGGATGAAGCAAAGGGTAAATTCTCACCGAACTGGCAAGGTCCATACATAGTCTCTCGGGTTTTGACAGGAGGAGCTCTCATACTTGCAGAAATGGATGGAGAAGTTTGGCCCAAACCTATCAATTCGATCTTTGTGAAGAGATATTACATCTAAATTTGTTTCATGCTCTTTTGCTCTGTAATTTGGAACTACGTCAGACCTGATTCCCGTTTAAGAGGGGATACGTAGGCGCTCCTTTGGAGTTCGGTCTTACCATAAATAAAAATTCATTTTCCCCTTTGATTATGTAACTGGGGCAGAATTTTTGAGGGGGTCTCAAAAATTCTTTCAACGAGCATTTTCCGCACACATCAAGACTGGGGCAGAATTTTTGAGAGGGTCTCAAAAATTCACAGCAATCGAGATACAATCTACAACAAAGATCAGAATGACAGAAGGGCTACTGGAACTGAAATTTTGAATGTTGTGGGGTCAGATATTGTAAAGTCTCAAGTTATGCCATGGTCAAAGATTCGACATTACTTTTTACAAATTAATATTTTCAAAAAGCTTTTCAAAAACTCTCTCATTCTATTTATACTCTCTCCCAAAGCAAGTGCCCAGAAAGGTCTGGATGGCGAGCCAAAGGAAACACAACGGTTGGAACAGATCAACCGCCCTATTTTAAACTCACTATTTTTCTTTGAATGCAGAAAAGACAGGTACATAAACAAGAAGCGACTTCCACACCACGACGAAGGGTCAAGCTACAATGCTCCGAAATCAAATTTCATCGACAAATGGCACTCGTCCCTTCCGACAAGGCGAAGGACCAAGATGTTTTATGCATTCAATAAACTGCTATGACTGCATTAAGCTCGAGATTGCATTATTGTATGTGCCCGCTATTGCATTGTGCCCGAAGACTGCATTGAGCCCGAGATTGCATTACTGCATGTGCCCGCTATTGCATCGTGCCCGAAAACTGCATTGAGCCCAAGATTGCATTATTGCATGTGCCCGCAATTGCATCGTGCCCGAAGACTGCATTGAGCCCGAGATTGCATTACTGCATGTGCCCGCTATTGCATCGTGCCCGAAGACTGCATTGAGCCCGATATTGCATTATTGCATGTGCCCGAGAATTGCATTGAGCCCGGAGATTGCATTGTGCCTGATATTGCATGTGCCCGAAGATTGCATTGTGCCCGAGAATCGCATCATCACATATGCCCGAGAATTGCATTGAGCCCGAAGATTGCATTGTGCCCGATATTGCATGTGCCCGAAGATTGCATTGTGCCCGAGAATTGCATTATTGCATATGCCCGATATTGCATGTGCCCGTTATTACATTGTGCCCGAGAATCGCATCATCACATATGCCCGAGAATTGCATTGTGCCCGATATTACATGTGTATGAGCCCGAAGAGCCCGATATTGCATGTGCTCGATATTGCATGAGCTCGAGGATTGCATATGCCCGAATAGATTCAAATCAAGTCACAAGTATCAACAGATGCCTGAATTACAGATACGCTTTCTTTACTCATTACTTATGTTCCTAAGGCGTCATGGTCTAAAGGCATCATTTTCATAGCCTGCGGACATCATATCATGGCCTAAGGATTTACTTTCTGCTTATCATGATCCAAAGGTGTCATAGTCTAGAGGCATCATTCTCATGGCCCGCAGACAACATTTTCATGACCTGAGGATATAATTTTTGCGTATCATGGCCCTAGACATCATAGCCTAAGACATCATTTTCATAGTCTTAAGGCAAACATCATTGTCGATATGGGAAATTGCATCATGTTTATATTTACTGTTTATTTGATATATATGCTCTAATCTTTCTATTACGAGCTACAGATTTTGCAGATACGACATTTCAGGCTCGTCCGCCTTAAAATACGACGTTAGGCTCATCCGCCTTACAATACGACATCAGGCGTTCGCCTTACGATATGGACATTTAGAGATGGATTGCAATTCTTCAAGAAGTAAAGCCAAAGTTTATCAAGGCTTGCGCTATGTCTCTCAAAGCAGATACGCCTTACTATCTCCTCCTATTATTATTATTTTCTAGCACTTATATTTTATCATACTAATTCACTTATTGTATTTATAAGTTAACATTTTATCGAGTCATATTAGAAGTTGCAGATTATCATGTTCACTTGACTATCGCAACAGAGGCCCTCTGAGTCCTTGCTACTCATATTGTTGCTCTCCATCCGATCCTTGCTTAAGACGGAAGTCTCTCTGTCATGCCTTTCTCGCTACTCTAATCCTATCCATTCAAGCCAATATCGTTCCTGTTCGAATAGCGTATCATCTTTTTAATCTTTAGGAGTTTTGTTTGCTCCTGAATCCAGAACTACACACGACCTGATTCTCGTAAAACCAGAGATATGTAGGCGGCTTAATACCAAAGTCTCGGTCGTACCTTTTTTTTTTTTTTTTTTTTTTTTTTCGACTGATCCCACCGACATCTTTCGTCGGTCGGACAAAATCGGCTACTAAGTCAACGTTGGTTGCCCGACAATTCATTCTTCATTATCAAGCAACCAAGGGGCAGCTGTTGACACCCAATTTTGACCGACCTTTAGCAATTTCAGAAATGTTATTCAATTAAATACGTTTTGTTTGAAATATATTTTGAATTTAAAATTTAGTCGATTTTGTCTAAAAATTATAATTTTAGTATGCATGGTTTACAAAAATTATTGTAAAAATTATTAAATTATTAAATTGTATTTATCGATAGTTAAACTTGAAACATTACTTTACATAATTATTTTAAATGTTTAAATGTGTTTAATTGAATGGCATTTCCTTAATTTTCTGCTAAATTATTTAAATTTCAGCCTTTCTATTCAAAATTTATTTCAATTCTAGCCTTTTCTTTTTCAATTCATTTCGATTCTAACCACTTCAAATTCTTATTTCAATTATAGCCACTTCACTTCACTTCTAGCCAATGCTATTACAATTGTGGCCATCCAAATTCAATTCAATATATTCTCATGCTTTTAATCTTGACCGTCTACTTTAATTTAAAATCTGAGATCAAATCTCATCCCTTCATCTCTTATTAAATCAATGGCGAGATCGTTTCTTCTAACCCTTCCTATTTTAGTTCTAAAAGACCAACCCTAATTTCATTTTCCTCTCCTCTCTCAAGCCGCGCGACCTCTCTTCCACCATCACCACCTCCGTGGCGCGCCTTCCCGCCGTTCTCACTATCCTTTCCGCGAGGCGACCACCGGTGAGAGCGACCAGCGGCCGTGCTCTATCACTCTTTCTCCTCTTTTCTCGCGAGGACCACGGAACCAGCCGAGTTCCGCCCAGCGATAACGGATGACGCCGACCATCGCTCGTGGAAGCAACGATGGCGAGGCTCCATCGCCCTTCCTTTTCTCCACCGCGCCGGCAAAGCGAGCGATTGCTCGTGGCGAAAGCAATGGCAGCGCCACCTCTCCCTTCTGCTCCTCCTTGTTTCTTCTCTTTTGGCAGGACCACCAGCAACAACAGTTGCTGCGGCCAGCAGGGACGAACGGTAACAATAGCGCCGACAGCCGTGGAAATCAACTCCGGGCAGGCAGCGGATGCTGAGGAAACCTTGAAGATCGAGAGTTTATTAAAGACGGATCTTAACAGATCCGTCCGGGTTAGTTAAATCTAATTTCTATGGTTGCCGTTTCAAAACTTTGTTATTATTTTCAACTATGATTGTTTGAAATTTGAGCACCATTCGTCTATTGCCGTTTCTATTTGCTTGAGAATTGCATGTTGGTTGTGATTCATAGAAAAAAACATGTCTAAGTTGTGACCTCTCTGTTCAAAACTCATGATTTTTACTCTTATTGGGTTTTTACCTTTGTTCAATTGGAATATCGTTGATCTAATATGCATCGTTGCAGTGAGTTTGGACTTTAAGTGATGGGTTCGCTGTTTTCTTCGTTCACATTGTACTGAAATTGCAATGTTGTTCTGCAGGCTGTTAGTTTGTGTGATTATTACACATTGTTGTTAGAAAAGCATGTTTAAGTCGCATTCCTCCGTTCAAACTCTTTGTTCACCACTGTTATTGATCGGCCAAGCTACGATTTGTGAGTTTTATTTTAGTACCTGGCTGAAAAGAGCTTTCTCTAACTGATGATCTGCATTCTCTGCGTTTTTTTTTTTTTTTTTTTTTTTTTTGTTAGTTCATGATTTCCTTCAATTAATTTCTATATAGTAAAATCATGTTTTTGATCTTATATGATTGAGAAGCATTTTGTTCTTTCTAAAATCATCTAATTGTCTTTTATAAGTTAATATCACTGTTAGCTGAGAAATTTTGAATTGATTTTAGCATAAATGACGCCTCAATCTATGTGTAATTGTTGATTTGATATCTGTTCCTGTTAAGAATCCCTCAAAAGTGCTAATTCCGCTAATTGAGTCGCCAATTTGCCCGTCACTGTGATTCAGAATTCTATGCATTCTTAATTTTATTTGTTTTGCCTATAATTAAGCCTGTGTAAGCTGCTGGACTTCTCTGACTATGGTAAATATTGAATTAATTAAAGCAGGTAGTGATTCTTTCCTTGTAAATTTTATTTGTTAATTTTTATGTAATATTGATTGATAGTGCATACCTTTGCATTAATATAGTCTTATGTGTCTATTTGTAATAATGTGATAATAGTTAATTATTGCTTTCCTTATACATGTTGACTATTTTGCTTTTGGTGTAATTGCTAATTATTTTCCCGGTCATATTCTTAGTTATTCATATTTGGTAAGAATCAATTAAAATAATTACAATTCTGGCTCTTGTAAATTAAGGAAAATTTAATTGATTCCCTTTATTCCTTTTTCTTACTTTGTCTGCATTTTAGTGATTATATAAATCAGACTCCTCCCCTATTTGTTTAGACAATCAACCTTGGCTTACACTAAAAGAAAATTATATTCAGACTTTGGCTTAGAAAGAATATTTGCTCACTACTCTAAAAAGAACTCAGTGTTTTCGTTACTTCAAAGTTCATCTCTGTTTCCGCTGTTGCTGTTTTGCTGTGTTCGTGTCAATTATTGGAATCTCGTGTCGTCTTCATTGCTGATTTCTTTAACTGCTTAACTGGTTAGTGTATTTCCTATATGCATTTTATTTTACATTGTTATTTGCTTATTGTTATGCATAAATCCAAAGAATGGATTTTTGATAAAAAAAAAGGAAGCATTCGGGTCAGTTCTCACTCTCTTGCCGCTCCGTGTGATACTATTTGTGGTTATGCTTTAGTTGTCTAAATGCTCGTGCTGCTGAATGTGTATTTCTGTGCATGGTTGAATCTGCTCATTAGTGCTATTTTTTTTATTTTATTTTGTTCGGTATGTCATAAATATTTGTCCATATATCGCTTTAACAGGTTTGGACTTGATTCCAAGTCTGAAGAATCGCCAAGGACGGGTCTTTCGAACGAGATCTAGTTTTCATTTGCGTTTATATTTGTATTATTTTATTTGATGTTGTAATAATCTTGTAATAACTCCAACTCTCTATATATATGATATGATTTGGGGGGATCGGCTAAAAGGGGGGAGGGAATTTACATGCTACTTGTTAGATTAGCGTAACCTACTTTGTTAGAAAGCACGCCTATAGGATTGTGATTTATTTGTTTGTTCTTTCCTCGCTTTAAGTCTAATTAGAAGTAAAATATATGATTTGGTTGATACCTTACTGCTTAAATGTGTTAGCATATTCTACATTGGTGCATATCTAACGTTAAATAAATCATAAGGCTTTATATCACTCTTATCATAATATTAATAATTCTAAGTGTTTTGACTTTAGTGTGCTTATCTAGTTGCCTTATTTATGTGAAATATATAAAAATGGTAAAATATATATTGCTCAATAATCTGTTTCATACTAGAAATAGCTTAGAAATCATGCCTATAGGTTGTAGGTTTGATTTTATTATTTAGAATATCATGCCTATAGTTTTTTTAAAACAAATTTTATAGTTGAAATCATGCACACCAGATCAATAATAATTTTCAGCATGTTGTACTTAGAAAATCATGATCATAGTGTTTATTTTGACTTGGTACGTTGTTTGAGGTTTAGAAAATCATGCCTATAGGTTTTGAATATTCTTATATCTTTAAATATGTCTATAAGTTTGGATATTGATTATAATATGTTTACCTAGATATCATGTCTTTAGGCCTAAACTAGTAACATCAATGTTAAAACAGCGTGTTAAATTTACTTCTAGCATGTTAAATAATCCAAGGTAACTTGTTGTGTATTTTCGCTTCCTATTAAGTATGTCGTACTGCAGCTGTATCTTCTGCCAATTAAATAATTTAACAATTTCCAACATGTTAAAATTTGCTTCCTGGTTAAATATCGCCTGAATTAATAAATTCCTGCACTGTTTCATTATTAAAAATCAGTTACTAAATCAACTTCTGCATTAATAAACTAATCTGTAAAATAAAAAATAATTTTTCTGCAATTGTGATCGCTTTTCTGCTATAACCAGTTAAAATCTGCATTCTTAAAATGTCTATTAATCAGCCTATTCGTTTAATCTATTACTGCTGTCTTAATGCTTTTTGCATGCATGCACACCTAGCATGTGACCTTCACGGATTATGTGTGTTTGTTAGCATGTTAATAATTAAACTTAAGAGGCCAATATGAGACTTTATGTGCTAAGTGCTCGTCCAACGTGTTTTGATTTGGTATCTAGGTGGGCCTATATATTTTATTTTGTCTAAAACCATCCCAATAGTAGTCCAACGCCTCTTGGACATTGAGCGGGGACGCTAGACATCTTTTAGGACGAAAAGCATGTGGTGGTGGGGTAGGGGTAGTTTAGGCCCTACGGATAGGATGACATCGACTCAGGCTTAATGACAAACTTTGGTTTTGTCTGTCCCTACACGGAAGCCTATTGAAATAAAAATGAAAAGTCGAGTGCTGATCCGTAAAGTCCTTCAGAGTCTCCCTTTCCTTTTGCCCCTTTACTTGTTTAATTATATTTATTTGGGGTAGTTTATAAATAAAAATAAAATCTTGTTCGCCTATTTATTTGTGCAACTTCTATCTCCTCGCTTCTCTTTAATTATTTAAATGTTATGTTATCACTTAGTATTGCATATTTAACTATTTAATTAAAATAAATGAGTTGCCCTTAATTTGTTTATTTATGTTATCACTTAATTTGTACTTAATTAATTAATTAAAAACAATTAAATGTTATCACCTAGCAAGCATGTGTAAATTAATAAATAATAATGAAGTGACCTTAAATGCTACTTGTAACCCCCACATATTGCATGAGATACGGCCGGGACCCACCTTTGTGGACCTCGAGGGATGCCTAACACCTTCCCCTCGAGGTAACTTGAACCCTTACCCGATCTCTGGTTCGTTGACCTTAGCTAGACTTAGTTAGGTTAGATAGGTGCCCTAACGCACCATAATTCGTTAGGTGGCGACTCTTCATCTACCCGAAACCCAAAAAGAGTTGTTAGGTCGTGCACCAAAACCCGTTTTGAGAAAAACGGGGCGCGACACTTATAATATCTTTTATTTTTATGAAGAATATGGAAATTCCCCAATCATTAGATGGCACTAATAAAAAACTGCTAAAAAACGACGGAAGTAAAAGTGACGGACGGTGTCACTCCCAAAAGCGACGGACTAAGCGATGCCGTCCATCACTTTTTAATTAAATTTTTTTTTAAAAGCGACTGATTGCATCGCCGAGTCTGTCGCTTTTTAATTAAAATATTTTTTTTAATTTTTTTTTAAAAAGTGACAGACTGCATCGCCGAGTCTGTCACTTTTTTTCGTTGAATTTTGCACCAACAATATATATAATAAATAATTAATTATTTTATATCGATAGAGATGTAGTCCGTCGCTTTTTATTAATTTTAATTGTTTAATTATTTTTTAAATTAGCGACAGACAACATCTTTATGTCCATCACTTCTTGGTCAAAATATCTGGTCAAATATTTTAAAAAAGCGACGGACAATGTCTCTTTGTCCATCACTTTTTGGTCAAAAAGTTGGTCAAACTTTTTTTCAAAAAAAGCGACGGACATAGAGACTTTGTCCGTCGCTTTGAGAAATATTTTGATTTATTTTTATTTAAATCGTCTTCCTGAGGACGGTTTTGTGTAGAATAAAAAACAAAAAAAAAATTATAATACCGACTTCCGGATGTCGGTAAAATTAAATAGTATGTAATAAATTAATATTTTCAATTAACTTTAAATAAATCGTCTTCCGAATGATGGTTTTATATAAGTTAAAAAATAATTTAATATAAAATACCGACCTCCTGATGTCAATATTATTTAATTAACATGATTGCTTTTTATTTATCTTAAAATTTAATGTGATACCGACCTCATGAGGTCGGTATTTTTTATTAAATCTAATTACTTTTAATAAAAACGACATCCGGAGGTCGGTTTGTTTAAAATATTCCTATTAATCATAATTTTTCTATTGTGCATAATACTAAAATTTCATCTACACCTACAATTAATTGTTCAAAAAGTGTAACAATTTTGTATACTTTTATAAATAAAAAGTTAGAATACGTGGAAAAAATAAAAAAATATCTATAATCCATATTTAGAGTATGAAACTACGTTGATATGAATTAGGAGTAATTTATATATACCTATATTTCTAGAATAATGTACAAATTTTATCAGTCCGTCGTCTAATCATGAACTTAATATCTCATCTCATGATGTAGAGGTGAAGAGCTAACATATAATCCATTCGAGTATGAAATGTGAGATAGTATTATCATATGTGTTCGATCTTGAATGGATGTCAAGTGTTGTGATCACCTCCTAATTATGATGACATGTAAAGGATACTTCATCGGAGTATGAAATACGTTGATTAATTATATACTCCTCGAATAGTTTAACAAATCAAGTCTTATATACTAGTGGTTCAGATATGAAATACATTATCAATTAAAGAAATACGTATGATCAATTCAAGGAGATTTATATATTAAATTTAATATTGATAAACTTTTGTTGATCAATAAAATGAAATTTATATAATTAGAAGGTATATAATTTAAATTTATAAAATTAACTTGATCGACAAATTAAATTTATTAAATTAAACTTTTAATTAATAAAATCAACCTCGATAAATTAAAATTACACACACACACACACACATATATATTTATAAATTAAAATTGCATATATATATATATAATTTGTCTACACATCAACAGAAGTTTAATTTAATAAATTTAATTTATCGAGGTTGATTTTATTAATTAAAATTACTTACATATATATATATATATATATATATATATATATGTAATTTTAATTTATAAAATTAACTTGATCGATAAATTTGTACATATAACCTTCAATGTCTTATCTCGTTTTATGAAATAGACAATAGAACATCGTAAAGTACTGTACAAAGCAAGTTCTATCAAGATTTTTACATTCGATCTTGAATGGATGTCAAGTGTAGTGATCATATCGTAGGCAATGCCATGTAAATGATAATTCATCGGAATATGAAATACGTTGATTATATACTTCTCGAGTAGTTTAACAAATCAAGTCTTATATATTAGTGGTTCAGATATGAAATGCATTATCAATTAAAGAAATATCGATGATCAATTCAAGGAGATTTATATATTAAATTTGATATTGATAAACTTCTCTTGACCGATAATTTAAATGTTTTAATATGAAAATACTTTAATATATGTAGTATTTTATTAATTGAATAGCATCTCCTTAATTTTCTCTTAATTCGTTTAAATTTTAGCCTTTCCTATCCAATTTATTTAATTCATAGTCCTTTTACTCAATTCTTGCCTTTCAATTCAGATTTTATTTCAATTATAGCCACATGTTTATTTCAATTGTGGCCCTAATTCATTTATAATGTAGCCCATCTAATCCATGTCTTAAAAACCCCATCTGATTCAATCTCATCCGTCCATCCCTTTTGATCAAGATTCGACGATTCAATCTTAACCGTTCCTCCATTTAAATCAATGGCTAGGATGAAATCTCTCAACTTTCCTATTTTATTCCTTAAGATCCCTAACCCTAACGTTTCTCTTCATTCTTCTTTCTCCAAAAAGTGCCGCCTCTATCTCCTTCCTCTCCTCTGTCTCATCGCCGCTTGGCTCCGGTGAAACCAGTAAAGGCATCGCCGCCTCCTCTGCTCTCTTCGCTTGTCACTCCCCTAACCTGCCCTCCTCTCCTCTCTTCCCTGCTGCCTTCTCTCTCCACCGGCAAGCAGCAACTGGGCTACTCCTCCTCCTCTCCCTCTCCCTCTCTTCCCTTCTCCTCTCTTTCGCTCCGACTGGCGGCGACAACAACACCACAGCAGGCAGCAACGCGAGAGACAGCAGTCGCCAAAGCACTCCAACACCGGTGAGAACAACCGGCCAAGGAGAAATCACCGGGCGAAGCCCCTCGCCCCTCTCTCCTCTTCTCCGGCGAGGATAGCACCAGCCACTGGCAAAAAGGTTATTTTTGAAACGTTGTTAAAATTATCAGAATATTGTATTAGTAAAATAATGCATTCAATAGTGGAAATATCTTTGTATAAAGAATTTGTCTATTATGTGCTTAAATTTGTAAGTAATGTTTATGGTATGAAAAAAAGATATTGGCTTAATTGAATTTGGGTATTATTTGAGTTAGTTTGAATTATTATTGAGATTTTAGGACTAATAGTTTGAATTTGGGATTAGGAATAGCTAGCTAGTTTGAATTTAGGATTTTAGCACTAGTTAGATTTTGGGATTTTAGGACTAGTTTGAATTTGTGATTTTAAGACTAGTGTGAATTTTGAATTTAGGACCAGTTTGAATTATTATTGAGATTTTAGGACTACTCATAGTTTGAATTTGGGATTTTAGCACTATAGTTTGGTTTTTGAATTCTAGGAGTACTTCCAATTTGTGATTTTAAAACTAGTTTGAATTTGGAATTTACGACTAATAGTTTGAATTTTATTTGGGGAGTTGTTTGAATTTGGGTATTATTTGAGTTAGTTTGAATTATTATTGAGATTTTAGGACTAATAGTTTGAATTTGGGATTAGGAATAGTTAGCTAGTTTGAATTTGGGATTAGGAATAGTTAGCACTAGTTAGATTTTGGGATTTTAGGACTAGTTTGAATTTGTGATTTTAAGACTAGTTTGAATTTTGAATTTAGGACTAGTTTGAATTATTATTGAGATTTTAGGACTACTCATAGTTTGAATTTGGGATTTTAGCACTATAGTTTGATTTTTGAATTCTAGGAGTACTTTCAATTTGTGATTTTAAGACTAGTTTGAATTTGGAATTTAGGACTAATAGTTTGAATTATATTTGGGGAGTTGTTTGAATTTGGGTATTATTTGAGTTGGTTTGAATTATTATTGAAATTTTAGGACTAATAGTTTGAATTTGGGATTAGGAATAGCTAGCTAGTTTGAATTTAGGATTTTAGCACTAGTTAGATTTTGGGATTTTAGGACTAGTTTGAATTTGTGATTTTAAGACTAGTTTGAATTTTGAATGTAGGACTAGCTTGAATTATTATTCAAATTTTAGGACTACTCATAGCTTGAATTTGGGATTTTAGCACTATAGTTTGGTTTTTGAATACTAGGAGTACTTCCAATTTGTGATTTTAAGACAAGTTTGAATTTGGAATTTAGGACTAATAGTTTGAATTATATTTGGGGAGTTGTTTGAATTTGGGTATTATTTGAGTTAGTTTGAATTATTATTGAGATTTTAGGACTAACAGTTTGAATTTGGGATTAGGACTAATAGTTTGAATTATATATAATATTTTAGGCTAATTAGTAGTTTGAATTTGGGACACTAGCTAGCTAGTTTGAATTTGGAATTTTAGGGATTTGAATTACAACTTAATTAGAACTCATAATTAATTATAACTTGAATTTACTATAAATTGAACTTAATTAGGAATATGAACTTGAAATTAGAACTTGAACTTGGAACTAATTAGCTTGAATATATAACAAATTATGTTTAGAAATTAGATATGAACTTGAATTGAAACTTGAACTTATTAAAACTTGAATATATATATATATATATATATATATATATATATATATATATATAAAATATTCTCTTTTGAAGTTTATATTTAACTAATTTAAGAACTTTTCGTGCTAGGCAACTGAGGAAGCTCAACATCTAAAAATGTTGATACAAGACTATATTGCTTCTTTCATCAAAGTTGGAGATAAGGTTGGTGCTTCTAAATTTGTAAGTTCAAGTACAATTGTTTTCAATAATGTGTTTGTGTCCATCTAGTATTAATACTTAGCTTTAATTTTATGAATAATATATTTGTTAAGCATAAGTACCAACATTAGTTGAATCTATTGATGACAAAATTGATTTTCTTACAAGATTGATTTGTGTCCATCTAGTGTTGACACTTAGCTTTAATTTAGGAGTAATGTGTTTGTTAAGCATAAGTACCAACACTAGTTAATCCTATTGATGACAAAATTGATATTCTTGCAAGATCGATTTGTGTCCATCTAGTGTTGATATTAAGCTTTAATTTAGGAATAAAGTGTTTGTTAAGCATAAGTATCAACACTAGTTGATCCTATTGATGACAAAATTGATTTTCTTGCAAGATCGATTTGTGTCCATCTAGTGTTGACACTTAGCTTTAATTTAGGAATAATGTGTTTGTTAAGCATAAGTACCAACACTAGTTGATCCTATTGATGACAAAATAGATTTTCTTGCAAGATCGATTTGTGTCCATCTAGTGTTGACACTTAGCTTTAAATTTAGGAATAATATATTTGTTAAGCATAAGTACCAACACTAAACTAGTTCAAGTTAAAAAGTTTTTAAGTTATTTAAATAAGTTAAAATAAATAATGTGGTTTTGTTGATGAATTTAGTTATTGGAATTAAGTCAAAACTAAACTAGTTCAAGTTAAAAAGTTGTTAAGTTGTTTAAATAAGTTAAAATAAATAATGTGGTTTAGTTGGTGGATTTAGTTGTTGTATTAAGTCAAAACTAAACTAGTTAAGCTTGTTAAGTTGTTAAGACAAGTTAAAATAAATAATGTGGTTTTGTTGATGGATTTAGTCGTTGGAATTAAGTCAAAACTAAACTAGTTCAAGTTAAAAAGTGATTAAGTTGTTTAAATAAGTTAAAATAAATAATGTGGTTTAGTTGGTGGATTTAGTTGTTGTATTAAGTCAAAACCAAACTAGTTAAAGTTGTTAAGTTATTTAAATAAGTTAAAATAAATAATTATTTATAATATAATTGAATATCTATATTTTTGTAGATGGATCATCGTTTGTGGATGTATAATATGCATTATGAAACTGGTGCTGATTTGAAACCTGAGTTTATTGACGGTGTTAGAAATTTTATTGAACATACAATGACACTTGACATTTTCAAGAATAATGGATTGGTTAGGTGGACTTGTAGTGCATGTAAGTGCTTAAAATTTTTTAAACCAGATACAGTTATGGTTTAATATGAATAATATATATTAATAGTGAATATATGATATGTATATATATTGATGTCAATTTTTATATTTAATATGCAGAATGACTTTCATCAGTACGTCGCTGAGAATCTAGATAGTTCGGTCCAATTGACACCTGAACTGTCCACCCAGATTTGGAAAGAAAAAGTGGTAGGGGGGACACACAAGGGTAGATGCTATGGTCTAGGCTCTCAAAATGATGTTAGACGACTCCAGTCAGGCTTAGAAGGTATTGGATCGTCACGTCAAGCCGAGGCACTTGACGGTGTTCAAATTGCTGCTATGTCGGATCAAATAGCTAAACTTACAGCGGCACTAGCAGAGTCGGAGCGGAGAAGAGTAGCTGAACAAGAAAGCATGAATGAGACCGTTCAGCAAATCAAAGAACAAGTGATGAACCTCGCTCGTTGACCTACTACTTCGGCTCCCGATGACACCGACGATGAGAGTGATGAGGATGATTATGTAGATCTCACTCCCTAGTTTAGATCTCTGGACATTTATGAACTTTTTGAAACGAATTTTGAAAGACTTTATAATTCTTTAATTTATGATTTAGATACTTTTGAATGTTACTTTATGTTTTATTTAGATTGTTTATAATTGTGTGTTTGATTGGGCTAAATAGTGTAGAATTGAATTGAATTGTATTTGCAGGTCTGCAGCAGAAACTGCCAGTTTGGGCTAGCAAAAATATTGTAGAAAAAGCGACGGACAGCGTGGTTTTTTCCGTCGCTTTTCTGGATTGTTTTTTTAAAATCCCACAAAAGCGACGGACAGCGTGGTTTTGTCCGTCGCTTTTCACGATTTTATTTTTTTAAAAATCATAGAAAAGCGACGGACAGCGTGGTTTTGTCCGTCGCTTTTCTGGGTTTTATTTTTTAAAAAATCCCAGAAAAGCGACGGATAGCGTGGTTCTGTCCGTAGCTTTTCTGGGATTTTCAAAAATAAAATTTCCAGAAAAGCGACGGATAGCGTGGCATTTTAGAAATAAAAAAAATGAAAATTAAAATAAAGAGACGGAGTCCGTCTCTTTTATGAAAAAAATTTAAAAAAAAAGCAAAAAGAGATGCAGTCCGTCGCTTTTTGGCGACGCCGTCCGTCGCTTTTTGAAAAGTGTCGAGCTAAAAAGTGACGGAAGCGACTGCGTCGCTTTTCCATCAATTTTAACCAGAAAAGCGACGTAGTCTATCGCTTTTTGCAGTCTTTTTTTGACAATTTTTTAGTAGTGTGGATCCAAAATCAATCATGATGATATATGTCTTATAGATAGTGCCACAACACACACTATTTTAAGAGATAAGAAATGTTTCTCTTATTTAATTATGAAAGAAGCTAATGTTAATACAATATTAAAAGAAGGTTCCAGAAAAGCTAACTTAATACTTATTGGAGGAACGAATTTGACAATTAATGAAGCATTATATTGTAGTAAGTCTCAAAGAAACTTCCTAAGTTTCAAAGGCATTCGTTAAAATAACAATCTTATTGAGACTACAAGTGATGCAAAAAATGAATATCTTTATACTACTACAACGATGTCAGGTAAGAAGTTTGTACTTGAAAAGTTACCCGCTCTTTCATCTGGCTTATACTACACAAGTATTAGCATGATTGAAACACATGTCATAGTAAACCAAATGTTTACTAAATCAAATGATTTTATTATTTGGCATGACCGGTTGGGTCATCCCGGTTCTAATATGATGCGCAAAATAATTGAGAGTTCACATGGACACTCTCTGAAGAACCATAAAATTCCTCACATTAAGGAATTCTCTTGTGTTGCATGTTCTCAAGGCAAATTGATTACTAAACCATCAATAATCAAAGTGGGAACTTAATCTTCAGCATTTCTGAAACGTATACGTGGTGATATATGTGGGCCCATTCACCCATCATGTGGACCATTTAAATATTATATGGTTTCAATAGATGCATGATGGTCACATGTGTGTTTATTATCAACTCGCAATGTGGCATTTGTAAGATTACTTGCTCAAATAATAAAGTTAAGAGCAAAATTTCTAGATTATACAATTAAGAAAATTCGTCTTTATAATGCTGGTGAATTCACATCCCAGGCTTTTAATGATTATTGTATATCAACTGGGATAACAGTTGAGCATCTAGTTGCTCATGTTCATACTTAAAATGGTCTAGCAGAATCATTAATTAAACGCCTCTAATTAATTGCCATATGCATTCACTGACCTATCAAGGGTTACTAAATCTCATATTCCAACTGCTAATGCTCCAATTCGAGTTGAAGTCTCGATAGGACAATTAATTAATAAAAAGGAGTCTAAACCACAATTAAAACGTGGTAGACCAATCGGTACCAAAGATAAAAATCCTCAAAAAATAAAAGGAGCTAACGATCAAGATGGTCATAGTATGAAAGAACTTTCTCAAGAAGAGCAAGGAGACATAATAATTACTGAAACCTTGGAAGAGGTTTAGGCGCCTGAAAATAATGAAGAAATCTCAATAAACTATGTCTCATCAAAAAAATATGGAACCGAAATGATATAATTGTCGACAATATTTTTGCTCCTAATGTTGTTATAGAAATAATGCAACAAAATGAGGATCTTGAACCAAAATCTGTCGAGGAATGTAGACACAGAAATGATTGGCCAAAATGGAAAGATGCAATTCAAGTTGAATTAGCTTCGCTTGAAAAACGCAAAGTTTTCAGATCGATAGTCCAAACACCTGAAGGTATAAATCCAGTGGGGTACAAATGGATCTTTGTGCGAAAACAAAATGAGAAAAATGAAGTCATAAGATACAAAGCACGACTTGTGGCACAAGGATTTTCGCAAAGACCTGGTATTGATTATATGGAGACATATTCTCCTGTGGTGGACGCAATCACGTTCAGGTATCCTATAAATCTAGCAGTTCATGAAAAACTTGACATGCATATGATGGATGTCATTACAACCTATTTATATGGCTTACTAGACAACGACATTTTTATGAAAATTCCTGATGGATTAAACATGCCTGAAATATATAAAGATTTTCGGGAAAGTTGTTCAATAAAACTTCAAAAATCTTTATACAGATTGAAACAATCAGGATGCATGTGGTATAATCGCCTTAGCGAATATCTATAAACCTTAGTGACGAACAAGAAAATCCTAAAAACCACCTAACCTTCATTCCTCTAATAACTAGAAGAAAGCTTAGACTTTACACCCCTTGGAAACACTCTATTATCATTAAACTAATTGGCAAAAGGATGGGATACCTATACCTACAGAGCAGATTACAAGCTCTCTGGCAGATTAATTAAAAAATAAGCCTCATCAACCTTAGCAAAGACTTCTACCTTATAAAACTCACCCATATAGAAAACTATGAAAAAATACTCCACCAAGGACCATGGTTCATTGGCTCACAATTCATTTCTATCCGTAAATGAGAACCGAAATTCAACCTATCCCTAACACATATAAACTTTTCTACAGGCACATATCTCCAGAAAATCCACTACGAACCCTCAACTCCCCTATGTACTCTATGTGGAAGGCTTGGACATTTAGTCCACTCATGCCCAAATAGAGCCAGTGACACTCCGTCTACGTCAAAAAACACCAACCAAATATAAACATCAAGAAGGAACACTTCTCCTAGTAATGAAAATGGAGGTTGGACAACTGTAGTGTACTCGAAAAAGAAAAAAACTAACAATAGTAAGGCCACCCCTACATCAAACAACTACATTCCAAGCCAAAACTTTTCCTTAAATGAGCACATTAATGATCCAAAAAGAAGTAAAGATACACATGATTTTGTAGACCCACAACAACATCAATTTTCAGTCAATTTCTCATCACAAAGCCAAAAATGAACACACGTGTGCACCATCAATTCCTGAGGAAAACAGAGAAACCACGTCACCGTTCGAAAAAACTTCCATCCACGTAAGAAACCTGGTTACCAAGTTTTCAATTAATGAGGCTAAAGAAAACAACATGGATAAAGCTAGCCCCACCATACCTCTAAAAATGAAATCAAATCTAGTATAAGACTTTTCTATCATTACCTGCCAACCAACTTCCACTCCAACTTCTAATTCTATAACTAAAAATATCTACCAACCAAATCCCATAAAACATGGGATAAACAGTCCCCTACACCCTGACACTATCCCTATAAGCACATCCAATTCTAAAAAAACATATTATGGAGAATCAAAACTAAACATTAAACCAAATGGAGAATTAGATACTAACAAATTCCCAAAGCGCCAACATACTGGAACTGATAACTTTAGCTTCCAATCTTCCCCAATGATCACCAATACTACACATCCTTCAAATAGGATGAAAGTACAGAAAAATCAAAGTGTACAACCTACCATAGATCTTAATAGACTCACTTGCTTGGAAGAAACCTTTAAAACCCACACTCAAAACACTCTAACTAGCACAAATCTCAACCAAACTTCCTATAACAATGTCCTATTACAACAATCGATTATATCAGCAACGACACCAAACTCACTCCCAACGACAAAATCATCATCTCGTGATGAACCACAATCATCCTGCAAATCCAATGTTGATGAACAACCTAAGCAATCAGCCGCCACCATTTCCAAATCTCCAGTCCCAACACCAGACAAAATTCTTCTACGAGAATCACCAAGCCCCAGAAATTCCAAATTATATCTCACAAAATCTTGTGTTCCAAAACCATGCAAACCTATTCACTCATTTCGACCAGAACTATGTAACCCAAAATTCACATCTACTAGTAATATACCTACACCGAGTCCAAACTGCCCCGTATTCGACTTGGGAGGGGTTACATAACCTACCACATAATGACCACAACCCAACCCCACTACCAAATCTGATAGAAGAGAGGTTGACGAGCAGTTTTATAAGGCTAGCATCGTTTTAACTGGGGTTAACCCAATAATTGACCACCCTGGAATTCTATCATATACTCCATTTCCCTGCAACCCTCTCCAACTTGAACATGTACCATCTCTTCCTTATACGCCAACTCAGCAGCTATGTCAACTCCACCTTATAACAAATCATAGAAATGCATGCGCCAAACCAACCAAACGAGGAAACTATGACCAACTAGGAGGACGAAACAATGGATTAACAAGTTGTACCTCTAATGCCTATGGGAGTTCCATTATCCCCTATGAACCACCAGATAACAACAACAATGAGAGAAGAGGAATCGAACATGATAGATCCACCCACTCGAATTCTTTTCTTGAAGAATCCATTGACCATAGACATGCCTCAAAATACCGAAAGGAAATTTCTATTTAAAGTTCCACATGAAGTGAAAAAGATATCCATCAGCACGCTTCACTACAACTCACACAATCAATCGAAGTATATTGCAATACTTATCCCAACTGTGAAGGACAAGCATGTCTTGGAGGTAGGAAATAAAATCAACAATAACACAAATATCAACCTAGAAATGTCACTGATGCCAGAAGGGAGCTCCAATACACAAGAAAATCTATCAATGAAGATAATACTCTAGAATTATAGAGGTGCTCACAGTGCGAACTTCATGACTAATGTGCATGCACTTATTGAATGGAACAACCCTACTATTCTCGCCCTCACTGAAACAAGAATGGAGGACCATGGTAAAATCCTACAGGCGCTTGACTTCACAGATGTCATACAAGTTCCTGTTGTTGGTTGATGTTGGTTACTCTGGAGGAATTGCTCTGTTCTAGAGGAGCATTGAAGTAATAATAGAACCATTCGTAGTTACGGAGCAGGAGATTTATGCAACCATCAAGGTAAGTTCTACTACTACCAAATGGTACTTTTCTACAACATATGCAAAAAATTCTTACACATATAGAAAAACCTTATGGGAAAGCTTGAGAAATATTGCTACTAAAATAAATAGCCCTTGGTTAGTCTATGGAGATTTCAATGAAGTGACTAATGCCTCAGAAAAACTAGGAGGGAAACCTATAAATAATACAAAATGTTCCTCCTTTATTAGATGTCTTGATGATATGAATATGATCGATTTGGGCTTCACTAGGCAGAAATACACCTAGACAAATAAACACAAAAATAATAAAACTTTGATTATGGAGAGGCTTGATCGTAGTAATCATGACTGTCTGAGTTTATTTCCCAAATCAAATGTTCATCAGCTCACGCGCACACACTCTGATCACTGCCCTATTCTCTTAAATTTCATAAAGAGCTATCCTAATATGGAAAAAGTTTTTAGGTTCAAATCCATGTGGATCAGACATCCTGACTTTCCAAACATAGTACGGGAAGCATGGAAAAATAATAGTTACTACAATATTGCTCTCGAAAACTTCCTCAAGACTATAAAAAATTAGAATAGAGAAACTTTTGGGAACATTTTTAAGCAAAAGAAGGACACTCTCAAACGTCTAAATGGCTTGCAAAACATGAATACTTCCCATAAGAAACCATTTCACTTTAACCTGGAAAACACGCTAATTAATTACTATAATGAAATTCTTCGAAGAGAAGAGGACTTTTGGAGGATCAAATCTAAAGTTCAACGGCTAAATGAGGGGGACACCAATACAAAATTCTTCCACACCTCCACAAATATTAGAAGGCGTAGGAATAGAATTATAGGATTAAATGATTCAGTGGGAAATTGGTCCTTTGATCCTACTGTGATTAAAAATACGATCATCCACCACTTCGAAACCATTTACACCAAAGACCTTACTAAAAGTGATCGGCAGTTTCCTCATCCTTGTGTCAATGCCCTTTTCATTGAGGGAAAGAATATCATAGGCAAACCCCTCGAGATGGAGGAAATTAAAGACGCAATGTTCTCTTTCAAGCCCCTAAAATCTCCCGGTCCTGAGGGACTTCACCCTATATTTTTTTCAAAAGTATTGGAAGGATACAGAGGAATCAGTGGTTGCTACATGTATGCGGGCCTTCCATACTTCTTCCATTCCCCCTGATTTAAACAAAGCCTTCATATGCCTCATTCCAAAAATAAACAACCCTAAATAAATTAATCATTATAGACCAATAAGCCTTTGTAACACCATCTATAAAACGATTAAAAAATACTTGTGAACAGAATCAGACCTTTTTGAATAACATTATTAGTCCCCAACAATGTAGCTTCATTCCAGGAAGAAGAGTTGTAGACAACGCCATAATCGTTCAAGAGGCTATTTATTCTTTCAAGAAAACAAAAGGGAAATTTGGGAAAATGCTCCTAAAAATTGACTTAGAAAAGGCTTTTGAGAGACTTGAATGGTCCTCTATAAAAAATCTCTCTTCATCCTAAACTTTCCGACAAACATAATTAACCTAATCATGTCTTGTGTTTCCACATCCTCTATTTCTATTCTAGTAAATGGAACGCCTACTAATTACTTTCTTCCATCAAGAGGCATTAGGCAAGGTGACCTCCTCTGGCCTTATTTATTTATAATTTGTATGGAATCTCTATCAAGACTCATAAACTACGCAACTCACCATCGCCTCTGGCAACCCATTAAAATTGGTAGAGTGGGAACTCCCATATCTCATCTACTATTTGCCGACGATATAATTCTTATAGCAAAAGCAGACTTAGAAAATGCCAATACTATTATCCAAAATTTTAATACCCTATCAACTCAATCAGATCAAAAAATAAACTTTAACAAATCTTCTGTTATATTCTCGAAAAATGTTAAAGAAGAGGACATGATCAAACTTTCAACTACCATGAACATCCGTTAATCATACAAAATAGGGAAGTATCTAGGTTTACCGATCACTAACCACCACCCTAAAAGCTTGGACTATCAATACATTATCGATCACATGAACAACAAGCTAAAAGGCTGGAAAACGTGTTTCCTTTCCCTCGCTGGAAGAACCATGCTAGTCAAATCAGTGTTAGATTCCATTCCCACGTATGCTATGCAATGTAACATACTCCCTCAATCAACTCATAGCCACATAGATCGTATCCAAAGGAATTTTTTATGGGGAACAACTCCTGATAGAAGAAAACTCCACCTAGCCAATTGGGATTTAGTGACTACGCCTATCAAAGATGGGGGGCTGGGAATTCAAAAAACAAGTGGTAAAAATTTCGCCCTCTTGGCAAGATAAAGATCAACTCTAGGTAAAAGTTCTCTCTAACAAAAATGTCAATAGGGGAAAAGCGGCAAATTTGAAACACTACCCTTACGACTCCTACATTTGGAAAAGTCTTGTTAGATCATCCCCCCTATTTCAAAAGGTATATCTTGGAACATAGGCAATGGAGAAAATATTCAGTTATGGGATGAAAATTGGATTGAAAATTCTTACTCCCTTCGAATTGCTATTGAAGTACCCCTTAATAAAAACGATCAAAAGCTTCTTGTATCTCACCTTCAGCAAGATAACAATACCTGGGACTTCTCACCTTTATCTTTTGATATTCCTACATCAATTAGAAAATCTATTACCAATACCTATACCCAAGTTTTCCAAGGAAAATTAGACACTAGTTTTTGGAACCTTAGTATAAATGGTAATTTCAACACTAGTAGTGCCTATACTCTATATCACGAGTGGATATGGAAGATTAACACCATTAACAAAATAAAATATTTTATGTGGCTGCTCTTCCTAAATAAGCTCCCAACTTCATCAGCTTTGTTTTATAGAAACATTATAAGCAACAAAAACTGCTCCTCGTGTTCAAATAGGGAAGAAAATAGTATCCACATATTTATAGATTGCCCGGATGCTAGGTACATATGGAATCATTACTATATCACCATTGACAGGAAAAATTTCTCCAACAAAATTAGTAGATTATGTAAAACATCAAGTTTGTCAACCACTACTAATCACCTCTTGGTGCCCACTGCTATTCTTACTCCAGTTATTCTTTGGAATATCTGGAAAAATAGGAATAGTAATCTTTTCAAAAACCTTAACATTAGTAGATCCCTTGTCAGGCTCCAAAACATCTTTTTCCAGGCTCTAGAATACTTCCATCTTGCAAACTTCAATCTGAACCCCCCCCCCCCCCAAGATACATGGCTCCAGTTTCATGGCATCATCCACTTGAAGAAATTCTTAAGTTGAATATTGACGGATCCTATGAACCCAAAACAAATAGCGGTGGAATGGGTGGGGTAATAAGAGACCATCAAGGTTGTCGGATAACGGGTTTTGCGTGCAAAGTCAGAGCCCAAAATACCCTTCATGAAGAATTATTGGCCTTGCTCCATGGTTTGAACCTAGCAAAGGAAAAATAAATAAAACAATTGCTGGTGAAAACCGACTCTCAGGTATTACTTAATACATTAAAAGGAAATAATCTTATTTACTCATATATTTACACTGATTGTAGGTTACTAATCCAGCAGATGGAGGAGACATCTCTGCAACACATATAGAAGGAGGCTATCGCAGTGGCGAACCTATTAGCAGATTACGGAAGGACAACAAAGGATCCAAATATGACTATAAATCACCTTTAATGCATCTCCTTCTTTTATATTAAATTTTTTTTAAAGAGATGCTACTGGAACTACATCGCTTAGATCAATTTCTTTTTGTAATGGATAAATCTTATTAAATAAATAATATCCTTCCGTTCTTAAGCAAAAAAAAAAATAAAAAAAAAATAAAAAAAATAAAAACATACTCCCTCCATCTTCACTTACTTGTTAAATATTTCCTAATTTGATTTCTCTTTTTACTTTTCATTTTTGACAAATTAAGGAAGCACAATTTTTTTCCTGTTATTAGACCCTCAATTTATTAACATTGAGTTATTGTCTTTGAAAAATGTAGTGAATAAATAATGTTTAAAACTCTATTCATTAATAGGTGTAAAATGTAAATTCAGTATATCAATCATTATTTTCTTAATAGGTATGCCAAGTCAAAATTTGACAAATACTCCCTCCATCTACTTTTACTTGTTACATCTTCCTAAAATATATTTCTCATATCAAAAAAAGACAATAATTATTATTCCATGTTTTACCCTCATCATTAAATACTTATTTACCAAATCATTTTTTCCAAGACATCATTTAATAAATGATAGTTTAGTAAAATACCTATATCATTAATTATTTTTTAAAATGAATATATCAAGTCAAATAATAATAAATAAAAATAAACGGATAGAGTGAATAGGAACTAAAGAAATAAGTACTATTTAATTATGTAGATTTTTTCGGAGATTATATCATCAGGCCCGAGTCCCGACCAAAATCTGCAACTAAGTGCCACGTATTTTTTCAATATATAGAAACCAGTTGGGTGCTTTTTGAAAGTCGCACTTCCTTCCATGGAAAGACTAAACTATAAATAAAAGGGCAGAGAGACGCGCATATTGTGTAAATCAGAAATGTTGAAGGAAGGTATGAATATCATGATCCTGCTACTCCTCCTTTTCTTAGCGATTACGCACTTCTCAAACGCTGATGAACCCTTCGACGTTCGGAAACACCTTGCCACTGTAACAAGGTCGATCTACACTCAATTTGACCCGTCATATACATGGAACTAGGGTTCTATATTTGTGCATCTACTCTCAATTTTCAATTTCTGATGCAAAATTTGGTGTTTATTTGAGCGCTCCATAGCCGCTGGCGTTTCCATTTACTCCACTTTTTGTTTATTGTTTTTTGTTGGCAGGTATGCTGATTCGAAGGAAATATCCGCGAATTCTTTAGTATCTTCTGAAATTCCAGATCAATGTACATCAATTCATTTGAATCTAGTGGTGAGTTTATTTTCCTTTTTAATGTCGAGTCAATCTTAATTAAATTATGATCATTTTTAGGTGCATTATCCAAATACATTCATGTACCGGGTAACTCAGAAGAAATTACCTATTTTTGCTGAAAACTGGCAGATTGATGAAATGTCCATGTTATTAACGGCATGGAAATGGAAATTGTGGATCAGACAATATTTAATTGATGCTTATATGTGAAATTATGTGCTTACACGTTGAGGAGTGAACTATCTCAACTAGTGTTAATCTCTTGATAAAAATCTAGGGTTTCCTGACATATATGTGTTAGCTTTAGCCTAGGGAGGGCTATACATACACGGGATTTTGGTGCCAGGTGAAGTTTGTCTGCATCATACCATTTTGAAAGAAGAAAATTTCATGCTTTTCAAATGCGAAAATACTGTGTACTTCAAAACAGGAGCGGAAAACACAATCCAAAAATTTAGATTGCTAGCTAATGTCTTAGAATTTTCACCAAAGAATTTTAGATGCAGAGAACTCACTAATTCTCACTCACTACACCATTCTCTTCTCCTTCTGTGTCCAAGGTCAAATTTTGCAGAACCTTTATGGTTATATTTTTCATTTAGAGTGTCTTTACTTCTTTGCTCCCTCCATTTTCATTAGAAATGCTTCTATACCACTTTAGTTATTATTTTGGCACTTAACATGCTTTGCATTCTCTCTCACTTGCTCATCATAGGCATCTAATGTTATGGTAACATGCAGACTCTTAGTTTGTTCCCATGCTGCATACTCTGTATTCTCTCAAATTATATGATCGAGGAGACATAGAGATCTAGTGCACCACAGAGATTTGAGTTGAAGTTCTTTATGGATATCTGGCTGATGATAAACTTAAGTAATTTGGCTGGAATTTCTGAAGTAATGCTTTTTCTGTAAGAGATGTTTTAAGAGATAATTTGTTGTGATTGCTTTCTTGTTCTTTGATAGGCAAGACATGGCACTCGTGCACCAACAAAGAAGAAGATAAGGGAATTAGAAGCCTTGGATGCTCATTTGGAAGTCCTTGTACGTGATGCAAAAGGGCATAAGCAATCTTTGGAGAAAATTCCCGCTTGGTTAGCGGGATGGAGGTCTCCTTGGAAAGGAAAAGTTACAGGTGGAGAGTTGATCGCTGAAGGAGAAGATGAATTATATCATCTCGGAATTAGAGTCAGAGAAAGATTTCCAGACCTTTTCAATGAAGAATACCACCCAGATGTATATTCAATCAAGACTACCCAGGTTGATAGATTAGTTTATTACTTCTTTATATTCAGTCTGGGACAATGTCAAAGCATGACTAGGGTCATCCTATTGAATAAAGAAGAAAGCATGACTGAAGTCATCCTTCCCCCTCCCGTTTTCAATACTAGACAAATAACTTTTGCAACAAATGATAAAAAAAATCTAACATGCTAGCAGTAGTTGAAGAGCCAAATTTCGCTAGGAAATCATACATCTTTTTATTATTGAAAAACAGAAGAGGATATCTTATCATCTTGTGAGCTCAAGGACTTTTGGTCCTTTGACTTGCACTTTGCCTTGTCTTCATGCTTCCTGTGTTCATGGGTCATGCAGATGATTTCCAAATAAATAGACGACAGGGATATTTGTAGAGGCTTTTGTCTTTATTGCTGCCTTTGTCAGGCAACTCACATGGCTTTAGAAGTTGCAGTGAAGCGTCTTTATTTATCCACCAAAGCACATCTTAAGTTCCACATATTTAAGTGATGCATCAAGAATTCAATTGCTTTACAAGTATTTGGATTTGCATGATTGGAGAACTTATCTACATTCCACAAATATGCCCTTTGTATTCAAAGGTTGCAGTCTTCTAATTCCATGTCAACTTCTTGTTACTTTCTCAGTCATATTGCCTTCAATATTCATGTTACATATATAGGTTCCTCGGGCATCAGCTAGTGCTGTGGCATTTGCGATGGGTCTATTTAATGAAAGAGGGAAGCTTGGACCAGGAAGGCATCGAGCTTTTGCAGTTACCAGCGAAAGCCGTGCAAGTGACATAGTTTTGAGATTTCATGATTGTTGTCAAAGCTACAAGGTACGCATGCAAACTTTATCTGCCTTTATGGTGGAGATTTTCTGTGTGAATAACATCAAAATTAGTTTCCATTCATGCGTTTTAACTAGTTTTTTGAGCTTTTGCTTGTAAATTGGGACTTGAAGTAATAATAACTACATCAATGCTGGTTAACATAGAGTATAAACATTGTTTGATTGTTCTCAAAAGCTTACAATTTTGTGTCACATGAAGTCCCTTTCCTCAAATAGCAAAGTTTAACATCTCCTAAAGGTGTAAAAATAAATAGACGCCGACTAAGCTGCGACTGAGCTAATGGAGATTAACTTATTATTGAAGATGTTGCTGGAAGTATAGAACACGACTCATAATATGGGTTAAGTTATTTGTGGTTTGCATATTTTTAAAAGTCATTAATAGAAATGCAAACTTGCTTGCATTTATCGACAAAGTGCTAACTCTGCATGTTTCTGATTTGAAAATAAAAATAAAGGAGTGTTCTGTATTGTACACTATTACTACTTTTCTTTTTAAAAGAGTAACCACCTTTGTTGTCTCTCTTACTCCTTTTTATGAATGTGGGTGCTATCTGATCTAAAGAAGACTTTAGCAAGACTTACAGATTGGATGTTATTTCTTTTTGGGTTTTGGTGTGTGGGTGGGGGTGGGGGTTTGATTGGAGAGTTGAGTGAGCAACAAAATTATGGTACTTTTTCATTTGGTTGCAGGCTTTTAGAAAAAGTCAGGAGCCAAATGTGGACAAGCTCAAAGAACCTCTATTGAATGAAATTACTCGTGAATTAGTCAGGCAATATGGGCTTAATTTTACAAATCAAGATGTATCTTCTTTATGGTTCCTCTGCAAACAGGTGAGTATAGTACTATAAGTGTTCTGATGAGTGCTAAACCTTGTATAAATTTTATCTAGAACTTATTTCCTAAATGACTTTTTCCCCAGGAAGCATCCTTGTTGAACATCACCAATCAAGCTTGTAGTCTGTTCAGTCCATCTGAGGTAGTTTGTGCTAATCCTATTCTTGTTTTCTTCGTTTCTATTTCCTGTTTTGAGTTTCGTGGTTCCTGCTGCTCTATGTTTTTTTTCCTTTTCATTTTCTTGTGGGAGAACAGGTGGGTTTGGGGGGGGTGGGGGGTGGGGAGGGGTCGTGTAGCTTTCACAATTCCCTTTTTATCAACAACTTGTTATGAATGGGAAGTGGAAACTATAACTTGTAACATCATATACAAAAGGTGTTACTATTTTTAATTTCCTAAAAAATATTATACCTGTTGTTGTAGATTCTTGCGCTGTACACAAGCTCCCTTATTGTTTTTATTGGTTCATAATGTGGAATGCAGGGAGAGGGTGAGAGATTAGTCCATCTCCTTTGATGTTTGATTGAAACGTATGATTTACTTGTTGTGCTCCACAAATTTTAAGTACATCTCCAACTTTTCATTTATATGGAATATTGGAGCTTTCTTGTTGCCATCCCTGGTTACTGACAAGTTCACATTTAGGTTTCTTTGTTGGAGTGGGCTGATGATTTGGAGTTGTTCATTCTGAAAGGCTATGGTGACACACTAAATTATCGAATGGGAGTGCCACTGCTTGAGGATGTTGTTCAATCAATGGAACTGGCAATCAAGGCTAAAGAAGGTGATACTCGTTCAACAAGCTTTTCTTTCTTCTCTTTCATTTTTTCCTGGGGGTTAAATAGTGTTTCCTGGGGCATATGGATGTCTTATTCTTCCCCAGTAAATGTAATAAGATCTTTGTAATCTCTCTAGTATCTCCTTCCAAGTAATCTTGAAAATTTATATCCCAGATTGGCCACTAAATTTGCAGATTCTATCCTTATTCCTTGAATTTAAGCTTCAACCATATATCTTTCCTTTGTAATATGATTTGTGTATATCTCTCTAGTCTCCCCTTCCAAGTAATCCAGAAAATTTACATCCCAGATCAGCCACTAAATTTGCAGATTCTGTTATTATTCCTTGAGGTATAAGCTTCTATTTATAAGCTGTCCTTTCAACTAGGTGCTTCTGTTGTACAAATTATCCTCATATTGTTGATTCCTAGTATGAATGCCTCCCTGTATCACTCACTCTAGTCTATCTGAAACTCTTCTATCCTATTAATGTCATTTTTCATCATGTATGTGTATGTATTTCCTAAACTGAACTTAGATCCAAACAATAAATTTGTTTATATGTGAATCAATTATACTCCTGAGGGTAATCTGTATCTAATTTTGTATTTCTTTTGTTTTCACCTTTTCTTAATATCTTCTGTACATTCTCCTCCTTCAGAAGGATATGCTCCAGGGATCTATGAAAAAGCAAGAATGCGTTTTGCTCATGCAGAAACTCTACTTCCCTTTTCATGCCTAATTGGGCTCTTTCTTGAAGAATCTGGTGAGTGTTTGTACAGTAGAATTAGAATAGTTATTGGCTCCTACTCTGATTTTTTAATCTGTTTGTGATTGCTGCAGAGTTTGAACTGATACAAAGAGAGGAAAGCTTGGAACTCCCTCCTAAGCCTCCTAAAAATAGAAACTGGCGGGGAAGTATTGTGGCTCCTTTTGCTGGAAATAACATGTTAATCCTTTACAGCTGCCAATTGGACAACTCAAGCAAGTATTTTGTGCAAGTGCTACATAACGAACGTCCCATTGCATTGCCAGTAAGTGTTTTCTGCATTCATATTATGGTGAATATGTATATATTTGGTCCTTGCATTGCAATTCATTTTCTCTGATTACTAGGACACTGGAGACTTTTCATGCACCTTTTAATTAGAAAGAAATAAAATGTTTCACTGGAAGCCTAGTCCATGTTGCTCAATTAGTGGTTTTGTCCCAATCGTTGATCTGATGTGATCATGTCAGAGCAGTGAACTTATACATTCATAAAATGCCTTATTTCCATCTAATTTTGGGAAGTACATAAGCCCACAAATACTTTCCTGTGAAACAGTTTGTATCGGGGTTACCCTTAGGTAAGAATGAAGGTGTAAGCTTTCATTTTGGCTTTTTCTCTGTGTGTTCTCTTCTCTGTCATTTTTTTCTTTTATAATAAGATTTTCTAAAAGAGTGACTGGAAAATCACACATATATTTATTCCCTTTGGGAATTTTGGTGGTTATTGATTACTTGCTACTTTTCCCATTCTAATTTGAGGCTTCTCTCTGTTCTTGTAGGGTTGCAATGGTTTGAGTTTTTGCCCGTTCGAAGTATTCAAGGTATTGCTTTCATATATCAATAGATGTTTCAGTTTACTGAGACATAGGCTATCCCTTAAGTCTCACCAATTCTAACTGTCCTCGACAGGAAAAAATAGTTGTTCCTCACTTGAAACACGACTACAACATGCTTTGTGATGTAATAGAACAGAAACAAAAGGATTCTGCTTCCAGTAAGTTATCACAAATACTTGGTTGGTTTTGGTCGCAGAGGAATGCTGGTTCATTATTGGCGCAGAAAGATAGTTTATAGCTTCTCACAAGTTTCTATTGGTGCAGAAAGATAATTTATAGTTTCTCACGAGTTTCTCTTCTTTTCTTTTTCTTTTTGATCTTTTCTATGTTTGGCTGGTTGTGTCTGCTTATTAGCATGATTCAATCGTTAGGCCATGCAGATGATCCTGGCAGGTTACGATTGCTAGGCCAATTACTGCATGGGTGAAGTTTAGGGGTGACTCAGTAACTGGTGTATTTTTGGAGGTCTAACCATAGGTAGCAAAGAAGGAATATATTCAGTGAAAATCCTTACTAGTGTTACTTGTATATTTTTTCACATACAAGAAGTTTGTGTAATGGCCAAATTCCTAGAGTATGTCGATCTAGATTTGGCTGGGCCATCCGCACTTACATATTATGTTAGCATAGATTTTGCAACAACCTCAACATAAATATGGCCCTCAGATTTGGTTACTAATCCATTTTTAATTGGGATGTGCTGAATGATCGATTTTGCTCTTGGAACGGAAATGTCCCAAAGCATCTTTCATTTCTGTTGAAAGGGAAGCGAAAGCTTGAAGAAGAAGAAGAAGTTTATGGAGAGAAAATAAGGATTGTGAGAATCAAATTGTAATTCTAATTTCTGCAATAATTCCCAACGCATTGTAGCTACTCCTATTTATACAATTCGCTAACCGACTTTAATTATCTCTAACTACAAATATTTTCTAACTAACAATGTGCGACCTGTATTAGCCTAACTAAATTAGTACAAATATCAACAATTACGATAGCTGAACACATTAATCATTCCCAACTTGCTAATAAGGTAATCATGCTGCTGTCTTTCAGTCCCTTAGTCAACACGTCTGCAATCTGTTCTTTACTGCCCACATGATCTGTTTCTGATCAGTTGTTGTAATTTCTCTTTTCTTTAGAGTCCATTTGGATTGTCTTAAAAATAGTAGCTTTAAAGTCGAAAATAAAAAAAGTTAATTTTAAATGACTTTTAAGTCAAAAATAATAAGTAGGGGGAGACCTACTTTTGGTTTTTAACTTATTTTCAGTCATTTTAAACTTACTAGTTCTGGACACCGAGAAAATATTATATAAGGTATGAGTTATATCAAATCTCATTATAATGAGTATCACAAACTTTTCAACCAAAAATATATAATTTGAAATACATGAACAATCAATCTATTTAAATAACTTCTTTATCGTACGTAAAAGGATTAGGCATTCCATGAACCTGCAAAATTTGGACAACAAAACTTGGTTTGGTAATTAAAGGATAGTAATGATTAAATTTTATGTTAGAGAGAGGATGTTTGGCTTACTTGGCGCACATTCGAGATACTAGTGTTGAGACTCCTATGCTTGAGTCTATTCCGATGGTGAGTGAATTTTTGGAGGTATTTCTGACAGATTTACCAGGTCTTCCGCCTGATCGTGATATTGATTTTTGTATTGACGTAGAACCAGACACTCAGCCCATTTCCATTCCTCCTTATCGTATGGCACCGACCGAATTGAAAGAGTTGAAGGAACAGTTATTGAGATTTGGAGTTTCTTAGGCCTTGCAGGTTATTATCGACGATTTCTAGAGGGTTTCTCATCCATTGCATCCTCCATTAACTAGATTGACCCAAAAGGAAGTGACTTTCCAGTGGTTTGACGAGTGTGAGGTGAGTTTCCAAAAGCTCAAGACTTTATTGACTACTGCTCTGATTTTAACTCTACCCGTGGATGGAGAGGGTTTTATTGTATATTGTGATGCTTCTCAGATTGGTCTTGGTTGTGTATTGGTGCAGATTTGATTCCTAATACGAGCACCTCTCGTGGAGCTTTTTGAGTCTGAGCTTGAAGTATCTTGGAGTTGTGGTGAGCTGTTTGGCTATTCCGTAGCCCATATCTCCCTCTATTTTATGATTTATTCTGTTGCTTTTGTTTTCACACAGGATATCTCTTATGTTTAGGCTAGTCATTTTAGTTTCAGACTTGCATCGTATTTTAGAAGCTCTTGTACTTATGACACCAATTCTTTGGTGGTATTCTAGCTTTCCGCATTTTGTATTCATGAAAGACTTAGTGTTAGAGATATTTTACTCGTTGTTTACCTTTTTACCTCATTATTTAGTTAAATTGGTAAAATTATTGGGTTGACTTACCTATCGATTGGAAACATAGGTGCCATCACGATTTGTAAGTTTTGGATCGTGACAAGTTATCAACTATTATTTCATTCAATGACAGTTGAGAATTAGGCACATTCTTAATGTTCATTTATACATGAATTTAGCTTAAATCCATCATTAATACTAATTGTTAACCGAAGGAAATAAAAAAGTTTGACAATTAATAGGATTTGATTAAATCATATATATCCTCTATTAAATATTAATGTTTACGTTATCTATCATTTGGCAAGTCACCACCAGAAGAACTAAGATTCTTTTTAAGATGATGAATGTATGCTATGTGAAGCTTTTTATTATTAAATATATATAATAAGTAGTCTTTAATATCATATCATTAAATAAGACATCCTCTTTTAATATCATTTTTATTTATACTAATATAGCCTAGTTCTAATATTTGTAACGTTTTTTTTAAAAATAAAATTATATATATATAACACATAAGCACAACCAAAAATCTTAAGAATAAAAAAATAAAATTGAAATGCTAATTCTGAATTTGGAAGGAAAAAAAAATAAGGAAACATGAGATATATTTATACTAATATGTATGGTGACTTTTAAAATTCTTTTTCTTTTAGCACTGTTAACTATGAAAAGTTTGAATAGTTATGATAGTACGTTTTGGGCTTCTCCTCATTAGTTAGTAATAGAACAGTTGAAATATTGGAGTAATAATAATGACTTTTAGATTATTATAACTTATAAGTAATGAAAAAATAGGTTATTAATTAAAAATAAATAAGATTCTTCATATATATATAAAATCAGCAATTTAAGATTAGTAATTCAATTTTTAACTTTGTTGCTTATGCAATATTATTAGTAATAATTTGTTTTTCTTTAACAAAATATTGTTTTCCTTCTTTTGCTTGCCATTCTTCTATGCCTTTTTTTGTTTTTTTTTGTTTTTTCATTTGAAGGAATAGTATCGTTTTACATAAAAACTATTAAATTCAGCAAATTTCTAGTTACATTTCTGTCAATACAAATAATAACAACAACAGTAATAAGACAATCAAATTTTTTGGCCACAAATCCAAACAAAGGTCAAAACAATAACTAATTGATAAAAAAGTAAAAGTAATTGGGATATTTTTAATTGCCTACATGAGAAATCATTCTTACTTCTTGTTTTTATATATTTTTAAGGGGACATCTGATATTTGGACATGATAAAGTAGGGTTTAAACTTAATACTGGTAGTTATAATATAATTTTGAAAAAAAACAGTAAAAGCAACTAAACTAACAAAACAACATCAAAAATCTTATCTTCTCGTTGATGGTGCTGAGAAAAAATTCAATTGAATATCATAAATTCATAATTTAAAAATTCAAAAATTAATAAATTTTTTAAAAAAGAAATTGCAAAGTGGAGGAAACTGAGAACAAGCAAGCAAATAAAAAAAATATATAGCTAGTACCTTAAAATTTTCACAATTGCTTGGAATAATCTTCTAAAACATCTTTTGTTACCTGCGAGAAAAGATTAAACCAATAGATAAAACTTAGCATAAAGAAAATGAAATGATGAAATACAAATATTAAGAAAGAAATTCAAATGTGGATAAAACTCCATGGTGGATTATCGACTCTATAAAAAGAGTGCAGAGCATGTGAAAAGATAGGGATAAATAATATTAAAATGGTAGGTACAATGAACAATAGTTCGGAGAAGATGTTGTTGAAAATATTTTGTATTTTAAAAGTTTTATTTTATTATTATTGGTCAATATGTTACTTTGTGGCCAAGGATAATATTGACTTGGCAAGTCCATGTGATGGTATATGGCTCTTCATATGAAGTGACATGATTGTCACATGCTGCTCACAATTGTATCCAAAGTCTCACCTTTGTTGCTGCTACTACTATAAATAAGAGTCAAAGGGTTCAAAAAGAAAGAGCAGAACGAAGAAGCAATTCACAAAATTCCCCAAACAGTTAATCTTTCAGTTTTGCTGGTTTTTGTAGTAAGTATATTTTGTTGTTCCTATTCCTCTTATAGAGAAGGCTTGTTTAATATTGGGAAACATTTCATGTAGTTGAAATAGTTTCTTAGGACAGTGCCTAGCACGACTCAAGCATCACTTGTATTCACTTATAAATAAATATTATATTATTATTGCTATAATATTCATATTTCCCCAACAATCTAAGAAACTATGACTAATAATACTACTCCTGAAACTATTTCTGATACTATCAAAGTTGGTACTACCTCTGCTGTACCACTTTCGATTGTCCTACCATATGCCAAACCATTTTCGAACGTGTCAAATATTGAAATTTTTGCTAATGAACTGTTCAATGTTCATGGTGTTGCATATGCATTATTGGATCCACATAATGCAATGTTAATGATTAGCTACAGGAATCATGACAATACACCAACAAGGTATGTCTTCATAATATATTACAAACTGTTTCTAACGAACTGTTTGATGTGTATTGTAGTTGCAAGGAAGCAAAAACTATTTGGGAAGCTTTAACCAAAAAGTTCACTGCTGAAAATGCTACAACACAAAAGTTTGTAGTTGAAAATATTATTAGTGGTGGATGAATGATGAGAAGGGGATGAAAGTTCAAATAAATGAATATAAAAACTTAATTGAAGATTTGAAATTCGAGGGAATTTCTCTTCCAGAAATATTTTCTGTGGGAATGTTGATTGAGAAGTTGTCTGACTTGTGGAATGATTATAAAAACAGCTTGAAGCATAAGCAGACAAACTTCAGCATTGAAGAGATAGTGACTCATATCCTAATTGAAGATACCAACAGAAAGGAGTCTATCAAAGCAAGTGAGATAGCTCTCAAGACAAATCTTGTGCAAAGCCAAAGCAATAATAATAAAAGATATGATACTAAGTCTCAAGGTTACAAGCCTTATAATCCTAATTTTAAGAAAAAGAAAGGTTCATGCTTTATTTGTGGAAAACCAAGTCATTATGCTGCACAATGTAGGAAAAGAATAAGAAATGACAAAGAAAAAGATAATCCTCCCAAGGCTAACTTAGCTGAAGGAGATGATATTGTTGCAGCTGTCATTTCTCAAGTAAACATTGTGGCACATGTAAATAAATGGGCAGTAGACTCTGGGGCTACTCGACATATTTGTGCAAATCAGGAAGCATTTACCTCCTATACATCAATAGGAGATGACAGTGAAATAGTCTACCTTAGAGATTCAAGAACTGCTAAAGTCTTGGGTAAGGGTAAAGTGTTCCTGATGATCACTTCGAGAAAACTTTAGCCCTTGCAGATGTGCTACATGTTCCTACAATGCGAGCAAACCTAATTTCTGTATCCTTGCTAAATAAAACTGGAGTAAAAGTGTCATTTGAATCTGATAAGGTCATATTGACAAAAAATAATGTGTTTGTGGAAAAAGGCTATTGTAACCAGGGACTTTTTGTACTCAATGTTTTTTATGTTATCAATGAAAAAACATCTGCTTCTGCCTATATGGTTGAGTCTATTTCTTTATGGCATGTTAGGTTAGGACATATTAATGTCTCATATATAAAGAACATGCAGTCTCTTGGTTTGATATCTGGTTTAGACTCAAATAAATTTAATAAATGTGAAATTTGTTCTAAAGCTAAAATGACTAAAAAGTCATGTTTTTTAGTAAATGGAGAAACTGATTTATTATCTTTGATTCACACTGATTTGGGTGATTTAAAACAAACAATAACTAGAGGTGATAAAAGATATTATGTGACCTTTATTGATAATTTTTCTTGGTTTACTAAGTTGTATTTGCTTAGAAATAAAGATGATGCATTTGATGCTTTTATATCTTATAAATCTGAGGTTGAAAATCAACTTAGTAGGAAAATCAAGAGAATAAGATCTCATAGAGGTGGAGAATATGTATCTTTGAATGCTTTTTGTGAAAAAAAGGAATCATTCATGAATTAACTCTGCCTTATTCATCCGAGTCTAATGGAGTAGTTGAAAGGAAAAATAGAACTTTAAAGGAAATGAGGAACTCCTTGTTAGTTAGTTCTAATGCTCCTGATAATTTGTGGGGTGAAACTATATTATCTACATGTCACTTACAAAATAGAATTCCTCATCAAAGAATTGGTCGTAAAACTCTTTATGAATTGTGGAAAGGTTATAAACCTAACTTGAATTATTTAAAAGTGTGGGGGTGTCCTGCCAAAGTTCTTTTGCCGGAACCTAAAAAGAGGAATATAGGTTCTAAAACTGTTGATTGCATGCTTATTGGTTATGCTGAAAAAATAGTGTTGCATATCGATTTCTTGTTGTGAAAAGTAATGTGCTTGATTGCAATACTATTATTGCGACAAAGAATGCTAAATTTTTTTACATGTTTATCCATTGTCTGATAAAATTCCTCATGCACCTGTTCAAAGAAATAACGATAATACCTCTAATGAGGAACTGTGAAGGAGCAAAAGGTCTAGAAAAGAGTATTTTTCTTATGGAAATGATTTTCAAACTTTTCTTGTTGACAATGAACCATTAAATTATTTTGAAGTTATATCTTCTTCTGATGCTGAATATTGGCAATAGGCAATAAAAATAGAAATTGATTCTATCATGAAAAGTAAAACATGGATCTTAACTGATTTACCACATGGTGCAAAATCAATTGATCGTAAATGAATTTTCAAAAGGAAACTTACTCCTGATGTCTCTATTGATAAATACAAAGCTCGCTTAGTAGCTAAAGAATTTTCGCAGAAACAAAATATTGATTATTTTGATACATTTGCACTTGTGACTAGAATCTCTTCTACTCGAGTTTTAATTGCCTTAGCCTCCATTCACAAGTTTTTTATTCATCAAATGGATGTTAAAACAACTTTTTTAAATAGTGATTTAGATGACGAAATTTATATGGTTCAACCTGAGGGATATATTATCTCCGAACAAGAAAATAAAATTTGTAAATTAATGAAATCTCTTTATGACCTTAAGCAAGCTTCGAAACAGTGACATGAGAAATTTGATCAATTCTTAATAAGAAATGGTTTTTCTTCTGTTGAAGTGGATAAATGTGTTTATACTAAAGTGATAGACAATGATTATGTCATAATATGCTTATATGTTGATGACATGCTTATATTTGGTACAAGTTTGAATATTGTGAAAAATGCCAAACAATCCTTGTCTACTAATTTTGATATGAAAGATCTGGGTGAAGTAAATATGATATTGGGAGTTAAAATTATAAGGAGTGAAGGTAAGATAATGTTGTCACAAAAACATTATGGGAAGAGACTTCTTAAAAAGTTTGAATGTTTTGAAATTACTCCAGTAACCACTTTTTATGATGCTAACTCTCAATTGAAAAAGAATATTGATGACCAATTACTCAGTCTAAATATGCTCAGATTATTAGGAGTTTAATGCATTTAATGAATTTTACTAGGCCTGATATAGCCTATGTTGTATGTAGACTAAGTAGATATACTCATAATCCCAATAAAGAACATTGATCTGCACTAATTAGACTGATGAAATAATTGAGAGGAACCATGAATTATGGTATCCTATATAGTGGATTTCCTTCTACATTAGAAGGGTATTGTGATGCAAACTGGATCTCTGATTCAGATAAGACAAAATCTACTAGTGGCTATGTGTTCACCTTTGGTGGTGGTGCAATATCGTGAAAATCACCTAAATAAACGATCATTGCTAGATTGACTATGGAGTCAAAGTTTGTAGCTCTGGAGCTAGTTGGTTCTGAGGCTGAATGACTAAGAAATTTCTTAGAGAATATCCCTTTAATAAATGATGTATTGCCTCTTGTGTTTATGCACTGTGATTGTTGAGCCGCAATTGCTATTGCGAAGAATAAATCTTATAATTGTAAGAGCAAACACATGAAATTAAGGCATGATGTCGTTAAGCAGCTGCTGAGAGATGGAATGATTTCCATGGATTATGTGAAGTCAGAAATGAATTCGGCCGATTCACTGACTAAACTTGTGGAAATAAAATTAATTCTTCAAACATCAAAAGAGATGGGGTTAAGGCTGATACGGTTGTCAATAAAGATGGTAACCCAACCTATATGATTGGAGATTCCATGAAGTAGGTTCATATGGGTAATAACAAGACAATATTGACACTGCACATTAACAGAGATTGTTTGAACTGCTACTTATTATGAGGGATGAATTATTAATTCTTAATGAATAAAAAGGGTCTAATAAAACCTTTAGTCTTGTACTGCATTTTATGTTAACAATGCAGCTGAAAGGGAACGTGGTGTCCCCAGGTTGGTAATAAATTACAAACCTCTGAATAAATATTTAAAATGGATTAGGTTTCCTATTTCGAATAAAAGAGACCTTTTAGCGAGATTATATGATGCCAATATATTTTCTAAATTTGATTTAAAATAAAGTTATTGGCAGATTCAGATTTTTAAAGAGCATTCTTATAGAACTACTTTTAACGTCCCATTTGGATAATATGAGTGGAATGTTATGCCATTTGGATTGAAAAATGCATATTCTGAATTTCAAAAAATTATGAATGATATTTTCAACCCATATTTGGATTTTATCATCGTATATATTGATGATATTTTAGTATATCCAAAGACTTTTGAAATGCAATATATTAAGCATTTAGATACTTTCAAAAAAATTGCTATACAAAATGGTTTGGTAATTTCTAAACCATCAGTTATACCCTCCGATTATACTCGGAACACCTTTTATAAATGCTATTTACCCATTTACTAGCTTAAATGCTAAAGAATTTTCGGCCACGTATAATAATCAGGATATCAATTATACTTTTATTACTGAACCAATTTCTCATGATATTAATGCTTTAATTGATATGAAGCAAAAGCATGTTGATTCTTTACAACTTAAATTGTTTAGTATGAACATATTTGATACTTTGAAATCAACCAAAGTACAGGAAAAAATTAAATTGGTTTATAGTTTTCTTTATACTTCTGGTTCAGAGTCAAAATTAGGTTCTGAAGAAGACATTGATTTGCCTGAATTATCTGATAATAATCAACATGTTAATAATAATGCTTGTGATACTTGCAAATTTGGTCGAGGTAATATTTGTTCATGTGAAAATGATAAATTTTATAAATTGCAATCTCAATTTGAAGATTTAAATCTTAACACTATTACTTCTGATAATGTAATAGAACTTTCGAAAGAAGTTACTGATAATAATCTCCGCAAAAAAATTATTCAATTAGCTGTTAATAATAAGGCGAGTAGAATGATTTTGAATTTGAGTATTTTGCTCCTTATTCTTTGTCTGAATTTCATAACCGACATAATAAACAAACTCTTTCTACAAGAGATTCTTCTTTTGATGATTTAAAAGGTGAAATTGAAAACTTGAAAAATGAGATTAAATCTCTCAAGCAAAATCAAATGATTTGTAATCACCGTCTTACTCAGATAGAAACTGCTAATAGCAAAGGAAAAAATATTGCTGAAGAAAATACTTCTGCAAAACTTGTTAATCTTGATCCTAGACAAGGTATGTTCCTAGGATTAATACGAATTGTAACTGCTCATAAGTAGTATGTTAAATGCACCATATTAATTGATAATAGTTTCTCTATAACTAATGTGGCTATGATTGATAGTGGAGCTGATGTGAGTTGTATTCAGGAAGGTCTTGTGCCTACCAAATACTTTGAAAAGACAACTCATATGGTTAAATCTGCGTCAGGACATGTTTAGATATAATCCATTAATTAAATAACGTATCTTCCAAGGTTCCTCTTTTCTCTGAATCTCAGAGTTTTCCAAAATAAATATCATTTCTTTCTTTTCCACCTTTTCGTATGACTTAATATCATCAATATCGTCTTTAGCAATGGAAGCAAAGGTATCACCTTTCTTTTGGGAGAGATACTCCTGCAATTGTGCATATAATGGATTGTTTTCTGGAATATCTTCCAGATGTATAGAAGAAGCTTCTTTTTGGGAATTTTTTAAATTCACCAAATTCATTCCTCCTCTTTGTATAATTGGAGGATTAGATGACGAGGATCCGTATGACGATCTTCCTCTTCCTCTGGCATAACCGCCTTTTCCTATGACCTTGGTTACCCAAAGAGGATCCATCCTACAAACAAAACATTTAGTTTTATTTTTATTCGATCTCATAATAATCATTATAAAAATCAATGAGTTCTTCACAAAAATAGATTTCTGAAATAATGTCTAATGACATCTATAATTTTCCATATAATTATTTCTTGTACATCTCTATTAAGAGGTACAACCTTTATGATAGTAATCAAAATTTTATCTGAAAGGAAAGGAGATAAAAATCTCATTAAGAAGATAAGTATTCTCTGGATAAGAAATTTGGAAGAGAGTTATCACTCCTCTTCTTATAATGAATCTCAAAATCAAAAGGAGCTAACTGGGCCTGCCACCTAGCAAATATTAATTTTGATGCATCATTTTAAAATCTTTATCAAACATATATTTTACTGATTGTGCATCAATTTTTATCAAAAAAATTTTGATTATATAAATCGTCCTGAAATTTTAGTATGCATTTAACGATGATTAACATTTCATGAGCCACTGTAGCATATTTTTTTCTGAGCATCGCTTCATTTTCTTGAATGAAATCTGATCAAGTATTTGGTTTTATCATGGGGATTGATTTGTTTCAAAATTCCTCCATAACCGATGTTGGACGCATCTGTCTCAATAATTTTTTGCCATGCAGGGTTAGCAAGAGTTAAACAATGCAACGATTGAACTCTTATTTTAATTTTTTTTACTAAATCAGTATGACTATTGGTCCAAAGTATTTTATTACCCTTTTTTAATCCTTCATATAAGGGAGCCAAGTCTTTAGATAAGATCTTGTAAAAGGGGGAAATGTAATTTAAGTTTCACAAGAATCTTTGTAATTGAGTCCTGTCTATAATAACATCAGGAAATTTAGAAGCAAAGCCAATTGATCTTTGAATAGGAGTAATATTTCCTTGACAATTATGGTGACTTAGAAATCTTATATTAGTTTGAAATAAATTCATCTTTGGTTTAGAAATTACCAAACCATTTTGTATAACATTTTTTTTGAAAATATCTAAATGCTTAATATGCATTTCAAAAGTCTTTAAACATACTAAAATATCATCAATATATACGATGATAAAATCCAAATATGGATTGAAAATATCATTCATAATTTTCTGAAATTCAAAAGGTGCATTTTTTCAATCCAAATGGTATAACATTCCACTCATATCCAAATGGGACGTTAAAAGCAGTTCTATAAGAATGCTCTTTAAAAATCTGAATTTGCCAATAACCTGATTTTAAATCAAATTTAGAAAATATATTGGCATCATATAATCTTGATAAAAGGTCTCTTTTATTCTGAATAGGATACCTAATCCATTTTAAATATTTATTCAGAGGTTTGTACTTTATTACCAATCTGGGGACACCACATTCCCTTTCAGCTGCATTGTTAACATAAAATACAGTACAAGACCAAGGCAATTTTGAAGGTTTTATTAGACCCTTTTGTAACAAGCTATCAATTTCCTTCTTATAGAATTCTACCAATTCGGCATTCATCTAGCAAGGACGAGACTTAGTAGGAATATTATCCTCAGAAAAATTTTCATCATATGGGAGAGTAACAATATGCCTTTTTCAATTCCAAAAAGCACTAGGATGATCAACACAAATATCAATGGTCATTTGTTCAGAAATTAATTTAATTTTTTCCTGTATTTTGGTTGATTTCAAAGTATCAAATATGTTCATACTAAACAATTCAAGTTATAAAGAATCAATATGCTTTTGCTTCATATCAATTAAAGCATTAATATCACAAGAAATTGGTTCAGCAATAAAAATATAATTGATATCCTGATTATTATACATGACTGAAAATCCTTTAGCATTTAAGCTAGTAAATGGGTAAATAGCATTTATAAAAGGTGTTCAGAGTATAATCAGAGGGTATAACTGATTTTTAACCAAGAAAAAGAAATGCGGAATGCAAACTCTATTTTGACAAATACGAGTATTAGGCAGTTTATACTTTATATCTAAAGCATGTCCTGACGCAGATTTAACCATATGAGTTGTCTTTTCAAAGTATTTGGTAGGCACAAGACCTTCCTGAATGCAACTCACATCAGCTCCACTATCAATCATAGTCACATTAGTTATAGAGAAACTATTATCAATTAATATGGTGCATTTAACATACCACTTATGAGCAGCTACAAATTGCATCATTCCTAGGAACACACCTTGTCTAGGATCAAGATTAACAGGTTTTGCAGGAGTATTTTTTTCAACAATATTTTTTCCTTTGCTATTAGCAGTTTCTATCTGAGTAAGACGGTGATCACAAATCATTTGATTTTGCTTGAGAGATTTAATCTCATTTTTCAAGTTTTCAATTTCACCTTTTAAATCATCAATAGAAAAATCTCTTGTAGAAAGAGATTGTTGATTAAGTCGGTTATGAACTTTAGACAAATAATAAGGAGTGGAATACTCAAATTCAAATCATTCTTTTTCTCTTAATTTTTTGAAGAACTAGCCTTGTTATTAATAGCTAATTGAATAATTTTTTTGCGAAGATTATTATTAGTAACTTCTTTCAAAAGTTCTATTACATTATCAGAAGTAATAATATTAAGATTTAAATCTTCAAATTGAGATTGCAATTTATAAAATTCATCATTTTCACATGAACAAATATTACCTCGACCAAATTTGCAAGTATCACAAGCATTATTATTAACATGCTAATTATTATTAGATAATTCAGGCAAATCAATGTCTTCTTCAGAACCTGATTTTGACTTAGAATCATAATCGGACTCTGAACCAGAAGTATAAAGGAAACTATAAACCTTATCATGAATTTCTTCATCAAGTCCTAAAGTTTTCAGCTTTTCAAGCTTGCAATTAGGTGCTATATGCCCAAAATTGCCACACCTATAACATTTAATCTTGGCGAGTTCCCGCTTAGACCTATTTTGGGTATATCTATTAGATTTACGATAAGCTTTTTGCTCATTTAGTTCTTCTTTGGATCTACGTCTATGCCTAGACCTTTATTTTCTATAATAGTCATCTGGATTAGAACCTCTAGAATCTCTATGTTTAGTTGTCTTCTTGCTATTAGCTGAAGTATCAGGTAAATCAAATTGAGTACAAAAATCTCCTAGCTAGGATCTTTCCTTGAGCTTATCTATCTTAAGCTATCTAGATAGTTTTAAGTTGTTGCACAAGTTTATCCCTTCTTGAGTCAAACTCCTATCAACCTATCATAGGTATAATCACCATAAGGAATATCTCCATGCTCATTTCTAAGGAGTTTTTTTAACCCTTAGTGCAAATAATGGGGGAAGGCCATCTATGAACTTAGCTTCCCAATGCTCATACTTATTTTCTGGTAGTTCCATCACAAGACTCATATAAGCATCTTTATACCACCTGAATTCTCCCAAGGTTCTACATCGTAAACCGTTTAACAGGGTATGAACTGTTTCAAACTGATTGGTAAATCTACCATTAAAATGTTCTAGAATGGTCAAGACTAAGGTATATACCGCGTCTTCTCTATTGGCAACAAGAGTCATACCTAGGTTATCAACACCTTCATTACTAGAAGTAGCAATAATCACAGCAGCCTTTTATTCGAAGGTCATATAATTATCCCACCAACCTCGAAGTTGGCCAGTAAAACCTACAATAATCATTTTGCAAATATTTCTATCTGTGTTTTTAACATTTTTATAGATAGTTGCATACATAAGCATTCTATGAACAAGAATAGTAAGCTGTCAATCAGTCAGGCCATCAAGGTTCCATTCATAAATTTCAGAACCGCTATAAGAAGTATTAGTCTGATTCTAGTCTCGCTCTTCTACAAGCACATCTTGAGGAGTTGGCCTGGAATAATAATAAGTTTGCATGCTTGGTTTATAAGCAAATTTAGTATTATCACTATGCTTTTTTGGATAACCCTTTAGTTTATTAAACTCTAAATCAACATGATTTTTAAAATCAAAAGTATTTTCCATTTCATCAGCAAAACTTTCAAACAAATCCATAGGACTTGCTTTAAATTCACAAAACTCAGAAAACTTTTTATCAAGAACTTCTTCTAGGTCATAAGTCGTTTTAAATTTAAATTATGAAATCTCAGGAGGTCTTTGCACAGGAGTAGAAATAATGAGAGCTTCCTTATTAGTTTTAGGTAGAAGCTTTATTAAAAGTATTTAAATCATTTTTTATTTGTATTATCAAAGCAATTAGTTCATCTAACTTTTTATCAAGAGAACCAATATGTTCACCCAAAACTTTAACATAAAGTCCCAAATAATTATTTCATTGATGTTGACTGCCGCAACATCTTCTTCAACAAATTTTTGAAAGGCAGTAAATGTAATACCAGTATTATTAGGTAAAATAAAGGATGACTGTGGTGGATAAACAACCCTGATAATATTACCATTTCCATCTTTATAAGATCGTTCAAGAACATTGATGAACAAAGGTAAGTAAGTGGTTATAAACCAGGGCACAAAATACATAATTTGATTATGCAAAGCACAAGTTTCATAAAACTCTTGAGAAATATTATTTAAATCATCTGCACTATAAGTGTCAAAAAACCAAGTTTTAAACTGATTCCATTTATCACTTAAAAATTCATTCTGAATGTATTTTCTTGCTAGGGAACCTGGGCTAAAATCAATTTGGTGTACATTCATCATTAAGTATTATTTAAATCAAAATCCATTTCGGACTGAGAAGGAATATCCTTATTAGAAATATATGAAGCAATATCATTTGCTTGAAAAATATTCAACCAAGGATTAATTTTAATTTTATTAACAAATCTATCAGTTTGATCCGTAGATATAACCGATGGTAAAGTATGTAAAGAAGCAGCATGACTACGAGCTGGACCATATATAGGATCAATAGGGGAATATAACAGGTAATCTTCTAGCAGAAGAGAATGAATGTCTACTAAATGGAATATCATTAAACTGCATACAAATCCTACCATCAAGATTTTGAGTAATATGAGAATATTCAAAATTAGCAACTACATCCGCCATCTGAGTTATAGGAATTACTGATTCCAAAGTCCAAGTAGTCTGAAAATTAATTTCTTCCCATTTTATAGGTTGTAAGGTCGTGACCTTAGATCTAGCAAAATTAGTTTCTACTAAAATTGTTTCGGCCGATGGATCATATAACTTACATCTAGGATTTAACGTAGAAAGCCATTTGAAATAGATTCTATAAGACAAACAAATTAATTCAGAACCAGGTTCATAATTATAACCATGCGTTTTAACATTCAAAGTTAAGGTATCAAGAATATTAGCATCAGTTAAAGATAACTGTAAATTAGGCTGAGTATTAAAATAAACTGGACTGTATGCCATAGTAGATTCAATCGAACACATTAAAGATTGTCTAAAATTCAAATTTCTAGCATCACGTAAAGCAGCTAAAAATGTCTCCGATAACCCTTTAAGAGTTAAAGGCTTAAAAGCAATTTGTATCATGCCAATATGCAAGAAATTATACTGTAATTTATACAAGCCAATATCTCGTTTATTTAACAAACAAATAGTCTGTTCTGACGAATTTAACACCAAAGATTGTTCAGTATGAACATATTTGATACTTTGAAATCAACCAAAAGTCAAGTCAAGAAACCATATATAAATTTATTTATATTTATATAAAGGCTAGATCTTTTATGGTAGATATAAAAGCGAAGTTAGATATTCGACATAGATATGATTCTTTTTAGCTGGACATAGTCACGGCTCTATATCGGAGATATAAAAAATAAAAGAAGCAAAGAATAGTACCTTAGAACAAGGGCCAACACTAGGGCCTGTACAAACTTTACAACTTTATTCACAAATTCCGGCAAGTATCCGGCGAACACAAATTACAAAAGCCAAAAGGGCAAAGAGAGCTTTAAAAGAAAAGAGAGAGGGGTTTTTTTCAATCTGCCTCTAAAAGACTACAAATGAAACCTATTTATAGAAAAAGAAAAGAATCTATCTACAATAATGAGTCCTTATTAATGGTCCCTACCAACAGTATATCTACTGTAGATGAACAGTGTTTCTATTGTAGATGAATAGTGTTTCTACTATTGTTAGTGCTTATCACTATTCTTGGTAATCTTGTTTATCTTTATACTTTGTCTTTCTTCTTCAGTTGTCGAAGGAAATCTTCCGCCTCTGTCAGCACATCTGTCTCCGCTGGATTTTCTTCCTCAAATGGTTAAGCTTCCTGAATATCATCACTTGTTTTACTCCTCATAGAAGTGTCGGATTTTGCATAATTTGTGATATTAAGGAGTAGACTTTTCTTAACGTCTTCTAAATACTTATTAATTATTTCTTCTTGATCTTCATCTTGATTGAATATTTTCCTAGCCATGAGCTTTACGGAACTATCAACAATTATTCCTTTATGCGGAGAAGTACTATATTCTTGGATTTTTGCTGAAGTAAGGTCCAGAAGTTCTTGTCCATATAAGAACTTTGTTTTGGGATCTTTCTTCATCAATTTGTCCAAAAAGTTGTTATAATATGTGCGATATAAACATGGAATCTGTTCTTCGGTAAAACCTACTTCCAGAATCCACTTGTGAATCCATGGAATAGAGAATTCTATAAAGAAATAGATTTGTTCAATTTTTTCCATATAGCAGATATAATCTGCGTGATATAAATTATTAAGGTCTGGCGAACCTTAACCCAATCTTTGTACAATTTTAAAAATGGTTCAGGTAAAATCTTTACCGTTGGACCATGGTATGACCACCAATTAGGAATGGCCCAGCAAATATCTTTGCGCAAATCTTAACAAACCAAGTATGTTTATGCTTCTCATTATTGTAGTAGAGGACTTTACTAAAAGCATTGATATAATCCCAATAAGTAAAATTTGTAGGGATCTTGATCAAGCTTATATGCCTTTCTTTCATTGAGGAAATACCCCAATCTTCGATAGATATAATCTGTTTTATAATTATTTTTGAGAAGTTATAAACATTCTCGCTGGTATTGTACCGTGAGAAGTGCTAAAATTCAAATAAATTCATCTTTGGTTTAGAAATTACCAAACCATTTTGTATAACAATTTTTTTGAAAATATCTAAATGCTTAATATGCATTTCAAAAGTCTTTGAATATACTAAAATATCATCAATATATACGATGATAAAACCCAAATATGGGTTGAAAATATCATTCAAAATTTTTTGAAATTCAGAAGGTGCATTTTTCAATCCAAATGGCATAACATTCCACTTATATTGTCCAAATGGGACGTTAAAAGCAATTTCTATCTGAGTAAGACGGTGATCACAAATCATTTGATTTTGCTTGAGAGATTTAATCTCATTTTTCAAGTTTACAATTTCACCTTTTAAATCATCAAAAGAAGAATCTCTTGTAGAAAGAGTTTGTTTATTAAGTCGATTATGAACTTCAGACAAAGAATAAGGAGCAGAATACTCAAATTGAATTTTGAAACAAATCAATCCCCATGATAAAACCGAATACTTGATCAGATTTCATTCAGGAAAATGGAGCGATGCTCAGAAAAAATGTGCTACGATGGCTCATGAAATGATAACCATCGTTAAATGCATACTAAAATTTTAGCACGATTTATATAATCAAATTTTTTTGATAAAAACTGATGCACATTCAGTAAAATATATGTTTGATAAAGATTTTAAACATGATGCATCAAAATTAATATTTGCTAGATGGCAGACCTAGTTAGCTCCTTTTGATTTTCAGATTCATTATAAGAAGGGGAGTGATAACTCTCTTCCGGATTTCTTATCCAGAGAATACTTATCTTCTTAATGGAATTTTTATCTCATTTCCTTTCAGATAAAATTTTGATTACTATCATAAAGGTTGTACCTCTTAATAGAGATGTACATGAAATAATTATATGGAAAATTATAGATGCAATGATGAGAGACATTATTTTAGAAATATGTTTTTGTGAAGAACTCATTAATTTTTATAATGATTATTATGAGATTGAATAAAAATAAAACTAAATGTTTTGTTTGTAGGATGGATCCTCATTGGGTAACCAAGGTCAGAGGAAAAGACGGTTATACCAGAGGAAGAGGAAGATCATCCTCAGTCTCATCAGGATCGTCATACGGATCCTCATCATCTAATCCTCCAATTATACAAAATGGAGGAATGAGTTTGGTGAATTTAAAAAATTCCCAAAAAGAAGCTTCTTCTATACATTTGGAAGATATGCTAGAAAACAATCCATTATATGCACAATTGCAGGAGTATCTCTCCCAAAAGAAAGGTGATACCTTTGCTTCCATCGCTAAAGATGATATTGATGATATTAAGTCATATGTAAAGGTGGAAAAGAAAGAAATGATATTTCTTTTGGAAAACTCTGAGATTCAGAGAAAAGAGGAACCTTGGAAAATATTCCAACGTTATTTAATTAATGGATTATATTTCTCGGGTGAGTTATACAAAATCCGTTCATATTATGAGACTATTCTGATGAACACTGGTAGTATGGAATTTCAGCACTTCTCAGGGTACAATACCAGCGAGAATGTTTATAACTTCTCAAAACTGATTATAAAACAAATTATATCAATCGAAGATTGGGGTATTTCCTCAATGAAAGAAAGGCAGATAAGCCTGAACAAGATCCCTACAAATTTTACTTATTGGGATTATATCAATGCTTTTAGTAAAGTCCTCTACTACAATAATAAGAGGCATAAACATATTTGGTTTGTTAAGATTTGCGCAAAGATATTTGCCGAGCCAATTCCTAATTGATTCCTAAATTGGTGGTCATACCATGGTCCAACGGTAAATATTTTGCTTAGACCATTTTTAAAATTGTACAAAGAATGGGTTAAGGTTTAGCCAGACCTTAATAATTTATATCACACAGATCATATCTGCTAAATGGAAAAAATTGAACAAATCTATTTCTTCATAGAATTCTCTATTCCATGGATTCACAAGTGGACTCTGGAAGTAGGTTTTACAGAAGAACAGATTCCATGTTTATATCGCACATATTATAACAACTTTTGGGACAAATTGATAAAGAAAGATCCCAAAACAAAGTCCTTATACAGACAGGAACTTCTAGATCTTATTTCAGCAAAAATCCAGGAATATAGTACTTCTCCGCACAAAGGAATAATTGCTGATAGTTCCATAAAGCTCATGGCTAGGAGAATCTCCAATCAAGTTGGAGATCAAGAAGAAATGATTAATAAGTATTTAGAAGACGTTAAGAAAAGTCTACTCCTTAATATCACAAATTATGCAAAATTCGACACTTCTATGAGGAGTGAAACAAGTGATGATATTCGGGATGATATTCAGGAAGCTCAATCATTTGAGGAAGAAAACCCAGCGGCAACAGATGTGCTAACAGAGGCGGAAGATTTCCTCCGACAACTGAAGAAGAAAGACAAAGTATAAAGATAATCAAGATTATCAAGAATAGTGATAAGCACTAACAACAGTAGAAACACTGTTCATCTACAGTAGAAATATTGTTCATCTACAGTAGAAACACTGTTCATCTACAATAGAAACACTGTTCATCTACAGTAAATATACTGTTACTAGGGCCCATTGATAAGGACCCATTACTGTAGATAGATTCTTTTCTTTTTCTATAAATAGATTTCATTTGTAGTCTTTTAGAGGAAGATTGAAAAAATCCCCTCTCTCTCTTTTCTTTTAAAGCTCTCTTTGCCCCTTTGGCTTTTGTAATTTGTGTTCGCCGGATACTTGCCGGAATTTGTGAATAAAGTTGTAAAGTTCGTACAGGCCCTAGTGTTGGCCCTTGTTCTAAGGTGCTATTCTTTCCTTCTTTTATTTTTTATATCTCCGATATAGAGCCGTGACTATGTCCGGCTAAAAAGAATCATATCTATATCGGATATCTAACTTCGCTTTTATATCTACCATGAAAGATCTAGACTTTATTTAAATATAAATAAATATATGGTTTCTTGACTTAGTTCTGAGATGGTGGTACAATCAGATTTGATGCAATACATTATTGGCTTTGTCTTAGTGACTCCGTCTAGCCAGCCGTAGTTCAAAGCCCGTTAAAAAGTTGAAAAAGGGCGCTCTATACCTGGTTAGAACTACTAGAAACATGGGCTTAATAACAATATGTATTTGAATCTTGACAGACCCCTTGCTTGGGTGAAAGGATTGGATCCCTCCATACAGTCATCAAACTATATAAAAATTTGTATATATTTCGATTCGGATTTCTTCGGATGTTAACAAGCTAGATTGAAGATGACCGCGCGGACTACCGCCCATCTTCTGAGATCCTGGTTTTGTTGATATCAAAGACGATATTGATGATATTAAGTCATACGAAAAGGTGGAAAAGAAAGAAATGATATGTCTTTTGGAAAATTCTGAGATTCAGAGAAAAGAGGAACCTTAGAAGATATTCCAAAATTATTTAATTAATGGATTATATTTTCCGGGTGAGTCATGCAAAACCCGTTCATATTATGAGACTCTTCTGATGAACACTGGTAGTATGGAATTTCAGCACTTCTCAGGGTACAATACCAGCGAGATGTTTATAACTTCTCAAAAATGATTATAAAACAGAATATATCTATCGAAGATTGGGGTATTTCCTCAATGAAAGAAAGGCAGATAAGCCTGAACAAGATCCCTACAAATTTTACTTATTGGGATTATATCAATGCTTTTAGAAAGTCCTCTACTACAATAATGAGAGGCATAAACATACTTGGTTTGTAAAGATTTGCGCAAAGATATTTGTCGGGCCAATTCCTAATTGGTTCCTAAATTGGTGGTCATACCATGGTCCAACGGTACAAATTTTGCCTGAACCATTTTTAAAATTGTACAAAGAATGGGTTAAGGTAGTATATTGTGTATATATTATGATATTAAAAGTAAATATATAATATAATGTAAGTATTCTAATATAATAGATAGTGTATTGTGTGTATATTTAGTATATATTAGAAGTATATATGTAATATAATGTAAGTATTATATTATATTAAGTGGTATATTTAGTATACATTATAAGAATTCTACTATAATAGATAGTATGTACTATATAATATGTATATCTATTTGTATTTGGTATACACTATACGTATATTTAGTTATAATATAAGTGTGTGTGTGTGTGTGTATATATATATATAATTATTTATTATTTAAATAGTATATTGTCATAAATAGTTATAATTATTACAAAATTAAATAGATAACAATACACTATATTGATTATTGACTAAAACTTTTGAATTAATAATTAATAAATCAAAATTTTTTTAAAAATTGAACCGACTACGTACGGCCCGAATTCTGGACCAGCCCATCAGACCTGACCATTATTGACTAACCAGGCACGGGCCAGATATATTCTACCCATTTCACTGTTCCGCCTGGATCCAGCCCCACTCATTAATGGGGGGACTGGGTTCAGCCCGATTCAGAAACTTGATAAGAAAGCCTACCCGGCCCAGTAAACAGGCTTAAGTTGAACAGGCTAATTCGTTTTATACAGTTTGTAATAAAATATAGTAGAGGCTAGATTTATCGAGAAAATATTGTTCTTTTTTATAAAAATAATAAATTAATTATGAAAAGATAACTACAACATTTTTTAATCAATATTCAACTCACACCTTACATTAGAAAAATGAACTTTTTGATTGACGACCCAATATGTGTATTATTAAGTTAAAGAAAAAATAAATATAAGCAATTCGTTTAGGATTTAGTAGATGTTTTCTAATAGGAAAACGGATATCGGAAAAGGGCCAAAAATATCTCTAGATTATTTAAAAAGGTTAAAAAATACCTCTCATTTAATTATTGGGTTAAAAATACCCCTGACTCTACTTTGTTCTATTACCCTTAAAACTAACAATCTTTTATTTTTTTAATGTTTATTACTATTAATTATTACGTGGCATCTTTCTTTTAATAAATTTCAATTTCAACCCACCTATTTTTTTTCTACCCACCCAATTCATACCACTTTCTTTGATCCATACCCAATTTAAAAATTGATCAAAAATAAAAAAATTAATCATAAAAAGAAGTTCCAATCACTGAGGAAAGTTCACCAGAAAGAGCATTGGAGGATAAGTTAAGCGTTCGCAATGTTGTTGATGTGATCATGCTTATTGTACTTGCAAATTGAAGAGATTGAGGAAAAAAATGAAAAAAGTTGTTTGGAAATAGATAACAATTATTTTAATCACCGTTGATTGAGATTGTATGGCGATGAGAAGAAAATACATTATTAGGTTTAAGGGGGAGAGAAGAGATGATCAAATTTTTTATTTTTGATGAATCTTTTAATTGGCTATGGGTCAAAGAATGTGGATATGGATTGGGTGGGTAGAAAAAATTTGGTGAGTTGGAATTTAAATTTATCATATAGAAAGATGTGATGTCACGTAACAAATAATAGTAATAAAAATTAAAAAAATAAAAGGTTGTTAGTCTTAAGGATAATAGTGGACCAAAAAGGTTGACTGCGGGACATTTTTAACCCAATAGGTAATTGAGAAATATTTTTTGTCACGACCCAGACCGTCGTGATTGATACCCACACTAACACTCCGGTGGGAGAACCACTACTACAACCCAAACCAAGCAAATAATCTAAAAATAAGGCATTTATATTAACCACTAAGGAAATAAAAATAGAGTTCCCATAAACTCTAACAAAAGTCTAACAATAATAACTAACAATGTAGAAGAATAACCTAGAACCTGAAAGTCAACGTACCAAAACATCCTAACCATGAACCAAGTCTAAACAAGAAAGGGATACAACTCCATACTAATGAACTAACTAAAACAAAGGTCTAAGTCCGGAAATGGTAGACATAGACGAAAGAGAATCCCATGGCAGCCTGGAAGAATTGGCTCACCCTTGAATTCGAAGTGACAATCACTGATCTCCTAAGTGAGGTCTGTCAGTAGCCGCTTGAAGATGACATGTACTCAACCAAAAATAAGAGCAAGTGCAGAATCAGTACACAACCACAGTGTACTGGTAAGATCATGCGGGTATCATATAATCACACGCATATGAACAACGATCAGTTTCATATGTTATATCACAACATTGGTCCTTTCATGGAACCCAAACTCAAATAGTTAGCATGCTAGAACCAATCCCATATTTATGTCGAAATGTGGCAACCGATCCCATATTTATGTCGGAACGTGGCAATCCGATCCAAGTTAGTTATACCGAAATGTGGCAACTGATCCCATTCACACACCACAATCACAATCACAATGTATATTCTTACAATCATACAACAAGAGGTGATTCATGGCAATCATCATTCATTATCTCAGTTACAACAAGTGTGATCAACATTGCAACGTTCATATATATACAAGTATCATAATGAAGCAAAACCAAGCATACATCACAAAATCATAGAATCACAACCATCACCTACCTCAAAACAAGCTTGAAACCCTATGAAACTTGATCCTACCCTTTCTGGATTCGTTCCGCTTGTTCTTGGTCTACAAACAATCAATATGATACGGGAATCAATAAACAATCATTAACTACCCAGATTACTAACAATTCTATGAATCCTAGAATCAAACCCCTGATCCCAATAATCCAAATTAGAGTTGTTTCTACCATAGAATCTATAACAAAACCCTCCCCCATCAATATTCACCCATTCTATTACGTTCTACGGATCGAAGAACGGATTCGATGAGTAAAAAGCTTACCTTTAGCCTCAAGAATGATGAAAAACGGGTAAGAGTTGTTTGGGGGGTCGTTCCTTGGCTCCAAAAGTCAAAAAGTGTCAAATAAGATTGTCTAGGGGTTTATTTATGACTTTAAGTTGTGTCGGTCCCGCTACAGCAGCCCTCACCCCGCTTTAGCGACCCCGCCAAAGTGACCAGAACCCCCGCCCCAGCGGCTTCTGCATAACAGTGAGCTATTCGTATTTCATCTACGATTTTGAGTCTCGTCATACCCGCCATAGCGACCATCATCCCGCTGTGGCTGACACGCTAGAGCGGCAACTCTCCCGCCAGCGGTCCAAATGGAACAAGATAGCTAGTTAAAAGAATTCCAAAATCCCATTTCACAACACACCTCTAATCCCACGATGATAAGAAAATACCATTTACGCTAAGATCGATACCAGGAGTTCTACTCTCCAGAATTTAATTACGTAAAGTCATACGAATTTTTTAACGAGTTATCTAACCACTCATGTAATCAAAACCATAAGAGATCGACCCGATTGTTATCAGATTTCTCTACACCTCAAAGACTACGATTTCATCCAAATCTGGACAAGGTTGGAAAAATCCAAGTACTACGAAAAAGTTTTCCGGCCCCAAATTTTCCCCCGCTGGCTTTTCTATAATGACGGGAACGGGACGTTACAATAGATACCAATTTACCCATCACTCGTCCCCGAGTGACAAAATTTATGAAAAGTAGGCTAAGGAAAGAATGAAGTAGTACCTGAATCGACAAACAATTGGGAATACTTCTTTCACATATCCCTCTCAGTCTCCCAAGTAGCTTCTTCAACTGGACGATACTTCCATGGAACCTTCACAGACTTAATCTCCTTGGTCCTCAACTTGTGTACATCACAATCAAGCCAACTAAGGAACACTCGATAAATTAGGAGGTAAAGCCAATTTATACGCCACCGATCCCACACATTCAAGAATTTCAAATGGACCAATGTATCTAGGACTTAGCTTACCCTTCTTACCAAATCTCATCACCCCTTTCATGGGTGATACCTTAAAAAGAACATTTTCACCAGATTGAAACGTCATGTCTCTTACCTTATGATCCGTATACTTCTTTTGTCTACTCTGGGCTGTTAGAAGCTTAGCTTGAATACTCCTCACCTTATCTTGAGCATCCTTCACTAAATCAACCCCCAAAGGTTTCACATCTCCAGCCTCAAACCATTATATGGCTGATTTACATCCCCTCCCATAGAGTGTCTCAAATGGTGTCATATCTATGTTGGAGTGATAACTATTATTATAGGAAAATTCACACAAAGGTAAGAACTTATCCCATGCCCTCCGAAATCAATCACACATGCCTTCAACTTGTCTTCCAATACTTAAATAGTCCTCTCCGATTGTCCATCCGTCTGTGGATGAAAGATTGTACTAAAGGTGAGTTGTGTGCCCAATTCATCATAAAATTTCCTCCAAAACTTGGATGTGAATTGGGTACCACGATCTGAGATGATAGAGAGGGGCACCCCATGCAACCTCACTATCTCTTTCACATACACTTTAGTCAATTGTTTAGCATTATAATATATTCTTACCGGAATAAAATGGGCTGACTTAGTCAATCTATCAACCACCACCCAAATAGAATCAAACTTTCCCAAAGTCTTGGGAAGACCAACCACAAAATCAATGGCTATTCTTTCCCACTTGCATTTCAAAATCGGCATTCTTTGAAGTAAATCTGCAGGCCTTTGATGTTCATACTTTACTTGTTGACAATTTTGACACTTTGCCACAAACTCTGCTATGTCTTTCTTCATGTCCAGTCACTAATAAATTCTCTTCAAATCTCTATACATCTTGGTCACACCCGGATGAATAGAATATCGCGAACCATGAGACTCTGCCAACAACTTCTCAATCAAGTCATCTACTCTAGGAACACATACTCTCCATTTGAAATTGAGCACACCATCCTCATCAAGAGTGGTCTCTTGTGCCTTACTAATCGTAATCTTCTTTCTAAGCTCCTCCAAATTCTCATCCTCATATTGTTTGGCCTTGATCTCTTTAATGAAAGTGGCCCTTACTTCAATATTAGCTATTACCCCACCTCTTTCTGAGATGCCCAATTAGATGAATTTAGACTTTAAGGTCTGAATTTCTTTAGCCAGAGGTCGCTTGGATAAACTCAAGCAAGCTAAACTACCCATACTCACCGCTTTTCGACTCAAAGCGTCTGCCAACACATTAGCCTTGCCTGGATGGTATTGAATGGTTACATCATAATATTTAAGTAACTCAATCCACCTTCGTTGTCTCAAATTCAGATCCTTTTGAGTGAACACATGCTGCAAATTGTGATGATCAGTAAATACCTCACACTTAACACTATAGAGGTAATGCCGCCAGATCTTAAGAGCAAACACTACTACTGCTAACTCTAAATCATGCGTTGGATAATTCCTCTCATGCACCTTCAATTGACGCGAGGCATAAGCGATAACATTCTTATCCTACATCAACACAGCACCCAAACCAGAATGTGAAGCATTACAATAAACAATAAAATCTTTACTTTCGACCGGTAATGCTAGAATAGGTGCGGTGGTCAAGAGGTCTTGAGCTTTTGAAAGCTCTCCTCATATTTTTCAGTCCGTTCAAATGGTATCTCCCTTTTGGTCAAATTAGTCAAGTGAGTGGCAATAGAAGCAAAATTCTTCACAAATCGATGATAGTAACTAGCAAGCCCCACAAAACTCCTAACTTCTGTTACAGAACTTGGTCGAACCCAATTTTTAACTGCCTCAATCTTTTGAAGATCTACCATTACCCCTTTTTTTGAAACTATATACCCCAAAAATGCAACCGATTTCAACCAAAATTCACACTTAGAAAATTTACCATAAAGCTTTTGCTTCCCAATAACACCCAAAACACTACAAAGATGGTTGGCATGTTCTTCCTCACTCTTTGAATATACCAAAATATCATCAATAAAGATTATAACGAACGAATCAAGAAAGGGTTTGAACACCCCATTCACCAAACTCATGAAAGTTGCAGGCGCATTGGTCAAACCAAAAGACATAACCAAAAACTCATAGTGCCCATAGCAAGTTCTAACCGCCGTCATGGGCACATCCTCAGGCCATATTTTCAATTGATGGTAACCGGATTTTAGATCAATCTTAGAGAAAATCGTTGCACCTTGCAATTGGTCAGAGAGATCATCTATTCTAGGCAAGGGGTACCTATTTTGAATAGTGACTTTATTTATTTGCCGGTAATCTATACACATTCTCATACTACCATTCTTTTTCTTAATAAACAAAACTGGAGCACCCCATGGGGAAGCTCTATGACGAATAAATCTCTTATCAAGATCTTTTGGATTTGAGCCTTAAGCTCTCTTAATTCTGCCAGAGCCATGCGATATGGAGGGATAAAGATAGGGCACGTACCAGGCTCTAAATCAATGCAAAAATCTATATCTCTATCCGGAGGCATACCAGGTAAGTCATTAGGAAACACTTCACTAAACTCAGACACCACAGGAATAGACTCAATGGATAGAGCTTCAATCTCAACATCCCTAATATGAGCCAAACAACCCTGCTCTACCAATTTATTAGCCCGAATGGAGGATATAATCTTAGCTTGCTTAGGCTTGTACAACCCTTCCCACTCTAATTTTTCCCTTCTCGGAATTTCTAGAGTTACAAATTTAGTATTACAATTAAGCACAGCATAATAGGGGGACAACTAAGTCATGCCTAAGATTATGTCAAAGTCAATCATATCCAAAATCACTAAGTCAGCCCAAGTTTCAAATCCCATAAACAAAATAAGACAAGCACGATAGACATGGGTAACTATGACTGACTCTCTAACTGGGGTAGAAACACGAATAGGGGCATCAAGCACATCACAAATCATATCAAACTCGGAGGCAAATTGAACAGATACATAAGAATAAGTAGAACCCGGATCAAACAACACATTAGCCATCCGGTCACAGACAAGAATGTATCTGTGATCACTGCGTTAGACGCCTCCTCCTCATTATTACCCAAAAGAGCATAACACTGAGCTCTATCATCAAGACGAGCCACTTCCCTGCCTAGTTATGCGTTGGCCCTGCCTTACCATTACCATTTCCTCTAACTCCACGGCCTCGCTGATTACCTCCTCACCCACCTTGTGGACGTCCTCTACCATTATTACCATTCCCTGTGGGTACCACTGCTCTAGACTACTGCTGTTGCGCGAAATCTAACACACCTGGGTTGGGACAATCTCTCCTCATGTGTCTAGGTTCACCACAGTTGTAGCAAGTATGATCAAAAGATGATCTTCTGCCTGTCGAAGGCATGCCATTCTGACTATCCTGAAAATTATGAGATGGAGTGCCCGAATAGTTACCTATAGAGGAGGGCATAGCAGACTGAATTGGCTTAGCTGCAAGTGTTGGCCTTCCGGACCCCTTAGAGTAAGAGCCTTGAAAGTTACCCGAATTCTTTGCCCTTTTTGCCCAAGCCTTAGCTTGACCGTCTCGCTTCACCCTCTCCACTTTCTTAACATAGTCTGTCACCTCATTAAAACTCCTCCCTGCAGAAGTCATATGAACAGATAATACTTGCAACTCAGAATTCAAACCTCTAATAAATAGTCGGATCCTCTCCTCCTCAGTAGTAACCAACTGCGTAGAATATCTAGATAAAGCATGAAACTTGGCCTCATAAGCAACCACAAACATACCACCTCGCTCTAACGCCATAAACTCATCTTTCTTACGATCCCTCAAGGTTCTAGGCATATACTTTTCTAGAAACAGAGCATGAAATTAGGTCCAAGTAAGTGAAGGTAAATTTGAAGATCTACATTTCATATAAGTTCTCCACCACTCTTTAGCCTTTCCTTGAAGTTGAAAGGACACAAACTCAACCCCATGTTGATGGACAATACCCAATTTATGCAGCCTCTCATAACAGTCTAAGATAAACTCATAAGCATCTTTAGTTTTAGAACCAAGAAATACCGGAGGCTTAAGCTTCAAGAACTTAGTCAACATGTCATGCTCATTACCGGTCATAATGGAACCCAACAAAGGACGGAAGAAAGCTTCAGTACCTACATTTCCACCCATCTTGGTCCAATGCTAGCAACATGAGGATTAGTAGGAGCTTGAGTTGCTTGAGCAGATGGAAGCACTCCAGGACCAGTCAACCCTTTCAAGAACGCCATAATCTGTTTAGCTAACACCGAATCGATGGGAGGAACAACCGCAGTCTCCGCTGGCACCTCTTTCTCTTATCCATTTTCCTCAATATCTCTAACCTCAATATCCTCTTCTGTCTCTTCATTATGCGCAAAAGGGTTCTCATTCATAGGAATATTATTAATCGGTGCCTCATTCACAGCAGGCGCTACTCTCGCACGAACTCTACTCCTAGATCTTCCTCTACCCCTGCCTCGACCGCGACCTCTTGCTGCAATTCCTCAGCTAGAGCACTAACAGGAGCTACGGGCCTAACACCGTTATACCTAGTATTAACCATCTGCGGAAGAAGAGTGAAGGAGGTTAGATACCAATTTGAATCGACAGATACCAATTGGAATCAACTCATAGCACGAAAGGAGACAAGAGGAAAATAGAGAGATTTCCTAAAGTCCTATAACTTCTCGAAGAAAAGTAAAGGACGTCCCCATACCATTCTGTAAGACTCTATTAGACTCGTTTCGGTACATCGAGATCAATAAACCTAAGCGCTGATACCAACTTTGTCACGACCCAGACCGTCGTGATTGGCACCCACAGTAACACTCCGGTGGGAGAACCACTACTACAACCCAAACCAAGCAAATAATCTAAAAACTAAGGCATTTAAATCAAACACTAAGAAAATAAAAATAGAGTTCCCATAAACTCTAACAAAAGTCTAACAATAATAACTAACAATGTAGAAGAATAACCTATAACCTGAAAGTCAACGTACCAAAACATCCTAACCATGAACCAAGTCTAAACAAGAAAAGGATACAACCCCATACTAATGAACTAACTAAAACAAAGGTCTAAGTCCGGAAATGGTAGACATAGATGAAAGAGAATCCCATGGCAGCCCGGAAGAATTGGCTCACCCTTGAATTCGAAGTGACGATCACTGATCTTCTAAGCAAGGTTTGTTAGTAGCCACTTGAAGATGCCCTGTACTCAAACAAAAACAAGAGCAAATGCAAAATCAGTACATAACCACAGTGTACTGGTAGGATCATGCGGCTATCTCACTAGTGCAGCATAAACAAGTCAAGACAACAATATAATCAAACACATATATATATCAACATATACAACATTATCAACAATTACGAACAACGATCAGTTTTACATTTTATATCACAACATTGGTCCTCTCATGGTCAAATAGTTAGCATGCCGGAACGTGGCAACCGATCCCATATTTATGCCGGAACGTGGCAATCCGATCTAAGTTAGTTATGCCGAAATGTGGCAACCGATCCCATTCACACACCACAATCACAATCACAATGTATATTCTCACAATCATACAACAAGAGGTGATTCATGGAAATCATCATTCATTATCTCAGTTACCACAAGTGTGATCAACATTACAACGTTCATATACATACAAGTATCATAATGAAGTAAGATCAAGCATACATCACACAAAATAGAATCACAACCATCACCTACCTCGAAACAAGCTTGAAACCCCAAAGAAACTTGATCCTTTCCTTTCCGGATTCGTTCCGCTTGTTGTTGGTCTACAAATAGTCAATATACTACGGGAATCAATAAACAATCATTAATTACCCAGATTACTAACAATTCTATGAACCCTAGATCAAACCCCTAATCCCAATAATCCAAATTAGGGTTGTTTCCACCATAGAATCTATAATAAAACCTTCCCCCATCAATATTCACCCATTCTATTACGTTCTACGGATCGAAAAACGGATTCGGTGAGTGAAAAGCTTACCTTTAGCCTCATGAATGGTGAAAAACGAGTAAGAGTCGCCTGGGGGTCGTTCCTTAGCTCTAAAAGTTGAAAGTGCCAAATAAGGTCGTATAGGGGTTTATTTACGACTTTAAGTCGCGTCGGTCTTGCTGCAGCGGCCCTCACCCCGTTATAGTGCCCTGCCAAAGAGACCAGAACCCCCGCCCCAGCGACTTCCACATAACAGTGAGCTATTCGTCTTTCGTCTACGATTTTGAATCTCGTCGTACCCGCCAAAGCGACTATCATCCCGTTGTGGCGGCCATGCTAGAGCGGCAACTATCCCGCCAAAGCGGTCCAAACGAAACTAGAGAGCTAATTCAAAGAATTTCAAAATCCCAATTCACAACACACCTCTAATCCCACGACGATCAGAAAATACCATTTACACTAAGATCAATTTCGAGATTCCGAGAGTTCTACTCTCCCGAATTCAATTCTGTAAAGTCGTACGGATTTCTTAACGAGTTATCTAACCACTCATGTAATCAAAATCATAAGAGATCCACCCAATTATTACCAGATTTCTCTACACCTCAAAGACTATGATTTCATCTAAATCTGGACAAGGTTGGAAAAATCCAAATATTACGAAAAAGTTTTTCGGCCCCAAATTTTTTCCCACTGGATTTTCTATAACGACGGGAACGGGTCGTTACATTTTTAAACCTTTTTGAATAGTCTAAGGATATTTTTGGTCCTTTTCCGATAGAAAAAATAGGGAAACTTACATAAATATACTATATTCAGAAAAAAATTTATCATTTATAGCAATAACATTTTTTTTCACGATCACTTTTAATACATTTATAATACAGTTTAAATACATATTACAAAGAACAATTTATTATTCACATATAATACAAGTTTTATTGATGGATAATACATTTATCACACATTTTAATACACTCATAATTCAATGTGTCAATTTCTTACCAAACAAGCATAATATATTTTAAAAACAGTTATAATACATATATATTACATACATAATTCCTAAATTGCAATCTTCAGAAAAATTAACTAAAAAACAAAGAAGGTGGTCAGTGGATTAAGAATGGATAGAGATTTTCCTTAGTTATAATCAGATTAACGAGATTATTCAACAACCTCATTTTTATGGAAAACTACCTTATAAAACATGCACCCATACCATATATATTAATTCGATCTATAATTTTAAATAATTACGTATTTTATCACTAATTAAGTGTTTCCTATTTTATATTAGGGAAGATATATCTAGATATATGTATTTCTACTACCAGATACACTAAACTATGGAGAGAAACAAGTGAGATAGTCATGTATCTCAAATACATGTGAATCACACTAGATACATGTGTATCTATATGTATCTGGTGTGATTCAGATGTATTTGGAATACTAAATGTATAGGAGGGAGCTGAACGAGATTTGTCTATGTATCCCAGATACATGTAAATCCAATTCCAAATGTATAGGAGGGAGCTGAACGAGATTTGTCTATGTATCCCAGATACATGTAAATCCACTTGGATACAATATATTTAAAATAAATTACACTTAATTTTGACCCCATATACCCCGAGATACTTATGTCCAAACGTATCTCAGTACACCAAAATCTGGTAAGATTTGTTATTATTGCAAACTAGATTGTAACTAACTACTAAACTAGTGAGATTTATGTAATTAAATTTCCCTTATTTTTAAAGTTTTGCATATATAACATTTATGATTAGTTTGATTGATGGATAAGGAATAAAAATCCTAAAAATAAAATGTGGTATTATTATATCTCCGAGATATCCTCGTATATCCACCATTGTGATAAAATGGTAAAACATTACTACTAATTGAAGGAAAATCACGCGAAATGACAAATATCTAGAGTATATTATGTAATATAATTATAATGTTGATTATTTTTAATTTGTAGCTATTGTTTCGCGAAATTTTGCTATTCGATTTCCCAATTGTATAAATTTAGAAATTATATAATTTGGTCCATGATTATATTAATCTAGAATCTGTATTATTCGATTCCTAATTGTATAAATCCAAAATTTGTATATGTTTACCCTAGCTATTTGTATATGATTTGTGAAAAATTCATAATAAATTACCATGTTCGTATATTGGTAAACGAAATGAAAAAATTTTAAATGTAAAAATACAAAATTAGTATATATTTACCCTTTTTGCATATCAAAAGTGAAATATACAAACGAACAAATGAAATATACTAATCATAAGCAAAATATACAAACAAACAAATGAAATATATAAACCGCAACCTCCATTTATATATGTGCAAATGAAATATATACAAACGAGTAAGCGAAATATACAAACAACAACCTCCATAGCAAATGAAACTATAGATATGGAGCACAATTATCGAAAGTACAGCCTTATTATGACTATTATCTTTGTTATTTCTGAAATTTTCTCTTAACCAGCTTTCATATATATATATATATATATATATATATTGCATGTTACCATATATAAATTAAATTCTCTACAACCATTTTATACCATTTGGTCCCAAATTAATTAATTCCATGATTGTAAGTATTTTTCCTTTAAGGCAATTAGGCAAATTAGCAGTTTTAGACAAGTTGAAAATTCTCTAAATCTCACGTCAAATGCTAGTAGTAGAAATGCTATCTTCTGAGAATATTTTACACACACACTCTAATGATTGCATGTGTGTGATAACTTTGCTTAACAGACCGCTAGTAACTTATACTCCCTCCGCTTAAAAAAAAAAATGACTTAGTTTGACTTGACACAGAGTTTTAGAAAATAAAGAAGAATTTTGAATCTAAGTTATGTCAAATGTAGTAAATTGTCATTTAATCTTGTGGCCTTAAAAATGTCACGTGGAAAATTATATGAAATTACTTTTGACATTATACTTTGAGGTACGAAATTATATATATATATATATATGTGTGTGTGTGTGTGTGTGTGTGTGATGGGAAACTTTTAAAATATTATGTTGTCATTGTATAATTTTAAAACATTACATAAATTATTTTAAATGGTAGATATAGCACAAAGATGGTTCAATCACCATTGTTATAATAAGTTTAGATATAATATTTAGAGAATATTTAGATAACATTTGATTCAACCACCAACTACTATAATCGGGTAACTACTACCCAACAATCCATTCTTATAATTGAAAAAAAATCATTTAGTGTTGTTTTTGTTTGTACTTAAATTTGAATCTATCGCTCATAATTGGAGGGCCCTATGGCCCCTACCTATTATATCGACAAATAACTAAACAAAAAAATGAATAAAAATTAAATATTTCAATTAAACATAAAAAGGAAGAAATAACATTTCTCAGGATTTTAATTAAATTGGACCAAATTAAAACAAAAGTTAGTTGATACAATAATCAAATAAATAAGAATAAGGAAAAGAAATGTCAAATTTGGGCCTCCTTGCTCAAATTCCAAATCTGATGGGCTTTTAGCCCAAATCCTGTCCTAAGTCTAAAAATTGCCAAAACAATGAGCTCTGGCCCATTTGGATCAGAATTAATCACTGAACATTTTTTCTTTGGGCTTTTAAACCCATTTAAGCCTGGACCTGTAACAAAAACGAAATTGGGCTTTGGCCCATCTCATTTTGGATCACTGTGTATACAACCATGTATACTGCTCATTTTTCCTGGGCATCTAATGTATATTCAGTGTATACATTCATTTTTTGGACTCCCGAAACCTGTATTTCTCATCTTCAATCCGTGTTCCTGTATTTTCGACACTTTGAACTTGTATATCAGTGTATACAGTTCACTTTTGGACTTCTGGACACATGAAATTCAATTTCTAGCCCTATATTTAGCCTCCAGAGACCTGTTCATCAACATCTTTTCAATGGAACATCGATGGGCCGACTCGAAAAAATGAGTTTTGGGCCTTTATAACCCCTCAGAATGTAAAAGAAAGAAGGATGGAGTCCAAGATGAACTCGAGACGAATTTCATGCAAAAAAAGAACATAAATAATAACCATTAGCACTTATTTACAATAAAAGTAACAAAATAACCACACCAATTTTAGACTAATATATATTTGACCCCATATAATTTCCAACAAAAGTAAACTAATATGTATAAAAATCAGGGCCCAATGTAGCACTCAAAGAACGTGTAGATCATGACGATATTACAATCAACAAACTCAGATTTCATAGGAGCAAGAAGAAACAATAAAATAGTAATGGAAGCAACAATTACTTAGCACATGCAGTGTTAATAATCATAAAAGCTAGACTTTCAAAGGGACATATTAATCTTAGCTATTAGTCTAAGCTCAAAAGCGACAATTATAATTTTAAAGACCCCACATATTTCTATCCAAAAGAAAGGGGACTCGGGATGGGAGAAAACTATAATTACAACGGGAATTCAAACCAAACAAATACGAATGACTCAAAATATACAAGTAGTGACAACAACTAAACAAATTTATACAAGATAAGAGAATCAAGATGGGCAGCAAACCTTACGAATACAATTCGATAAATAACAAGGAGACGAAATAAGTAGGTTAAGCAGATTTAGCAATTAAGATTGTGAGAGGATGCTAGCAGCTAGTCCGAAAAGAAACAAGGCACAAAATAAATTCCAAGCATACCTCAATGAAACAGTTGACGAGATCTCAACATGAATAGAGATCCTAGACCAACTAAACATAAGTGAAGCCTAAAATGAGATAGCATCTAAGGTACAACGAACAAGCAGGCAAACAAACTTAGGCTGGTGCAAAAATTCAAAATAGTCTTAAATTGGGGACAACTTAGAGAGACAAGAATCATGCAATTTACAGAACAGAAGAAAACAACCAGTTAAATCCTAAACTTGGAAAATAAAGAAAGAAACTAAGAGCTCTATCACATACAACTTTCAAATCCCTCAAAACATACTAGTGAACGGAGAACAAAATTCAAATCATGTTAATGAAGATAACTTGAACAAGTGAGGGTGAATTGCAAATGGACAGGGCTAGAGTAGGAGCAAATAGATTCAACAACATTCGAGTGAAAAATGTTCGAGATGAGGAGTAATAAAGACACAAAGATAAGTTTAAATAGTCACAAATCCAAATTCACTCAATCAGTTTAAGGCAAGGAATGAATAACACAACGTCGAACATTGATTATCCACGTAGATTCATAGCAAACTGTAGACACAGACTAAGACTAATAAAACATTTTGAAACCGATCATAATAACACTATGAAAGCTAAGACGAAAAAAGTAGCAGCAGTGAGAAAACAACCTTCCAACGTCCATACTTACATATGTGAATCATATTCGTGATTAAAAGACTAAAACAATTGACAAAGAAGACAAAGAACCCCAAATTTCTAATATTCGAACAACTCAACCGTTGATAATCAAACACACCAATACACTGGACGTAATAGAAGTATAAACTGAAAGTAGGTGTTACCTTTCAAAGTGCAGCGAAACTGGACAATGTCATGATTGGCTAATTCAATATGCAGTTATTAAGAGTAATAATCAGGATTAGAAGTTAATAAATGAAGCATAATGAGTGCCACGTGGTAGAATTTTTAAACAAAATACAGGTAGTGTACACACATCATCAAAAATTAATCGAGGTGTGATTCATTAACTATTGGGTGATAGTTCAGATAGAAAGCTCACACTCTCATAAATAATTTAAAATAAAACTAAAAATATAGAAATAGCTAAGACGTGTTTTTAATCTTTAACCTTTAAAATTACAATTTTAAATCTACCTAATTTAATTTATTAGAGTTGAAAATAGCTATTGGATTGGATCAACCGATAACTAAAAGACACCAACATGTCATGTGAAACTCACTATCTCAAAATCTAAAAGAATGATCGAGGACGTGGCGCCACGCCTATTTCATTAAAAATAGATAAATAATTTATATTATGTTGCACAAATAAAGCTTGTGATATAATAAATATAAATATATAGGCTAATCAAATGATGGTTGAACCTAAATAAAAAATAATGGCGCCGCCAAGACATGATAAAATGTCTGTCTTATCATATATTAGTGTATATAATATATCAACAAAATATAATTAATTATCATTTTCTTCAAGACCATGTGTACAAACTACAAACAATGGTGGTGCCTCATTATGTTTATATATATATATTTTCAATTGTGTGTAATTTTTAGGATAATGCAAGAGTGAAGGACAAATAATTAATGTATAAATAATAATTGATATGAACTTTAGGAGCAACAGACAGTCAAATTGTCTGTTTGCAACTGCTTGTCAGGTGAACGCTGGCTTAGCCATCTGCCAATATATACCCAGGTCGTCCGGTTACCCTAGTTGAATGAACGAGTTGAATTGAATTTGAGTTTGAATAGATCAAAAGAGTATGAATTAGTAAATCATTAACTTGCACAAATGTTACTAAGATTAAGATGAGCTAAGTAATTTAGATTGGTTCATAGTTCAACTTGTCCAATATTTACTAATCTAGTATTTTTTTTTAAAAAAAAATGATAATTTGTTTAATGACCAAACAAAACAAATAATTTATTTATTAAGATGGTATACGACATATGCCGAATGAGATTTGTCTATGTATCTCAGATACATGCGAATTCACTTGGATACAATATATTTAAAATGAATTACACTTAATTTTGACCCCATTACCCCGAGATACTTTTGTCCAAACGTATCTCAGTGCACCAAAATCTGGTAAGATTCGTTATTATTGCAAACTAGATTGTAACTAACTACTAAACTAGTGAGATTTATGTAATTAAGTTTCCCTTATTTTTAAAGTTTTGCTTATATAACATTTATGAGTAGTTTGATTGATGGATAAGGAATAACAATCCCAAAAATAAAATGTGGTATTATTATATCTTCGACATATCCTCGTATATCCACCATTGTGATAACATGGTAAAAAATTACTACTAATTGAGGGAAAATCACGCGAAATGACAAACATCTAGAGTATATTATGTAATATAGCTATAATGTTGATTATTTTTAATCTGTAGCTATTGTTTCGCGAAATTTTGCTATTCGGTTTTCTAATTGTATAAATTCAGAATTTATATAATTCGGTCCATGATTATATTAATCTAGAATCTGTATATTTCGATTCCTAATTGTATAAATCCAAAATTTGTATATATGCTTACCCTAGCTATTTGTATATGATTTGTGAAAATTTTATAATAAATTACCATGTTCGTACATTGGTAAGCGAAATATACAAACAGATTTCTGAAAAAAATTTAAATGTAAAAATACAAAAATTGTAGATATTTACCCTTTCTGTATATCACAAGCGAAATATACAAATGAACAAATGAAATATACAAATCGCAAGCGAAATTTACAAACAAACAAATGAAATATATAAACCGAAACCTCCATTTATATATGTGCAAATGAAATATATACAAACGAGCAAGCGAAATATACTAACAACAACCTCCATAGCAAATGAAACTATAGATATGGAGCACAATTACCGAAACTATAGTCTTATTATGACTATTATCTTTATTTCTGAAATTTTCTCTTAACCACCTTTCATATATATATATATATATATATATATATATATATATATATATATATATATGTATATATATATATATATATATATATATATATATATATATATATATATATATATATATATATATATATATATTGCTTGTTACCGTATATAAATTAAATTCTCTGCAACCATTTTATACCATTTGGTCCCAAATTAATTAGTTCCATGATTGTAAGTATTTTTCCTTTAAGGCAATTAGGCAAATTAGCAGTTTTAGACAAGTTGAAAATTCTCTAAATCTCACGTCAAATGCTAGTAGTAGAAATGCTATCTTCTGAGAATATTTTACACACACACTCTAATGATTGCATGTGTTTGATAACTTTGCTTAATAGACCGCTAGTAACTTATACTCCCTCTGTTTAAAAAAAAATGACTTAGTTTGACTTGACACAGAATTTTAGAAAATAAAGAAGGCTTTTGAATCTTGAGGTCCTAAATTAAAGTTATGTCAAATGTAGTAAATTGTCATTTAATCTTGTGGCCTTAAAAATGTCACGTGGAAAACTAAAATTAAAATGTTACCAAAATTGGAAAGAGAACATTCTTTTTGAAACAAACTAACAAACAAAGAAGGCCATTTTTTTTTAAACAGAGGGAGTATGTTCATAGGAAGCACAACTACTGTGGTGCTATGTTGTAATAGTTGGGACGTTTGCACCAAAAAAGTCATAGTTTTCACTTTAAAATGTGAGAAACAATTTTTGTTGGGAAATATATTTGAACTATTCAAATTATATGAAATTACTTTTGACATTATACTTTGAGGTACGAAATTATACTTTTAAAATATTATGTTGTCGTTGTATATTTTTAAAACATTACATAAATTATTTTAAGTGGTAGATATAGCACTAAGATGGTTCAATCACCATTGTTGTAATAAGTTTAGATATAATATTTAGATAACATTTGATTCAACCACCAACTACAATAAACGGGTAACTACTACCCAACAATCCATTCGTATAATTGAAAAAAAATCATTTAGTGTTCTTTTTGTTTGTACTTAAATTTGAACCTATCGCTCATAATTGGAGGGCCCTATGGCCCCTACCTATTATATCGACAAATAACTAAACAAAAAAATGAATAAAAATTAAATATTTCAATTAAACATAAAAAGGAAGAAATAACATCTCTCAGGAATTTAATTAAATTGCACCAAATTAAAACAAAAGTTAGTTAATACAATAATCAAATAAATAAGAATAAGGGAAAGAAATGTCAAATTTGGGCCTCCTTGCTCAAATTCCAAATCTGATGGGCTTTTAGCCCAAATCCTGTCCTAAGTCTAAAAATTGCCAAAACAATGAGCTCTGGCCCATTTAGATCAGAATCAGTCACTGAACATTTTTTTCTTTGGGCTTTTTAACCCATTTAAGCCTGGACCAGCAACAAAAATAAATTGGACTTTGGCCCATCTCATTTTGGATCACTGTGTATACAACCATGTATACTGCTCATTTTTCCTGGGCATCTGATGTATATTCAGTGTATACATTCATTTTTTGGACTCCCGAAACTAGTGTTTCTCATCTTCAATCCGTGTTCCTGTATTTTCGACACTTTGAACTTGTATATTAGTGTATACAGTTCACTTTTGGACTTCTGGACACATGAAATTCAATTTCTAGCCCTATATTTAGCCTCCAGAGACCTGTTCATCAACATCTATTCGCTGAAACATCGATGGGCCGACTTAAAAAAATGAGTTTTGGACCTTTATAACCCCTCGGAATACAAAAGGAAGAAGGATGGAGTCCAAGATGATCTCGAGACGAATTTCATGCAAAAAAGAACATAAATAATAACCATTAGCACTTATTTAAAAGTAACAAAATAACCACACCAATTTTAGACTAATATATATTTGACCCCATATAATTTACAACAAAAGTAAACTAACATGTATAAAAATCAGGGCCCAATGTAGCACTCAAAGAACATGTAGATCATGACGATATTACAATCAACAAACTCAGATTTCATAGGAGCGAGAAGAAACAATAAAATATTAATGGAAGCAACAATTATTTAGCACAGTGTTAATAATTAGAAAAGCTAGACTTTCAGAGGGACACATTAATCTTAGCTATTAGTCTAAGCTCAAAAGTGACAGTTATAATTTTAAAGACCTCACATATTTCTATCCAAAAGAAAGGGGACTCGGGATGGGAGAAAACTACAATTAGAACGGGAATTCGAACCAAACAAATACGAATGACTCAAAATATACAAGTAGTGACAACAACTAAACAAATTTAAAGAAGATAAGAGAATCAAGAAGAAACTCAAGATAGGCAGCAAACCTTACGAATACAATTCGATAAATAAAAAGGAGACGAACTAAGTAGGTTAAGCAGATTTAGCAATTAAGATTCTAAGAGGATGCTAGCAGCTAGTCCAAAAAGAAATAAGGCACAAAATAAATTTCAGGCATACCTCAATGAAACAGTTGACGAGATCTCAACTTGAATAGAGATCGTAGACCAACTAAACATAAGTGAAGCCTAAAACGAGTTAGCATCTAAGGTAGAACGAACAAACATGCAAACAACTTAGGCTGGTGCAAAAAATCAAAATAGTCCTAAACTCGGGACAACTTAGAGAGATAAGAATCACGCAATTTACACAAAAGATGAAAACAACCAGTTAAATCCCAAACTTGGAAAATAAAGAAAGAAACTAAGAGCTCTATCACATACAACTTTCTAATCCCTCAAAACATACTAGTGAACGGAGAACAAAATTCAAATCATGTTAATGAAGATAACTTGAACAAGTTAGGGTGAATTGCAAATGGACAGGGCTGGGGTACGATCAAATAGATTCAATAGCATTCGAGTGAAAAATGTTCGAGATGAGGAGTAATAAATACACAAAGATAAGCTTAAACAGTCACAAATCCAAATTCATTCAATCAGTTTAAGGCAAGGAGTGAACAACACGACGTCGAACATTGTTTATCCACGTAGATTCATAGCAAACAGACACAAACTAAGACTAATAAAACATTTTGAAACTAATCATAATCACACTATGAAAGCTAAGATGAAAAAAGTAGCAGCAGTGAGCAAAAAACCTTCCAATATCCATACTTACATATTCTGGTCATATTCGTGATTAAAAGACAAAAACAACTTAAAAAGAAGATAAAGAACCCCAAATTTTTAATATTCGAACAACTCAATAGTCGAGAATCAAACACACCAACACACTGGACGTAATAGAAGTATAAACTGAAATTAGGTGTTACCTTCCAAAGTGCAGTGAAACTGGGACAATGTCATGATTGGCTAATTCAATATGCAGTTATTAAGAGTAACAGTCAGGATTAGAAGTTAATAAATGAAGCTCAAAGGCTAGGATTGTGCCACGTCAGTAATGTTCACATCAGTTCAAGTCATAGTTAAAAGCAACCACCAGGAGAGAGAAAAGGTCATTGATCAAATTTGTATTATTCTCGTGCTCTTTTCTCTCTCTTCTAACAGACTCTCTTCTCTTCTTCCTTCTAATCTAAACCTTATCTCTACAAGATTGGAGCTCTGTCCATGGCGGCTTTCTATTTTAGTTTCTAGTTCCCTTTATTTTCTTGCATTTATGTACAATTTCATTTGAATAAATATAGAAAATTATTCCAAAAGAGAATCATTCATTATATTTTGTTGAATTATATTCCCTAAATTGAGGTTATATTCTGACAATTGGTATCACAACACCGATTTGGGCAACCCGTGCTTACTGAAATTGTTAAAGAAACTCGATCTAAAGTGGTGGAGGACAAGCTAGCTCGACATAAATAAGTACTTGCAAAGCTGGTTCACAGCAACTAGAGATGCGTGACAGTCAAACAGGAATTCAAGGGACATTAGAGCACATCTTAGATCGACTAATGAACTTAGAGAGGGCACCAAATCAAAGGAATGGAGAGAAGCCACAAGGAGATGGATTACTTCCCTTCCCTGGTCAGGAAAACAAAAATAACAGGCCTCCTAAATGGGAATTACCCAACTTCGATGGTCACGGGCCTCAGGTATGGATTCAGAAATGTGAGAGATATTTCAATTTATATAAAACTATTGAGCAACAAAAGGTAGAATGAGTAGCTCTATATTTGACTGGTGATGTAGAGGGTTAGAATCATGCATTGTTACTAAGTAAGGGAGTGGTAGGATGGGCTGAATTTAAGGAGGAATTATGCAGCAAATTCAGTTTAAAACCACTAGGGGATATGGTGGAAGAATTCAATAAACTTTCTCAAACGGGTACAGTGGATAAATTATTACGGGAGTTTGAAGACTTGAAGGCTCAGATGTTGATAAGAAATCCTACTCTAAATGAATCACACTTCTTGTCCAACATTATATGGGCACTAAAGGAAGAGATCAAGTATGGGGTTAAACTATTTAAACCTACTACACTTAAGTTTGCAGTAAAGAAGGCTAGGCTTCAACAGAAGGCTATTGAGGTTGTGAACAAGAAGAACCAGGGATCATATAAGCCTTCTGTTGTAATGGGAAGTTTTCAAACAAATGCTCAAACACCTAAGGTTATTATTAATCCACCTGGTAAATCTAGTGCATTCAGGTTAACGCCTGATGTCTATGAGTATCGGAAGACCAATCACATGTGTTTTAGGTGTGGAGAGAAGTTTACTCCTGGCCACATCTGTAATAAAAGACAACTCAACTGCTTAGTGGAGACTGAGATGGAGATTAATGAGGAACCTTCTGAATTGATAATAGAAGGAGAAATAGAGTAGGAAATCCAAGAGGCTATCTGCTTAAGTGCATTGTCTGGAGGCAACAGAGGTGTGAATTACATATTAGTGAAAGGAACTGTGAAGAATAGAAATCTTGTTGTGTTGGTGGACTCTGGGAGCACCCATAGTTTCATTGATAAGCACATTATGAAAGAAACTAGCTACTAGCAGTTAGAGTCACGGTGGCCGATGGAAAGTATGTGATGTGCACCTCTAACTATAAGGGGTTTATGTGGAAGATGAGAGACAAACCATTTCATGAAGATCTACTCATTATTCCTTTAGAAGGTTGTGATATTGTACTGGGAAATGACTGGATGAAGAAATATAATCCCACCAAGTTTGATCACAAGAAGATTAGTGTAACAATTGGAAGGAAGAACAATAAGATAGTTCTACATGGAATTCCTGAATGGGGTAACTTAAACATGATTTCTGGGAGTTCAGTGGCAAGGATGTTAAAGAAGGGTCAAACTCTTATTGCCCGCTTGTTTATGGTACAAGTTGACACTGGTGGTGGTTAAAAAGTCGAGAGTGAACAAGTTCAGAAAGTGTTGGAGTAGTATGAGAATGTCTTCAAGGAACCTAAAACATTACCTCCTATTAGGTCATTGGACCATGATATACCCCTCAAACCTAGAGCAGTACTAGTAAGCTTGAGACCTTATAGGTATAGCTATTATCAAAAGGAGGAGTTGGAAAGACAAGTCAAGGAAATGATGAATCATGGTATTATTCAACAGAATCAATCTCCTTTTTCTTCCCCGGCTTTACTAGTCAAGAAGAAGGACAACACATGGAGATTTTGTGTGGACTACAGAGGGTTGAATGAGATCACTATTAAGGATAAATATCCTATTCCAATTGTTGATGATCTGCTGGATGAACTGCATGGATCTATGATCTTTACAAGGTGGATCTCAGTATTGGATACCATCAGATCAGGATGAAGGTGGAAGATGTGCACAAAACTACTTTTAGAACTCATATGGGCCATTATAAGTTCAAGGTCATGCCATTTAGACTAACCAATGCACCGGCAACTTTCCAAGCATTAATGAATCAGGTTTTTCAACCTTTTCTTAGAAAAGTTGTATTGGTTTTCTTTGACGACATTCTAGTGTACTGTTTAACTCTTGAGGACCATATTCATCATCTTATTGTTGTGTTCACTACTGTTAGAGAACACTCACTATTTTTAAAAAGGTCGAAGTATTCCTCTGGTCAACCTAAAGTAGAGTATTTGGGTCATGTTATAACCAAGGATGGTGTAAAGACCATTTCGAAATAACATAAGCCAATATCTGACGAGATTGTTTTATGTATATACTGTCCTCACACTAGTAAAAATGATATAAAAAGAATATTACCAAATTTCCGAGTACCCAAACTAGGTGGTTCATGCTTTATACAATCATTCAAAATAAGTAGTAAATTTAATATATTACAAGACTTGGGCTTGCACACCCTAAATGAACAAAACACGTAGTCATACTTATATTACAAACCATGGTGACATGATCAGATTAGCCCTCAAAATTCCATGTAAATATACAACACATAGATCATGCATAAGTCCCAAAGTTTATACAAAATATAGATGCCTATATGCAAATGTGATCTTCCTTAAGGTTCTCAAAATCTCCAATCTCCAATGGCCAACTTCACGCCTCCTCTCGATCATTCCCTACGATAGAAACAACTATCGCTAAGCATATAGCTTAGTGGTGTAAAAACTATAGGATCGGAGCCCTCAAAATTCACCAAGCTACCTTTCTCAAGTCATGAGCAGCACAATTGAAATAATATAAATAAATCAAGTAACAATATATAAAGAGTATCAAGTTCGCTATTTAAAGATCCAAATGTCAAGAACGCTCATAGCACCATTTTCCAAGAGATTCAATAACAAGGCTCCCCTAATATATGCATCATGTCGTCACACCAGGCACAAGCAGGTATCAAGAAGGGTCATCGCCTTGTATCAAGAAGGGTCAAAGCCCAATAATCAAGAGAACCAAGAACCATATTAAAAATGGCTTTCTAGTTCGTACTTAAAATGGACAACTTCCATTCTTAAGACAGACTAAAAATCCAGAGTCAAGATGGAAACTGATCTGAATCAAGAGGCATGCCAATAGTGACAAAGTCACAACCACAAGAAGGACAAGGTCCCAACAAGAGTTCCAAGTGATCAAACAATCCGTACAAGTGGGCGAGTTACACAAGCGTCTTTAATGTCTTAAAGGATACCAACAGAACAATGCAAAGTGACAAGAGGTAACCAAGGTACCGAGATCAACTTTCAAATATACCAGCAGTTAAAAGAGTGCAAGTACAAGTTTATACACAAACCTCAATACTTTAGCGTAGAACATTCCAACACAACTGCGAGTTCAAACCGTAGACCAACCAACGTATCAAGGTCCTCAACTTGTTCACAAGTATATACAACCTTAAAAATACAATTAAATAACTTCTTTAATTCCTAATATCTCAATAATGTCGAAATAAAACAGGATTATCATTACAAGTAAGCTTAGCGTGTACAGATACAACTATGCTCCCAAAACAGTGATTCTGGCCAATCTAGTACCTCATGTTGTAACTTAGATTTGAAAAGGAAAACGGCAAAACTGGATGGTATATCCTTCTTGAAATATGTAGATACATCTCTTAAGGTTGCAAACAAACAAGAATCACCACAAAATATATTTTGTACAAAAAGATATCATCGATACACTGAGAGTTGTTCATACAGGATTTCTAAATTCAAAATCTGGGCAGAACTTGTCCTATGTTGCGTCCCATATTTCGAATCCATAACAGCTAAATTAGAATTTTACATAAACATAAGAGTTGTAGGTATATGAATTAGCTTTCCAAATCATATTTATTCACCCAAAAATGATTTCTAGAGAATGAGATATTCTAAAAGTAATACACACTACTCAGCTACAAAACAGATTTCGACTACTTACCAAAGAGCAGTGTGTGTCTCGAATTCCAGCCAAAAGGACCAAGTTTTTCTTTTGTAATATTGATGAACAACTGGTTAACTAAGGTTATAAGGTTCTTAGACTTGAAGGAACCGAAATTCACTAGAGGAGGTGTCAAAATATGGTCTCAAGAGTGATGTTTATCACAATTCACAACTGTCCCTCAAGGGCTGCCCAAAACAGTTTTGTTTGCTGCCCAAAATGCATACATATACACTTATATATATATATATATATCCTTCATCTCCTTTTAAAATTATACATAATTCTAATTTGACTATTACGTAAATATCCCAATACAATCCCATAAATTACGATATAATTTATGTTAAGCAAGCTAGCAATTATCACAAAATTTTAAGTTCCCAAAATGAGAGTAAAACATATTGTAGTAATTAAGAAACGGTAAATCGACATGCGACTCTTGTTAGCATTTAGGGGTGCTACAACTCTCTCCCCTTTAAAGAAATTTCGTCTCGAAATTTACCTTACATTAGTCCCGAAATAAGTGCGAATATTGGGTCCTCATGTCTTCTTCTCTCTCCCAGGTAGCTTCTTTTCCCGAATGGTTCCTCCAAAGTACCTTTACTAAGTGGATTTCCTTGTTTCTAAGTTGCTTCACTTCTCGAGCTTGAATTAAAATAGGCTCTTCATTATACCTCCAGTCAGGATTAACCTCAATAGATTCAACTGGAAGAACATCAGATGGATCAAAACGATATCTTCTAAGCATAGAAACATGGAAGACGTTGTGGATCTTGTCTAACTCAGGTGGCAAAACCAATTTATATGCAGCTGGTCCAACCCTTTCAAGTATCTCATAAGGTCCAATAAATCGGGGACTAAGTTTTCCTTTTTTGCCAAATCTCATAATCTTTTTCCATGGAGACACCTTTAAAAATACTTTATCTCCCACTTGATATTCAATGTCACGCCTTTTAAGATCAGCGTACGACTTTTGTCTATCCGAAGAAATCTTTAGGCAATCCTTGATAATTTTTACCTTGTCCTCTGTTTGTTCAACAATTTCAGGACCAATAAGTTTCCTGTCACCAATTTCACTCCAACAAAGAGGGGTCCGACATTTCCTTCCGTACAAAGCTTCATAGGAAGGCATTCTAATACTCGATTGGTAACGGTTATTGTAAGCAAATTCTATCAAAGCCAAGTGTTTGTCCCAACTACCCTCAAACTCCATAATGCAAAGCGCGAAGCATATCCACCAAAATTTGTATCACCCTTTCCGACTGACTGTCTGTTTGAGGATGGAACAAAGTGCTAAATTTCAGCTTAGTACCCAAAGCTTCCTGCAAGCTACCCCAAAATATAGATGTAAACCTTGGGTCTCGGTCAGATACAATAGACATAGAGATCTCATGTAGTCTTACGATCTCATTAATGTATAATTCAGCTAAACGCTCAAGTGAGTAGTCCATCCCGATTGCTAAGAAGTGAGCACTCTTGGTTAGCCTGTCCATAATCACCCATATTGCATCATGATTTCTTTGGGTGCGAGGAAGTCCATAAACAAAGTCCATAGTTATTCTCTCCCATTTCCTCAACAAGGGCTGTAGTAAACCAACTAGGACCTGATGTTCTGCCTTTACTTGTTGACAAACCAAACATTTAGAAATGAACTCCGCAATGTCTCTCTTCATACCATTCCACCAATTTTTCTTTGATGGTCTGGTACATCTTTGTACCCACAGGATGCATTGCATATGGTGAGGTATGTGCTTCACTCAGTATCTCTCTCCTCAAATTGTCATCATTAGAGAGACATAGTCTATCTTGATAAAATAAGACACCATCCTCTGTTAATGTAAAATCAAGTTTTTCCCCATTTTGAACCTCTCTGGTCAATTTTACAAGTTTCTTATGTATCTTTTGTGCTTCTTCCACCTGTTCAAGTAATATTGGCTTTACTTGCAAATTATCAATAACTGAACCATTTAAATCAGGTGTAAAACAAACATTCATGGTTCTTAACTCAAGAAGCAAGGGTAAGGGACTTAAAGAAATACTTGCGAAGGACTTCCGACTTAAAGCATCTGCAACCATATTGGCTTTACCTGGATGATAATCAATTATGCAGTCATAATCCTTGATGAGTTCAAGCCATCTACATTGTCGAAGGTTTAGCTCCTTCTGAGTACCCAAGTACTTTAAGCTCTTGTGATCAGTGAATATATGACATTTCTCTCCATACAAATAATGCCGCCATATTTTTAAAGCAAACACTACAGCAGCAAGTTCAAGATCATAGGTAGGATAATTCAATTCATGCGATTTTAATTTCCAAGAGGCATAAGAAATAGCATTCCCTTCTTGCATCAAAACGCATCCGAGACCATTGTGAGAAGCATCGCTGTATACTACATACTCCTTCCCTTCAATTGGTAGAGTAAGTATAGGTGCTTGAGTCAGTAAGGATTTGAGAGTTTCAAAGCTCTCTTGGCATTTGTCATTCCAATTAAACTTTACTTCCTTCTGCAAGAGTTTAGTCAATGGAGAGGCGATAATGGAAAAGTCTTTCACAAATCTTCTATAATATCCTGCTAAGCCTAAGAAACTTCTTACCTCGGTTTGACTTTTGGGAGGTCTCCACTCAACAATTACTTGTATCTTACCAGGATCCACGTTCACGCCTTCTGCCGATACAACATGTCCCAAAAACGTCACTTCATCAAGCCAAAATTCAGACTTGGAAAGTTTAGCATAAAGTTCCCTCTTCTTCAAAATTTGCAAAATAATCCAGAGGTGTTTATCATGGTCTTCACTACTTCTGGAAAATATTAAAATATCATCTATAAAAACAACCACAAACCGATCAAGATAAGGCTTGAATACTCAATTCATTAGATCCATGAATACTGCAGGAGCATTTGTCAATCCGAACGGCATCACCAAAAATTCATAATGACCATACCGAGTTCTAAAAGCAGTTTTAGGAATATTTTTCTCTTTAACACGCAGTTGGTGATATCCAGACCTTAAATCAATCTTTGAGAATACTTTAGCACCCTTTAGTTGGTCAAACAAATCATCGATCTTTGGTAGTGGATATCTATTCTTGATTGTTATTCTGTTCAATTGTCTATAGTCAATACAAAGCCTAAGAGTGTCATCTTTCTTCTTTACGAATAAAACAGGGGCTCCCCAAAGAGAAACTCTAGGTCGAATAAAACCCTTCTCAAGAAGTTCTTGCAATTGAGATTTCAATTCTCTTAATTCTGTCGGAGCCATTCTATAAGGAGTGATAGAAATAGGGGTAGATCCAGGAATAAGCTCGATTGGAAATTCAACCTCTCTTTTCGGGGGCAATCCAAGAAGGTTTTCTAGGAAGACTTCTGGGAAATCACGTACAACAGGTATGTCCTTGATATCAAGACTCTACAACTGTGTATCAACTATTTGAGCAAGGTATGCCCCATAACCTTGACGCATCAACTTTCTTGCCAAGGCCGCAGAAATAATACTAGATGTCAATGATCTTTCACCTTGTACAATGATGTGTGAAAATGTAGGATCTTTAAAAGTCACATGCTTAGACCTACAATCTACCACTGCATGATATTTAAAAAGCCAATCTATCCCGATAATAACATCAAAATCCTTGAAGGGCATTTCAATCAAATTAGCAGGGAAGACCAGATTTTGAATCACGAAGGGGCAATCTTGGTAAACTCGATTACACACAACTTGATAACCCAAAGGACTTTCAACCAGCACATCAAAATTAAGTCTCATAGATTTCACGTTTTCAGGAAGAGAAAGTGATGAACAAAGATAGGAATGTGTAGATCCAGGATCAAACAATGTAAACACACATAAGCCAAATAAGTGAAATTTACCGACAACCATGTCTTTTCCATCTTGATCCTCCCTCTGCCTCATAGCATAAACACATGCAGTAGCCCTTGGTCAACTAGCTTTATTTGCTCCACTTGCCCCTACTTCTTGGGTATTTTTAGATCTTGCACCTTCATTAGTTTGAGGAGGATTAATAGAAGGCTTATAAACTGAGCCTTCAGCTCTCAAGAAAGGAGCATTATTAGGATTAGGACAATCCTTCACTTTATGATCAAAGCTCCCACAATTGAAACATGCACCAGAAGCTCTCCTGCAAGTACCATAATGATTCTTTCTACATTGTGGACAAGTGGGAACATGAGGCTTGCCTTGGCCATAATTTTGGCTTGTTAACACTACACCTTAGAATCATCAAACCTTACCTTTGAAATTTGTTTTCATTTCGACTAGCTTTTTCTTTATCAAGTCGTTCCCAAGTAAAAGCAGCAGACACTAACTTACAAAAGTTTTCATGTTGCAGAATCACCACATTCTTCCTAATGGAATCATTTAAACTATCTTCAAATTTCCTACACTTGTCTTTTTCCTCTTTAATAATACCTCCAGCATAACGATAGAGCCTTAGAAACTTCTATTGGTACTTAACAATAGACATGCCTCGTTGCCTTAAATTCAAAAACTCCTTTCTCTTTGCATCACAATAAGCAGGTGGGACATACTTCATACGAAATTCCTTAAGAAAATCATCCCAAGTAAGAACAGGAGGTTTTACCTTGGCATTCGGAACACTTACCCACCAATCGTAAGCATCCTTTTGTAATAGTGAAATAACATACTTAAATTTGGCAACATCTGAACACTCTAACTGCTCAAATACCCTTTCCATGAGTTCCAGCCATTATTCAACATCGATGGGATCAACGGTGCCTTCAAACTCCACTCCACTCATTTTTCTTATTTTTTCAAAGTTAATCCCATTGGGATCATGCATCGCTTCAGCCATGTGGTGGAAGAATTCACCCATTTGTTGAAAAGGAGGATTCATGGCTTGAGTACCACGACTCATGTGAGAATGTGAACCAGCTCTTACACCCTAATGGTTTTCCACATCAGACCCACTAGTGTGGGGCACATATTGATCCGAGAAAGGTTCTCCAACCTCTTCTAGTGCATGAGGTTGGGAAACAGAGGCACCCGAACCTTCATGAGCAATTTCCATAAGTCGGTTAGAAAAATAGGCCATAACTTAATTCCTTCAAAAAGGAAGATCACATTGCATTAGGGACATGTACATGATGCACATGCACTCTACATGCGATAAAAATTTATTTATAAACCATGTAAGTGAACAAATAATCCAAATAAAACTTTTTCCGAAAGCGAACAAGAATACAAGTAATTCACAGCAAAAGTCCTAGAACAACAAACCTAGGCTCTGATACCAAACTTGTAAAGACCCTTCCATAATAACATAAGCTAATATCTCACAAGATTTTTTTATGCATATATTGTCCTCACACTAGTAAAAATGATATAAAAAGAATATTACCAACTTTCTGAGTACCCAAACTAGGTGGTTCATGCTTCATACAATCATTCAAAACAAGTAGTAAATTTAATATATTACAGGTCTTGGGTTTACACACCCCAAATGAACAAACCACGTAGCTATACTTATATTACAAACCATGGTGACATGATCAGATTAACCCTCAAAATTCCATGTAAATATACAACACATAGATCATGCATAAGTCCCAAAGTTTATACAAAATATAGATGCCTATATGCAAATGTGATCTTCCTTACGGTTCTCAAAATCTCCAATCTCCAATGGCCAGCTTCATGCCTCCTCTCGATCATTCCCTACGATAGAAACAACTATCGCTAAGCATATAGCTTAGTGGTGTAAAACTATAGGATCGGAGCCCTCAAAATTCACCAAGCTACATTTCTCATGTCATGAGCAGCACAATTAAAATAATATAAATAAATCAAATAACAATATATAAAGAGTATCAAGTTCGATATTTAAAGATTCAAATGTCAAGAACGCTCATAGCACCATTTTCCAAGAGATTCAATAACAAGGCTCACCCAATATATACATCATGTCGTCACACTAGGCACAAGCAGGTATCAAGAAGGGTCGTCGCCCTGTATCAAGAAGGGTCAAAGCCCAATAATCAAGAGAACCAAGAACCATATTAAAAATGGCTTTCTAGTTCGTACTTAAAATGGACAACTTCCATTCTTAAGACAGACTAAAAATCCAGAGTCAAGATGGAAACTGATCCAAATCAAGAGGCATGCCAATAGTGACAAAGTCACAGCCACAAGAAGGACAAGGTCCCAACAAGAGTGCCAAGTGATCAAACAATCCGTACAAGTGGGCGAGTTACACAAGCGTCTTTAATGTCTTAAAGGATACCAACAGAACAATGCAAAGTGACAAGAGGTAACCAAGGTACCGAGATCAACTTTTAGATATACCAACAGTTAAAAGAGTGCAAGTACAAGTTTATACACAAACCTCAATACTTTAGCTTAGAACAGTCCAACACAACTGCGAGTTCAAACCGTAGACCAACCAACGTATCAAGGTCCTCAACTTGTTCACAAGTATATACAACCTTAAAAATACAATTAAATAACTTCTTTAATTCCTAATATCTCAATAATGTCGAAATAAAATAGGATTATCATCACAAGTAAGCTTAGCCCGTACAGATACAACTATGCTTCCAAAACAGTGATTCTGGCCAGTCTAGTACCTCATGTTGCAACTTAGATTTGAAAAAGGGAAATGGCAAAACTGAACAGTATATCCTTCATTAAATATCTTGATACATCTCTTAAGGTTGCAAAAAAAACAAGAATCACCACAAAATATGTTTTGTACAAAAAGATATCATCGATACACTAACAGTTGTTCATATAGGATTTCTTAATCTGAAATCTGGACAGAGCTTATCCTATGTTGCGTCCCATATTTCGAATCCATAATAGCTAAATTAGAATTTTACATAAACATAAGAGTTGTAGGTATATGAATTAGCTTTCCAAATCATATTTATTCACCCAAAACTGAGTTATAGAGGACGAGATATTCTAAAAGTATTACACACTACTCAGCTACAAAACAGATTTTGACTACTTACCAAAGAGCAGTGTGTGTCTCGAATTCCAGCCAAGAGGACCAAGTTTTTCTTTTGTGATTTTGATGAACAAATGGTTAACTAATGTTCTAAGGTTCTTCGACTTGAAGGAACCGAAATTCACTAGAGGAGGTGTCAAAATATAGTCTCAAGAGTGATGTTTATCACAATGCACAGCTGTCCCTCAAGGGCTGCCCAAAATAGTTTTGTGTGGTGTCCAAAATGCATACATATACACTTATATATATATATATATATATATATATATATATCCTCCACCTCCTTTTAAAATTATACATAATTCTAATTAGACTATTACGTAAATACCCCAATACAATCCCATAAATTATGATATAACTTATGTTAAGCAAGCTAGCAATTATCACAAAATTTCAAGTTCCCAAAATGAGAGTAAAACATATTGTAGTAATTAAGCAATGGTAAATCGACATGCGACTTGTTAGCATTTAGGGGTGTTACAGATAGGGTATCTACAGACCCTACTAAAATAAATGCTATGATAATCTGGCCTACTGCCAACTATGTTAGAGCTCTTAGAGTATTCTTGGGGCTAACCGGTTACTACAAGTAATATGTAGCAAGGTATGGTACCATATGAAGACCCTTTACAGATTTATTGAAGAGAGATTCTTTTAAGTGGAATGAAGAGGCTGGTAAAGCCTTCGTTATTATCAAAACGGCTATGACCATCACAAATGTACTAGCGTTGCCTGATTATTTAAAGGAATGCATAGTGGAGACTGATGCAAGTCACTGTGGTATGGGAGCAGTTCTAATGCAAGATGGAAGGCCCATTGCTTATCTCAGCAAGGTAGTGGCTCAACAACATAGGTGTAAATCTATTTACGAGAAGGAGTACATGGCTCTATTGAATGCAGTAGACAGATGGAGACATTATTTACAATTTAAGCATTTTGTGGTCAGGATTGATCATCATAGTTTGAAATACCTTTTAGAGCAAAAGGTAACCTCAACATTGCAACAGAAGGATCTCACTAAACTTTTGGGGTTAGACTATGAAGTTCAATACAAGAAGGGTGCAAAAAATAAAATTGCTGATGCACTTTCTAGACAACATGAGAAATGTAAAGACTATACTGACCAAGCCACGGGGCAATTATTGACAATCAGTGTCACAGTTCCTAGTGGATGCAAGAGTTAGGAGATAGTTATGTAGATGATGCCCTTGCTCAGGAGCTCATGGTACAACTTGCTTTGGACTTAAATGGTCCCACTATTTGGCAATTCACTTCTGGTGTTCTGAGAAATAAAGAAAGATTTATGTAGGTGGTACCAGAGATTTAAGGCAACAGTTGATCTCTACATTCCATGCTTTTCCTATGGGTGGTCACTCTGGCCAGTTGGGTACTCTAAAGAGGTTGGCTTCACTGTTCTATTGGCCCAACATGAAACAAATGGTAGTGCAACATGTTGAGAGTTGTGATGTATGCCATAGGAATAAAGATGAGAATGTAGCATACCCAGGGCTACTACAACCTCTATCGATTCCTAATCAGAAATGGAGTCACATAAGCATGAACTATATCGAAGGATTGCCAAAATCCATCTCCAAAGATGTGATATTAGTTGTAGTGGACAGGTTATAAAAGTATGCTTATTTTGTTGCCTTGTCCCACCCTTTCACTGCAACCACTGTAGCTAACAAGTTTTGGAAGAAGGTACATTGCTTACATGGTAATCCTGAGTCCATTGTATCTAATAGGGACAAGATTTTTCTTAGCAACTTTCGACAGTCCTTATTCAAACTATTAGGTACTCAACTGCACTTTAGCACTGCTTATCACCCTCAAAGTGATGGTCAGACTGAGAGAGTGAATAGGTATATTGAGAACTATCTGAGGTGCATGACCTCAAACAGACCTACTCATTGGAGACACTGGCTTTTCCGCTGAATGGTGGTACAACACAAATTTTCACACTGGACTGCAGAGTACTCCATTTGACGCTCTTTATGGTTATTCACCACCACAACTATCTGTTGGACCCCTGCTTGAGACTACTGTTCCTGCTGCTGAAGATGTTGTTATGCAGAGATAACAAATGTTACAACTTTTGAAGGACAACCTCTATAAGGCTCAAGAAAGAATGAAGTTGTGTGCAGATAAAAGGCAATCAGATAGAGTGTTGTAGGTGAGTGACATGGTCTACCTTAAACTTCAACCATACAATCAGACCTCTCTTGCTTTAAGGAAGAATTTGACGTTAAGTTTCAAATACTATGGTCCCTATACAGTCTTAGACAAGGTGGGCACTGTGGCCTACAAGTTAGAATTACCACCCTCTTATAGAGTGCATCCTGTATTCCATATGTCCCTCTTGAAGAAGAAGATAGGAGATAAGAGGGTAGGTCAAACTGTTCTACCTGCTACTAGTGCAGATGGTCAATTCTTGGTGAAACCAGTTGCTGTCCTTCAAAGAAAAATGGTGAAGCATAACAATACGTCCAAAGTGAAAGTGCTCATTCAATGGTCTAACTTTCCTTCTAAAGATGCAACTTGGAAAGATTACGAGTTCATATACAAGCACAGTTCCTTGATTTTATTATCAATCCTTGAGGACAAGGATGTTGTTGTTCAAGAGGTATTGTCATGATTGGCTAATTCAATATGCAGTTATTAAGAGTAACGGTCAGGATTAGAAGTTAATAAATGAAGCACAAAGGCTAGGATTGCGCCACGTCAGTAACGTTTACATCAGCTCAAGTCACATTTAAAAGCAACCACTAGGAGAGAGAAGAGGTCATTGATCAAATTGGTATTATTCTCACGCTGTCATCTCTCTCTTCTAACAAACTCTCTTCTCTTCTTCCTTCTAATCTAAACCTTCTGTCTGCAGGATTGGAGTTCTGTCCGTGGTAGTTTACTATCTTAGTTTCTAGTTTCCTTTATTTCCTTGCATTTCTGTACAATTTCGTTTGAATGAATATAGAAAATTGTTCCAAAAGAGAATCGTTCAATCGTAGTTACATTTCGTTAAATTATATTCCCTAAATTGAGGTTAGATTCTGACATACAACAATGAGCTTGAGAGCGATTTCACACACACAAATGAACTCCAATGAAACTCCGATAAAGCTCCAAAACAAGCCCCCAAAGATAAAAATCTAAGAAAATACTTCGTTGGCTACCGGAATACTATTTTTTTTGCTTCTACTCTAAGCTTAATCCTCTATTTTTCATAACCCCTGATTGAATACTAGAAGTGGGTTTATATAGGGGAAATTAGGGCACGATTTTTTTTTTTGAGGGCATGAAAACCAATTCCAAATTCAAAATCCTTTTCGGATAAGGAATATCCCAAATTGATTCCACCGATTCCATAATTTCACAACAAATTCCGAATGAAGGAGGTGAGGTGGACGTCTAGATCAATAGATCGTCCTTGGGCACTACGTGGCTCCAATTCATGCGAGCAAGGACGCTGCCACCCTATTGGAATCGTACGAATGACGTGGTAAAAGTTATATGAGGGAACGAGGAAGACAACACAGCGTGTGTGTAATGCGTCATGAATTTCCATTGTTTCTCCGTGTATCTTGACGTCGTTAGCTACGAATTCCTTGCTTGAAATTGATGCATCTTGGTCGCTGCTTGAAATTGTTGTTGTATTCACACCGCTTGTTTGCTGTGAATTTTGATGCTGCCAAGACACCGTTTGGATTGTTGTTGTCCTTTGTGAACATTGGTGAACGTTGCTAATGTTAGTGTCTTCTATTTGGTGGGCTACTGGTCAGGTCAACTTGGAATGTGGGCTGCTAGAGTTGATTTGAGAATAGGAAATGGGGTTGGGCTGATATTGATGGTATTGGGTTGACTGAAAAGAAAGTAAAGACCCAACATTTGGGCTTAAACAAAAATATTGAATATTGAGATAAAAATGGTTAAATTGCAATTACAAAATGGCTAATGGATTAAAATTGTAACCAATTCAAGTTGAAATTTTAGCCAAATTGACTTTAATTGGTGAAATTCTGCCAAATTTTAAACAAGAAGAATTTAAACCAGACTAATTAACGAGTTTTTTAAACCTAACGAAATGAAATAATTAACTTAATAGTAAACTAAATAATTTGAAATTATAACTATAATTTAAACTAAAGCAAATTAGTAAAGTAATTAACTAAAACACAAAATCTTTTGAGATGATTTTCGAATATTTATAAAATATTTTTAATTATTAAAAACATATTTATTATTTAAAAAGTTATAAAAATGACAAAAATCATTTTAAAAACTTGAAAAATATTTTAAATTTTTTTATAGAACTAATTATTCCAAATCATTTGAAATTAGAGAAGCTCAAAAATCAATCTCTATCGTGGATGGTCAAAATTGGGTATCAACATACATAAATGTTGCAGTTCAAGAGTATCAAAATAATACTATAACAATGTTCATTGGAAACTTTATCTTCTCTATAACAACTAATCAAAAAGTAAATTGTAGTCACCCATGTCAAAAATTTCTAGTATATACAAAAAAGATAGAAAGGACAGCTAGAAAGGAAGTAGAAATCTGACGAATTATATATACATAAATCTAATTTCCATCTATACATAAAGGCAAACAAAATCAACTAGAGGGGGAAATGAAATAAACCGCATCTAAATAAAAGTGTAAAATTCATTAATTTTTCATTGACTCTTAAAATTCTATCAGTACCACATAAATTGGGATAAAGAAAGTAGGGACTTTGAATTAAGGGTGACAAGAGGGTGTCAAAATAAAATGGCGGTGACATAAGTCTTAATTATTGAGTGTAGGTGACCATTATGTAATTAAGGACTAATGATTTATTAGAAATGTGTGGGAGTTGCCCTTAAGTTTTTAAATTGACAATTTGGTCCATTATATTAAATGAGGGGTAAAAAGGTAAAAGATTAAAACCCCAATTTTAACTAAAAAGGAAGGAAACACAAAATGGGAAAAAAAGAAAGAGAAAAACTTGTCATTTTTGGAGCTTCCAACAAATGTTACAACTTATTTAACAAATGAGTATATATGTTGCAACATATATTAATACTTTTGCAACAGCTGCCTCCTGTTGGATAACTCATTTGTTGTAACAGATGACTTATCTGTTGCAACAAAGTAGTCATGTTATAACAAATGACTTATTTGTTGCAAAGATGCATTACCTGTTGCAACATATGACTTACCTCTGCAACAGTTGACGTATCTGTTGTAACAAAATAATCATATATTGCAACTGATGCCTTATGTGTTGCAATATATGTTTTATATGTTGCAACATATGACTTATATGTTGCAACATATAAAACATTTATTATAACATGTAAGACATCAGTTGCAACATATAGAACATATGTTACAACATATAATAAGGCATATGTTGTAATATTTGACTTATCTATTGCAACGGATGACTTATTTATTGCAATTAAATAGACTTACCTCTTGCAACAAATGGCTTATCTATTGCAACATATAAGACATCTGTTATAACTAGTATCTTCAACAATAGTTTCAACAATTGCTTGATTTTACAGATTTTTCCAATGACTTTAAAATTTCTAAAATCAAAGAAAAATAATTTGTCAACTAGGTTCAAAAAGAGAAAAAAAAAAGAAGAAAAAAAAGGATAAAAAATGATAAACATCAATGACTATAATAACGACAACAAAGAAGATAAAGAAGAAGAAGAAGAAGAAGAAGAAGAAGAAGAAGAAGAAGAACATGGAGGAATAGAGAAAGAAAGAAAAAAAATACGGAGGAAGAAATCTGGAAAGAGAAAAAAAGAAGAAGAAGAAGAAGAAGAAGAAGAAGAGGGAGAAAGATATTTGAAGAGAGAAAGAAAGATTGAAAGGATAATGAAGGGGGGATGTTTAAAATTTAAAATTAAAAAAAAATAGAGGGAAAACTTTTCAAAATATTCGAAATATTAATCTACACCCCAAAATTTTTAATTACTCTAATCAAGTCCACTTTCATTTAATCATTTTTTACTAAGTTAATGTAACCAAAAACAAAACCAACACTTATTTGACACCTTCTATTTGATTTTCTCAAGAAAGTAGCATGTATATTGGATTTTATTTGAAAATGATGTAAAAAGTACTATAAATCTCAATAATTAAAAACTTGAAATATATACTAAAAAATTGGCCGACTCTTAAAATTCTACCACAAAGTAATATATATTATTTGAAAATTATGTAAAAAGTATTATAAATCACAATAATTAGCAACTTAAAATATTTAAAATATATACAAAAAGTCCGATTTAAAATTGATATAATTTTTGCTTTTACAGGTAGACCAAGAACTCTTCAATTTTTTCACTGTAAGTAGGTGAGGGAACCATAGATTCAAAATCTCCCACAAATCTTTTATTTTAGAGTAGTAAACAAACAGAGATTGAACACCTTGAGAAAATAAGTTATTTCTTTATGTATAGTGAGCATGTATTAAATTTCTTTGCATTACTAAACTTAGAAGTCCATGGTATTAATAATACACTCTTCAAAACACAATAGAGTAAGTATTAATTATACATAGCATGAAAAGATGTTCCAAATAAGGTACTACTAATACACAGAGCTAATGCATGCATTATTTTTACTAAAAGTCTGTTTGGAATATCACCAGTTAATTGGAATTGGTGTAATTTACTAGGGTAGTAATTAAAAGCATAATAATTACATTGACCTGATTGTTTGTCACAATGTATAATTACACTGTAATTATAAATGTACTATTTGGTTGCACAATTGCAATCATAATATCATGACCTCTAGGTGAATTATGTATTTATGTCTTTTGTTCATCGTTTAGAGAGTTCCTATAGTGACCCCAGTCATTGATGACTTGTTGGGACTAACAGTTCAGTCACATGGTCGTTCATTTGGGTTTTGTGCGAGTTTTAGTGTTTTTGAGTTTTTGAACCTGGAACGATCATTTTTTTTATCAAAAGTTCAAGAAGAAGACCTCAGAATCTAATTCTGACAATTCCATGATATTCAAAAGGGTCATTTTAGGTTGGTAGCATGGTTGACATGACTCCTGAGACTTTCAATGTAAGTGTATGATTAGGCGTTTTAACTTTCAAGTTAAGACCTAAGTTTGACTTTAGTCAACATCTGGAGTAAACGAGCTTGGATGAGAATTCTATCGGTGCAGTTAGCTCCAAAATGTTGAGTTTGATCTAGAACGACCATTCGTTTGGATCTCGAGGCTTTCGGGCTAATTTCAAGCCCCCTTGTGGATTTTGGCGTAAAATGAAATTTAGGGGTTAGACCCATTTTTTACTTAGATAACCTCATATGGGAATTTCAACTGCTCTGTTGAGTTTGAAATATTAAATTTGGTAGGGTCTTATATCTCATTTATGTGCATGCGGGTTCCGAACAAATTCAGAACGTCTCATGGAAGATTTTAGAAATTTCCAAAACTAGCTAATTTGCATCAGCTAGTGCAGGCCACATTTGGTCTTCGCATTCGTGGGCCTTTGGTCGCATTCACGGAGGTCTGGTGGCCTAAGGACCGCGTTCGTGGAGCCTAGGCCTTGTTCTCTAAGGTTGTGTTCATGGGACACCCTGCCGCGATCACAGGGATCTGGTTTCCCCTTGGCCGCATTCGCGGGGCCCTCAGCCCGTTCACGAGGCCCACATTTACGGAGGCTGGCCGCGTTCGCAAAGAAGTATCCAGTCTTTTAAATAAGACAAACGCATAGAAAACTTAGTGTCTAAGATTGAATTGTCGATTTCTCCCACTTTTGAGCTTCAATTTCAATTTCAAAATCTCACGTGTCCGTAATTGTTGAGGCTACGTGGGTTGGTGACAGGAAGCTATTGAAGAACCTCCATTTGAGATGAATTTGGGTGTGTTTGGGCTGCCATATCTTAGTTTTCTTGTGAAAATTGCATGTTTGTTGTGTTAGCTGTTTTAGGCCTCAGATTGTATTCAATTTTGGAACACAAGTTCGGGCATAGTTTATGGCCTCTTAGCGGTTCATCACAGGTCCTACAATTTCCATTTGGCTCCAAAATTGGTTTGTTTCTGTTTATATGATTTTGGTGCCTAAACGACCGTACTAATGTTATGATTAATTTTTTTATAGCGTGATAGTGTTTCAAGGTTGTTCGAAAAAAAAAGCTTCGGCCTTGTGATTTAGAGAGCACGGACGGCCTGTAAGTAGGTTATGGTTTCCTTCATAATTAGATTGAGCTTGAATGTGTCAATGAATGGTTATTAATGTGAATTGGGGGCAAATATCTAACTATTCCTACTTTCCTTCTTAGAAACTATGTATTAGGGTTTATCGACACTGTTTTGGGGGTAGTACCATTCTAGTTGGGTTTTATATGTGTTGTCACATGCTGTTGTGAATGACTTGCGTTGTTACTTGTTATTTGGAGCATGTTTGACCTTAGTCTAGGATAGACTAGTGTTGCCTTAGACTCGTAAGCCTAGTTGCCTTGTTATCATCTCTAGCGTCATTTCAGATGGACTAGATCCCTGTAGACCGGAAAAGAACACTTGAGTCTGATAGTACGAGCCTTATTTTAGGCATTTACACAACATTTGTAGACCTTCTGCCTTCTCTCCCTACCTCTGTGGCTCCGATGCGTTACTTGAGGTTGTGTTTTTATGGCATTTTGAGATTGGGTTTTTTCTATGCTTGGGGCCTTTTATGAATGCTTATGGGTGGACATCGTTCCACGATGACTTATTCCTGATATTGAAATCCTCTTAAAGTCGACATGGCCCTTGTCAGTCTTGCTAGATGGGTTGGGAATTGACTGGATATTATGACTATTTCTAGTTCAAGGTCGATGTTTACGATTCGAAGTTGTTATCTCCTGTCTAAGGCTGATCTTTATGGTTCAAGATTGTTATTCCCAGTCCGAGGTTGATGCTTCACAGTTCGAGGTTGCACCTCTAGTTAGAGGTAATTACTTTGGGGTTTGAGGCCCGGAGTACACTTATTGGAGCTTGATTTGAGGCACTTCACTCCTGTAGTTGTAGTTATTTAGTGTACTTGTTCGGCTTATGGGGGTCAGTTTAGGTTTTATTAACTTGCGCATGAGTGTACCTTCTGCCCTTATGGGGTACATTTAGATTTATTTTAGTTTCACTTAGATTTACTCTCGGTATGCTCGTGTGCTTTCTTTTATATCTGCTTTGACATCTATTTGTGTCTAGATTCTATCTTTTCTGATTATTTTTACCTTTATTGCTCAGTCGGCCTTTGATGCCTACTGAGTACCTTTATTTTGGTACTGATGCTACACTCTGCATCTTTTTCATGATGCAGGTCCTAGTACCACTTACGAGCAGTGATCGTTCGTGCCATCTTTTGCAGCTTTGGGATATCGGAGACGAGGGTGAACACTTGACATCCTTGATCAGCCTGTCTCTTTTTGTACATATTTTAGCTAGTCTTTTGCCTCTAAGATGGCTTGTTGTGGTCCACTTTTCGGACTTGTATTTGTTCTTATTAGACAACTCTGTACTCGTGACTTTTCGGTTCTGAGAGGATTTTTATTATATATAGTTTTTGGTTTGCTTCTGTTCTGTCTCTTTCTCATTGCTAGAGTTATTTCTCTTTAGTTTGTATTTATTACTTGCCGTTATGGGTACAGGTTGACTTACCTACTGGTGGATTCTAGTAGGTGCCATCATGACTCGGAAAGTTGTGTCGTGACACATAAGGTTATGTCAAATTTTAAGAATAAAAGTTAATTATCTAAAATTTAAAAAATATATTAGACAAATAAAAACATTATAAATGATGCTGAATTAAATATTTAAGATAGATATTATCTTTTGAAAATATATTAACCAACAAATATATGTATATGTCTTTAACTATGTTAATGCATGTATTAAATCCCTTTGCATTATTAAACATAAACGTTTGTGGTATTAATAATACACTCCTTAGGAGTCAAGACTATAAAAAAAATATGTTAGAAGTGAGATTCGAACGAATCACTTTGCATTATTAAACATAGAAGTCCATGGTGTTAGTAATACACTCTTCGGGGTCATTTGATAGGCCACATTAGAAGAAATAGTCCATGTATTATGTGTGGGATTATTTAGTACTATGTTTGGTAGGAATTTTAGCCTATGTATAACTAATCCATGAATTTGGAGGTATTAGTAATACATAAGATATAATACCATGAGATAAGTCTATGTAAAGACAAAAATATCCTTTAAATCATTTTAATTATTTTGTTTATTTTATTGATTTTATGTTTTATATTTGTACAAGTAAATTCATTTAAATAAATTAGTTGTTGCTAAATAAATTCAATACAAATCAATACAATATTTGAAATGTGAATTGTTTAACATTTACTAATCAAAAAGGTAAATATACCACCACATGACGTTTGTGATCTTAATTGATTTTGTTTGTGTGTGTGTGTGTGTGTGTGTGTGTGTGTGTATATTTGGTTTTCTAATTATTTGTATTTTGAACAATTTATAAAATTTCATACATATTAAAATTACAACTTGCAATTTTTATGTACAAATGTAAATGGTTTATTCGATTTTACTATTATTTTTATTTTTCCGGTTTTAAAATTAGATGGTCTATCTTTTTTAAATTAAAAATTGACATTTTGTAAGTGATCAATTTATTAATATGACAACTATTTAGCTTCAAATAATTCAAGTGAGAAAAATAGCAAACATGACAACAAAATTGTTCTTCTCCTAGCTAGTTAGAAGCGGACATAAAAATATATTGTCCGGCAAATATCTACTTGAGTCAATTACATAATAATTCAAGGGTATAATTGGAAAGAAACTTTTTATAGAATTTTAATCCAAACACAAGATGGGGTGGGATACAATGAACCAAACACTTGATAAAAATAAATTATGCATTACTAATCCATGCACTACTAATCCCTGCATTACTAATCCATGCTTTACTAATCCCTGCATTATTATTATTTGTACCAAATGACCCCTTCAAGCATTATTAAACATAGAAGTACATGCTATTAGTAATACACTCCTCAGGAGTCGAGAATATAAAAAAAACATGTTAAAAGTGAGATTCGAAATTAGGCTCAACAACACTAAAAGAGTCTGAAGCATCCACCCTAAAGCCAGTGGACCAGTTAGATAATTTGTTTATTGGGTGCTCTATGTTAACTTTATACAAATACCTCTTAATTTCTATACATTATATTCCGAGACGACGTTAATGGGTGCTCGAGTACTCCGAAGGACTCTATGTGGGCCCGCCCCTGCTCAACACACAATAAAGTAAGTATTAGTTTTATATAGCATGAAAAAGTGTACCAGATAAGGTACTAGTAATACACATAGTTAATGCATGCATTATTTTTACTAAGAGTCTATTTGGAAAACCACACGTTAATTGGAATTTGTGTAATAACTAGAGTAACTAACAACCAAGTAATTACACAACCTATTAATTACATTGACTTGTTTGTTTGTCACAGTATAATTACACTTTAATTACAAATGTACTGTTTGGTTGCACAATTGTAGTCATAAGGTTATGTCAGATTTTAAGAATAAAATTTAATTATCTAAAATTGAAAATTTATATTTGACAAATAAAAGACTTTATAAATGATACCGAGTTAAATTTAAGATATATATTATCTTTTGAAAATATATTAATTAACAAATATATGTACATATCCAGGGGCAGATTTATTAAGACACAAGGAGTGACACGGGACACTATATATATATATTTGTGTGTGTGCGCGCACATCGTATATGATTATGCGCGTCAATTTCGCTAGACATGTCGCGAGTTCGAATCTGGATGACATCATTTTGATACATTTTAATTTTTAGGTTCACTTTTACCCTTCATCATGAAAGTTAGGCTTATTTTTAATGTTTTTTTTTCCTTTCACCTTCTTTTTCATCAATAAAATTGATTAAGAAATTTTTTTATAAAATTAATTAAATAATAAGTTGTTTAGTAATTTTGTGTTCTATATTAACAAAAATACATATTTTGAATAAAAATAAATTCACCTTCTTTCTCCTCAATAAAATTGATTAAGAAATTTTTTTATAAAATTAATTAAATAATAAGTTGTTTAGTAATTTTGTGTTCTATATTAACAAAAATACATATTTTGAATAAAAATAAATTCACCTTCTTTCTCCTCAATAAAATTGATTAAGAACAATTTATGAAATCAATTGAAAAATAAGTTGTTTAATCATTTTTGTGTTCTTCATTAAAATTGGCAATATTATTTTTAATGAGGCTATTTTGAAAACATTTAAAAAAAAAAAAACTCACGGAGAAAAAGTTGTAATATTTTTGTTAAATTATTTTATTAGAAAAGGTGTAGTAGTTTATGTAAATTGTGTTTTATTTATTATTTTGTCATTTTATTACTATGGTATTATATTATTTAATTTAATATTTCTCATATTAAAAATATGACACCGCTTACAAAAAGTCACGCGTATGTCACTGTACATATCTTAACTAATATTATAAAAGAACTGATTTATGTTTTTCAAATTTGTATGTATTAATTAAATTAATAATAAAAACAAAAAGTACTAGATTTCTATTAACATCATAAAATATATGTTTACAAAAAGATTAATATTATAAATATAATGTCATAAATTATGAAAATATTTGACAAAAAAAATAATATATCAAGTCTAACTAAAAAATAAATAACTTGCAGTGTGAGATATCAAGCCAATACTACTAAAACAAATGAAATTAAAAATATAGCATAAGTTCTATAACCTTATTTAACAATGAATTTTCCTTCAATTTTTAAATTAGAATACTAACAAAATTATGCTAATGAAAAAAATAAACATAGAATACATAAATAAAATAGATAATACGAACATCGCGTGGAATCACAAGAAGTGGATGTTAGAGAATGAGAAAGAAATGAAATACAAATAATATAAAATATAATATATATTTTTAGAATAATAAAAATATATTTTTTAAAAACAATTAGAACTAAAAATCAGTTAAAAATGAAATTAAAAGTTAATCAGCTTGTAATTACACCATCTAATTACATGCAATTCATAGGCCCTCCCTAAGAACTGGAGAGTGTAATTACCTCCTGTCAATTACATTCAATTATCTGCTGACCAAGTAATTATATGGCCAATCAAACATGTCAGACAATGTAATTACATCCAATTACATCGAATCCAATTATTAGGGTAACTTTCCAAACATACCCTAATATATACACTCTACAAAACGATCTCTCATATGGGTTGAAACTGATGGAGTTGTATTTGCACGCAAATTTCCATTCAAATTTGTCTACATTGTAATTCATAAAATTCGAATTGAAGACCTCTGATTTCTCCCTAATTTCTTTAACGGCGTCAAGAGTTGAATTTCTTTTCAAAAGTGCTATGGTACCATGTTGAATTAATACAGATTCATTGATCAAGAAAGTATTGTGAGATATTAGTATTGTGCTAGCCACTTGCTTAACTAACAACCTTACTAAAGACTGAACTTTTCTAACACAACTTATTCATTGTCCACTACTAATACTCTTAATAGTGTATATTACATATGTATATTAATGTATACACTCATATATGTTAACTTGTCATATATTTGGCTATTTGTGGGTCTTAGAGGCTATCAAAATTTAATTAATCTTTGCATGCGCATCCAACTTGTGTCCAAATCCTGTTTCAGGACATAACTTGTCCAACTTGTCCTAAATCCCTATGTGTTGTGATTTTTTTTCCCCTCATTGGACAAAATGATGGGGCCTTGTAAAGAGCTAAATATAAAAATTAATGTAGCTGCACTTGAAAGTAAGTAGCAAAGCAATACATCAAATTAAGAGGGAAAATGGAAGGTGAAAACTACAAGGACCACACAATTTTATCAGATTTGATTGAAGGGGTGGTAGATTTCTAGTCATATCAACATTTTAAATCCCCTTTATGGTTGACGTTACAAGAAGAAGAGTAATTGTGAGACCCTACTCCATCATTTAGGGGCAGAGTAAATAATTGGAATGATGAATAGTACTTCTTTAAATTCGGAGAACTGCTATTCATCATCTCTATTTCATTTTTTAATTATTTTATCATTATTATTATTGTCATATTATATAATATTTTTAATTTAACATATTATAAATTATATAAGATTATTAATTAAGTCTTTAATATTCATAATTATTTTCTAATGTAATATCTTTATTATATTGATTTTATAATTTTTGTAAATGAATTTCCGTAAAATATATTTCTATACTTAAGATATAAGTTAGTTTTATTATAATTTATAACGGTATAAAAAATAACAATCACAAAATGAAAAGTATGCGTGTAAAATGAGTAATTAAATAAAAAACATCTAAATTTATTATTGATAAGTATACTACTTTCATTCCGAATTCACATTTTTTCCTAGCTTAATTTTTTTTTTCATTTTAAATATTTAAGTTAAAATTATAATTATTTTTCACTATGAAGAATGTACAATATTTTCTTTCATCAATGATTTCATTTTTATTTGCATTACTCATTAATATGTATAATATATACTACTTGCTTGCAGTTTATGTAATTTAAAAAGAGGTAAAATATAACTTTATATTTCATGAAGATTTTGAATTATATAGGGTGATTACATAAAAAAATTATTTATTTTATGAAATAAGAAAATATAAATAAAATAATAATAATATAATATTAACAAACGAAAAGAAGATTTTTTTGTTTGGTGAAAAATAAAGTTGTTGATTGCACTTGATTTTCTTTAAATATAAAAATTCACTCTGTTTTATGATAAAAATAGAGAACTGAGTTGGAGATAAACTTTATTAACATAAAGCGAGGGAACGCTCCAAATCAAAATAATTGATCACGAAATACATGAAAAAACAAATAGAACATTTCATGGATAGTGCCATTCCCCACTATAAAGAACAACTATTTTCTTATATCTATCGTCAAAAAAGGGGTTAACTTATGAGGACAAGCTTGACTAGACTTTATTTTTATTTTTTCATTTAATTCCTCTCATCATCATTTTATTTGGATTACTTTATTTGAATAATTAACAGTTGAATAATGACATTGTAAAGTATATTTTATACTCCTTCCATTCTATTTTGCGTGGCATTCATTGATTTGACATAATATTTAAGAAAAAAAAAAACACTTTTGAAATTTATTGTTTAAACAATCTTTAAATATTTGTGTAGCTGAAAATCATTTCATTAATGATAAAAATAAAAGAATTATAAAATTAAATTATTTACAATTATAATAAGATAATATTCTTTCTAAAACGAATTAAAAAGAAAAATATGCACATAAAATTGGACAGAGGGGATAGTACTTTTTTAAAGGGAAAATTATGCAGAATAACAAACATTTAGCCTATATTAGGTACTATAGCTATAGTTAAAGAAAATTGTAATTCATGGCTACAATTTCCCCAATTCTTGCTATTCACCTGATTTATATAATTCAGTTGATTTATATAAATCCAGAGTTTGAGTAATTCAGTTCATGATTGTATAAATCCATAATTTTGTATATGCTTACCCTAGCTAAATGTATACGATTTATGAAAATTTTTGTCATTAATTGCCCTGTTTGTACACTGGCAAGCAAAATATACAAACAGTGTTCTGAAAAATTCCTAAATATATAAATACAGAATTTGAATATTATTACCCTATTAGTATATTCGCAAGTGAAATATACAAACGGGCAGAAATATACAAACCACAGTCTCCATAGCAAATATAACTATAGCTATAAAACACAATTATCGAAACTATAGTTATAAAGCCTTATTATGTCTATTATATTTGCTATTTTTGAAATATTCTCTTTTTTAAACTTGTAGCAAATCTGAAGGCTGATTAAGTGGATGACTTTCATAACAAGGGTAAAAAATTATATAGGGCAAACCTAAAATTGTAGTGTAAATGCTGCCTTGAAATTTAAATGTACTCTGTCCATCTAAGTGTCTGTTGGTGAAAGTAGGTGAGAGATTGAAATGACATAGTGATAAGTGATAAGGCCAAATATGATTTTTCATTTGACGAAATAAAGGTTACACACATCACCATCAGTACTTGAAAGTTAGCTAGCTTACTAGTGGCATACACAGTGAGATCCAACCTTCTTTAAATCAAAACACAAGATATGCCATGATCCATAATTAGGAGATGATGGATGATTCCTCTTGCTCTGAATACTTGCCTGAGACTCATGAAACTCTTTCATCATGGGGTCATAATTTACAACAATTTAATTGCCAAGACTCACCTTTTGTACTTCCATTGATTCCTACTAATTCTTGTTATTTTCCTACATGGTCTCAAGAGTTTTCTGCTTCTAGGAGCCATAGTGAAGCTGAGAAAAGGCGCAGGGACAGAATTAATGCTCAGCTTTCTACTCTTAGAAAACTCATTCCCACTTCTGAAAAGGTAAATCTTTAAGTTTATAATAAAAAAAGTTTTTAGCGGCAATAAATATATTTATTAGTAAACAGTGCTGAATTTTTTGTTCACATTAGTTAATTGCCGTTGAATTTAATATTGCTATAGCTTTCAAGTACATTTACAGAAAGTGTTGTTTGCCACTAAAAATACATATTTATTGCTACTAGAGATAATTTTTGCTAAAGTGATAGACTGTTGAATTGAGGAAATTTTAGTGCAATGATAAGTCATGGCGGATCCAGAACTTCCATCGAGGAGGTTCAGAAAAAGAAGAGTAGTGCCTAAGATTTGATCTTGGAACCTCAAGACTGTGTTTTGAACCCCTCAACCACTAAATCAACCTCTAATCTTACATTTAGGAGGTTCAAAATCAATATATAGGCATAAAACTTTTTAAAAATACCTTAAATATACAACATAATTTTTTGTCGAGGGGGTTCACCTCGGCAACCTCTAGGTCCGCCCATGGGTTCATTCGAAAATACCCTCTCCATCTCTTTGAAATAATGATAAGGTTTACCATCTCCAATCCCCACTTAGTGGAATTTTACTTGTTGGTAAGAGGATTCATTGTTTCATTAGGTCACAAGTTTAAATCCATATGACTTTCAAGTATTTAATTGAATTCATTTATATAAATTTTTTATTTCATCACTTTTTCCATGATTGATAACGAAATAATTTTAGTTGCAGATGGATAAGGCAGGTCTACTAAGTAGTGTTGTTGAGCATGTTAAAGATCTGAAAGAAAGAGCAAAAGAAATGAGCACTGTATTGAACACTCCAAGTGACATTGATGAAGTAATAATTGAGGAAGAAGATGAAAGTTCCAATAACAACAACATACTTGTGAAGGTTTCTTTTTCCTGTGATGATCGACCTGAATTATTCTCAGAACTAAACAGGGGTCTCAAGAACCTCAAACTAACAACTATCGAGGCTAATATAACTAGTTTGGGTGGCAGAATTAAATGCATTTTCTCCCTTCAATCCATTAATGTTGTTTGCACTACTCATTCTCTCAAACACTCTCTTAGAGTGCTGCTTGCTAGGATTGCTACTTCCCCTTCTACTTCCAATTTTCGAATCAAAAGCAAGAGGCAGAGGTTCTTCTTGCTTGCTACCTAATTATTTATTAGGGGTGATTAATGCCAAAATTAAATTGAATTTGTACCGATTAAAATCAGATTGAGCTAAAATGAATTGAATTGCTTTACATCTGTGTATGAAGTATGAATAAAATATGAATTTGGTAGACGGTATAAACCCCTTAATTTCTTAAAGCCAAAAAACTTTTAACCCTTAAATCAGTTATAACAATATATTTTTCAACAAATAATACAAACCCAAAATCCTATTTCACAACACCTTTCTTGTAAAGGGGACGAGATACCCCTCTGATAAATTTCTGTCAAGTTTTGCTTAATAGTCATATTGATCTATTATATGTATCAATCTTATTAATGCACGTTTGAGATTTACTTTTATTTTAGATATTAAGAATTGAGTTCTCATAAATTCAATCAATAGTTAAAATAGTTTAGACAACTAAAAAATTGAGTTTCCATAAATTCAACCCAATAATTGATATGCAGAATAATCATAAACAACATCAGCACAACAAGTCAAGATTCGTCAACAACTTTCAAGATCCCATTACATATGCTTCTCTATGATTTCCCATTGTGCATACACAAGTGATACCACATGCAGTAAACATGCATGCATATATCTATTGGACAACACACAACCGTACTAATATATCAATGGCCCAACACTGAACCCCATTATGAGTACACATGAGTTTCCCTTGATTACCACAAGTTTTAGAAATGACCATAACCTAGCAATTTCATAATTCTTAATCTTACAATTGCCACCAAACCACCTTGATAAGAAAATCCAAGGTTAACAATCGAAACTAGAGAACTACCCCTAGTCATTATCTTTTCCCTCCCTTAACAACAATAAACAACAACCTTTAACCATTCAGACTCCGTGCCCAAAGGTCTAGGCATGTGTCACGACCCAAAATCACAAGTTGTGATGGCACGTATGTTGCCAACTGATAGGTAAGCCAATCCAACACTTTTACAAATTCAGATCAATACTAATAATGGAAAAAGTAGGCGACATGTAGAATATTCCAACAACTAAATCTTTCATATGTATTAAATGCAGAAAACAAAATTACCACCTAAGATTTAGTGTACAAGAGCTTCTAAACTACAATACAAGTCTGGAACTAAATGACAAACCTAGACGTAAGGAATATAATTTGATGTTTCATTAATTATGTACATATATCTTTCAATTCCTATATAGTAACTAATTAAATAAAAACTTTTACATTCTCAGATCAAAAAGAAATCTATTATTATTCCTTTATAGTAACTAAATAAAAAAATTCACTTTCTCAGATAAAAAAGAAATCTATCATTTAACTTGAAAAGAAAAATGTATAAATATACTACAGTTTTAAATAAACATAGATCTTCACTTAGATTGATATTCATATAATTTGGAATGACATTTAATATAATTAAAAATTTAACTTGATTAGTAAATGCTTTAATAAATAACTATAATGAAAATCAAACTTTCAATATATATTAAAAATAACCAAATCTAAAATTTAACTTAAATTATAAAATACTTTAATGTGCCTATTGAAATTAGAGATTTTTTTTTTTTTTTAAATTTCTGTGACTAATTAATTTTTGGAAATGCATTATGAATTAAAATGTTGAATTTCAATGCAACCTTTTACTGTAAATACATTTGATTTCATTCTATCACATTGACTATGCACCTTGTGGCATTAATCCACCCTGCACCCACTGATGAGTCATTTTTGTAGCAGTACAAACTATTAGTGATACTGTTTGTTTCCTCTACGACTTTAAAAGTATAAATATCTCAAAAGATCACTTAACTATGAGAAATTTTGTAGCAAAATTATTAAACTTTATTTTATAACAATAAAGTCACTCAACCTAGGACTTTTTCTTTATAAAATCACTCAATTAAATTTGTTTTGAAAAAAAAACTCACTTTACCATTAACATTTTGAATTTGGAAAATAATACACCTTCACATTTTGAATGGGACGATAAACCTCTCAATTTTAAATCAATGGCTAAAAATGAATTTGATTTATTGCATATATTCTTAAATGTTAAAAACGATCCTCAAGTTAAATTATACAACAAATGAATAAATAGTATTTTCTAGTCTCAAGGCTAAGGGATTTGGGAACAACCTCTCTACCTCCACGAGGTAGCGGTAAGGTTTGCGTACACTTTATCTTTCTCAGACTCTACTTATTGAGATTTCACTGAATATGTTGTAATGTACAGGCATAGGGGATATACGTGAATCAATCAATGTATTATTTTCTAATCTAAACGAGATATTATTTTTCTTAGAAATGCTAATGTCATGTATACAGAACCAACGTGTTGAAATAGAATTATGAAAAAAAATGATATTAATGCGGAACGAATTCACAATAAGTTGGACTTCTTTGCTTGCAATGTCCATGAACTTCAAATATGAAGGGGGCATTGTTTATCAAACTCAAATGCTAAGAAGGTAAAGTGTGATTTTATTATAATAAATTTTGTTGAATGATTTTTCAAGATATAAACCTTAAGTTTAGTGACCTTATTGAAACACAACAAAGAATTCAATGATTTTTCTACATAATTTTTCATAGTTAAATGATCTTTTGAGATATTTACTCACTTTAACGTTTCTCAAACTCAAAGGTAAAGGAGGCAAAGTAAGGTATCGGGCTTGCCTTTTATATACCTAGTATGATATTTTCCGTACATACTTTATTGATGTGAGATTCGTCCAGGTGTCACATACACCCCTAAGGACTCAAAATCCTTCCCGAGGTTTGCTCGAGGTGATTATGATACAACATGTAACACCTCAACACACAAGTGATATTGTCCGTTTTGATTCTATTTCCTCACGACTTTGAAATGTGTCCCTATAATCTAAGACTTGCTTCCTTATAATCTCACGTAAGTTCATCCTAAAACACTTCAAGATTTACTCCTAGGCCTACAATAATAATTTAACAAAACAACAAATAAATCTCAAAAGATGAAGCCCAATAGGCCTCACAATTTTTTCTCTTGAGTGGTGTCGTCATCGAAAGCACCTTTTTTTTTATAAAATTGGTCTTTATTCTATAATATTCTTTGGACTCCATTCCGATATGAAATTTGTGTTTTTCTTTAGATACTTGTCAGTCTAGAAATGTGCTACTTGTTCTTTTCTACATGTCCTCCTAATTTTTCTAGATAATACCTTGTATTAAAACTTTATGATGAAATAACTTTAAAGCATTTGTATCAAATATCTTCTATATAGAGAAATCTTACACTCTGTTTGTATGACTGCTATTAGGGGTGGATCTAGAGGAGACTAAGGGTGTTCATCCCAACCCCTTGACAAAATATTACTCTTTCTATATAAAGTAAATTTTTAAATATAAATATATAGGTTTTGAATCCCCTACATACAAAAGTAAAAGTTGGATTAGTGGTTTAGGAATTTGAAATTCACGTTTAACTTCTAAGTTCAAATTTCAAAACACTATTTTTTCCCGAACCCCCTTAATGAAAATTCGGAATCCCTAATTGATTATTACATATTATTTCATAATATATCATATTGTATTGTATCACAATATATTATTTAAATAAATACAACATTTGGATAACTTATATCATTTTCTATCGCTACATAATGTCCATCAATAATTTGAAAGGTATACCTATAAGAAAAATTGGGCATGCAATAAAGCTACTATAAAAAAGTAGAATAAAAATTTAAAAATAATTAAATACTAAAGAAAGAAAAAATAAGAAAAAATATTAAAATAACCTGAAAATCACACAAAATCAATCATTACTCAAAATGAGACTTTTCTTCGTTATTCTAACATGAATTTAGCAATACAATACTATATAATAAGTAACAACTATCCTAATAAGGTGTGTTAGTAACTGAATCGATCAACTACGTGAACTTTCACATTGTGGATGAGAAATTATTCCTCCTAATCACCTTTCCTATTTACACTAAATATGAAAACGCCTGTCAACGGCCCAACATTATATTCTTAATTGGAAAAATTATGGAACATGGCAAAAATATCAACATATTTATGGAAAACAACTATAATTTTAATATTTTTTTTTACAAAAAATCAATATATTGTTATGAAACTATAGAATAAGAAGAAGAAGAAAGTACAGAGAAGAGAGAAACTTATTATTTCTCTTGAAGGGGTGGCTTTACAATGAAGAGGTCCCCTCTATTTATAGGATAAAATTGACTTGGTCCCAAAGTTAGGGTTCCTAAATATTCTCTAAATGATAGTCATTCACTATATTTATAACACTCCCCCTTGAATGTCTAATTCGTATATAACGTGCCTTGTTAAAAACCTTACTAAAAAAAATTTTAAAAAGAAAAGCTCTAGTGAAGGAAAAGAGTACACATATCTAATAATACGCATTGAGGCTGCCTTGTTAAGAATTTTACAAGGAAAATTCAGTGGGACAAAACCTCGTAAGGGAAAAAGAGTGCAACGCATATTCACTCCCCCTAATGAGAACATCAATCCAGAAACTTGAATCTTCACATTCCAAGCTTGTATACCATCTTCTTGAAAGTTGCAGTTGGTAGAGACTTGGTGAATAGGTCAGCCGCATTGTCACTTGAACGAATCTGTTGCACATTTATATCACCATTCTTTTGGAGTTCATATGTACAAAAAAAGCTTTGGTGAAATGTGCTTTGTTATATCTCCTTTTATGAATCCCCTCTTTAGTTGTGCTATGCATGTTGCATTATCTTCATATAAAGTGGTGGGTATTTTATCACACTCCAAACCACATTTTTTCTCGAATGGGATGTATCATGGACCTCACACACATTCTCTACTTGATTCATGAATGACTATTATCTCAGTATAATTTGAGGAAGTGACTATGATAAACTGTTTTGTAGATCTCCAAGATATGGCAGTACCCCCACATATAAATACATAGCCTGTTTGATATTGAGCTTTGTGTGGATCAGATAAATATCTTGCATCAGCATAGCCAACAAGATTGGAACTGCAATTGTTAGAATAAAATAAGCTCATATCAATTGTCCCTTTAAGATATCGCAATATGTGTTTGATCTCATTCCAATGTATCCTAGTAGAAGCAAAACTATACCTTGCTAACAATTAACAGAAAAGGCTATATCAGGCCTTTTAGTATTAGCAGGATACATTAGTGCACCAATTGCACTAATATATGGTACTTCAGAACCAAAGATTTCCTCATTATTTTCTCGAGGTCTGAATGGATCCTTATTCACATCAAGTGAACGAACAACCATTGGAGTACTTAATGGATGTGCTTTATCCATACAAAATCATTTCAACACTTTTTCTGTGTAGGCATATTGATGAACAAAAATACCATTTGTCAAACACTCAATTTGCAAACCAAGACATAATTTGTCCTACCTAGATCTTTCATCTCAAATTCATTCTTTAAATAATCAATTACCTTTTGAAGCTCTATTGGAGTTCCAATAAGGTTTATGTCATCAACATAAACATCAAGTACAACAAATTTCAACGTTGTTCTCTTTATAAAAATACATGGGAAAATTGCATCATTTGTATAACTTTCCTTAAATAAATGCTCACTAAGACGGTTATACCACATGCATCTATATTTCTTCAAACTATACAATGATCTTTGCAATTTAATTGAATATATTTCTCGAGATTTTGAACTACATGCTTTAGGCATCGTAAATCCTTTAGGAATTTTCATGTATATCTCATCATCAAGTTATCCATAAAGATAGGCAGTAACCACATCCATCAAATGCATTTCAAATCTCTCATGTACTATGAAACTAATGAGATAACACAATGTTATTGCATCCATAACGGGTGAGTATGTCTCTTCATAATTAACACCAGACCTTTGTGAAAATCCTTGTGCCTTAAAGCATGCTTTATCCCTTTGTATTTTATTTTTCTCATTTCTTTTTTGCACAAAAATCCATTTATAACCAACATGTTTAATACCATTAGGTGTTTGAACTATAGGTCCAAAAACTTCACGCTGGATAAGTGAATTCAACTCTGATAGAATTGCTTTTTGCCATTTTGGTCAATCATTTCTTTGTCAATATTCTACAACTGATTGACGTTCAAGATCCTCACTATCTTGCAACATTATATGCAAAAATATAATCAACCATTATTTCTGATCAATTCAGATTAGTTCAAACATCTCTTAAATTTATGGATAGTTCATTATTTTCTTGAGTTTCAAGCTCATTGATTCCTTCATGGATATCAAAATTATTCAAATTTTGAACTTCCATATGAGATTCTTTCACAGTGTCACCTTGGCATTTAATTTTTCTTTTCTAGGATTTTGATCCTGAGAACCCAATGGTCTACCACACTTTAGGCATGCTTTTGACCCATTAGCTATGACACTAGTGGATGATCCTATAGGGACATCAATTGGAACTGGGACATTCTATGCAAGAATATGTGATTTAGTAATTCCTTTTAAATCTATAAATGCATCTAGTATTTGATTTGTAATTTTCTACATGTGAATAATTTTTTGTACTTCTTACTCACAAATAGAATAATATCGATCAAGATGAGATGACGATAAATTTTTCCACAAAAATTCTCTTTTTATTTCACTATTTTCTCTCCCTAATTTTGGGAAAATTGTCTCATCAAACCGACCATCTTCAAATCGAGCAGTAAATATGTCTCCAGTTAATGGTTCAAGATAACGAATAATGGAGGGAAATTCAAACCCAACATATATTACTAACCTTCTTTGAGGGCCCCATCTTTGCCACGCCCCAAGCCTACACTTTGGACATGGCCAACACTCGAGAACCATTTTTGATCTCTAAGCGAACCCTTGACCTGGCTGAATATTTAGCGAAAGACTTAGTCAAGCATAAAGAAGATTACAAACATAAATTCATTCAATGTAAACTCAACTGGAATGTTTGAAGACACTCATTTGCAATAATAATAATAATTTGCAAAACAATCTTCAAAGGAAAGAAAGTATTGAGAAACTACTCAACTCTAACTATCTATGAAGCCTCTATAGTTCAAAATGGATGTTGGTGCAAGACCCACAACACCCTATAAGGACTAAACTGTAAGGAAAAAGGATAATCCTCTGGAATGCAAAGAGGCTCACCAAAGCTAACTGGAGCGTCAAATGGTCACAACGAAGCGCCTATTGATGATCCTAAACACATGTATCTGGATTATAAAAGAGGCAGGTTGAATGACATGAGTAAATTTGAATGTACGAGTATGTAATATAGCCAAGGAGAAATAACTGAAAGAAACGACTGCAATAGGTATAACATAAACTCAACTGAATGTAAAGAATTAAAGGAATGAAACCATTTAACTTTACAAAATACTTTCTCATCCTCTGAACTTTAACCTAAGAAGTGATATATAAAAATACACTTTAACTCTATTGGGATATTCTCTAACCGACAACCATCACTATGATCCAAGTGATGATACAACATCTTGTCCACGCTGCTAGAACTGTCCTATATAGTACCGGGATATAAAACACCTATACTAAGTGGATTCACTAAGCTCTTCCCAGAAGCACTAAAGATTCATCTAAAAAGTATGATCTTGTATCCACGTGGACAAGAAATGGTTTATGGGGGCTGTGAGTTGTCCGAAATCTCCCCCATATTGGTGCTCAATACTACTTTGAGATAATTGCTCAAACTATCCTCTTAAAAGAGGTAATTGCTCTGAACTGTCTCTGAAACTCATATTCATTTATAAAACATATTTCTCTTTACTTAATGTAAAAATACATTCTGGGTTGAGATAGTTACTCAAAAAGAGTCCTCTTTAAGAGGTAAGTGTTTTGTACTTAATATTTTCGAAAACACTTTTAACTTTTCTTAAAAAGTCTATTTTTTTTCTTCATGTAAAAATAAAACATTTGGGAAATACTCAGTTCCCTTATTGTAACACTCTGGAAATGCGTAGACTTAACTAGAGCTAAAATGAATGGGGTAAGAGTCTAGAGAAGGAGAAAGGGCCTAGATCACCTAAGAAAAATGGAGGGCAACGATTTTTCCTTTGGTCCATTCGGCGATGGGGTAGTAGCATTGCCCAAGTGCCTTGGCGATTAGCCAAATGGACTCTCCTCGCCTAGTGGGCAGCCTCCCCTAGACCTAGCTACTGGAATTTTAGGTGAGCTAGGTCGGGGCTCACTAACCCATTTGGCGCATCGCCCAAAAGACCTTCATCTCACCCATTGGAAATGCTCCATGATGGAGCATTCTGGAAAATTAGGTGAGCCAAGGGTCCATTAGGCATGTCGCCTAGTGCCCTTGGCGAGATAGGGGTGCATTGAGCGAGCTAAGTCGTGAAGGTTAGGGAAAATTAAGTTGTAACTTAAAGGGGTCCCTAGTTTTCTTCCAAAATTAAAACCAGTTTATTCTACTCTTTTCCCAATAAGTATATAACCTTTTTAGACTTGAAATTCCTCCAATTTAAGTCACTTTTAAAAGAATTAAAAGAAGACCCGTCTCCTCTCCACTATTTCTCTCACTAGAAATCCTCCATTGAAGAAGAACAAGAACTTGAAGATTAGGGCTCAAGAACTCACCTTCTCAACTCCAATTCGTGAGGAAATCTTCAATCAAGGTATGTGAGTCTTGATTCATGGAAATCTTTCTTCCATGAAAATCTTCAACTCTCAATTTCAAATTGGTAGATTATTCAAAACCTAGGGTTTTTCCATCTAGTCACGGGTTCTTCCTAAAAACAATTTCAATGAATTAATTGTCTTATATTATGATTGAATTGTTGTTTATGGTGATTTTTGTAGTAAAGTCCCCCATGAATCCATGAATTTCCCCATGACCCTAATTTCATGAATTGTGATGGGTGTATTGATGCAAGATGAATACTATGAATTGTGTCTATGGTATTTTAGTTATTGAATCTTGTTTTATCCGTTCCTAATGTAGTATTTCTAGGTGTGATTGTGAGACATGATTCATGACCCTTGAAGGGTAAATTATGAAGGTTTGTACATGTTGATGGAAGTGGTGTATGAACTTATGATTCACTTAGAAAGTGAAGATCCTATGACTATTGTGTAAATTGTGGTATTGTTGAAACATCATTCTCCCCTTACCCTTACACATTACTATGTATGAATTGTCTAGGATGATGATAATGTTGTTGTGTTGATTGAAAGGCTATTCTCATGAAACACTAAGAACATGATGTGAAAGGTTTACTCACATTTTAATGATGATTCTAAGGTTGAAAGTCTATTCTCACCTAATTGAATCTATGAGCTATTTTATGAGTTGTATTGAATGAAGGTAAAGTTATTCCTTCACACATGTAAATGCAATTCAAGACTAATTATGTATAATTTGGGAAATAATGCTTAGCACCGAGTGGATATTGAAAATGAGGTAGAGGCCCTCCCGTCAATACAATAGGTCGGGTCATCTAAATTATTCTCATGAGATGGAAGCTCCTCTGCCAATACAATAGATCGGGTTTCTAGAAGCAATCTTCATATCCCATAACTATGTGCCCACATAGGTGTTTTGATAGTGGATCTACCTAAAAGCTAATACATTTAGTTCTACCTTAGGCAAGTAGGACACCTTCTTTCGATGTGGGGTTACACGACACCGAATTCCATGTAGCTCACTGGTCTATGTCGGTTATGGTTATTTTTCCTACATGACAAGATAAGGAATATGACACGAACTATACTTATGAATTCTTGATGAGCTTTACTTAGTAGGAGTGGGGGTATGGGACTTCACTTTTACATTGCACAAGTAGACTTTGAAAGGGGTTATGGGATGGTTTCTTATGTTATGATAAGATATGAATGTATGCATGTATGTTGAATGGATTGTTGGTATGGGTGACTTTCCTTATGTTCAAGTTAATGTACATCACTATTTCCTTGTCTATGAGTATTGACTATGATGAGGTCTATGTATGTTATGTATGACTAGGGTGGCCTCAAAGGAGTACTTAGTGTGGTTGGTATTATGGGATGCCAATCATGCATTGCATAAGTCGAACTTAAGGTTACTAAAAAGGTGGGTCTATTATGTTACAATGTTCTTACATGACAAATGTGCTTATGATTTGGGTTTTACATTAAAAGTGCATGTTGATTCTCAAACTTGGCAAATGCATACTTTTCAACCAAAATGTCCTTCTTATCATATTTCAAGGATTTTTATGCATGCTTCCATACTTGGTACATATTTGTGCTAACCCCTATTTTTTTTTTTACATTTTTGATAAGTGTAGGTTCCGGCTAGGTGAAGTGTACTTCCTTTCTTGACAAAGGCTTGGATTGCTTATCTCCAAGACTTGTGTGAGTCCTCATGGTTAGAGGACAAAATGTCATTTACTTCTAGTTGCTTTCCATTATTCTATCTTGAGACTTTTGTTTAAAAAGGGTTGTGACCCTTCTTTGACATTCTATTGTAGTAGATGGTTAATGAGACAAGGTCTAGACTTCGCTTTGATTTTAATAAAAAAACTTTGATTGTAAAATTTTAAATTTCGCATCATTTTTATTTCCTATGTTTATGTATGCTAAGGGCTTGTATAAGACCCCTTCGGGGTCAAGTACGTCGTGTTGCATCTAGGGGGTACTCTTGAGTATTGATAAACTTGGTATCAAAGCATAAGGTTTTGGGATGATTTTTAGGTTGATGTCTCATAAACCACGTCTGGTAGAGTCTTGTTCATGAGTGTGAAGCATGCCACACTTATGGATGAGAGCTATAAGATGTTTAAGAAAGTTCACTTCATTTATTACTCCTTAGTCGTGCTTAGAGTCCTAACTCTATGAAGTCCTTTTCCTAACCCTTCTCTTGTGTTTATAGGCTATGAATACAATATGGGCGAATGCAAGAAGGATGGAAGATGAGAATGTGAATGAAGGAGTTCCTCCCCAAGGTAATCAAGTTCCTCCTCAAGGGAATCAAGCTCCGATGGATCCCCCGGTGATGACGGATGTGGAAATTAGGTCGGATTTTCTAATGTTGACTCAAGCCATGATGGCTCAAGCTCAAGCCGTGACAACTCAAGCCCAAGCTATGATGGCCCAAGCCAACTGGGATGTTGGGCCCTGTTTAAACCCTGATGTGAGCACCATGGCTTCAAGGTTGAGAGACCTCACAAGAATGCGCCCTCATATGTTGATTGGTTCCAAATTGAATGAAGATCCACAAGATTTTATGAAAGAGATCTACAAGATAATTGATGCTATGGGGGTGACTTCTACAGAGAGCCGAACTAGCCGCTTATCAATTGAAGGATGTGGCCCAAGTATGGTACACTTAATGGAAGAATAATAGGCTGGTGGAAGCAGGTCCCATATATTGGGAAGTGTTTAAGAAAGCATTCCTTGATAGGTTCTTTCCCAGTGAGAAGAGGGAAGCCAAGGTGGAAGAATTTATCAACATCGTCAAGGAGGTATGAGTGTCCAAGAATATTCTTTGAAATTCACTAAGTTGTCCAAGTATGCCCCGTCCTTGGTGTCTAATCTAAGGGATGAGATGAGCCGGCTTGTGACGAATGTGTCTAACTCGATTGAAGAAGAATGTCATACAGCAATACTCCATGATAATATGGATATCTCACATCTAATGGTGTATGCTCAACGAGTTGAGGAGACAAGGCTTAGGAAGAAGAATAGAGAGATAAGAAGGGCAAGGACTGATGATGGAAATTCTTCTAAGAGTAAGTTTGAGGGTCAAGGTAGACCAAGGTTTAAGAAGAGGTTTTCCAACCAAGGATCCTATAGTGCTCGAAGGGTCAACAAAGATATGTTGTCTAACCCTAAGCCTCAAGGAGGCAATAGTGGTGGATCTTCCATGGAGAGGCCTACTTGTGCCAAGTGCGGTAAGAAGCATGATGGTAAATGCCTTGCCGGCATGGGTGTGTGCTATGGTTGTGGTAAGAGTGGTCATCAGTTGAAAGATTTCCCAACACGTACGGCCAAAAGGAGAACCACTTCTATGCTCTTCAATCCCGAGGTGACCAAGAGAGTTCCTCGGATGTGATGGCGGGTATGTTGCAAGTCTTTTCTATTGATGTTTATGCATTATTAGATCCCGATTCCACTTTTTCTTTTGTTACACCTTTTGTGGCTATGAAATTTGAAATACTCCCCGATGTGTTAGAAGAACCTTTTTCGGTGTCTACCCCGGTTGGTGACTCGGTAGTGGAAAAAAGAGTCTATAGAAGTTGTCCTATTTCCTTGTCCCATAAGTTACCTTGGTGGATTTAGTGGAGTTAGACATGTTAGCTTTTGATGTGATTTTGGGTATGGATTGGTTGCACACATGTTATGCCTCTATTGATTTTAGGACTCGGGTAGTAAGGTTCCAATTTCCAAAATGAGTCTACTTTATAGTGGAAGGGGGGAAATTATATCCCTAGAGTTCAATTTGTTTCTTGTCTCAAAGCTAGGAAAATGATCTCCAAGGGGTGTATTTACCATATTGTTAGGGTCATGGATGTTGAGTCCAAGACCCCTTCCTTAGAGTCGGTCCCCATGGTGAATGAGTTTCTCGAAGTCTTCCCCAATGACTTGCCCGACATTCTTCCCGAACGAGAAATAAATTTTGGCATTGATCTCTTGCCGGATACGCAACCTATCTCCATTCCTCCTTATAGAATGGCTCCGGCCAAGTTGAAAGAGTTGAAGGCCCAACTCAAGGATTTGTTAGACAAAAGCTTTATTCAACCAAGTATCTCTTCTTGGGGTGCTCCGGTATTATTTGTTAAAAAGAAGGATGGGTCCCTTAGAATGGGTACTGATTATCGCCAACTAAACAAAGTGACCATAAAGAATAAGTATCCCCTTCCAAGGATCGACGACTTGTTTGATCAACTCCAAGAGGCTAACTATTTCTCCAAAATAGATCTTCGTTCGGGTTACCATCAACTAAGGGTAAGAGGGGTTGACATTCACATGACGGCCTTTAGGACTCAGTACGGTCACTATGAATTTTTGGTGATGTCATTTGGTTGACCAATACCTCGGTGGCATTCATGGACCTAATGAATAGAGTTTTTAGGCACTATCTTGATATGTTTGTGAAAGTGTTTATTGATAATATTTTGATATATTCAAAGAGTGAAAATGAGCACATGAACCACTTAAGGATTGTATTGCAAGTCCTTAAAGACCACCAATTATATGAAAAGTTTAGTAAGTGTGAGTTTTGGCTAAGGTTCGTAGCCTTCCTTGGCCATATAGTGTCGAACAAGGGTATTGAGGTAGATCCTAAGAAGACGGATGCAGTTAAAGGTTGGCCTAGACCTCTAACTCCTACTGATATTAGAAGCCTTTTGGGTTTTGCCGATTACTATAGGAGGTTTGTTGAGGGTTTTTCCTTCATTGCTTCTCCGTTGACGGCTTTGGCTCAAAAGAAGGAAAAGTTTGAGTGGTCGGAGGCTTGTGAGAAAAGCTTCCAAGAGTTGAAAGATAGACTTACTTCCTCTCTGGTGTTGACCTTACCAGAGGGTACCGATGGTTTTGTTGTTTATTGTGACACCTCTAGAGTGGGTTTGGGATGTGTGCTTATGCAACATGGTAAGGTGATTGTCTATGCTTCAAGGAAACTCAAGATCCATGAAAAGAATTATCCGACCCATGATCTTGAATTAGCGACGATAATGTTTGCTTTGAAAATATGGAGACATTATCTATATGGGATGCATATTGATGTGTTCACTGATCACAAGAGTCTCCAATATGTGTTTAGCCAAAAAGACTTGAATCTCCTACAAAGAAGGTGGTTAGAACTTTTAAAAAATTATGACATAAGTGTCCTTTACCACCCCGGGAAAGCCAATGTAGTTGCAGATTCCCTAAATTGATTGTCCATGGGTAGTTTAGCTCATATAGAGGACGAGAAGAAGGAGTTAGTTCGTGATGTACATAGGTTGGCCCGGTTAGGTGTCCAATTAGTGGATTCCACCAAGGGTGGTGTCATGGTCCATCATGGTTCCGAATCATCCTTTGTGGTTGATGTGAAGTCTAAACAAGGCCTTGATCCCATATTAATAGAGTTGAAAGAGTCGGTACTCAACAAGTCCGTTGAGGATTTCTCTCAAGGGGGAGATGGGGTTCTTAGGTACCAAGGTTGATTATATGTTCCAGATGTTGATGGCTTGAGAGAGAAAATTTTAGATGAAGCTCATGGTTCGCGGTATTCTATTCATTCGGGGAGCCACCAAGATGTACCGTGACCTATGGGAAGTCTACTAGTGGAATCGTATGAAGAAGGATATAGCGGGTTTTGTAGCCAAGTGTCCAAATTGTCAATAAGTTAAGCCGAACACTTAAGACCAGAAGGCTTGTCCCAAGATATAGATATTCCCACTTGGAAGTGGGAGGATGTGAATATGGATTTTATTGTGGGGTTGCCTCGTACTCGAAGGCAACATGATTCTATTTGGGTCATTATTGATAGAATGACAAAGTCCGCCCACTTTATTCCTGTCAATGTTTCATTTTCGGTAGAATACTATGCCAAATTGTATATCAAAGATATAGTGAAGTTGCTTGGGGTTCCTCTATCTATTATATCGGATTGGGGTACTCAATTTACTTTACACTTTTGGAAGACATTCCCAAAAGGGCTTGGTACTAAGGTCAAGCTTAGCCCGGCCTTTCACCCTCAAACTGATGGGCAAGCGGAACATACCATTCAAACCTTAAAGGATATGTTGAGGGCATACATTATAGATTTCCAAGGTAATTGGGATGACCATCTACCATTGATAGAGTTTGCCTACAATAATAGTTACCACTCAAGTATTGCCATGGCTCCCTTCGAAGCATTGTATGGTAGGAGGTGTAGATCTCTGGTTTGGTGGTTTGAAGTGGGTGAAATTGCTCTAATCGGTCCCGAACTAGTTTATGAGGCCATTGAAAAGGTCTGGCTCATTAGAGAGAGATTGAGGACGGCCCAAAGTCGGCAAAAGTCTTATACCGACAATAGAAGAAGGGATCTAGAATTTGAAGTTGGTGATAGGGTCTATTTAAAAATCTCACCTATGAAAGGTGTGATGTGGTTAGGCAAGAAGGGGAAACTTAGTCCCCAGTATGTAGGGCCATATCAAATCTTGAAGTGTATTGGGAAAGTTGCCTATGAATTAGACTTGCCAAATGAATTGGCTCCGGTTCACCCAGTATTTCATGTTTCTATGCTCAAGAAGTGCATTGGTGATCCGGTAACTATCATCCTTTAGAGGGTTTGGGAGTTGATGAGAACCTTTCCTATGAAGAGATTCCGGTAGAGATTCTAGACCGACAAGTTAAGAGGTTGAGAAACAAAGAAGTAGCTTCCATTAAGGTTTTATGGAGGAATCACTTAGTTGAGGGTGGTACATGGGAGGCCGAGGCCGATATGAAGTCCCGCTATCCTCATCTTTTTCCTTCTACTCCTATCCAAACTTGAGGTAAGTAGTTTTCTTGAGTTTGGTGTTTTGGGAAGTCATTTGTGCTATGAGTGTCCTTTATGATTTCCTTATGATATGTATGTTCTTGTGAGAATTCATATTTAGCATAAATTGAGTTTTCATGATTTATATATGTTCCTCATGTTATTATGCATTGTAGTATAATGATTGCATATTTGACTTCATGAGATGATTTGATGGACATGTTTTGCTATACTTGTGATGATATGGCGTATTGGCTCCATAATGTTGTGTTGAGCTTATTTTAGATGGAAAAGGTAATTCCTCCTATGCTTATGTGAAATGATGAGTTTTGTGCATAACGGGTTGTGGATGTAGATCCTACTTCCTTGTGTTGCATTGATTATGTCTTGAGATGGAGTTGATGTTTCCTCCTTCGAGTTGTGCATTATTTTGATGTTGCATGCATGATGGACTGCTAGTCCTGAGTCTCTTTTTCTGTAAGGCGTCTAGATCGTCATTCAAGGATGAATGTCCCCAAGGGCAGATAATGTAACACTCCAGAAATGCATAGACTTAACTAGAGCTAAAATGAATGGGGTAAGAGTCTAGAGAAGGAGAAAGGGCCTAGATCACCTAAGAAAAATTGAGGAAAATGATTTTTCCTTTGGTCCATTCGGCGATAGGGCAGTAGCATTGCCCAAGTGCCTTGGTGATTAGCCAAATAGACTCTCCTCGCCCAGTGGGCAGCCTCCCCTAGACCTAGCTACTGGAATTTTAGGCGAGCTAGGTCGGGGCTCGCCAACCCACTTGGTGCATCGCCTAAAAGACCTTCATCTCACCCATTGGAAATGCTCCATCATAGAGCATTCTGGAAAATTAGGCTAGCCAAGGGTCCATTAGGCGTGTCGCTGATGAGTCCATGATTTGGACTCATTTAGGGCTTTATTTGGATAGATTTAGTGTCCTCAAATGCTTATTTTGTGCCAATAACTGATGTAAAATCCTTGTTTTCCAGGTATTTGGATTGAAGAACAAAGCATGGACACCAACGAGCAAAAAGGAACAAGGAAGCTGAAAGAACGAAGAAAAGAAGGCCCGTTGATCACCTAACCCATTGGGCGAATTGTGGAGTAGCTATTACCTCGCTTAAAGTTCCAGTGTGCCAAGCCCTAAAGGAGAAAATCAAGTCGGCAAGAGAAAGGAGTAGTCGGCGAGTCGTAGAACAGTTCTGCGATGCAGTGTTAGATCGCCCAAAGTTACAGAACTTGAGGATGCTGAAGACCAAAGCAAAAAGACGGTAGAACTGACTAAAGGGTGGATCGCCAAGTTGATCGGCGATCCCGACTTACTGCACTGAATGGCCCTTCGCAGCATATTTTTGGCGACTATAAATACATTTCCAAACATTATGTTTAATATCAAATTTTTTTTCTAAACATTCATTAGAGTAATTTTTGAGTTTGAACTGAGAGTATTGAGACAATATTTTCCTTAGCTTTGAAGAACTGAAGTTTTCCATTTTTGAGAAATTGGAAGTGGGTCTTTGAGATTCTTCAACTTGGACCTTTGTAAAGACGAAATTAATCTTACCCAGTTGATGGAAACACAATTTGGTGATGATTTCCATCTTTTTATGATGTCTAGGTAAAACCCCAATTCTTGGGGTGTGATTATGTGATTATGGGTTGATTTAGCTTGTGGGTATTATTAATTGTTAGTGTAATTGTTGTTTAAAGTGATTTCAATCAGTAATTGTGGTTCAATTTAAAGGGTTGTAGTAGCAAATGCAACTCTACCTTCGTGTTTTTGGCTTGCGAGAGAGAGAGGTTTTAAAACCAAGATTACTGATATGATGGTATGTGGGTATTGGGTTGTCATGGATTCAGCTCGAGAGAATGAATCATAAACCCTTTTCCACACATTCAGCTCAAGAGAGTGAATGGACTAAAGAGTAGGCTGTTCTTAATTGCTGCTTGTTGGTGTTTGAGAGAAACCAGCTTGATTCGAGGTAAATTGCTCGAAAGAAAGTTTATCCCCACTAAAGTCTAGCTTATTCATTGATTTACAGCTATTTACTAATAGTTACAATCACCCACATATCTATATTAGCATATAATCCAATCACATTCTAAGAACCCGTCTCATTACTTGTTAATTCGTGTTATTTGCTCTTGTTGTAGTTGATAGTCGAAACTAAAACCCCCTTTATTTGACACTTGTGTCACTCTTAAATTTGATGTACGCTTTTATTCGTAAATGTCTTTACCTATGATTGAATAGAACATATTCATACTTTGCTCTTGATTCTCAAACACGTACCACTTCCTTTGGGATTCGACCCCAACTCATTCAGTTGAGTTATATTACTAACTAATGATCGTTGACTCTTAGTATTAGATGAAGTGTCTTTGAAACATTATTAATCAAAATAGCGCCGCTGCCGGGGAGTGGTGTTGGTCGAGAATTTTTAGTTAGGTTGAATTTTGTTCTTTTTAGTTATAGTTGAACTTACTTACTTTTAGTTTTGGTTATCATGTTGCTTGTTGAGCAGAGAAATTGAGCTTATTTGGTAGCAACAGGGGCCAAATGGTTCACCCTCCCTTGAGATTGATGAGTCTTAGGGATGACATCCTGACCTGCAAGCAATTGGAGGGTGAGACCATGTACGAGTTGTGGCAAATATTTAAGGACCTATTACAATAGTGCCCAACTCATGGAATTCCATATAAGATGCTTCTGGAATACTTCTACAGGGGTCCTGGCCCCGAAAATAGAATGGTGGCTGACCAACTTTCTTCGGGTTGTTCTATTGGACAATCCTATGAAATAGTAGCCCAACTCCTTGATTGTGTGGCCAAGACCAACAAGGAGGCAGAAAGTGACCAACACTTGGCCACATTGTTGGGGCAGCTGGATATCTTGTCCAAAAAGGTCAAGGAACTAGAAGAAGTATCCAAGAAGAAGGACATGTACATCCCACCTCACGAGTGTCGAAAGAAAAAGAAGTAAGAGGGTGGGCAAATTCCTCTCACTCATCCTCCACAAAGTCAACGAACATGATAGAGTGTTATAAGAGATAAGAGAAAATGTCTTGATGCTAAATCAGATGGCAACCTCTCATTCCATGTTCATTCAACTATTGGAGTCCCAAATGGACCAAATGTTGTCTTGTGTCTACCCAGAGCCAGAAGAGGGGATTCCTAATGAAAATGAGGCAAACCCCACTAATGGAACTTAAGTGGGGACTTGCTTTGTGCCACGACGTTAATTAAGGCGTTTCTTGGGAGGCAACCCAAGGTTTTATCGCTTTATTTTCATTTTTGTTTTAAGAATAATTGTGTGTTGATTTTGTAGGTTGAAGTGTGGAAAGTGAGTGAAAAGTGCAGGTTGGAGAGCCAAAAGTCTGGTCGGCGAAGAGCCGAATAGGTCAGCGAGCGCGACTTGAACCGCCGTTTGACTCAAGACATTTTCAAATTGGAGTCTGTAAAACTCGGCGAGCCCTGGATCATATTGGCAAATTGCTGACTAAGTTGGCGATTACGACTTTGACAGCCATTTGGGCCCCCACAATAACTGGAGGTGCTGTAAAACTTGACGAGGTAAGTGCCCACTCATTGTGTTACTAAGTGGGTCGGCGAGCAAGACTAATATCGCCAAATGGGTGAGAACTGGATGGTTTTTAAAAGGCTAAAGGTTTAAACTCTTTCACTTTCCCTCACTTTTGAATTTCTCGAACTCACACCCACACAATATTTTCTATATTCCCCAAATTTTTATCATATTTTAGTCGTCAAATTTGTGTTCGAAGTTGATATATTTGCCACCTAGCATTTCAAAGTATTTAGTGATGTGTGCTGGGCCAATCTGATCATAATTGTATATGTGTGCCTTTGTTAATTTGAACATCGTGCCTATTATGCTTGTATTGTTGAATTCCTGAGTTTTCCATGCTTTAAAAGTGATGAAAATTGTAGGGTTGTGCTTGTATGTTGTTGGGTCTAGTCGGATGAAGTATAAGAAACCCACATTTGGGCCAAATGATGTAATTTGTCCAATGATAGAGTGGTTGATGTCATTCTTAAGGGCAAAAGTCGTCAAATTGCCAAATTTGGCCAAACTGGGAGAAGTCTGAGTATTCCGGGGGAATAGGTGTAATGGATCTTAGGTTAATTATGGAAGTGCATGTTTTGATTTTATTTTTGGGGGCTGCGGGGTTGAATTTGGGAAGTTGGGTTGAAAATAGGCACGTTGGGTCGTTTGGTGAGCTGGGTCGAGCTTGCCGAACCACTTGGCAATTCGCCGAAGTTCCCCTTATTGCCTTTAATTTCATACTAAACTTGAAAAAGGTTCTTCAACTTTTAGCGAGAAGCTTGAGTTCGCCAAGTGCACTAGGCGACTCGCCGAAGGTTCTCCTTGATCGCCCTTTGTCTACCTCTCTAACCCTTAATTGCACTGTAACTTTCGGCGAGCTAAGCCATGCTCGCTGAATATTGTCGGCGATTCACCCAAAGGCATTTCCCATTACCGACAGGCCAATTGTCTGAGAAATTTTTGAGCCAATCCTTTCGGCGAGCCCGATCTGGCTCGCCAAAGTGATTTGGTGACTCGCCGAATGGTTCGGCGAGTCTACTACTTCTTTTCTGTACTTTTGCTTGAAATGTTTCTAACTGGTTTTGATATTTTTACAGACATGGCAAGGACAAACATCGACATGCTACCCCGAAAAAAAGTATAGGATATCACAATCAATGACGGAGGATCCCTTAAAAGGGAAGAACAAAGCCTCCAACGGGAGGTCAGAGCAAAGGCAAGAGGCCTACATCTGAAAGAGTGTCTGCTAACTCTGAGGCTACTTTATCTGAGCCTGAGGATGACCACCCTTTACAGTCCCGACGGGCTGAGATTCTTGCTAGATCTCACCCTGACTCAGCTAGAGTTCCTTCAACTTCCACCCAAGAAGATTCAGTGCCAGCTCCGACACCTCCTGTAGCTCTTGTACCACCAATGGTTCCTCCTTGATGAGTCCATGATTTGGACTCATTTAGGGCTTTATTTGTATAGATTTAGTGTCCTCAAATACTTATTTTGTGACAATAACTGATGTAAAATCCTTGTTTTCCAAGTATTTGGATTGACGAACAAAGCATGGACACTAACGAGCAATAAGGAACATGGCAACTGAAAGAACGAAGAAAAGAAGGCATGTTGATCGCCTAATACATTGGGTGAATCGCCGAGTGGCTATTACCTCACTTAAAGTTCCAGTGTGCCAAGACCTGAAGGAGAAAATCAAGTCGGCGAGAGAAAGAAACAGTCGTTGAGTCGTCGAACGCTTCCGCGATAGAGTGTTGGATCGCAAAAAGTTACAGAACTTGAGGATGCTGATGGAAAAAGCAAAAAGGCCATGAAACTGACCAAAGAGCGGATCGCCGAGTTGATCGGCAATCCCAACATACTGCGCCAAATGGCCCTTCGCAACATATTTTTGGCGACTATAAATACATTTTCAAACATTATGTTTAGTATCAAATTTTATTTTGAACATTCATTAGAGTAATTTTTGAGTTTGACCTGATAGTATTGAGACTAAACTTTTCCTTAGCTTTGAAGAATTGAAGTTTTCCATTTTTGAGAAATTGAAAGTGGGTCTTTGAGATTCTTCAACTTGGACCTTTGTAAAGAAGAGATTAATCTTACCCAGTTGATGGAAACATAATTTGGTAATGATTTATATCTTTTTATGATGTCTATCTAAAACCTCAATTCTTGGGGTGTGATTATGTGATTATGCGTTGATTTAGCTTGTGGGTATTGTTAACTGTTAGTGTAATTGCTGTTTAAAAGTAATTTCAATCAGTAATTGTGGTTCAATTTAAAGGGTTGTAGTTGCAAATGCAACTCTAACTTTGTGTTTTTGGCTTTCTCGAGAGAGAGGTTTTAAAACCAAGATTACTGATTTGATGGTCTGTGGGTATTGGGTTGTCATGGGTTTTGCTCAAGAGAGTGAATCATGAACCCTTTTCCACACATTCAGCTCGAGATACTGTATGGACTAAAGCATAAGCTGTTCTTAATTGCTGCTTGTTGGTGTTCGAGAGAAACAAACTTGACTCAGGGTAAATTGTTCGAGATAAAGTTTATCCCCACTAAAGTCTATCTTATTCACTGATTTACAACTATTTACTAATAGTTATAATCACCTACATATCTATATTAGCCTATAATCCAATCGCATCCCAAGAACCCGTCTCATTACTTGTTAATTTGTGTTATTCATTGCTGCTGTAGTTGATAATTGCAATCAAAACCCCCATATTATTTGACACTTGTGTCCCCCTTAATTTGAATTATGTTTTTATTCATAAATATCTATTCTTATGATTGACTTGAACATATTCAAACTTTGCTCTTGATTCTCAAACACGTACCACTCCGTGTGGGATTCGACCCCAACTCATTTAGTTGGGTTATATGCTGACTAACGATCATTGACTCTTAGAACTGGATTAAGTGTCTTTGATAGCGTTATTCAATCACTCCTCCACGGCTACCTAATAGACTGAAAGCCGACGGGTTGCGAACGATTCTTGAGGAGAAGTGGATTTCGATAGAAGGCTTAGAGGGCAGATACTTCGGGGTGAGGGACATCCTCCAGTTCCACCATTTTGAGTAGTTCACTAGGCCCCGAGGCCCGTACATACCTATATGGGTCCGGGAGATCTATACAGCATATAGAGAGCTGGTGCCAAAGGGGAAGAAGAAGGCCAACGAATTCAGACCAGTTAAGTCGGTTATGGTCTGAGGAAAGAAAGTTAGGTGTTTTAGTGAGTACATTAATACCGTACTTGATAGGGAGTTTGACTTTGACTACCCCAATTGGGCTACCACTACAACATTATTGGATGAGCTCAAGGGCTGGCTGGCGCCCCTTATCTCAGAAACCACCCCGAGGTGAATAGAGGCAGGAGTCTCGATCGAGAAGAGGGACTTGAGTGTAGCTACACATTATTGGTTTTGATTCATCAACAACTCTATTATGCATTCCCAAAATGAGTCTATTCTCCGTCATCTTAAGGCGGCCTACCTTGGGTCGATTATTTCTAGGAAAAGCATTAACATGGGGCTTATTATTGAGCAAGAGATGGCCATGAGGGCCAAGCAGAAGCAAACTTCACTTCCATTCCCAGTCTTAATCACAGAGTTGTGTCGGCGTGCTGGAGTGCCCCGGGATGATATGAGAGATATTGAGGTTACTCCTTCTTCCTCCACTAACATCCGGCGTATTGAGGCCGAGTACACACGGGAGGAGGCCGACAGGAGGAGAGCAGCTCCGGGGGATACATCCCTGGGGGTGGACATTGATTCGATACCTATAGAGATATCTTTGCCTACTCCCGCCTTCGAGCCTTCAAGTACATCTGCTCCTACTTCTTCTTCCCCGTTTCCAGGTGCTTCACCCTCTACCCAGCCCACCAAGATCACTCAGGCCATCCTCCTGAATATGGGACACTTAGCCCACTCGGCTGATGTGAGGACTACTAGATTAGAAGCTGATGTGCCATGGATGATTGAGGCTACCATTTTAGTTGCACTGACCCCCTTTTGGGCTTTTGTTGATTATTTAACTACGAGAATCACGGCTTGTGAGAGTAGAAGGGGGAGTCTTCCGAGGTTATGACTTTGAAAGCCAAAGTTGCGGATCTAAGGAAGGACGTGGACTATCTAAAGTTTACTGACTTCACTTCATTACTGGAGGCCACGAATGATATTGATGCCCAAGAGATTTATGAGATTCCTATGACTACCACCAGAGATATACATAGGGATGGCACAACAGCTGATGAGTCAGAGGCAGAGATCGACGAAGAGCAGATCAAGGTGAGAGAGGAGAGTATATATGAAGACCTACCAGATCTAGAGGAGACTATTGTACAGTCAGTGATTCAGACATCGCTGATAGAGACGTCTAAGGCAGGCTCTAGTGGAGCTGGTATTGCATCTGAGTTGACTCCGGGCACTGATGCGTAGGATCAGAGTACTACATCGGGCATTGATACCTAGACAGATAGAGCGACTGCTTAGACATGATCCCTTTTTACCTCCCTTTATGTCTTATATTTATTTGACTTTTGGATATTTTATTGTTTGCATTTGAGGACAAATAGCTTTTGTTTTGTGGTGAGGTGAGGCCCACCTTGTGTGACTGTTTTTCTGTATATATTGGGTTTTTGAGCTATAAATTGTGTTTAGCACTGATTTTGGGGATGATTGAGCTTGTGGCTCCTTGCTTTAATTATAAATGATTTTTGACCCTTTAGAAAATTTTTGTACCACCTCTTGTTTATGTTTGAATGTGGTTGCTCTTTGAAAATTTGAGTATCGGTCTTGATCAATAACGATGACTTAAATAGTGCTCATAATCGAACAAAAATGAATGTATGGCTATGATGAAGCCAAATGAAGTTGCATGGGCAATATGTGAACTTTTTGCATCTCGTTGTGACTAGCCAATTTTCAAATTGAGTCTCTTGAGATGAACATTGCACACTAGAGAAAGTATGGAGCCTTGTGTGACATTGGTATCAATGCCTTGTGTGATGAGCTTACCGTGAACCATGTGTGATGACACCTAGAATTTGCCCCGTTTGTCCGGTTGACTAAGTGATGCAATCTCTTGAAATGATCTTAGGCAACGTTGAAGAGTGTGAAACCATTTGACATTATACCTCTTTTTTTGGCCTACCTTGTGAGTGTGTGAACTTCGCTTGAACACCTTTTGAGCCTTACCCTTTTCTTGGAAGAAACATGACAAAATTGTGACCTTTTTTTATCTATTACCCTTAATCCTTATGACTAGTGGGTTGTATGAATAGCTAACTTAGGCCAAAAGCCTAAGTTGGGAGTGTGGTGAAAAGTGAAGGTAAATCAAGAAAGGCAAAGAAGTCCCCTTGACCCATGGTTTTGAGAAAGATGGAACCCCTCCATACAAAAAAAGAAAGAGAAAAAGAAGAAAAGAATGAAAAAGTTGTGCAATAAAGTTGTGAAAATGCAAAAAGAAATGGGGTGTTCAACAGTCCATAGAAATTGAATAATAGGGTTAATTTCGAGCATGAATGAGAATGAGAAAGAGAAGGGAAGAAAGTGTTGTTCATACCACATTTCATGAGGATTACAACCATTAAGCCTAAATGACCATACCTTTACACTCAACCATCAGCCCCGTTACAAGCCTTGAAAAGACCTTTTTGATCTTGAGTGAGTTGACACAGTTGTGGGTTGGAAAATAAGGGAAAACCTATGGGTGAAATCATGCATTGTGTTCATCTTTGTGAGTGTGAGTGTGAGTGTTGATTGTGATTCCAGAGCTATAACTTGTTGAACTATTGTGTGTGAATATGGAATCATTCTTTGTGTGAAGGCATTTGAGTACCTTTGTTGAGCTTGAACTTGCATTTGAAGCAAGTATTGTGAACTTGAGATTCTTTGATAATAGTGGGTCACAACTTGAATCTTTGAGTGCACGATTAATCCTTGCATGTGTAGGTTGAGTCATACTATGTGCATTCATGATTGAGTCTTGTGTAGCACTGTTTGAGGCATCCTTTTTTAACTGCTGAACTTGAGTTTTGCTTGAGGACAAGCAAAAGATTAAGTTGGGGGTGTTGATGAGTCCATGATTTGGACTCATTTATAGCTTTATTTGGATATATTTAGTGTCCTCAAATGATTATTTTGTGCTAATAACTAATGTAAAATCCTTGTTTTCCAGGTATTTGGATTGAGGAACAAAACATGGACACTAACGAGCAAAAAGGAACAAGGCAGCTAAAAGAACGAAGAAAAGACCGCCTGTTGATCGCCTAATCCATTGGGCGAATCTCCAAGTGGCTATTACCTCGCCTAAAGTTCTAGTGTGCCCAGCCCTGAAGGAGAAAATTAAGTCGGTGATAAAAAGGAGCAGTGGACGAGTCGCCAAAAAGTATTGGGATGCAGTGTTGGATCGCCCAAAGTTATAGAACTTAAGGATGCTGAAGGCCAAAGCAAAAAGGCGATGGAACTGACCAAAAGGCAGATCGCCGAGTTGATTAGCCATCCCGACTTACTGCGCCGAATGGCCCTTCATAGCATATTTTTGGCGAATATAAATACATTTTCAAAAATTATGTTTAATATCACATTTTATTCTGAATATTCATTAGAGTAATTTTTGAGTTTGAACTGAGAGTATTGAGACAATATTTTCCTTAGCTATGAAGAACTGAAGTTTTCCATTTTTGAGAAATTGGAAGTGGATCTTTGAGATTCTTCAACTTGGACCTTTGTAAAGATGAAATTAATCTTACCCAGTTGATGGAAACACAATTTGGTAAAGATTTCAATTTTTTTATGTCTAGCTAAAACCCTAATTCTTGGGGTGTGATTATGTGATTATGGATTGATTTAGCTTGTGGGTATTGTTAATTGTTAGTGTAATTATTGTTTAAAAGTGACTTCAATCAGTAATTGTTCTTTAATTTAAAGGGTTATAGTTGCAAATGCAACTCTACCTTCGTGTATTTGGCTTACTCGAGAGAGATGTTTGAAAACCAAGATTACTAATTTGATGGATTGTGGGTATTGGGTTGTCATCGATTCAGCGAGAGAGAGTGAATCCTAAACCCTTTTCCACACATTCAGCTCGAGAGAGTGAATGGACTAGAGCGTAGGATGTTCTTAATTGCTGCTTATTGGTGTTCGAGAGAAACCCATTTGATTCGGGGTAAATTGTTCGAAAGAAAGTTTATCCCCACTAAAGTCTAGCTTATTCACTAATTTATAGCTATTTACTAATAGTTAGAATGACCCACATATTATAATCCAATCACATCCCAAGAACCCGTCTCATTACTTGTTAATTCTTGTTATTTGATGTTGTTGTAGCTGATAGTTGAAACCAAAACCCCCTTTATTTGACACTTGTGTCACTCTTAAATTTGAAGTATGCTTTTATTCGTAAATGTCTTTACCTATGATTGAGTTGAACATATTCGTACTTTGCTCTTTATTCTCAAACACGTACCACTCCCTGTGGAATTCAACCCCAACTCATTCAGTTGGGTTATATTACTAACTAACGATTGTTGACACTTAGTATTGGATGAAGTGTCTTTGAAAAGTTATTAATCAGTCGCCTAGTGCCCTTGGCAAGCTAAGGGGTGCATTGGGCAAGCTAAGTCGTGAAGGTTAGGGAAAATTAAGTTGTAACTTAAAGGGGTCCTAGTTTTCTTCCAAAATTAAAACCACTTTATTCTACTCTTTTCCCAATAAGTATGTAACCTTTTAGACTTGAAATTTCTCCAATTTAAGTCACTTTTAAAAGAATTAAAAGAAGACCCATCTCCTTTCCAATATTTCTCTCACTAGAAATCCTCCATTGAAGAAGAACAAGAACTTGAAGATTAGGGCTCAAGAACTCACCTTCTCAACTCCAAATTGTGAGGAAATCTTCAATTAAGGTATGGGAGTCTTGATTCATGGAAAGCTTTCTTCCATGAAGCCCTTCAACTCTCAATTTCAAATTGGTAGTTTCTTCAAAACCTAGGGTTTTTCAATCTAGTCGTGGGTTCTTCCTAAAAATGATTTCAATGAATTAATTGTCTTATATTATGATTGAATTGTTGTTTAATGGTGATTTTTGTAGTAAAGTCCCCCATGAACCCATGAATTTCCCCATGACCCCAATTTCATGAATTGTGATGGGTGTATTGATGCAAAATGAATACTATGAATTGTGTCTATGGGATTTTAGTTATTGAATCTTGTTTTATCCATGCCTAATGTAGTATTTCTATGTGTGATTGTGAGACATGATTCATGACCCTTGAATGGTAAATTATGAAGGTTTGTACATGTTGATGGAAGTGGTGTATGAACTTATGATTTACTTAGAAAGTGAAGATCCTATGACTATTGTGTAAATTGTGGTATTGTTGAAACATCATTCTCCCCTTACCCTTACACATTACTATGTATGAATTGTCTAGGATGATGATAATGTTGTTGTGTTGATTGAAAGGCTATTCTCATGAAACACTTAGAACATGATGTGAAAGGTTTACTCACATGTTAATGATGATTCTAAGATTGAAAGTCCACTCTTACCTAATTGAATCTATGAGCTATTTTACAAGTAGTATTGAATGAAGGGAAAGTTATTCCTTCACACATGTAAATGCAATTCAAGACTAATCATGCATAATTTGGGAAATAATGTTTAGCATCGAGTGGATATGAAAAATGAGGTAGAGGCCCTCCTGTCAATACAATAGGTTGGGTCGTCTAAATTATTCTCATGAGATGGAAGCTCCCCGCCAATACAATAAGTCGGGTTTCTAGAAGCAATCTCCATATCCCATAACTATGTGCCCACATAGGTCTTTAGATAGTGGATCCACCTAAAAGCTAATACATTTAGTTCTACCTTAGGAAAGTAGAACACCTTCTTTCGATGTGGGGTTACAAGACACTGGATTCCATGTAGCTCACATGGTCTATATCGGTAATGGTAATTTTTTCTACATGACAAGATAATGAATATAACACGAACTATACTTATGACTTCTTGATGAGCTTTACTTAGTAGGAGTAGGGGTGTGGGACTTCACTTTTACATTGCACAAGTAGACTTTGAAAGAGGTTATGGGATGGTTTCTTATGCTATGATAAGATATGAATGTATGCATGTATGTTGAACAGATTTTTGCTATGGGTGACTTTCCTTATGTTCAAGTTAATATACTGATGTGTCTACAATTTGGACTCATTTAGGGCTTTATTTTAGCAGATTTAGTGTCCTTAAATGCATATTTTATGCCAATAACTGATGTAAATCCTTGATTTTCAGGTATGTGGATTGAGGAACAAAGCATGGACACTAATGAGCAAAAATGAACAAGGCAGCTGAAAGAACGAAAAAAAGAAGGCCTGAGGAGCGCCTAAACCATTGGACGAGTTGTTGAATGGCCATGGTCTCGCCTAATGTTCTAGTGTACTAAGCCCTGAAGGAGAAAATCAAGTCGGTGATAGAAAGGAGCAGTCGGAGAGTCGCCAAACGGTTATGCGATGCAGTGTTATATCATCCAAAGTTACAGAACTTGAAATTGTTGAAGGCCGAAGAAAAAAGTCGATGGAACTGATCAAAGGGCGGATCACCGAGTGGATCGGTGATTCCAACTTATTTCTCTGAATGGTCTTTCGCAGCATATATTTGGTGACTATTAATATATGTTTAAATTTTTATCTTAGATTCAGATTTTATCTAGTTTTCATTATTGTTCAGTTTTTGAGTACAGAGCTTAGAACTGAGTTTGGAGACAATATTTTCCTTAGCTTTGAAGATTTGAAGATTTCCATTTCTGAGAAATTGGAAGTGGGTGTTGAAGATTCTTCATCTTAGACCATTGTAAAGATGAAATTAATCGTACCCAGTTGATGGAAAGACAATTTGGTAACAATTTCTATCTTTTTATGATGTCTAGCTAAAACCCCAATTCTTGGGGTGTGATTATGTGATTATAGGTTAATTTAGCTGCTGTGTGTTGTTAATTGATAGTATAAATGATGTTTAAAAGTGATTTCATTCAGTAATTATGGCTTAATCTAAAGGGTTGTAGTTGCAAAGGCAACTCTACCTTTGTGTTTTTGGCTTGTTCGAGAGAGAGGTTTTAAAACCAAGATTATTGATTTGATGGTCTGTGGGTATTGGGTTATCATGGGTTCAGCTCGAGAGAGTGAATCCTAAATCCTTTTCCACACATTCAGCTCGAGAGAGTAAATGGACTAAAGTGTAGGCTGTTTGTAATTGTTGCTCGTTGGTGTTCGAGAGAAACCAATTTGATTCCAGGTAACTTGTTCGAGAGAAAGTTTACCCCCACTAAAGTCTATCCTATTCACACATTTACAACTATTCACTATTGTTTCCAATCACCCATTTGCCTACCTTAGCCCATCATCCAATCACATCCCAAGAACCCGTCTCTATACTTGTTATTTTCGTGTTATTTGCTATTGTAGTTGATCATATAAACCAAAACCCCTGTTATTTGACACTCTTGTCACCCCAAACTTGAATCATGCTTTTATTCGTAAATGTTTTTATCTATGATTGACTTGAACATATTCAGACTTTTCTATTGATTCTCAAATACGTATCACTCCCTGTGAGATTCGACCCTAACTCACTTAGTTGGGTTATATTACTGACTAACGATCGTTAGCACTTAGTATTGGATGAAGTGTCCTGATACGTGAAATCAAAATGGCACCGCTGCCGGGGAGTGGTGTTACTTGAGATTTTTTGGTTAAGTTGGATTTTGTTCTTGTTAGTCATAATTGTACTTAATTTTAGTTTTGTTTTGTTTGTTTATGTGTTGAAATAGGAAGTATGAGTGTGAAAGGCAGCAATGGAAGCCAAGTAGGCCATCGGAAGCCTAAACGATGTCAATGAGCCTAATGCTAATGACCCCCATCTTATAGGTGGTATTGGTGTCATTCACTTACCTCCGACCGAAGGGAATGTGGTATTCCACATCAGAACTACTATGTTGCAGCTTTTGCAATTGAAAGGGTTGTTCAGTGGTTTGTCTCATAAGTATCCCCATGAGCATATTAGAAACTTCATGGATGTATGTAGACCATTCACCTTCAAGAACATATCCCAAGAGTCGGTCCGATTGAGGTTGTTCCCATTTTCTTTGATGGGAGAAGCATATAAGTGGCTGGCTGAATTGCCACGTGAATCAATCACTTCGTGGGAGGAGTTGGTCACCACATTTAATGTACGAGTTTTTCCTCTCTTCGGGACAGCATTCAGAGCTTCAAGCGTCTAGAGGGCGAGTCAATCATGAAACTTGGCTGCAATTCAAGAAGTTGCTGCTTCAATGCCCAACTCATGGCTTGCCTGAAGACGTTTTGCTGCAATATTTTTATCAGAGTCTTGATTCAGTAAATAAAGGTGTTGCTGACCAACTTTCTCGTGGAGGTTTGTACAGCAACCTTATATAATAGCAGCTTAGCTCTTGAATGGCATGACTACCATAAACCGGGCATGGTACACCCGTGAAGATCAGGTCTCCCCTCACACGTTTAAATTGACCAAGGAACAAATGAAGAAAGACCAAGAAAGGGACCAGAACATGGCCAAGCTCATGAAACAACTTGAAATTTTGTCTAAAAAAGTCATGGGAGCTGGTGCTCGAAGTGTCAATGACATGGGTGTCTGGTGTGAAAATCCGGAGGAGTCCAAATTTGAGGCCTTGTAAAATGAAAAGGTGAATTTCCTATCCAACCAAGGTGGTGGTTTTCGTTTAAACTACCTGAGGCAGGGTGGTAACCAAGGTTGGAATAGGGATGAATGTCGGAAGGATCGCGATCGAGAATGGAGAGACTATAATCCAAATTGGAAGGATGGGGAGAAGGATAGGTATGTGCCTCCCCATGAGCGCCAAAAGCCAAAGGATTCGGAAGGTGGCCAATCTGAGGATATGCTTTCTCGTATCCTGAACAAAGTTGAGGGTTCTGATAAGATTTTAAAAAAAGACGTGTCAACCCTTAGCCAGACCCTTACCCCCCATTCAGTATCGATCAAGCAGTTGGAGACCCAAATGGGTCATATCTCGTCTCATCTGAACCCGAGAGAGCAAATGAGTTTGCCTAGTGATACTATGGCTAACCCCAAGAATGAGGTTCAAGTGTGGACTTGCATCGTGTCGTGACGTTAACTAAGGCATTGCTTGGGAGGCAACCCAAATTTTATTTTCTCTTTCATTTTAAGTTTGAAATAATGGTGTGTTGAGTGTACAAGTCAAAGTGTGGAAAGTGTTTGAAAATTGCAGGTTGGCGAGCTAAAAGTCCAGTCGGTGCATCGCCAAAGAGGTCGGCGAGCCTAACCAGGATAGCCGTTGGACTCAAGATAATTTTAAATTGGAGTCTGTAAAACTCGGTTAGCCTAGGAACAACTTGGCGAGTCGTCGACCAGGTTGGCAATCGCGATCTAGTCTGCATTTGGAACCCTACATTAACTGGAGGTCCTATAAAACTCAGTGAGGTAAGTGCCCACTCGGCGTGTCATCGAGTGGGTCAGTGAGTAAAACTAATGTCACTGAATGAGCGAGAACTGGATGGTTTTTAAAGGCCATAGGTTTAAACTTTCAAACTCTTTCACTTTCCCTCATTATTAATCTTCCCAAACTCACACCCGCATAGTATTTTCTATATTTCTTGCATTTTTGTCGTATTTGAGTCGTTGATTGTGTGTTCGAGGTGGATTACTTTACATCCTAGCATTTCAATCTTGACTATTCGACATCTAAGGTTGGTTTTTTGAACCCCGAGCTTATTTTTAGCGATTTTGTACTCATTTGCAATGATCTTATCTTAGTGATATGTGCTGGGCCTCTCTAATTATAATTGCATTTGTGTGTGCCTATGTTAATTCGAAAATCTTGCCTGTAATGTTTAGATTGGTGAATTCCCTAGATTGTGTGCCTTAAAATTGGAAAAAAATTGTGGGGTTGTGCTTGCATGTTGTTAGGTCTAGTTGGGTGAAGTTTAAGTAGCCCGCATTTGTGCCAAATGATGTATTTTTCCTAATTATGGAGCAGTTGACGTCATTCTTAAGGGCAAAAGTCATCAAATGACCAAATTTGGCCAAACCGGGAGAAGTTTGAGTACCCCGGGGGCATGGGTGTATTGGGTATGTGCTTAATTAGAAAAGTGCATGCTTTCATTTTGTTTTCAGGGGTTTCGGGGTTGACTTTGAGATGTTGGATTGAAACTAAGTAGGTTTGGTCATTTGGTGAGCTTGGTCGAGCTCGCCGAACCACTCGGCGGTTCGCCAAATTTCCCCATCTCACCTTTAATTTCATGCTAAATGAGTAGTTTGGTTCTGTAACTTTCGGCGAGAAGCCTGAGGTCGCCGAAAGCACTCAGCGACTCGTCAAAAGTCCTTCTTGATCGCCCTTTGTCTACACCCCTACACCTTATTTGCACTGTAACTTTCGGCGGGCTAATCCTTGTTGGCCGAATGGTGTCGCCGATTCGCCGAAAGGCTTTCCCATTGCCGACAGGCCAGATTTTTTTGAAATTTTTAAGTCAATCCTTTCGGCAAGACCGATCTAGCTCTCCAAAAAGATTCAGCGAGTCTGTCTGTAACTATTTTTATGTGCTTTTGGTTGAGTTGTTTCTAACTTTTCCTGATGATTTTGCAGACATGGCCAGACCTAAAGTTGCCAGTAGAAACATGCAATCTGAAAGAAGGCTAAGGGAATAAAAAATAATGAGAATGCTGCTGCATCGAGGGTTAAGGCCACCAAACTTCCCACAACTAGTGGGAAAGGCAAAGAAAAAGGGAAGGCACCTGCGTCACTGGAGGCCAGCTCTGACAGCAACGGCATCTACGCCACTCACCTCACCACTTCTGAAAGTGAGGGTGAATATTAGGAGCAGCAAGCTGCAGCTTCAGAGCCTGAAGATGAACTATTGGCAGCACAGAGGGCTGAACTGCAATATAAAAAGATGAATGATCCATCTAGGATTAGGACTCCTCAGCCCACCACTATTTCTCCTCAGTTCTAGCACAGGCAATGGTCCTAGCACCACCAGTACAGGGTCCTCTTCCTAAGTTTATGACTAGATTAAAGATAGAGGAGCTGAGGACAATCATAGAAGAGAAGAGGTTGTCAATTGATGGGGTAATTGATAGGTACCCAGAGATTATGAGTTGTCTAAAGGCTCATAAATTCCAGATCTTCATCAAGCCCCGTGGCCCGTATATTTCTAATTGGGTCCGGGAGTTCTATGCTGCTTATGGAGCCTTGATACCACAGCGAAAGAAGCAACCAGCTGCATTCAAATCAGTTGATTATGTAATGGTTCGAGGAAAGAAGGTCAAGTGTGATAGTGAGGCTATCAATGTTGTCCTGGACTGTCCTGATGATATTGATGACGACTGCCAACATATGATCCGGACTACCATATTAGAAAATATGAAGAAGTGGTTAGCTACTCTCATATCAGATGGTGCCCTCAAACGGCTTAAAGTTAGAGCACCTATCGAGAAGAAAGATCTAAACATAGCTGCAAAGTTCTGGTTTGGCTTCATCAACAGTACTATTATGCCATCCCATAACAAGTTGATTCTCCACCATGCCAATGCAGCCTGTCTGGGGTGCATCATTGATGAGACGAGGCTTAATCTAGGGATGATTATGGCACAGGAGATGGTCATGAGGGCCAAACAACGCCAGACTTCGCTTCCCTTCTCGGTGTTGATCACCAAGCTATACAGACGGGCTCGAGTTCCTAGAGACGCAAAGGATGTGGAAGTGATTCCCACATCCTCTACTGATATCCAGAGGATCGAGACAGAATATTTAAAAGATCGGATGGAGAAGAAAAAGGCAGCCCCAGTGCACTCTTCCCTGGTTGTGGATACAGACTCACTACCTGCAGAGGCATCTTTGCCTACTCCGGCCCCTGGGCCTTCAGGTACATCTATTGTTGTCCCTTCTGACACCCCTAGTTCCTTTGTTACAACGTTATCTCCTAGACCTGCTGTTGCTGCTGTCTCCCGGACCCCGCTCACTCAAGCTTCATTACTCCTGATGGGGCAGCTTGCCCACTCTACCGATCATCGTGCTGCCAGACTCGAGGCTTCCATTTCAGGCATGATTCAGACTACCCTGGATGATGCTGCGACACCATTAAGCACTACCATTGACACTCTTGTAGTTAGGATAGTGGTGTGTGAGTCTGGCCAATGGGCCACCGAGGAGGTGACAACTTTAAAGGTCGTTATTACTGTGTTGGGGACTGATGTGGATAAGCTGAAATCCACCAACATGTTCATGATTTTTGGGATGGTGGAGATCCCAAATGTACCAGATGTGCCTCTGGCTATTACCGGAGATGAGGTTAGAGTTGAGAAGAAGCTGATCCTGAGTTTGAGGCGGAGACGGATGAAGAGATGCTTAAGGTTGCTGAGAAAGCTTCCTATGAGGGCCTTACTGAGACTGAGGAGGCCATAGTAGATGCAACTATGCAGGCTTCTTTGGCGGATACACCCTTGGCTGACCTTAGTGCAACTATTGTTCCTTCTGAGTCGACTTCGGGCACTGATGCCCAGGCAGATAGAGTGACTGAGTAGATACGATTCATTATTTACCTCCCTCTATGTCTTGTTTTTATTTGAATTTTGGATATTATTTTGCTTGCATATGAGGACAAATATTTTTATTTGTGGTGGGGTGAGGCCCACCTTTTGTGACCTATGTGATTATGTTTTATGTATATATTTGGGTTTTCAGCTAAAATTGTGTTTTATACTGCTTTTGTGGATGATTGAGCTTGTGGCTCCGTGTTTTTAACGATAAATGATTTTTGGACCCTTCCGAAAAAAATTGTGTCGCCTCTTGTTTGTGTTTGAATGTGGTTATTCTCTTGCAAATTTGAATATCGGTCTTGATCAATAACAATGACTTAAATAGTGCTCATAATCGAACAAAAATGAATGTACGGCTATGATGAGGCCAAATGAAGTTGCATAGACAATATGTGAACTTTCTGCATCTCATTGTGACTAGCCAAGTATCAAACTGAGTTTCTTGTGATGAACATTGCACACTAGCGAAAGTGTGGAGTCTTGTTTGACATTGGTGTTAATGCCTTGTGTGATGAGCTTACCGTGAACCATGTGTGATGACACCTAGAATTTTCCCCATTGGTTTGGTTGACTAAGTGATGCAATCTCTTGATATGATCTTAGGCAACTTTGAAGAGTGTGAAATACTTTGACATTATACCTCTTTTTGTGGCCTTGTGTGAACCCTGCTTGAACACCCTTTGAACCTTAACCTTTTCTTGGAAGAAACTTGATGAAATTGTGACCTTTCTTAATCCATTACCCATAATCCTCATGATTTGTGGTTTGTTTGAATAGCCAACTTAGGCCAAAACCCTAAGTTGGAGGTGTGGTGAAAAGAGAAGGTAAATCAAGAAGTGCAAGAAAGTCCCCTTTGACCCATGGTTTGAGAAAAATGGAACCCCTCCATATCAAAAAAAAAAAATAGAAAAAGAAGAAAAAAATGAAAAAGAAAAAGAAAAAGTTGTGAAAATGCAAGAAGAAATGGGGTTTCTAGCAGTCCATGGAAAGTGAATAATGGGATGACTTGTGAGCATGAATGAAAATGATGAAGAAAAGGAAAGAAAGTGTTGTCATACCACATTTTATGAGGATTACAGCCATTGAGCCTAAATGACCATACCCTTGCACTCAGCCCCGTTAGAAGACTTGAAAAGACCTTTTTGATCTTGAGTGAGCTGAAACAATTGTTGATTGGAAAATAAGAGCAAACCTATGGGTGAAATCAAGCATTGTGTTCATCTTTGTGAGTGTGAGTGTTGCATTTGATTTCGGAGCTTTAAATTGTGAACCATTGTGTGTGAATATGGAATTATTCTTTGTGTGAGGGCGTTTGAGTATCATTGTTGAGCTTGAACTTGCATTTAAAGAAGGCGATATGAACTTGAGAATCTTTGATAATGGTGAGTCATAACTTGAATCTTTGAGTGCACAATTGGTCCTTACATGAGTAAGTTGAGTCTTTTTGTGTGCATTCATGATTGAATCTTGTGTAGCATTGTTTGAGACATCCTTTTTGAACTGCAGAACTTGAGTTTTACTTGAGGACAAACAAAATTTTAAGTTGGTGGTGTTTATGAGTCCACGATTTGGACTCATTTAAGGCTTTATTTAGTAGGTTTAGTATCCTCAAATGCATATTTTGTGCCAATAACGGATGTAAATCCTTGATTTTCAGGTATTTGGATTGAGGAACAAAGCATGGACACTAATGAGCAAAAAGGAACAAGGCAGCTGAAAGAATGAGGAAAAGAAGGCCTGAGGATCGCCTAAACCATTGGGCGAGTCGCCGAATGGCCATGTTCTCGCCTAATGTTCCAGTGTGCCAAGCCCTGAAGGAGAAAATCAAGTCGGCGGTAGAAAAGAGCAGTCAGTGAGTCACCGAACGGTTCCACGATACAGTGCTATATTGCCCAAGGCTACAGAACTTGATGTTGCTGAAGGCCAAACCAAAAAGGCGATGGAACTGACCAAAGGGTGGATCGGCGATCCCGACTTATTGCGCCGAATGGTCCTTCGCAACACATTTTTGGTGACTATAAATACATGTTTAAATTTTTATTATAGTATCAAATTTTTATCTAGTTTTCATTATTGTTCAGTTTTTTAGTAGAGAGCTTAGAACTGAGTTTGGAGACAATATTTTCCTTCGCTTTGAAGATTTGAAGATTTTCATTTCCGAGAAATTGGAAGTGGGTGTTGAAGATTCTTCATCTTAGACCTTTGTAGAGACGAAATTAATCGTACCCAGTTGATGGAAAGACAATTTGGTAACGATTTCTATGTTTTTATGATGTCTAGCTAAAACCCCAATTCTTGGGGTGTGATTATGTGGTTATGGATTGATTTAGCTGTTGGGTATTGTTAATTGATAGTGTAATGGTGTATAAAAGTGATTTCATTTAGTAATTGTGGCTTAATCTAAAGGGTTGTAGTTGCAAATCCAACTCTACCTTCGTGCTTTTGGCTTGCTCGAGAGAGAGGTTTAAAACCAAGATTACTGATTTGATGGTCTGTGGGTATTGGGTTGTCATGGGTTCAGCTCAAGAGAGTGAATCCTAAATCCTTTTCCACACATTCAGTTCGAGAGAGTGAATGGAATAAAGCGTAGGTTGTTCTTAATTGTTGCTCATTGGTGTTCGAGAGAAACCAATTTGATTTGAGCTAACTTGTTCGAGAGAAAGTTTATCCCCAATAAAGTCTAGTTTATTCACTGATTTACAATTATTCACTATTGATTGCAATCACCCATTTGTGTACCTTAGCCCATAATCCAATCACATCCCAAGAACCTGTCTTTATACTTGTTATTTTCATGTTATTTGTTATTGTAGTTGATAATTGAAACCAAAACCCCATATTATTTGACACTTGTGTCACCCCAAACTTGAATCATGATTTTATTCGTAAATGTTTTTACCTATGATTGACTTGAACATATTCAGACTTTTCTATTAACTCTCAAATACGCACCACTCCCTGTGGGATTCGACCCCAACTCACTTGGTTGGATTTTATTACTGATTAACGGTCATTGGCACTTAGTATTGGATGAAGTGTCCTGATATGTGAAATCGTGTACATGACTATTTCCTTGTCTTATTGACTATAATGAGGTCTATGTACGTTATGTATGACTAAGGTGGCCTCAAAGGAGTACTTAATGTGGTTGGTATTATGGGATGTCAATCATGCATTGCACAAGTATAACTTAAGGTTACTAAAAATGTGGGTCTATTATGTTACAATATTCTTACATGATAAATGTCTTATGACTTGGGTTTTACATTAAAAGTCCTTGGTGATTCTCAAACTTGGCAAATGCATACTTTTCAACCAAAATGTCCTTTATATCATATTTCAAGGATTTTTATGCGTGCGTCCATACTTAGTATATATTTGTGCTAACCCCTATTTTTTCTACATTTTTTATAAGTGTAGGTTCCAGCTAGGTGAAGTGCATTTCCTTTCTTGGCAAAGGCTTGGATTGCTTATCTCCAAGACTTGTGTGAGTCCTCATGGTTCGAGGACAAGATGTCATTTACTTCTAGTTGCTTTCCATTATTCTATTTTGAGACTTTTGTTTAAAAAGCGTTGTGACCTTTCCTTGACATTATATTGTAGTAGATGGTTAGTGAGACAAGGTCTAGACTTCGCTTTTGATTTTAATAAAAAGACTTCGATTGTAAAATTTTAAATTCCGCATCATTTCTATTTCCTATGTTTATGTATGCTAAGGGCTTGTATGAGACCCTTTCGGGGTTAAGTACATCGTGTTGCATTTAGGAGGTACCCTTGGGTCGTGACACTTATACTCTTTCTCAAGTTGTTCTTTACTTCCTCAAAACTCAGTTTAAACAATAATATTTTATTTAAAAGATTCTCAATAAGAATTCACTGAATACTCAAAATAAGGTTCATGCTGAAAAATAGTCATGAACAATCAACTCAAAACTCACAATTAACATTATATGACAATTCAATGATTAGGAATAGGAATTCAATAATCAACAACTCAAGAATTCAGAACTCAATATCAAGAATACTTAAATCTAATAATAGAACCCTAGATTACCCATTTACTGTTTTGAAAGTAGATGTAGGGCGCGAGGATGAACTATTCCAACACTATGATAGCCTTACATACATGGAAAAATTAAAGTCTTTGGCGTAATCGAAGAAACATAAAAAAAGGCTTGAACCCTAGCTTTTCTCCTATTGGAACCTTGCTCTAATGTCTTGAAGTGTTAATGAATGTAAAAAAATAGATTAACACTTTTTGTGCCCTTAATTTGGTAGGAAATAACGTAGTTTAGACTTAGAATAGGGGTTAAAATGATGTAGTTTAAGTACCAAACGTATAAGGGAAAGACCAAAACAATCCCAACTTTTAAAACAGTAAAGGTGTCATGCCCGAGCCTACACCCTGGACGCGACTGGCACTCAAGAACCATTACTGGACCCAAGCGAACCCTTGGCCTGGCTCAACTCTTAGCGGAAGACTTACTCTACATGTCACGCCCCAAGACTACCCCCGAGACGCGGACAAGGGACCTAGGACCACAAGTGATCCTAAGCTAACCATGCTAGCATGATCATGAGCATACTGAAGATAATAAACTAATGCGGAAGCTAAAATCATACATAAAATGAAAAGATGGGGAATACCCATATACTATAACTGAGATATATGAAAACTGATGAGTTTAATACAAAGAAGATATTAACTCAATATTAAGCTGAATCTAACTATGTCTCAAAATAGCCTCTAAACTGACTAGAAATGTTGGGACATGCCCCAACTAGATCTAACAAAACTGAAACTAAAGGACTAAAAGTACTGAAAAGATAAACATGTCACTGGTCCTCAAAGAATGAGGACTCACCACTGATGCTGCTGAACTGACGATCGAGAAGTGATCTAAGCGTGATCTACATGCTGAGAACCTGAACCTACATCACGAGAAGATGTAGCGCAGAGTATGCGTCAGTACTTGAAAGGTACTGAGCATGCAGAATAGAATAAAGCTGAAATAACATATAATTGAACAAAGCAAATAAGCAATGATATAATCTGAACATAATACAAATACTGAATACTAAGCTAACTGAGTGAAATGACCAAATTTATAACATGCTGAGACTAAATATTGACTGTACTGAAATGTGGTCAATGTGATGGAGTTTGACTAAACTGTGGGAGCTACTAATAAAACCACATGAGCTAAATATGGAGTCTGATGTATACGCCCTATCGAGAGGACCCAATATACCCTGCCAGAGGTATAGAGGCATGCTGGCGTGATCTCTGAAATGATGCCCACAGAAGGGAATTACAACCTACCTGGCTAGTAGTTCTAAGACTATTTGGGTACGTTGAATGATATTTGCGTAATCAATGACACAACTTACGATGCAAGTGTCTATGATCGTGCAATAGTATAATAACTCAACCAAGGGTTAGGGTCGTGTCCCAAGGTAGTGGTTTTGAGAATTAATAGAAAAATAAAATTAGTTCTAACTAGTCGTGGCTAAAGACATTAACGGTTAAAAACATTGTAAATTAAAGAGGGACACAAAAGTGTCAAATATCGATTTGTGAATTTTGTCACAAGTATAGTAAAAACAGTAAAAATAGCAAAGAAATTTATGAGTGAGAGGGGATTCTTCGGATGTGACCTTAATATATATTGGTATAAATCGTTGGGTACATACTTTCGATAGGAAATTTGCAAGATAATAGTGACTAGGCTAAGCTTTAGATGGAAATAAGTTCCATCTCGGGCAACTTACCCCGTTTTGAATGGGTTCCTCTAGGACACCCATTTACCACATGAAGGCCAGCCTATGCCTTACCCCACTCACTCTCTCGAGCTGAGTGTTAGGATATGGGACTAGGACTCACCCTCTCGGGCTGAACCTCATGTCGACCCACTCCTTAGGCCATCAGTCTAGCGGTTTTGGTTTCGCGACCTCTCTCTCGAGTAAGCCAAAAACACATGGGTGGTTTTGTATTTGCAACTACAAATCCATTAAATTAAATCACAACCTCTAGGTGAAATCGCCATTAAAATACATCTATCATATCAGCAAGCAAGACCCAACAATAATATCAACACATATTTGCTAAATCACACCCCAAGAATTGGGGTTTCTAGCCACACATCAAGGGATTGAAATTTATACCTAAATGAGCTTGCATTCAAATGGGTATGAAGATTTAAGTCTTGTTACAGGCCAAGAGTTAAGAATCTGAGAGACCCAAGTCCAAATCCTTGGAGATGAAACCCTCTTCTTCTTCAAGTTTCAAAACCCTCTCAAACTCAAAGAAAAAGTACTAAAATTATATTAATTGTTTCACACTGAAAATATTATGATACTAAAATCTCATCATAAGCTATAACTCTCAACGAGTATTTATAGTTTTCAAAAATCTTTGGTGTTGCGGGTCAGTCGGCGACATTAGTCAGAATCGCCAATCAACTTGGTGATTCGCCCTTCGGTGTAGTTCATCGCTATCTTGCACCATCCTTCGGCATCGTCGTGCTCTAGGTCATTGGGCAATATAGTACTGCTGAGCAGAACTTCTCGGCGATACGCCGACTGCTCCCTTTTTTCGCCGACTTGATCATTTCCTTCAGACTCAGTACACTGGAACAAAAGGCGAAGTGAGACCCTTCGGCGACTCGCCAAGTGGACTCGGTGATCCTCAGGCTTTCGTTTTCTTGTTCTTTTCAGCCTTTTTGTTCCTTTTTGCGAAGTAGTGTCCATGCTTTCGTTCAAACTTCAAATACCTAAAATTTAAGTGTTTTCATCAGATATTTAGACTAAATAAGCATTTGAGGACACTATTTCTATTAAAATAAAGCCCTAAATGAGTCCAATTTGTGGACTCATCACTGAACCAAAATCCAACTCGGTATTATGCTACTCCCAATGGATTAAGTGATTAACACATTATGACTAAATTTTTGTAAGTAATTGGATAGCTCAAACTGGACATGCAAACTGAGTATGCAACAATTAAATGATATTGATGCATTAATATCTGATGCATGTATAACTGAATTCTAAAATATCTGACCTAGCATTTGTAATTTAAGAACTAAAGAAATACATAGCTAGGGTTCTAGAATTCATGTAATAAACTGAATATTAACATACTAATCTGATTTGGATCATTCTATCAGGTAAGAACCCAATAATTCTAATATTCAAGAAATCCTAGGTCTAGTCATAATAAGGAAATCAAGAAACTGACTGAAAACTAGAGACCTAATGGGTGAAAGGAACCCACTAGTGAAATCCCACATACCTGGCGACGAATTCCACGGAGAAATTTTTAGATTTTGGGGGTGGAACTGACGGAACCTTGTTGTGTTCTTGAACTAGGGTTCTTGACCATTTTCTCCTCTTTTGCTTCTAATTTTTTATGTTTTGATTAATGATTTGACTTAGGGAAGTTCTAGTTATGTTCTAGGCTTAAACTGACTAAAAACCTCATAATTTAGGGTCTTAACGACGTAGCTTAGGGGTCCAATGAAATAGGAAAATACCAAAAGACCCCTAACTTAAAAGTTGTCGGGGTGATCGACGGATGGGACCTACGAGCCGTAAGTGAATCTATGGTCCGTAGATTGAGGTCGTAGGCAAAGTCTGCCCAACAAGGCTTTACTAAATGAGCATAACTTTTTACTCGGAGGTCAGATTTTAGCAAACTCAGTGGGGTTGGAAAGAGAATTCAATTACCTATCATATCATAGGTCATGGGACACATAATTCCTTTTGTGATAAGAGTTATGACCATTTGAAGTTGACCCAATCAACATTTTTCCTCTAATTGGTTGCTGACCCTCACCTACAGATCGTGGATCAAACAGAGGTCCATGCTGGTCGGCCATCGTTTGCATCAGAGGATGGGTAAAGGGGGCCCCGATCCATGGACACAGACCACGGACCGTGGTCTGACCTACGAACTGTGGGTCTGTCTATGGGTCAAGACTTAGCCGATTTTCTAAGCTGGGTTTAGGGAGGGTTTGCAGTGGTGAATCACGAACCACCAGCACATGTTGTGGTCTGACCTACGGTCTGTGGATGGAAACCGTGGGTTGCACCTGCAACTTCACAAAAACTGCATTTTTGGTCTGTTTCGGATACGGAGTGTTACACAACATAAAATGATCTTAAATATAAAGTTTTAACTCAAATGTCTCAAATGATTAACTCAAAATATAATCGAATATTCAACTAGCCAGAACTAGGCAACTCAAATCTTTAAAATATTTAACAAAATAAATGAAACAGACTTCTCAAACTCTATTGTCTATCTATGAAGCCTCTAAATGATAAAGATGAAAGTTGGGACAAGACCCACGACATCCTAACAAAACTAACAAGTAAATGGAATCCTCTGGAAGCAAGGAGACTCACCAAAGCTAACTTGAACTGCAAGTGGTATCAAAGAAGCACATGTTGATGACCCTAATTACTTGTATCTGTATCATGAAATGATACAGGCCAAATGGCATCAGCGCATTAAGTGTACGAGCATGCAAGTAGAAATCTAAAGCATAGCATAAGCTTGAATTGAAATCGAAGGAAACATACACACCTTGTCTCAAACTCACTCAACTCAAGGATACTCAAACTTACTCAACTCAAAAGTACTCAAGGATACTCAAACTAAGGGATGCTCAACTCAGTTCAATATAAATCAATAATAAAGATGCATCATCTTTTAAAATAGTTGATAATAGCTCGAAGTGTTTAAGAATACAATAATAATTTGTATGTGAAGATACAAAAACAACTCAATATGGGAGATTCTCCAACCAACAACCATCACTATGAGCTATGTGATGATACAGTGTCTCTTCCACGCTACCAGAATTGTCATATACCTTGCCGAAGTATAAGATATCCTCAACTAAGTGGATCCACTAAGCTATGCTTAAAATCAATAATGAATCATCTAAAAAGTATGGCCTTTCTACCCACGTTGGCTACATGGTTTATAAGGACTTTGAGTTGTTTGAACTCGTCCCCATATCGATGCTCAATACTACTCCCAAAATATACTCAGCTCATATGTTTAAAAACATTTCCTCATTCTCAAACTTTGAGATTTTAACTCAAAAGGTTTCTCTTAAAAGAGATAGTACTCAAAAATCCTCAAAACTCATTTGGAAATCAAAATTTCCTCTCATTTTAGATGTAAAAACATTTACTCTTAGGAATACTTATTTCCCATATATTTATTTTGAAAAATTAAAATCAACACTCCTCATCCTCATGTTCAAGTACTCAAGTCTTACAACAAGTTTTAAAAGATTGCAAAAGACTTATCAAATGACTCAAAAAGAGCTTCCTCGAACTTTACTCTTAACTCTATTTTGAATTTGAATTATGAATTGAAAGAGTTATGACTTGGATATGTATGATCTTTCAAGGATTAATGAAGATTTTAAGTGTACATATCAGGTAGAAAACATGGGTACGATTCGAGGGAACTCACAATGAAAAAAGGTCGGAATGAGGGGACCTGGCGACCCTGGTGCACTGAGTGGCGCAGGGCGCCAACCCCTAAACAATTAAAGGTAGTTTAGGGCACATTGAGTGACGTGGTGCTCCAGGCCCCAAACTACTAATAGTGGTTTGGGGCGCACTAAGTGGCACGACTTTCCACCCCTATGCCTAGTTTTTAATGAATTTTCTTGCTTCAATTTCATGTCTAACTCCCCTAGAATCGAACGATTCCCCTCAAACTCTTTTGGACTCTTAGACCCATCATAATTACAATTAAATTCACCCTAAATTACTCAAGATGAATATTCCAACACAAGATCCTTATCACAAGAACTCAAGGAAACTCAAACTTTAAGATACTCAACAAAAACTTATCAAGAACTCAATATACCAAATCTTATGGATGAAATTCATAAAAGGACTCATGATTGGTGTGTGGGTGAATGAACCCATCACTGTGAAAACTTGCATACCTCTTAGGGATCAAACCCTTGATGCAATTCCTCGACAAATCTCAAGAATCTTGACGAACGCCTTGAACTTCTCCTATTTTCTCTTCTTAAACTCCTCTCAAAACCCTAAGCGTATTTTAGGATTGTGAAAAAGTAACCCAAATCATTTTAGACCCCTAAAATATTACTAAAAACATTTAAAGATGATGGGTCAATGAAAACACCAAAATACCCCTCAATAATTCGGGTAAATTTCCTTAACTGGACAGGCTGAACTCAAACGGACATATCTCTCTCATCTGAACTAGAATTTTTCCAAACTCAGTGGCATTGGAAAGAGGACTCAGAGATCTTTCATTTGATAGTTTATGGGCCACCTAACTCTTCATGTACTGAAAGTTATGGTCGTTTGAAGTTGACTCAAAACTTAGAACTTAAGCATAACTTGCCAAATTCTCAAATTGGTTCTTTCCAAATTGGTTCTTGCTAAAATTAGTTCTTTATAAGACCGAGGTGTTACAATATCTCCCCCTTGGAAATATTCAACCTCGAATGAGATCACTCTAAAGTAAGACTAAAGCTGACAACATCTAACACCTAACTCAAACACCCAACATGCAATTTACACAACATAGCATACAAATTTTAAAGAGTGTTTTACAAAAATCATTACCTTAGTCTGGAATTTATTTGGAAGGAAAAAGATGTGGGTATCTCTTATTCATATATTTGTCAGCCTCCCAAGTAGCTTTCTCTACAAACTGGTTCCTCCATTATACCATGACTAATGCAACCTCTTTGGTTCTCAACTTGTGAACCTGATGATCAAGTATCTCAAAGGGTATATCCTTATAAGATAGACTATCCTTAATACCAATATTTTCAATAAGTATAATGAGTGAAGGATTGCCCATACACTTCTTCAACATTGAAATGTGAAACACCGGATGGACTGCAGCTAACTCTTACGGTAACTCCAACTCATAGGCTACATTGTCAATGCTCTTGGATATCCTGTAAGGACCAATATATCAGGGACTAAGCTTCCCCTTCTTACCAAATCTCATAACACCCTTCATGGGTGACACCTTCAAGTAGACCCAATCATCCACCTCAAATTCCAAGTCTCTTCTCCTAACAGTATAGGACTTCTGACGACTCTGTGCTGTTTTCAACCTTTCTTGAATAATCTTCACTTTCTCAATAGCTTGATGAACTAAGTCTGGTCCTATCAACCCAGCTTCACCAACTTCAAACCATCCAATAGGAGATCAGCATCTTCTGCCATAAAAAGCCTCAAAGAGAGCCATTTGGATGCTAGAGTGATAACTATTGTTGTAAGCAAACTCAATGAGAGGTAAGTGATCATCCCAATTACCCTCGAAGTTGATTACACAAGTCCTCCACATATCCTCAAAAGTCTGAATCGTGCACTCTGCTTGCTCATCAGTCTAAGGATGGAAAGTAGTACTCAAATTTACCTTCGAACTCATTCTAAAAAGACTTCCAAAATTGTGCAGTAAATTATGCACCCCTATCTGAAATGATAGACACGGGAACTCCATGAAGTCCTATCTCTAGAATATATAATTTGGCATAATCCTTTGCTAAAAAGGTAGTCTTTACGGCAAAAGTGGGTTGATTTAGTCATTCGGTCTATAATCACCCGAATCGAATCATGTTGCATGCTAGACCGCAACAAACCAGTAATGAAATCTATATTGATCATCTCCCACTTCAATTCTGGAAGATCTATGTTCTAAGCCAAACCACCGATCTATTAGTGCTCTACGATGACTTGTTGAAAATTTGGGCACTTAGCAACGAACTCTACAATACACCTTTTCATGCTACTCCACCAATAAACTTCCCTCAAGTCACGATACATCTTTGTGGAACCAGGATGGATCGAATATCTGGAGCTATGAGCTTCTGCCATGATCCTCTCTTGGAGTTCATCCATCCTTGCTACACACAACCTACCATGATATATCAACACGCCATCTCCTCTTTGTTCAAAAGCCATCATTTTCTGCTTATGAACATTTGCCTTCAATTCAAGCAAAACATGGTTTTGGTCTTGTTTCTCTTTCACTTCAGACACTAATGATGATTCAGCCCCATTCATCACCACTATTCACCTTCATTGGAATCCAACAAACAAACACCCAAGCGTGCAAGTTTGTGCACATCTTTGGCTGACTCTTTCTTTCCTTCCTCAATATGGGAAGTAATGCCCATAGACAACCTGCTAAAAGCATCAACAACAACATTAGTCTTACTTGGGCAATAGAGAATACTCATGTCATAATCTTTGAGTAACTCCAACCACCTCCTCTTAATAACTCCAAACACCTCCTATGTCTAAGATTAAGCTCCTTCTGACTGAATACATACTGAAGACTCTTGTGATCGGTGAACACATCAACATGTACACCATAGAGATAGCGACGCCATATTTTCAAAGCAAATACTACAGCAGCCAACTCTAGATAATGAGTTGGGTAATTCATCTCATGAATCTTAAGCTGTCTGGAGGCATAAGCTACAACTTTGCCATTCTGCATCAATACACAAAGCAGTCCAACTCTGGACGCATCACAATATACCACAAAGCCTTGTCTACCCTCCGGTAAGGTCAACACTAGAGCAAAAGTCAACCGCATTTTCAATTCCTAAAAGCTTTTCTCATAAGCTTCAGACCATTTGTCTTCTAAGTCAACTTTTTCAAAGGGGATGAGATAGAAAAAAAAACCTCGACAAACCTCATGGAATAACCAGCCAATCCCAAGAAACTCCTAATATTTGTCAGAGATGTAGGTCTAGGCTAGTTCTGCACTACCTCAATCTTCTGAGTATCAACTCGAATTCCATCACCGAAAACAATGTGGCCTAAGAATGACACTGACTCAAGCCAAAATTCACACTTAGAAAATTTAGCATACAACTCTCTATCCTTGAGAGTTTGGAAAACTACTATGAGATGACTTACATGATCTTCCTCATTCCTCGAATAGATTAGAATGTCATCAATGAATACGATAACAAATATATCAAGATAAGACTTAAAACACTTCGTTCATAAGATCCATGAACACTGCAGGAGCATTAGTCAAACCAAATGACATAAACAGAAACTCATAATGACCATAACCAGTCCTGAATGTTGTCTTAGGGATGTCACTTTCTCTTACTCTCAATTGTTGATAGCCTGATTTGAGGTCTATCTTAGAAAAATAAGTGGCACCCTGAAGTTGATCAAATAGATCATCAATTCTCAGAAGAGGATACTTATTCTTGATAGTGACCTTGTTCAATTATTAGTAATCAATACACATCTTAAGTGAACCATCTTCCTTCCTCACAAATAAGATCGGAGCACCCCAAGGTGAGACACTTGGTCGAATAAACCTTTATCAAGGATATCTTTCAACTGATCTTTTAACTCTTTCAACTCAGCTAGAGCCATTCTATATGGTAGAACAGAGATAGGACAAGTATCAGGAAGAATATATATACCGAAGTCTATCTCTCTCAGGAGGAACTCCAGGCAGATCATCTGGAAAGACCTCTGAAAACTCACTCAATAATGGAATTGACTGAATATGTTATGTCTCAACACTAGAGTCATTAACTCGGACTAGGTGATAGATACACCCCTTGGAAACTAACTTTCTCGCCTTAAGGTACGAAATAAAACGACCCTTAGGCACTGCTGAGCTACTCCTCCAATTTATAACTAGCTCATTAGGAAACTAGAACTTAACTACTCGGGTTCTACAATCAACTGGGCATAATAGGCATGAAGCCAGTCCATACCTAGAATAACATCAAAGTCCACCATATCTAGCTCAACTAAGTCAGCGATTGTGTCCTTGTTATTGACAGAGATGACACAATCACGATAAACTCTCTCAGTTAGAATAGATGCATCAACAGGTGTAGAAACACTGAAGGGCTCAAGAAGTTTCTCAGGATGAATATCAAAATTCATAGCATTATATGGAGTCACAAAAGATAGACTCACACCTGGATCAAGCAATGCATATACATCAAAAGTGAAGACTTTGATCCTACCAGTGACAACATCAGGCACATTCTCTTGCTCTTGGTGACTGGTGATAGCATATAGGCAGTTTGCTCCTTCACATATCCCTAAAGTAGCTCCTCTAGGTGCAGCTTTGTCTGGTGGAGCCGCTGAAGAAGATTGGGCTCTATTGCCCCTATTACCATTCCCCTGCATGTTCTTAGGGTACTCTCTCATGAAGTGACCTACCTGACCATACTTGAAGCAACCAGTGGAGCCATCACAACATGTTTTTGGGTGGTTTCTACCACACTTACCACATGCTGGAGTCCAATTACCTCCATGTGCCACACTACCTTGAGACTATGCAGATCTAGCTCTGAAGTTCTGAGCATTCTAATTCTTGAACTCACGTATGTTCCTCAGTGCAGGTGCACTAGCAGATGATGGAGCAGGTCTATTTGGCTTTTGTTGAAAGGATGACCAGTTTGCATTACCCTTCTGCTGCCTGGACTCATTACTTGTAGTCTTAGCCTTCTTGTTCTGAAACCCTTCTATCTCTCAGATTATGCTCCTCAAACCATTGCACATGGATCATAAGCCTTGATATGTCTATGTCTCCTATCAACATAGCAGCCTTACCCTTTTTGCTTGATAGATGAGACAACCAAGACACAAACAAGCTCGTCCTTCTCCTCCTATCAACAACCATCTCCGGAGCATAGCAGGACAGTTGAGTGAACTTGAGTCTATACTCATGCACACTCATGGATTCTTACTTAAGAGTGATAACTATCTTACCTTTTCCTCTCTGAGCTCACGGAGAATGAAACGACCCATGAAGGCACTCTCGAACACATCCCAGCTCACAATTGGTGCCTCTTTATCTCTACTCTTCTTCCATTGATCCTACCAGATCCTAGCAACACCCTTGAGCTGGTATGCATCTAGTTCAACACGTTCAGCATCCGCAACATGCATCACCTCAAATACTTTTTGTAACTCTTCCACAAATTTTTCCATAAACTCAGTAACACTTAAACAGGTGAATTTTGAAGGATTCATCCTTAAACACTCATAGATATTGGATGTATCAGCCACATCCTGTTGATTTCCTCTCTGTTGACCAGCTTGATTGGCCACCACTTGATGAGAGCATCATGAAACTCAGCATTACCTCCCCTTGGGGTTGCAGTTTAGGTGCATTGGGTACCCTTTGATCCTGGGGATCAACATTCCTCCTAGCAGGATGACCTCGAACAACTCTTCATGGATGCATGATCTGAAAAGATACGTGCAAGCACAAATTAGAAAGAGACTTTTATAGAGTTAAACTCTATCGCACGAAAAGAGTATGAAAGAATGGAATTGTTTCCTAAATATTGCGGCCTCCTAATTACAAATGTGGCGTGCTTCACATCGATAACTAGGACTCTAAAGACACGGCTTCATAGACACCCTAGGACTCTTGAACTCTGGGCTATGATACCAAGTTTGTCACACCTCGAGCCTACACCCTGGATGCGACTGGCACTCGAGAACCATTACTTTCCCCAAGCAAACCCTTGGCCTGGCTCAACTCTCAGCGGAAGACTTACTCAACATAAGATGATCTCAAATGTAAAGCTTTAACTCAAATTTCTCAAATGATTAACTCAGAATATAATAGAATATTCAACTAGCCAGAAATAGGCAACTCAAGTCTTTAAAACATTTACCAAAATAAATGAAACAGACTTCTCAAACTCTATTGTCTATCTATGAAGCCTCTAAATGACAAACATGGAAGTCGGGACAAGACCCACGATATCCTAACAAAACTAAAAAGTAAATGGAATCCTCCGGAGGCAAGGAGACTCACCAAAGCTAACTCGAATTGTAGGTGGTATCAACGAAGCACCTACTGATGACCCTGGTTACTTGTATCTGCATCATGAAATGATGCAGATCAAATGGCATCAGTACATTGAATGTACGAGCATGCAAGGGGAAATCTAAAGCATAACATAAGCTTGAACTGAAATCGAAGGAAACATACTTACCTTGTCTCAAACTCACTCAACTCAAGGATACTCAAAGATACTCAAACTTACTCAACTCAAAAGTACTCAAGAATACTCAAACTCAGAGATGCTCAACTCAGTTCAATATAAAGCAATAATATAGATTCATTATAAAGAAAGCTCTTAAAATAGTATATAGTAGCTCAAAGTATTTAATAATACAATAATAACTCAATTTTTAAGTAAAGATACAAAAAACAACTCAATCTGGGAGATTCTCTAACCGACAACCATCATTATGAGCTATGCGATAACACAGCATCTCACCCACGCTGCCAGAACTTTCCTATACCTTACCGAAGTATAAGACATCCTCAACTAAGTGGATCCATTAAGCTATGCTTAAAAAATAATAAGGAATCATCTAAACAGTATGACTCTTTCTACCCACGTTGGCTATATGGTTTATGAAGACTTTGAGTTATTTGAACTAGTCCCCATATCGGTGCTCAATACTACTCCTAAAATATACTCAGCTCATATATTTAAAAATATTTCCTCATTCTCAAATTTTGAGATTATTACTCAAAAGGTTTATCTTAAAAGAAATAGTACTCAAAACTCCTCATAACTCATTTGGAAATCAATGTTTCCTCTCATTTTAGATGTAAAAACATTTGATCTTAGGAATACTTAGTTCCCATATATTCATTTTTTAAAATGAAACTCAAATCTCTTCATCCTCATGTTCAAGTACTCAAGTCTTAAAACAAGTTTCAAAAGTTTGCAAAAGACTTCTCAAATGACTCAAAAAGAACTTCCTCGAACTTTACTCTTAACGTTATCTTGAATTTGAATTATGAATTAAAGAGTTATAACTTAGATAAGTATGATTTTTCAAGGATTAATGAAGATTTTAAGTGTAGATATCAGGTAGAAAATATGGGTATGATTCGAGGGAACTCACACGGAAAGAAAGTCGGAAGGGTAGGTGACCGACGACCCTAGCGCACTTATTGGCGCGGGGTTCTAGCCCCTAAACTACTGAAGGTGGTTTGGGGCGCACTGAGTGGTGCAGTATGCCAGGCCCCAAACTACTGACAGTGTTTTGGGGCACACTGAGTGGCGCGGCGCCCCACCCCTATGCCTAGTTTTTGAAGAATTTTCTTTCTTTAATTTCATGTCTAACTCCCCTAGAATTGAACGATTCCCCTCAAATTCTTTTGGATTCTTAGACCCATCATAATTACAACAAAATTCACCCTAAATTACTCAAGAATAATACTCCAACACAAGATCCTCATCACAAGAACTCAACGAAACCTCTTAAACGGAACTCAAACTTCAAGAAACTCAACAAAAACTCATCAAGAACTCAATATACCAAATCTTGTGGATGAAATTCATAAAAGGACTCATGATTGGCGTGTGGGTGAATGAACCCATCACTATGAAATCTTACATACCTCATAGGGATCAAAACCTTGGCGGAATTCCTCGACAAATCTCAAGAATCTTGACAAACGCCTTCAACTTCTCCTCTTGTATTCCTCTCAAAACCCTAAGCATATTTTAGGATTGTGGAAATTGACCTAAATCAATTTAGACCCCTAAAATATTACTAAAAATGTTTAAAGTTGATGGGGTAAGGAAAAAACCAAAATACCCCTCATTAATTCGGGTAAATTTCCTTAACTGGATAGGCTGAACTCAAACGAGCATATCTCCCTCATCCGAACTCGAATTTTAGAAAACTCGGTGGCGTTGGAAAGAGGACTCAGAGATCTTTCATTTGATATTTTATGGGCCACCTAAATCATCATATATTGAAAGTTATAGGTGTTTGAAGTTGACCCAAAACTCACAACTTAAGCATAACTTGCCAAATTCTCAAATTGGCTCTTTCCAAATTGGTTCTTGCTAAAATTAGTTCTTTCAAAGACCTAGGTGTTACAAAAGGTGCCCAAAACATCTAGTTTCACGAGCCTTTTAATGCTTCACGGCCCATCTAGTGGGTTGTCAAGTTACACCTAACCAACAGGGCTTCACTAAAACGGGCATAACTTTTTACTCCTAACTTGAAATGAGGCAAACTTGGTGGAATTAGAAATAGAACTCAAAGACCTTTAATTTGATAGGTCATGAGCCACCTAATTCATTTTTTTATGAGAGATATGATCTCTTGAAGTTGAACCAAAACTCAAAATCAAATGGGTGACTTGTATGGACCATCAAGCGGACCGTACAAGTCACCACAGGTCGTTTAGTGGCTCATCTAGGTGACCTTCTCCTTGGTTATCTTGTGCAGTCCTTCACGATGCCCAAGACGGGTGATGGTCCCCTAAACGGTCCGTTTAAAGTGTTGTGAAGGGTCCATGATCCATTTTGGGTTCGTGGACTTGCCTGTTTACCCCTTTTAGCCATTTCTTGACATCCGAGGTGTTACAATATCTCCTCCTTGGAACATTCTTCCTCGAATGAGGCCAAAATAAGCATGATGGGGTGGGATAGTGTCTAACAACCCACACAAAGCACAAAATATGCAAATAGCATAACTTCAACATATTAACATTCTAGAGTACTTTACAAAGAGTTAGTACCTTGGTCTGCAATTGATTCAATTGAAAAGAGGTGAGGTATCTCTTCTTCATATCCTCCTCGGCCTCCCAAGTTGCTTTCTCAACAAATTGATTCTTCCACAAGACTTTGACCGATGCAACCTCTTTGGTTCTCAACTTGCGAACCTGACGATCAAGGATCTGAACTGGAATCTCCTCATAGGACAGACTGTCCTTTACTCCAATACTCTCAATAGGCACAACAAGTGCAGGATCACCCAAGCACTTCTTTAGCATAGAAATATGAAACATTGGATGAGCTGCTGCTAATTCAGATGGTAGCTCCAACTCATAAGTTACATTACCAACCCTCTTGGATATCTTGTAAGAACCAATGTATCGTGGACTGAACTTTCCTTTCTTACCAAACCTCATAACACCCTTTATGGAAATAGAAAACAATAAAATTAATTATTCACCAAAAAAGTAGAGTACCATCCGATGTTCACTGTCAAGTGAAAACCTGTTTTATTTTTCTTTTAGTTTTAGTTGTTTGGTATCAAAAGAACCTAATTGTATATTCCTTGAAATCTCTGAAGTTATTAGCACAGACATCAAAGAAAGGTGCTTACCATTTTTATAGAACAGGGCTTGCTTTTCTATTTAAATTTACTCAAACTTGGTGTAACCCCCTATGGTAAACAAATTAGAACTGATCTGCAACTTCTTATCTCATGTACCCTAGGAATCAACTTCTTCTTACTTTAAACAGAACTTGTTAGAGAAAAGCATGAGAAGTACTTGTAAAATATTGTATTTAAATAAAGAAGACACTATATACACAGTAAAACCTCACTAAATTAATACTCAGTTAACTTTTAAAAGAATGAATTCTCTAATTTAAAAGTTAAATTACATAAATACCCTTTAAAATAATTTAAATATCTTATTTAAGCATAAGAAAAAAAATGTACATAAATCTTTCCAAACTCACGCTTTGCTAACAGATGTATTTTTCTTACTTAGATATCATGCATTCCTTCACAAAAAAAATCCATTCACTTATTTATTTACACTTTTGTTTACTGTTGAAATTTTGATTGAACTAAATTAATAACAAATATTTTAATGAAGAGGTGTCTTTTAAATAAAAATGTGTGTGTGTTCATTTTCTGATTACCACTAGCTCTATCTAAAACCATTTTTTTGTGACTTCTAATAAAAAATTTACAGAGTAATTTTCTTTAAGACATCCTCCAAAGAATTATTTTTTTCTCTAAAAAGATCAAGTCTAAGTCCTTGCTCACTTATGATTACTTCAAATACTTACTAATTTTAGAAATAACATTTTTTATGTTTTTTATTGGGATTAGTTACTCTTGCATAAAAATCATATATGAATATTTTTTTCAAGTTGTAAAATAATATGAAGTAGTTTATTTGTAAGGATCATATCAATTCTTGACAATTATTTTTAACATTTTAAGATCATTAGAATGAATAATATTTATTTTTTGATTTTATGTAAAGGTTAAACATGTTTTACGAGTTTGATCTTTTGAAAGAAGCAGAATAATTTGTTATGTCCTTTTTTTAAAAAATTATATAAAAGAAATTATCAATCGACGCAAACTTTAGTAAATAAAGTTATTGATCAAAGTTACACTGCCATATTACAATGCAAAAATCAAAAATCAATTTAGAAAATTGCATCATGAAGTTATGTTGACTTCTAACATAATTTATAGTATATATATCTTCAACAAGTTCATAGTCTTTGGTGGTGTAATTTCATTTTATGATTTTATATTCCAGGTTGATGAAACCAATATGATTTTGTAATTTAATATGATAATATATACTTATGTGTTGGTTCTCCTTCAGCCATCTTATATCCGCCCATATTTCATATGCAGATGAATCTTTATAATGTTATTGATTTAAATAAGTCAAAATAAATTTAAAAAATAGTATGCTTTTGACCAAATTTTGATTGTTCATCTTAGTATATTTAAATGTTATATGATCAGACTTATAAAGCGACAAAAGTTATCATACAAAAATTATCACTCATACAAAGTCTTACATGAGATATGTTGCATTAAAGAGTGTAATTAGGTGAGATACATCATTACATGTTTATGCCAAATAAAATTAAAAGATGGTTTCTAATTAATTTTTCATTATTCATCTTAGTAGGTATAATGTTGTTTCAGTCAAATAAACAAATTGTGTTACACCACTCGACATCCACGCACGTGCGAAACTAGTATGCATTGATATACCCACGAGAAATTAAAAGATGTTACAATTTATAAAGGGACAATAGCACTTGATCTTTCGGTTGTTTGTAAATTTTAATTTTAGTTCTTATAAAAGAAGTCGAGTCCAAACAAATGATATTATATTTTGAAGGGTATAAAAGTCATTTAATATTTGAAAGATGCTTTGGTCAACCAACATTTATAGTTATACATATTTTTTTTTAAATAATATAGATATAAATATATAGATTACATAAATAAATCTTTTTCACTACCTTGGATTTTGCCACGATTTTGGGCTTAACTTTAGGAAAAAAAGGAAAACTTATAGAAGTCCCACTACTTTAGGAGTTAATTACTTAGCTATACTCTAGTTTAAAATATTACGAATCTTATTAGATTTTGGTGCGTCCGGATACATATATCTCGAAATACATGAAGTCAAAATTAAATGTAATTTATTTTAGATACATTGTATCCATGAATTCACATGTATATGAGATACATACACAAATCTTGATGGCCTCCCTCTCATCTCCTGTCACGACCCAAACCGCGGGAGTGGCATCCACACTAACCCTCCTATAGGAGAACCAACTACTAACCCTAACACTTAATCCATAAATCAATTTGAAGGCACAACTCATTAATAACCATAACAAAAGAGTTTAAAACAATAAATGATCAACTTCCCATAAACTCAATCAAGGATCCAAAATTATTTGCGTAACTTACTCCCTAGAATCTAAAAGTCATAGTAGCAAAACTCTAAAATAGTCATGAACAAGGGGATGCAACCCCAACCAAGAAAAAATAAATTCTAGACTAATAAATGTCTGAGTCAAAAAAGATGGACAAAGAAACTAAGAGGAATTCATGATAACCCGAAAGAATTAGCTCACCCTTGGACTAAGAAGTTGCGAGTATCAAAGTTGAGGTCTTGAGACAGCCTCCTCAATATACCCTGTATTCAACAAAGAAACAGCAAGTATAGCATCAGTACACAAACACAGTGTACTGGTAGGATCATACGGTCAATTCTCAAATATGAAGGTAAACAGGAAACCAAAATATAGTAATACAAGTCAACATATATATCAACAAGTCATAGTAGATATAGAGTGTTTGTCACAATTCTCGACCTAAAAACATATGAAACACGTCTCACATGATCATAATAACATATACTAGTTCTCTCATGGAAGCCACACGTGTACCGGCGTGGTACTCGAACCAACCATCGTTAGTGTACCGGCGTGGTATCCGAATCAACCATATGATATCATATACCAGGCATAGTACCTGAGTCAACCGTTAATAAATCTGTACAAAAATGATACATGAGTCAACCATCAATCACAAACAACATGCACAATTACACTCACACTCACAATGGACAACCACACTTGAAGACACCAGTAAATTAAACAGGTTCATTGCATGAGATTATCAACATGATGTCATTTCATATTCCCTCCTCCCCCCCCCCCCCTCTTTGTGTGTTTCCGGCATGCATTGCACATGTAATACTATAAAGCAGTTAAAATGCAAATATTACATACATTAGAAACAAACAACCATCATCTACCTCTAATGAAGCCTTGAAAACTCTAAAGAACTCGAGCTTTCCCTTTTTGCAATGTTTTAGCTTGTTCTTGGTCTAAAACAATAAAATACACAACAATCATTGACGGATGGCCTAATGATACCCAAATTGTACTCAAATCCTAAACCTAGGCCAATTTCATGATCATTCTACCTAGCCAAGGCTTTTTCCACCATTAATTCAAGTTAAAACCCTCCCTAAGGATAACACTTCAGATTATAAGTTGCCCCTGCACTTCTCCATAATGAAATAGCCAAATAATGATCGGTTTTAGGACTTTTCTACACAAAAGTCCAACTTACCCCGTATAGCAGCTCAACCCGCTATAGCGAAATTAATTATCCCCGCTATAGTGGGTTGCACTGAGTCAGTAGCTTTGAATCTCTTCCCCAAGCCCCCATTTCGCAAGCACCCTCAAACCTCGGTGTTATAAAATAACCTTCCACTCCTAGTTCTATATTGGGAGTTCTACTCACCTGAATTTACTTCTGAAAAGCTCTATGGATTCTTTAATGTCTTAGCTAATAGAAATCTCAACCCGAGCTGAGATATTATCCCCAACCCGGATTTACCTAGACCTCACCTCGCTCAGGTTTCGTTGAAATCTAGCCTAGGCTAAGATTTCCAAGTTACTACTCAAAATGTTTTATAGCCTAAATATTTCACCATTGGTCTACCTATAACGATTGGAAGGGGTCATTACATCTCACTCACCACTCTTCTATGTATCTAGGATACCGGATACATGCGAATCACACAAGATATATGTATCTAGTATGATTCGTATGTATTTGGGATACATAACCATCTCCCCCCATCTCGCTCGCCTTTCTCCTATTTTAGTATATCTGGTAGCAAAAATACATATATCTAGGTGTATATTTCTCAATATATGGTAGGAAACTCTTAATTAGTGGTAAAATATGTAATTATTTGAACATATAGGTAGAATTAGTATATATGATATGAATATATGTCTAATAAGTTAGTTTTCCAAAAAATAAAATGGCCACGGGCTGATTCTTCGGGAAATATCTCCATCACTTTACCATCTTCATCTTCCTTATTTTTTGTTTGTTTTTTCTGTAGGATTTCCTCTTTCACTCAACTTTAATCATGATTGCATCTTCATCAACCCACAATTTCACCATTGATACAAGAATTCACTCCATTGTTAGCCATTAAAATAGCTCAAAGCTCAAGTTTGAAAAATCGACTGACTGCAAATGAACTTCGTTTTGAATGAGTAAATGTCACAAGAAATTGGACGACAAAGGGAGTTCAAATTTAATACTTGGGACTATTAAGTAAGATTTGGACTTAGTTTTGAATTGAATTTTAGATCTAGTTCATTAAAGTTTGAAGTTGTATCAATTTTTTATTAAAGTTCTCCTATAATTGTATACTGAGTTGTATGAAAATTGTACTTTAAGTTTGTAGGTTGTTGAAGTTATATATATTTGTATGAATATGATACGAGTTGTATACAATGTTATTGTAGATGTATTAAATTTTTCAAAAACTAACATAAACTTCATACAAAATTGATGCAACTTTATGCGTATTTCATATCAATTTTATACATGACATAGTGAGACACATTTGAAGCGTAATTTTTCCTCCTAAACTTAACATAAAATTTATACAGTTATATACATATTTCAAATAGCCTTTATACACGAAATTGTGAGCAAAATTCTAAATTTTTTAGCGACATTTTAAAGTGTGATTGAGTATATATATTTTTTAAAAACTCTATCTAAGTTTGATAAACATTGGTAAATTACTCTTATGTTGTATATATAGGCTTTTTTTCTCGTAAAATAATTCCGCAGAAGCTCTTTTTGAAAAAAAAAAATTTGTCTTTCGAAATCAAAGTCCAATTCAGACGTAAATATGACTGAATCTTTCCAAATACATAAAGTGATAGCCCTTTCAAATGAGTATTTTGTCAGTAAAAAATCTAATTAACAACCTTTTAAATGAGTACCCGTCAATTTATGTTTTTCTTGAATGCATTTTCGTCCTACTGTTGCTTCACTTTGAGTAATTTTAACTTGGGCAAATTGAGTTATGACCCGTAGTTCAATCCATCCTAACTCAACATTTCCCTAGGAGAATCGACGTTAAGGAGATAATTTGTATCTTACAGAAAATAGACGCTTCAAGCAGCCATAAGAGGGTAATTGAGAGGCCTCGAGGCAAACTGCCTTGTATATTGATCTTGGTATTTTTTGAAGCAAAGACGGAACAACTCCAGAACTTAAAGAATATACTATTGTAGTTCCAGGAAGCCTCTGGGTTGACGATTAATTTGAAGAAGAGTGAAATCATCCTAGTAGGTGGAGTGGATGAAACAACAGAATATTCTTTAAAGTTTCTGTATAAAAATCAATCACTAGATCAAAACAGTACCACTATATCCTGTATAAAAATGTAAGGGATTTCGCTATAAGAGACTTTGAAGGTACTCTACGTGACTCTACAAGGAAAATAGCTATAGATATTTGGGATAGAAGACCAAGCATTCATCGAAGAAAATACAGAATGTACATAGAGGGATGGAGAACAAATCAGATACAAATGCCACGCTGCTCCCCCCTATGGAAGAGTATTATCAAAGATTGGGATGATGTCAAGTATAAGCCAGGAGATGGTATGAGACTCCATTTTAGGAAATAAAGATGATGTCCAAACATTCCATTATGTGAAGTCTTTCAACTTGTTTACAATATATAAAGGCAACAGACAGCTACTGTAAATCAACTTGGTGATCAACAGGGACGATATTATGGGATCTAAAACTGGAAGAAACTTGCAAGATTAGAAATATGAGGATTTAACAGGGTAATCTAACTCCTTTACAGGCAAAGGATTAATTTCATGGGCTGGGTTAGGTGGATACACGAAAAGCAAGACAATGACAACTTCAGATGAGGAGAAAAAGAGTTTCATCATTCAACTGTATAAATCCCGAGAATACCAAGAAGTATCTTAATTTCTATGGTTCGTGCTGGTGCTTCATGTGTAAGAAAGGGAGTGAGGATGTCAACCACTTGTACTTCATTGTCCTATTAGGCACAACCTTTTGTGCGTGATCAGGAAAAATATTTCAAGTTCAATGGGTAATGTCAGGGATGATAAAGGAATCGGTACTATGATGAAAATTAAAAAGAAAAAACTGAAGGCGAGAATGGTGACAACATGAAGGGTAAGGAAGCGGAGGGTTCTTGATGGAAGATTAAGTCATTAAGTCTCTAGCCTCAGGGATGACGCAGGCACTTGTTGTGCTAAATGGAGTTAGTTGTGTATAAGTGAAGGTTGCCGAGTAAGAATTTCTAGGGCATCTTTATGATTTCTACAAGAAACCTGATTATTAGTCTCCAAGTAAAATAAATTGAGAGAAGGGTACCAAAAGGGTCTACTTCAGATCGAGAAGCATCTATAGATTACAGGATAATTAAGAATACAGGAATATAGAAATACTATGTTTGATTTTATTAAAGAAAAATAGGAAGAGACTAAGAAAGAGCTGAAGTACTACTTTAGATTTCATGAAACTGGAAAGAAATGTTTTGATACAAGAGATCGATTTTACTCTAAGTAAACCTGGGATACCATTTACGTAATCGAAAACTGTCATTAAACCACCAGGAACTGCCACAAAATGTATAAAAAAGCAATGGGAATAACATTGCTTCCTAAGAGAAGTACCTACTATCTACTGTACAGCCAAGATGCCACAATCTCAGCAGCTATATCTTTTTCAAAAAGCTTATCATCAAAAATTTCCTCCACCACGGTAAATCTCTGAGCTAGATTATCACTTCCAACAAGGGCAACACCACTTTCTTGACCACATTCGAGAATAGTGTCTACCTAAGTCATTCAATTAGAGTGACAATTTTTCACATTTTATGAACATGATAACATGAAATGTATTACTTCTTTAGGTAAAATAACAGAGAAATTATACCTCGATCATTCAAATGCATCAGCTAAATCTTCTTCTTCTTGGTTCACGAAGAATTTCGCTATCTAAATCTGAAAGCCTTGAGAAACCACTTATCCTCCTGGAATGTGGAGATAGAATGACGGGCAGGTTTCCACTATCAGTTGTCAGGTTTTCCATCTGAAGTGCTGCATCAGAAACTTCATTTGATTGAGAAGAGGAAGGAAGAGATACAACAGAGCTTGCCTCTGCAATTGAATCCAGAGTCTGATGCTCTGATCGTATGATAGCAGCGTCTCTTCTGAGAGAATCACCTTCATCAGCTACAACATGACCAATTGGTGAAACTTGCAAATTGCTTCTTTCATGAATGCGATCTGTAATTGACGCTGTAATGTCCTCAAACAGCCTCTGCACATTTTCTAATTCCGATGAAAGAGAAGCAGCACTCTCTGATAATACCCTTGAAAACACTCGGGAGCGTGGTCGCTGGCTGCCAGTGGCCTCAGTATTTTGCAACTCCTGAGAGCCGCTCAGAGAAGTTGAACTAACGCCACCAGTGTCCAGTTGCTGTGGGTGATCGCCCAATCCAATACTATTCCTAATTCGCCTAAGTGCTTCTGCAACTGGGATATGAGACAATCCCCGAGTGACACGCTGCTGTCTAACACTCTCAACTCTATTTGCTTTTGGCCTTGGTGGTAATTCGAAAGCAGGGTGCACTTGTTTGGAGCAGTAACTGTGGGCATTGCCATAAATTGGAGTAATATTTGCATCTGTGACCTCTCCCTTGCACTCAGGACACTCTTTTGTAGTTGAATCAACATAAGGTAAGTTATAAAAGCATGACCAGCAATATAAATGGCCACAACAAGTCAAAATAGGTTCTTTTGCAATATCAAAACATATATTACAGTCAAAGAAACTTGGACCATTCTTATCAACTTTCTTAACCACTACATCCATCTCCAATGCCTTTGCTACTAAATGGGATCTATCTCTTTTGCATCCTTTTCCCTTGCCTAGACAATTGTGATGTTGAACAGAATTACGAGCAGAATTATGACCCGTATTAGGAGCAGAATTAGGACCCGTATCAGCAGCAGAATTAGGAGCCTCATTAGCAGCAGAATTAGGAGCCTCATTAGCGGAATTATGAGCCGTATCAGGAGCAGAATTATGAACCTGACGCCACCTAGCTGCAACAGCCTCAAGGTGAAGAATTCTTTGTTCTATCCTAGTATTGGACAAAGACCCTAATCCTAAAGCTGACGACTCCATAGGTTCGTGGTTCAAATCAAGATCCATTACTATAGCATTGATCAAATTATCTTCCATCAAGGACACAACTAGTATATACTGAAATAGAGGCCTTTCAAGTCTGTTTCAGAAAGGGGAAAAAACAAACACATAAGTACATCTAAGGAGAAGATAGAAAAAAAAACCTGCATAAATGAGATGATTGGAGGTATCTATACACTGATTTAGCATGAGTTGTACAATCGGCTTTGCTTGAAGAGAGTTGTCGAGAGAGGAAAGATTGGGCAGCACGGCGGGAGCGGGGGCGGAGACAAGAAGCAGTGCCGCCGGCTCTATGCTTCCCTTACTAATATATAAGTGTCAATTAAGTCATGGTCAACATGCCTACCTGGCATATTTTTTATCATTTTTTTGTTTTCATTGATTTGTTTTATTATTTAGAGTTTGTTTGGGTTAAGTTAACAAAAAAAGTAGCTATTCTGTCAAAAAATAAAAAGTAGGGAGACCTACATTTGATTTTTTTTAATTTATTTTAAGTTATTTTTTACCTTGTCAAACACTTTCTAATTTATTTTAAGTCATTTTTTACTTATTTTAAGTTATCTTTTATATTCGTCAAACATTTTCAGAAGCCAAAATCGACTTAAAAGTAGGTTTGATCAACTGTTAAGTCAATCCAAACATCCTCTTAGTTATTTACTAATATATAAGTGTCAATAACCAGGCAGGTCAGGGCCAACATGTCTGCCTGACACTTCAAAGATATTTTTTATAAATTATTCGTTTTAAGTTATTTGTCTTATTTTTTAGTCTTTTATATATTTTAAAAATTGTGTAAAAAAATAATTCAAATCGTATTATTTGAAAACTATGTAAAAAGTATTGTAAATCTCAATAACTAAGAACTTAAATTTTTTAAAATTATTTAAAAAAAATTGATTGGCTCTTGAAATTATATTTATTCTACATAAATTGAAACAGATAAAATAAAATATATTTTGTGAAATTACGTAAAAGTACTATAAATCACAATAATTGAAAAGATAAAATATTTAAAAGAAATAGAAAGTCCGATTTGACGCTCGAATCAGTGTCACATAAATAGGGATCTATGAGTAACATTTATTGTTTAAAAATGACGTAAAAGTAATATATATCACAATAAAAAAAAATTTTAAAAAAAAGGCATACAGAAAATTAAGTTGATCCCCAAAATTTTATCAATACCACTTTAATTAGGAAAAGTGGAGTACCATATATTATTTAAAAATTAAGTAAAAAATAATAGAAAATTACACACCCCTAATCCACCCCCTGTATACCCTCTCAATGAGTTTTTTTTCATAATATATGATAGGGAAAAGGGTCAAAAATGCCCTTAAATTATGTGAAAGGAACAAAAATGTCATTCGTTTATAGTTTGGCTCAAAAATATCCTTATCATCAATACGTTGGTTCAACAATGCCCTTAAACTATGCGAAAGGAACAAAAATGCCCTCCGTTTGTAGTTTGGTCCAAAAATGTTCTTATTGTTATTTAATGGGTCAAAAATACTTATTTTCCAAATAAATATATTATTATTTTCTCTTTAACACATTCTTTTTCTAATAATATTTTTTTTAAATTAGCAAATGTTTATCTTACTTCAATTAAAAAAAAAATGAAAATATTTCTTATTTTACTATCATTATTTTTATCGTTATATAAATTAATGATGGATATACTATGATATATATATATATATATATATATATATATATATATATATATATATATGACATATTATCTATCGAAAGAGTAAATGAAGTTGTTCTATTTTAATTGATAAAATGATATTAAGAAGAAAAAAAATATTTCCTACATTTTTATTTGTTAAAGTGATTTAGAAGAAAGAAAACAAGAATAGTGTTCTTTAATTATAATATTTTAATTAGAAAGAAGATATGTTTAAAAAGAAAAAAAAAATTAAAAAAAAAAAAAAAATATATATATATATATATATATTCTGAAAAGGGCATTTTGACCCATTTTGTAACTATAGGGGCATTTCTGGACCAAAATATTGACTACAGGGGCATTTTTGAGCCAAAGTATTGATGATAAGGATATTTTGAACCAAACTATAAAAAGAGGGAATTTTTGTTCCCTTCATATAGTTTAAGGATATTTTTGACCCCTTTCCTATATAATATATAAATTTAGTGATATTATATATCATGGTCAACATGCATGCCTGGCACTTCAGGGATACTTTTTATAATTTTTCTGTTTTAATTTATTTGTCTTATTTTCTAGTTTTTTACTAATATATATGTGTCAATAACCAGGAAGGTCATGGTTAACATGCGTGCCTGGCACTTCAAAGATATATTTTATAATTTTTTCGTTTTAATTTGTTTATTTTATTTTTTAGTTTTTTTATATATTTTAAAAATTGTATAAAAAATAATTCAAATTGTATTATTTGAGAACTATTGAAAAGATATGTAAATCTCAATAACTAAGAACTTGAATTTTCTATATCATTTTAAAAAAAAATTGATTGACTCTTGAAATTCTATTTGGGCTCCACAAATTGAAACAAATGAAATCATATATTTTATCTGAAAATTGCATAAAAATAATATAAATCACAATAATTGAGAGGTTAAAATATTTTAAAGATATATGAATTTCGATTTGACCCTCGAATCAGTGCCGCATAAATAGGGATATATGAGTAACATATATTGTTTAAAAATGACGTAAAAATAATAGATATCACAATAATTAAAAAATTAAAAGACATAGAGAAAATTAAGTTGATTCTCAAAATTTTTATCAATGTCACATTAATTAGGAAAAGGAAAGTAACATATATTATTTAGAAATTACGCTAAAAATACTAGAAAATCACACACCCCTAATCCACCCCCAATCTACCCTCTCGGTGAGTTTTTTTTTCATAATATAATATATATATAAATTTAGTGATATATATATATATATATATATATATATATATATATATATATATATATATATATATATATATATATATATATATATATATATATAAAGTGACAATAACCAGGCAGCTCATGGTTAACATGTGTGCCTGGCACTTCAAGGATATTTTTTAGAATTTTCTAGTTTAAAGTATTTGTCTTATTTTTTAGTCTTTTACTATACTACTATAACACCTCGAACTTCGTTTAGTTTTTAGTTTTGGGTCAACTCTAAGTGACCATAACTTTTAGCACATAAAGAATTAGAAGGCCCATGAACTTCTTTGAGTCCTCTTTCCAAAGCCACGAAGTTTGCTAAATTTCGAGCTTTGAATAAAACTTATGGATGTTTGAATGAAGTCTCTCTAGTTAAGGTTTTTCATCCGTTTGAAAAAGGGGCATTTTGGTCTTTACCTTACCCCACATGGCTTGACCATGTTTTTCCTAAACCAAATTGAGAGTCTAATTAGACGCTAAGTTATTTTTCACATTCCTAAACGCTTAGACTTTTAGGGCTACGTTTCAAGAAGAGGAGTTTTCAAGCGTTCTTCCAAGAATTGAAGAATTTCGCCAAGAACAAGGGTTATTTCGAGGTATGTAAGCTTCTCATAGTATTGGTTTTTGTTCGCCCTCATGCCAATTATGTAATTTCATTCGTGAATTCGTTCTTGAAATTGTTTGTTTTGAGATTCTTGAGAAGTTCTTGAGTTTTAGCTTCTATTCTTTAACTATGGAGGTTTTGAGTTCTTGAGGTGAGAGTCTTGCGAATGAGTGGTGTTTCTTGTTAGATTTTGCGTGGGATTTCATTAAAATTGAGTTGGGTTTATGAATCAAAGAGAGTTTGGAAGAAACTAATCGATTCTAGATGAGTTAGGACCCAAAATTGCACAAGAAAATTCGTTGGATTTCTGGGTTCGGGCTGGGGCACTGTGCCCCTATAGCGCCACCAGTGCGCTCCAAAGTACTCCCAATACTTTGAGGCCTGGCGCAACGCGCCACTGAAGCCCCAGGGTTGCCAGACCCATTTCTTCTTTGTTCTTCGTCCCATGTGTGTTCTTTCAAATCTTGTCTTCGCCTCTTCTTGATTTTAACTCTTAAAGTCTTCATTAATCCTTAAGAGATCCTACATGTCCTAAATCACATATCTTAATTTACATTTCAAATTAGAGTAAAGTTAAAAGGAAAGTTCAAGAGGTCCTTTTGCGTCAAAGTTGAGAACCCTTTTACAATTAACTGAAGATTTGAACTAAGTCTTAAGAAAATGAGATTGAGGATGAGGAGAGTTGAGTTTCATGTTTTCAAAATGAGTATAAGGGAACTAAGTATTCCCAAGTATGTAATACTTTTACATTTGAAAGAGAGAAACATTGATTCTTAATGAGTTTACAAGTTTAGAGGAGTTTCAGAGTATTACCTCTTTTAAAAGGATCTTTTGAGTAATTACCTCAAATTGAGAAAGAGTTATGTTTTACACATTTGAGCATGAGTTATACATTATTGGGAGTAGTATTGAGCATCGATATGAGGATGAGTTCAGACAACTCAAAATCCTCATAAACCATGTATGCCAACATGAGTAAATGATCATACTTTTTAGATAATTCCTTATTGCTTTTAAGAATAGCTTAGTGGATCCATTTAGTTGAGGTAATCTATACCCCGACAAGGTATAGGACAATTCTGGCAGAGTGGGCAAGATGTTGTATAATCACGTAGCTCATAGTGATAGTTGTCGGTTAGAGAATCTCCAAATAAGAGTAAAGAGCTTATATTGTATTTTTATACATTTTGAGTTGATATCTACTGTTTTAAAAGCTTTAAGTATTGCATCTTTAATTGTTGCTTTCATATTGAGTTAGTTGAGTTGAGATGAATATTCCTTCCACCATTGTCAGTTCAGTTATCTATTGCTTTCAGTTTTCTCCTTACATGCTCGTACATTTACTGTATTGACATCTTTTTATGATGCAGATACATGTGTTTAGGGTCATCAAGCGGCGCTTCATTAATACCATTTGCATTCCAGTTAACTTTGGTGAGCCTCCTTGCTTTTCAAAGGGTTCCACATTTACATTTTTAACTTTGTTAAGATGCCGTGGGTCTTGTCCCGATATCTATCGTAGTATTTAGAGGCTTCATAGACAGTAGTAGTTGAGGAGTCTTTCACTTTTTCTCCTTGTTGATGTTTTGAGACTTGGATATTATTACTTATGTTTATTAAGTACTTTCAAACATTATTGATGTTGAGTTGTTTGAGACTTTATGAGTAAAGTTTGGTAGTTGGAGTTCCTATTTTACTTGAGTAAGTCTCCCGCTAAGTAGTCAATCAGGTCAAGGGTTCACTTGGGGACCAGCAATGGTTCTTGAATGGCTGCCACATCCAGGGTGTAGGCTTCAGGCGTGACAAACTTGGTATCAGAGCACAGAAGTCGTGCCTGTAGAGTCATTGTTATCAATGTGAAACGTGCCACATCTATAATTAGGAGGCATAACATTTAGGAAACATTTCACTTCCTTCGTATTCTCTTTCGTGCGATAAATTTCAACTCTATAAAAGTTTCCTTCTAATTCGTGTTTGTGCGTAACTTTTCAGATCATGCATCTACAAAGAGCTGTTTGAGGACATCCTGCTAGGAGGAATGTGAAAATCATAAAAAGCTAACACAACGCCTAAAAGGCTATAACAAGCTCGAGACCTATCAAAAATCAACCAAGACCTCACCTAGGCCTAAAATTATCCCCCGAATCCAATAGAACTCTCAAAATTTTGATCTGAGCATTCGAACCCCGAATGTTAACCAAAGTCAACCCAAAGGCTAGATTTCCACAATTTCACAACTTAGGGACCTCAGATCCTCAAAAGAACTTTGAATCTAAAACCCACAACTCTCATAGTCTAGATTGCACATTCCGGGATGGATGAAATTGACGAAATTCTATTTCGACCCTCGAAGCTCTAAAAGACACTAAAAACCACCTTCTTAACAACATTAACCTTTCAAACTCAAAACTTACAAAAGTTTCAACTTTAAACTCAAAGTTCGAAACCAACTTTCAAAACTTAATTATAAAAGACTTGGGGTCGATATCGGGAGGGATAAAATGATAAATTCACAAAACTTTCTAAAAGGAACAGATCGGGTCATTACAAATAAATTAAATTATTGAAGAATCTAATTCAATTATTAATTTCTTTTAGAGCACTACTTAACTTATTTCATGTCTCAAATTCAAAAATCCATTTTCAAGGTTTGACACGATGAAAACTTATAAGCTTCTCTAAAAGGCATATCACCAATCTCTATATTGAGACATGAATTCCATCAACTAACTTATTATTTCACCAATATATATTATCATCATTAAATCTGACAGACATATTGACCAATATCAGAATCTCACCTTTTAATAAATCAAAACAATAATTAATATATACAAATCATAATAGTTATATCAGGATTAAGAATACAAGTATATTTAATAGTTTTGAGAATATGCTTTTGTAAGTCAGTCTAAAGCAACTATCTCTATTCGGTCCCATTCAATAATTATAAAATGCACTAGCACAAGAAATTGGAACTATACCGTTCACAGAATTCCAGATAAATTAGACATAATCTTGTGCTACAATCGTACCGATGACATGTCCAATTTCCATCTTAGATTGTGGAAAAAAAAAACTTTATACTTATAAGGACCAATGATTAATCAACTAGTTATAAGATAAAACTTTATACACTAAATCATCTATTATACAAGTAAACAGACACCATAAACGATTATATGATCTATTAATTTTTTTTTTTATTAAAATTGGATAAATAATTATTTTGTAATAGATATTATATCTAAACATATGGTTAATAGTATATATCCCAACAATTTAACCATAGTTAAATATTGAAAGTTATGTACGAACACATACCCATGCATTTATTGATTTAATATGAATACTAATGTGGGTTAATTTTTTTATCAAAACTTGATTTTAGGAAAGCAAACAAAAAGTTACCTAATTTGTGGTGAAAGCAATAGGAATTATCTCTAATTAAAAAATTAAAAAGAAGACGTGAAAATGAATTAAAATGAATTTCAATGTGCAATAATTGAAGAAAATGAAGGTTGGCCAAATATACAGTCTTAAGTTTCACAGAGTTCCTCTTCACTGTTGATGATTACAACTTTGCACTTAAAGCGTTACCTACTTAAAGTCATATATCAACGATATAAATAATTTGTATTACACTATTAAGCTAATTAAAGTATATTTATAGGTTCTCCCTAATTAAAATGTGAAATTTGATATCTCAAAACCTCTTAGGGTAGGATGTTAGTTAGATAATTGTGCATTGTCCAACATATTCTTTTATACTATTAGGCCTACTATAACTCATAGTATTAGTACTCTTGTAGTTGTTTGTCATTTGAGTTCGTTTTATATTAGTGGTTTCTTTTACACTTCGATTATCGTTTCATCTATAATGACTATTGTTTAGAATAACTTGTCAGAGATTACGTTATCTATAATATTTGACTCATTTCAATTATTTCTTTCTCTATAGTGCTTTGTAGTACTTCTTTTTCTTGAGCCGAGGATCTATCGGAAACAGTCTCTCTAACTCTAAAGTAATGGTAAAGCTTGTATATATTATACCCTCCCCAAACCATACTTTGTGAGATTACTCTAAGTGTTATCGTTTATAAGAGGTAAAGATGACCATACTAATAGTGATGTTTACACCATCAGTAGTGCATAACTATAACTCTTATTAGAATAAATAAAACCTGCCAAAGAAAACTGACATTTTACCAAGGAGTCCAAAACTACACCTAATTAAGCAAACCTTGAATAGTAAATTAGTCTATAATTATTTAATCATATGAGCATGAAGAATAAGCACCTTAAAAACAAACAAAAGTGTAATGGAAAATGAATGTAATTTTCCAAGAAAACTTCGTTATGATATTAGTATGTCAAAAAGAACAAGAAAAACAGCGAAAGAAGACGTTGTCGCTGAAAGTGTGGAGTATCATGATGAAGAATTGATGAATAACTCAGATGAGAAGAAGAGTTTAAAGCAATTGATTGAAGGTAGAGGGACTTGTTTGGGACACCATTTTACAGAAGAAGAAAGACAAGTTCAAATAGTTGTAAAACAGGCAGAGAATAATGGTGTTAAATTCAAGGAAATGGTTAGTCGTTATGCTAAAGTTTTAAGCCATATGATTAAGCTTAAGAGAAAGAAGCCTGCAGGTTACATATTGAAGATGCAAGTACATACTAATAAATAATCTTGATCATCCATGTTTTACTATTCATTCAACTTTTTTCTATTTTCATTTAAGGAAAAGAAATGTTTATATATATATATATATGCAAATGTAATACTTAGATTTTATTTAAAATTTGAGTTAATAAGTACAAATATTAAATTCAAAACGCATAAAGTGATCCTAGCTTCTTCGTCTCCATTCAATTTAAGCTCTTATGATATGACATGATATATACCACCAATGGACTTCCTTGAAAAGGCAATCTAATTAACTCTGAAGCAACACTCTGTTGCCAATCTATGTTTAAAACCAGTAATACTGATTATCAGAAACTTTGCAGAAACACGAAGAATCAAAGTTTCCAATGAACCAGTGAAGAACAGAAGAACAAAAATTAATTCACAAAAGTTAAAATCTGTAAAACATACTAGAATCTAGAAAAAACAGAACGAAAAAAGATCAAGCCCACTGAATGCATAGTGTCCCCTTAAGGAAATTATTCCCCTCTAGTATCCGAGGTTTGATTTGGAATATGTCCTCCCAGGATAGAATGATCTCAATCACCAGAGTATAGATACCCGAAACGCTGGTGTCAGTGAGCCACATAACGATAGTAAAGTACACGAAAAATATTTGTGCAGAAGAAGAAGAAGAAGAAATCAGAAATTTTCGTAAGTAAAAAGTCTAAAGAATAACTGGTATTTATAGCCAAGAGGAACTGGTTCCGAAAGGTTGCAACCTTTCAGAAACCACACGACCATTTCAGAAAGTTTGCAACCTTTCAAACGGTCATGGCAGTTCCTGAAAGTTGCAACCTTTCAGAACAGTCATCTCCAATGGCGGGAAATTCAAATAAAATGGGAAAATAATTTAAATAAAACAAATCACGCGGATCTGAGTCGGGTCGGGACGTTTTGGTTAATTATTAATTGAAACGTTTTGGCAATTTAATTAATTAAATAAATAATTAAAACAAAACTTTGTCCAAAAATAATCTCTCGATCGATCATTTCAAGCCGAAGTCGAAGCCGAGTCGAGTGACGACGACGACGGCGCGAGAGGGGTCCCTCTTTCCAACCCTTTTAACAATTAATAGAAGTGTTTCTCTATTTAAACACTTCTATTTTTCTTTCCACCACCAATGAGGGAGAAATGCCTTTTTACTAAAGCATTAGATGACTTTTCAAGTTCCCAACTTTTCAAGTTCCTCTCTTTTCATCTTCCCTCCATTTTTCATTAACTCTTGCTATATACCCAACAATCCCCCACATGAATGGGGAATGATTATAACATAAGGAATGTACGGACGAGTGTGTACTTTACAAGCAAGGATCAATTGCATCTGGATAAGTAGGTTTCCCCTTGGACTTTCCGTAGTGAACATATGTCGGATATACTCGGTCAATCGGTAGATGCGATATCTTTGAACTGTCGAGCTTTGGTGTATACCTAGAAAACCATGTCACATAATTAGCCCTTTACCGTTTATGGTTCTTACGGTTGTGTTCGTTTCAGCCATGAACACCTCATGGTTTCATGAGTATATAGAGAATAGGCTTTTGACATAAAATTCTCTTTGAAGCGGCTTAAACTTCACACTCACATAGGTGATTTCTAACCATGTCATCTCGTAGATACACTATTTGGTCAAATCTGCCAAACTTAGCAAATCATTAAAAAACTTTAAGCTTTATTAACTCATTAACAAGCCTTAAAATCGTAACCTTATTCCTGAACATTGTCTTCATCATGAGAATGGATTGAGTTGATTGACAATGTCGAACTGTCAGTCACAACTTTGTTTTTCTCCTTGAATCTAGCTCTTGGGATCTCCAGTCTACTAGATAGAGTTACTGCCATGCTGACTTGTCCTAAGCCGTAAACCCATTCCCTTAGATGATCTTTCAACTGCTTCTCTCACTAGGCCTTTCGTTAGTGGATCTAACATATTATCGCTTGACTTCACATAGTCAATTATGATAATTCCACTGGAGAGTTGTCTTATGATTTTATGTCTCCGTCGTATATGACGAGACTTCCCGTTGTACATGACGCTCCCTGCCCTACCTATTGCTGCTTGACTATCACAATGTATGCAAATAGGTCCCACAGGTTTGGGCTAGAATGGAATATCCTCTAAGAAATTTCAGAGCCATTCAACTTCTTCACCAGCCTTATCTAAAGCAATAAATTCAGATTCCATTGTGGAGCGGGCAATACATGTCTGTTCGGATAATTTTCAAGAGACTGCTCCTCCAGCAAGTGTAAACACACACCCACTTGTGGATTTTACTTCATTTGACCCGATGATTCAATTTGCATCAATATATCCTTCAATCACAGCAGGATATTTATTATAATGCAAAGCATAGTGTTGTGTATGTTTCAGATACCCCAACACATGTTTCATTGCCATCGGGTGAGTTTGATTTGGATTACTAGTGAACCGACTCAGTTTGCTAATAGCACATGCTGTATTTGGTCGCATACAAATCATAATATACATCAAACTTCCCAACACTCTGGCATATTCCAATTAAGAGTCACTTTCACCTACATTCTTTTGAAATGTAAAGCTTAAATCAATTGGAGTTTTGACAACATTGAAATTCAAGTACTTGAACTTATCCAATACTCTTTTAATATAATGAGATTGAGATAATGCTAGTCCCTGAGGAGTTTTGAGAATCCTGATCCCTAAGATCAAATCAGCAATTCCTAAGTCCTTCATATCGAACTTGCTAGACAGTATGCGCTTAGTAGCATTTATATCATCAATATCTTTACTCATTATTAACATGTCATCAACATACAGACAAACAATGACTTCATGATTCGGAACGTTTTTAATGTAAACACACTTATCACATTCGTTAATCTTGAATCCATTTGCCAACATTGTTTGGTCAAATTTAGCATACCATTGTTTGGGTACTTGCTTAAGCCCATAAAGCGACTTCACAAGTCTGGACACTTTCTCTTCTTTACCAGGAACCACAAACCTTCAGATTGTTCCATGTAAATTTCTTCCTCCAACTCTCCATTTAAGAAGGCTGTCTTTACATCCATTTGGTGGATTTTAAGATCATGCACTGCCGCTAGTGCTATTAACATCCTAATTGATGTTATCCTTGTTACTAGAAAGTATGTATCAAAGTAGTCCAGACCTTCCTTTTGTCTGTATCCTTTGACTACAAGTCTAGCCTTATATTTGTCAATAGTCCCATTGGATTTCATTTTCCTTTTAAAAATCCACTTTGATCCTAAAGGTTTATTTCCTGGAGAAAGATTAGCCAATTCCCAAGTATGGTTACTTATGATTGATTCGATCTCACTATTGACTACTTCTTTCTAATAAATTGACTCAAACGAAGACATAGCTGCTTTAAATGTTGGAGGCTCATTTTCAAGCAAGAATATCACAAAATCTGGTCCAAAAGAAGTGGATTTCCGTTGGTGATTACTACGCCTAGGATTATCATTAGATAGTGTATTTTTCGTTGATTCTTTCCGTGGCCATTTAGGTCTTTCACTTGTCGACTCATATTCAATTTTATACGGATAAATGTGTTCAAAGAACTCAACGTTATCTGACTCAATTATCGTATTCACGGATTATCAGATTTGTAAACCAAAAATCGACAGGCCTTACTGTTCACAGCATATCCAATAAATACATAATCCACTATTTTGGGTCCAATTTTCACCCTCTTGGGTAAAGGAACCTCTACCTTGGCTAGACACCCCCACACTTTGAAATATTTCAAGTTGGGTTTTCTTCCTTTCCATAACTCATATGGAATTGATTGTGTTTTGCTATGGGGTACCCTATTGAGTATTTTGTTAGCCGTAAGGATGGCTTCCCCCCATAGATTCCGCGGTGAACCAGAACTGATTATCAAGGCATTCATCATTTTCATTAATGTTTTGTTCTTCCGTTCAGTCAAACCATTTGACTGTGGTGTATAGGGTGCAGTAGTTTGATGGATAATACTGTATTCCAAACATATCTCAACAAAAGGAGATTCATATTCTCCACCCCTATCACTTCGAATCATTTTTATCTATAGATTCAATTGATTTTCCACTTCATTTTTGTATTGCTTAAATGCATCAATTGCTTCATCCTTACTATTAAGCAGATATATATAACAAAATCAAGTGCAATTGTCAATAAAGGTTATAAAATACTTTTTCCCACCACGAGATGGCGTCAACTTCATATCGCATATATATGAGTGAATTAAGTCTAAAGGTTTTAAATTCCTGTCAACAGACTTGTAAGGATGTTTAACAAACATACTTTCCACACAAATTTCACATTTCGATTTATCAGATTTGAAATAATGAAATACTTCTAAAGTAATCAATTTTTGCAAGGCTTTGTAATTTACATGTCCCAAATAGGCATGCCATAAATCATTTGACTCCAATAAGTAAACAGAAGAAGAATTCTTATTAATATTGTCAACAACCATTACATTCAGTTTGAAAAGGCCCTCAGTGAGGTAGCCCTTTCCTAAGAACATCTCATTCTTACTTATTACAACTTTGTCACTAACTAGGGCACACTTAAACCGTTCTTAACGAGCAGTGCAGCAGAAACTAAATTCTTCCTAATAGTAGGAACGTGCAAAATGTTGTTCAAAGTCAACGCCTTGTCGGATGTCATTTTCAACATTACTTTTCCAGTTCCTGCAATCTTTGTTGTTGTTGTGTTCCTTATGAACAAATCTTTATCGAACTCAGCAAGAGTGTACGTTGCAAAAGTTTCTTTTGCAGAGTAAATATGTCAAGTGGCACCTGAGTCGAGAAATCACTCCTTGGAATTTCTAACTAAGTTGCACTCCGAGATCATTGCACAGAGGTCATCTGCATCTTCCATCTCTTCCACGATGTTTACTTGACTTTTGCCTTTGTCGTTGTCTTTGTCTTTGTCCTTTCTTGGAGCACGACAGTCAGAAGACTTATGACCAACCTTACCACAGTTGTAACAATTACCCTTGAATTTCTTCTTGGCCTGTTCTGACTTCTGTCCGTTGGACTTCTTTCTCTTCTTGCCTTTGGTAGGAGTTTCTTCAACAATATTAACTCCAATTATTGTCGAACTCTTACGAGACTTCTTTTCGGCATTTTTGTTATCTTCCTCAATCTTGAGCTGAATCACAAGATCTTCAAGCTTCATTTCCTTACATTTGTGCTTTAAATAATTCTTGAAGTCGTTCCACGAAGGAGGTAACTTCTCGATCATTGCAGCCACTTGAAAAACTTCATTTACTACCATATCCTCAACAATCAGATCATGGAAAATAAGTTGAAGTTTCTGCACTTGTAATCCAACAGTTTTACTATCTGACATTTTATAGTCTAAAAACTTTGCGACCACAAACTTTTTCAAGCATGCGTTTTCTGTCTTATATTTCTTCTCAAGTGCATCCCACAATTCTTTCGAAGTTGTCATTGTACTATAGACATTATATAAGTCATCTTCTAAAGCACTCAGAATGTAGCCCTTAAATAGGAAGTCTGCATGTTTCCATGCTTCAATAATCATGAATTTTTCTCTGTCTGGCATTTTAGCAGCAGGCACCGGAGTTACTTCATTGGTAAATTTCTGCAGACCAAGAGTGGTAAGCCAGAAAAATACCTGTTGCTGCCATCCTTTGAAACTCACACCAAAGAATTTTTCCGATTTCTCTGCTGGTGGTACAACAGTTCAGGTTGGTGCAGCAACAATCACCATAACATTATCATTTGCCATTTCAGAATCTGTAATAAACAGAAATTGATACAACTGACTCAGTAAACAATAACTTAAATTGCAAACTTAATAGGAGTATAAAACCACGAAGGTTTTTGTCTCCACCAGAAACACAGATTAAAATAAAATAAATAATTTCCTTAAGATTGTTGCCAATCTGTGTTTAAAATCAGTAATACTGATTACCAGAAACTTTTCATAAAAACAAAGTTACCAAAGTTTCCAATGAACTAGTGAAGAACAGAAGAACAGAAATTAATTCACAAAATTAAATTTTGTAAAACATACCAAAATCTGGAAAAGACAGAACGAAAAAAGATCAAGCCCACTGAATGCACAGTGTCCCCTTAAGGAAATTATTCCCCTCTAGTATCCGAGGTTTGATTTGGAATATGTCCTCCTAGGATAGAATGATCTCAATCACCAGTGTATTGATACCCAAAACACTGGTGTCAGCGAGCCACTCAACGGCAGTAAAGTACACGAAAAATATTTGTGCAGAAGAAGAAGAAGAAATCAAAAATTTTCGTAAGTAAAAAGTCTGAAGAATAATTGATATTTATAGCCAAGAGGAACTGTATCCGAAAAGTTGCAACCTTTCAGAAACCACACGACCATTTCAGAAAGTTTGCAACCTTTCAAACGATCATGGTTGTTCCTGAAAGTTGCAACCTTTAAGAACAGTCATCTCCAACGGCGGGAAATTCAAATAAAACGGGAAAGTAATTTAAATAAAATGGATCACGCGGATCCGAGTCGGATCGGGACGTTTTGGTTAATTAACTAATTAATTGAAACGTTTTGGCCATTTAATTTTATTTAATTAATTAAATAAATAATTAAAACAAAACTTTGTCAAAAAATAATCTCTCGATCATTTTCCAAAGCAAAAGCCAAAGCCGAAGCCGAGTGACGACAACGCGAGGGGGGTCCCTCTTTCCAACCATTTTAACAATTAATAGAAGTGTTTCTCTATTTAAATTCTTCTATTTTTGTTTCCACCACCGATGAGGGAGAAATGTTTTTTTACTAAAGCATAAGAGGACTTTTCAAGTTCCTCTCTTTTCATCTTCCCTCCATTTCCCATTAACTCTTGCTATATACCCAATACACTCATTTTTAAATTAAATTAAACTAATAATTTCATAATAACAGGTATGTTAATTAATTAGAAAAACATAAGTTATAATTAACTACGTATACTTTTGATCTGAAATTCTCAATGTATACTTATAGGTATGTATGTTATAAGTTACATTAAAACAACGAACGAGCTTAACAGATAGTAGTTGATCAAACATATTGCAAAATTACGTAACTACTAAACAAAACATTTAACACTGCTTGCTCTTCTCATGGGAACATATGAAAAACTAACATACTAGCTATTGTAATCCCTTGTCTATGGAGTCTCCAAAGAGAAAAGATAATAAGTGCCATGCACCTTGAGGGAGGTGGAGTAGGAAGGACGACACAACTTTTTAAATTCCATACAACGTTCATCTTCACCAGAGTGCACGACAGCGTGCATGAGATTTAATCACGTCCAAATTACTGTCTTGGATTTTCCATATTTGAATATGTCACATAAAAATCTTGTTAAGTGAAGAGTGAACTTACAATAGGAGCTTCTTCCATCGAGTAGCCACAAGGACTAACTAGAAGAACAACATACATCAGACAAATCGCGCCCAAATTCAACAAAAGAAGCACTGGGGGGAGCCCTCCAAAATGAATCATCTTCTGCTACATAATTCATCAACTTCATACTTTATTGGAAGCAAAAGTGAATCACATTTGGTTCCTGAACTTGTAATTGATCGTACATTACTAAACTGGAATATACACAGAACTTACCACAAGTAAAAATGTACGCACATCTTTCTATTTAATCCCTCAAAAGGAAATTTTAAATGGAGCAAACCAAAATAGCTAACCTCTGGCCTAAAATTCTATCGTCTTACTCATTTCAAGGAAAAGGTGCGGAAGGGACCTGAATCACACCATAATAAGATTGTATTTCTAGAGGTTAATTTTCATGATATAAAAACATACCAAAGTTCTTTTCTACTTTTAAAGAACCAGCCAAAAATGATGATCATGTAACTCGGTGTTTGGATATTTTTTTTATTACAACAATAACATACTAGGTACGCAGACCTTACCACTACCTCGAGGAGGTAAAGAGGCTGTTGTGTTTTATTAAAGTTAAGAAAAGGTATTTGAAATTTAAGTTCAAAAAGAACATTTGGAAGTTGAAGTTGTGTCTAGGCATGATTTCCATTTGAAAATAAATTAAACTTTCGTGGGTGAAAACCATTACTTCACTTGAAATATTCCTCAAACCAATTTTTCAGCTTCAATTTTTTTATTCTAGTTGAACTAATGGACCATATACTAAAAAAAAATATTGATTTACAAATAATATTTCAATTTGAAGTTTAAAGAATGAAATATTATTGTTTAAAAACAAATGATGCGCATGCGTTAGGACAAACATTATTTGCAAAACAATGTCCTATAATTTTGACTATTCTTTCAAACGTCAACTTGAAATAGAGATTTTGAAGTTGAAAAACTTGATTGATAAATATTTCAAGTAAAATAAGGGCTCGTTTGGTGTGAGGGATAAGCATAAATAGTCTTGGGATAAAAAAATAGTCCTGGGATAAAATTTAGATGTCTTGTTTGGTTGACATGTTTGGGATAACTTATCCCACCATTTATAGCAAGTGATGGAATAAGTCATCCCATATACATGGTGGGATAAGTTATCCCAGGATAACTAACCCAGGATAGTTAATCCTGGGATAACTATGTGAAAGAAATCAACAAATGTGTAGAGGTTCCCTGATCAGTTGGATGAGTTAATGATAGTTAGTTGTTACGTGATTAAATGAGCTTAATTAATGATGAGCATAGTTGGTTAGAATAAGTCAGTTAGAAGTTTGTTAGACTTGTCGATCAGTACTGTATATATTGTAGCACAAACACATTCATTCAATACAATGCAAGATATTTTCTTCTTCTCTCCCAAATAGCTTTCTTCTTCCTTGCATTACATTCATCAATTGTTCATGGATCTTAGATAATTTGACAAACTAGTTCCCAACCAAACGACCTCTAATAGTTATAGCTCCCAACTTTCAAGTATTATTTTGATTTTTGCAACTGCAACTTAAATACTCTTTTTCTGAACTTCAGCTAAATATTGTCCAAATGGAGTTTTCATCGGCATTGTTTGCAACATAAATACAGCGTAAATCAATAGAAAGTTCTTGGTTAAGTTGATCTTTGCCAAATTGAAAGTCGCATGGTGTCTTGGGGAACCTTCATCCCACAAATGTGATCACATGGTGTGGATTAAACAAACGCTCACAGTTAGTGTGGATTGACAATTCCCCGAAGTAAATCTGATCACATGGTCTACAGCTTTTTGAGTAGCGTTATCTGCACCTACTTTCCTCCTCTGTCCAACCAAAACCCTAATGTAGTCCAAGATTAAAGCCTCAAGCACACCGTCAATGCATCAAGCTTTGCAAATCAACTGAGTTTGCATAGATTGATCCCTAAGGATGGCAATGGGGGTACCAAATGTATTTTGAGAATATACAATGTTCATAGACAAACAGTTGATTTCTTATGTGATTACAATGGCATTTAATGAACTTTTAGTCAATTTGGGGATATTGTAATTATTTAATTTGTAGCAGGTGCAGGCATTGTATAGTTCTCTTTTGGTATTAGTTAAGTATTTTTCATGAAAGAGGCCAATCATTTTTTAGCAAAGTCATATTAATTTGATATTTATTTATTGAGTTCACCAAGAGGATGGCTTAAATGTTCTAAGATATAGAAGTAGTTAAGGCTGACTAAAAGTAGTAATTCACTGGTGAAAACTGGATAAAAATAGGCTTATTTCAAAGGAGACTAGTAATTAATCCCTTTTTATATCATGACCAATCGTAACATGATTTTTTTAATTGAGTTGTTATTAGCAAAGAGACTAATAAATAAGTAAGAAAAAAAATTTTAAGTTTTAAATTAGTTTAAGTTAGTCCATATTAGAATTTAACTAAGATGCCACCCGCCCCCCATTTCCATACCTCTTTTGGACTTATACATGCGGCTTTTTTTTATCTTTTCATTAGACTCCTTTTTTCCTTGCGATGCAAAGGCAATGTCGGGCAGAGAGGCGAGAAAGAACACGTCATGGTCAAAGCCAAGCCATAAGGGGGAATGGGTCAGTCTCACGAAGAGAAGCGGAGAGATGATCATTGAAATTGAAAATTAAAATTAAAAAAGGGGGGAGGAAGCGATGATGAGGGTGTCAAGAAAGCGAGAAAAGCAAAGAAAAAAAGGTTCAGAAAGTCAGTTGACGTTTTTTTTTTTTTTTTCTTTCTTTTTTTGTTTTTTTCTTCTTCTTTCTTCTTTTTTTCTTTTTTTTCCTTTCAGAAAAGTCCGAAAAAAAAATCGTAAAAAATTGCAGTAATTGCCTAAAACTCGAAAACAAGATTTTTCACTTCTTTCTTTATCTTTTTTCTTTTTTGTTGTTTGCTTCATGAAGTCTTTTCATTATCGCTCCTTCTTCCTCTTTTTTCATTCAGCCCCACGCCTTATAAGACTTAACCCACAAGCAAAAAAAGGTAAATTTCTTCTTAGACTTCTCTTTACAGGCCTTTCTTTTCGTACAAATCGACCTTATTTTGCTAGAGACCTTTAAAAGGCGGTGTCCGGGATGATGTTGTCCCTGCAAGGTAAAGGTCGCGTTCACGAAGAGTCTTCCTACTCATCCTATCCCATTATATGTATGTGCTTATGTGTATGCTCTATATCTAGTCCTATGTTTAATCGATTTTGAATTTCCTTTCCTCGATTTTTCTTTTTCTGAAGGTCTGGGATCTTTCTCTGAAGTCTAATGGTTTATTTACGTCGATTCCTTTTTATTTTTTTTCCACTTTTTCGTTCCCATCTTTCCCTTCAGTTCCCAAAATTTATATAATCAATCGAATATTAAGCGTAATCCTTTAAGTTGGATATCAAAAGCGAATGAGCGAGCTAGTGATGAAGGAAAAAGGAGACCAGGATTTATAGTTTAAAGGAAAAAAGATAAGTTGAAAATAATTATTATAAGTTTATTAGCTTCAATATCCTCAATAGAATAATTATTATATAAAAAAATAAAATATAAGAAATATTGCTCCCCAGCTGCTCACACCATTGTAGCTAGAAACCTCCTTAGAGGTGAACATAGCAAGTAAAAGAGCTCCTTTCCACACACAAGAAACTTCACAAACTTTTTTCTCACATTCAGAACACACAAAAGAGGTATGTGCAGCAGATTGCACACATCATGACCAAGGCTCTTTCTTAAGGGTAAATTCGAAGTTCTAAGGGCTAAGTTGGGAGTATCCAAGAAAATTATCAAGGAGGAGTGTCAGAAAATGAGATATTTCTAAATAGTCTTTTGTTTAATGATTCCTTTTTAAAAATATTATGTTTAGTTTGTAAAGGAAAGGTAGTCCTTGTTTTATGAAATATGTTTTGTAAGAAAGTCAATAGTAATTGGATAGGTATAATCTCTACTAACTTTTGAAAAGTTTATATAGCTATGTGTGTCTAAGCCTTTTGTAATAGGCCATATGAATGACAAAAGGAAATTATGTTGAACCTTATCTTTTTCTTAGGAGTTCCGAATACTAACATACAAAACCATCATTATTTTATTATCATGCGGTGTAAGTAAGATGGATTTACTCAATTATAGAGCCATGATATTATGTTCAATCTCTTTAGTACATTTTTCTCTGTTGTAAAAACACATGCAAATTGAGATACTTGAAGTGTGTCTTCCATGGAGGTTCATATGGAAACATGAAGGCTATGACACTGGATTTTCTAAACAAGCAGAAATCCATCATGATGTTGCTAATCCTTTTCTAATTGAGCCCGGGAAAATCCTTTCGCTTCTTCTTTAACCGATGGTACACATGAAGCAAACTCAAATGAAATAGTTTCATTCTTGAAAAAGTTAAATATCTTAACAATATTATCTCGTGCTGAAAAAAGTATTGGCATTACAAAACTTGGAGCTTTTAGTCATTGAAATTTGTAATTAGGAGCATGTACTCATATTAACTAATTAATTCCTGAAATATCAGGCTCCTTCAATCCCATCATTATTTTTTCTTTATTTCATAGTTTTAGGGTTTTACCTTTGCAGTAAAGCATTTCACGTGTATATTTTATATCAGATTAAACTTTTATACGTCTTTACTAGCTAAATCATTTATTTCTTCTGAAGTTAAAGAAAAGAAATCATTGTTCAATTTTTTCAATTAGACAGAGTATGTAGTAGTACTGAGTATAGTACACCTAAGGGATTTGTTACATAATACTCCATTTAACTGTAGCAGGGATTTGTTTTGTGGTACACCTAAGGGGATTTGTAGTACAAGTAGATAAATTTATAAAATTTTACAATATATAATGTTTCTAGGGACTTGTTTGTGGATATTTTGTTAAGCAAATTTATTGATATCTCTAAAAATAAAAAAATTTGAGTCAAATTGGGAGGGTTCGGTTATGACCCATCATTTAGCCCATCTTCTTTTTGAAACAGATAAAATTGTATTCCTCAGAATTAATGTTGGAGACCTCCAAAAAACTTTAAGATTTTAGATTACTTACAAAGATCCCAAGAAATTTACGAATTGTTCTGCTTCTTCTATACAAGATTCGTTACACCAAAAATATAAGGTGGCAATGCATCTATCATTAATTTTCTAGATGTTGTGTATCTATCTTTAAAGCATCTTGCATTTCTCTCCTTCCTAATTGTCCATCAAATACAAGATGGAATTAATCTCCGGCATTTATTTTCACTCTTATTGCGCCCTTTCCTGATCCAGCAACTTAAGAGACCTGTTGTGTGCTCTGGCATTGTCCATTTAAGCTCTGTTAGTTGAAAAAACAGAGACCATAATTGAGAAGGGAATTTACAATGAAGGAAGAGATGGTTGTTGGTCTCTCTTTTTTCACAACAGAGAAAACACCTGGACGGAGTTTGGTATTGACCCATCTTGATTCGCCCACCTTCAACTCAAACGACCCATTTTCCACCCCTACATCTGATAGACTACTGAGCTATGATTCTACCCTGGTAATTGCTAGGAATACAAGAAATGGAGATGCTAAGATGACCTAACTACTCTAGGAATTGGCTATAAATGCAAATACTGTGATCTTAGCCAATCTGAATCATGAAAACACCTTGCCATAATCACAAATATATAGTGTTAGTTTATTGAATTGTGATGACACCCTTTGCCTATGGGAAAAACTAAAGAACCTGTCTTTGAACCTTTAATATGGAGAAAAAGACAAAACACTAGAGTAAATATTGATATTCAATAATTTATTAATTTATTCTTATGTTGGTCAAACTCCCCAATAATATTGATGGTGCGCGTCAGATTCTCCTAAAGTAGTATATTTTTTGAGGATCCAACATGAGTTTGACAATATTTTTGAAGAGGCCAAGCGACATAAACTAATGTTTTCTTTGTTTCAATTTATATGACATAGATTGGGTTGACATGTAGTAAAAGGTAGAAATGAATTCTGAAACTTGTGGTCTTAAATATGCCTTTACATTTCTGTGGTCGTAAAGATGGAATAACTATTTGTGTGAAAATGGCTCGTTAACGATAATATGAGGAGTTCAAAGTTTATTGTTTTCAAATATAGAAATGTATCATTATTTTTTAAATGTACTTAAAAAGAAATATTGTCTTATAAATGAAACAAAGTGAGAACCCTGAGGTCTCAGGTTCAAAACTCAGTGGAGACAAAAATCATTAGGTGATTCATCACATACTGTCACGCTCCAACTCTACACCCTGGGCGGAACTGACACTCGAGAACCATTGTTGGCCCCAAGTGAACCCTTGGTCTGGCTTAACTTGTAGTGGAAGACTCAAATCATAAGAAACAACCTCAAAATATAACTCATGCAATAACTTGGAATGTCTTAAAAGAACATTCGACTAGCCAAAATGGCAACTCAATGTCTTAACATAAACAACTGAAAATGGAAAGACTAGTGAACTATAAATATCAGTCTATGAAGCCTCTAAAACAATGAGGGATGTCGGGACAAAACCCCTGATCATCCTAACAACTAAAATACTGAAAACAATGAAAAAAGGGTCCTTCGGAAAGCAAAGAGGCTCACCAACTGACTCTAAGTGCTTAACTGGATCAATGAGGCACTGGATGATGATCCGGGTTACCTATATCTGCATCATAAAATGATGCAGGCCAAATGACATTAATACATTGAATGCGAGCATGCGAGGGGAAAACTAAACATGATATAAGCTTGAACTGAATTTTGAAAGAAACACTTACCTCAACTTTACTCAACTCATGGATACTCAACTCAATGCAGAAATAAACAACAATAAAGATGCAATTCATATAAAGCATTTAAAACAGTAGGTAACAACTCAATATACATATATAATAAAGTAATATAATTTTGTGGGAGTTTCTCGAACTGGCAACCATCATTATAAGTTATGTGATGATACAGCGTCTCGCCCACGCTGCCAGAACTATCCTATAACTTGTCGAGATATAGAACGCCTCAACTAAGTGGATCCACTAGTCTATGCTAAAAAGCATTAAGAAATAATCTAAAAAGTATGACCCTTTCTACCCACGTTGGCTACATGATTTATGGAGACATGAGTTGTTATGAACTCGTCCCCATATCAGTGCTCAATACTACTCCCAAAATAACTCATCTCATATGTTTAAAACAAAACTCTTTCTGTGGTTTAAGATAATTACTCAAAAACTAGCTCAAAGGCTCTCTTGGAAATTGGTGTTTCCTCTCTTGTTTAAAATGTGAAAACATTTACTCATTTGGGAATACTTAGTCCCCACATACCTTTTTTGAAGAAATGAACTTCATTTGTTACTCTTACATAACTCAAAACTCAAGTCTTAAAACAAGTTTAAAGCATTTGAAAAAGACTTTTTGAAAGGACTCTAAGAACTCTTCAGACTTGGCTCTTAATTTTCCTTGAATTTGAATTTATGGATTCAAGGATTGTGATTTGTGATAGGAAAAATCTCATGATGTTAGGAGTGTTTTTAAATAGTTAAACATGAGAAACGATCAAGAAATCACTGTCTGGAAACAAGTCCGCAACGCGGAAAAGCATTTAAATATTTGGTCGCGAAATAAATTTTGAGGCAGAAAGGTACGTGACCGCTCCGCGATGCGGAGAGAAAATTCCCCATCTTGAGGAACAGGTCCGCGACGCTGACCTAGTACCCAGATTCGTCCGACTTTTTCCTTCTTCGTTTTCTAACCCCAATTCGTCTAAAATCAATTCTTTTTCTCAAATTCTCTTTAGATTCAGATACCCAGTATATATACACAAGAATCTAACTCAAGCAAACAAAACTATAACCTCAAGAAACTCCTCAATCTCAACCCAAATTCAAGAACAAAAGTAATTCAAGCACACATATCAAGAACATTCAAACTTCCAAACTTTTTAGGATGACTTCACGCTGAAATAAACATGTTTGACATGTGAGTGAACGAACCCAACATTATGAAAGTCTCACATACCTTGTAGGATCAAATCTTTGACGAAATCCGCAATCAATTCCTCTTGAAGAAGACGAATCTTGACTTTCCTCTTCTCTTCTCTCTTGAGTTCTTCTCTCTAAAACCTTAGCGTGAATTTTCAATTGTGAAAAATGAACCAATTCAGTTTTGACCCTAATTAATTCACTGAAAACGAATTAAATCAATTGGGTATGGAAAAGACTATAATACCCTTCTAAAATCCGGTTTTGGCTTTTCTTATCTAGACAGCCCGACTTCCAATGGGCATATCTCCCTCATATGAACTCGAAATTGAGCAAACTTGGCGGCGTTTGAAAGATAATTCAAATATCTTTCCTACGGTATCCTTTAGCACACCTAAATAATCTTGATCTAGGAGTTATTTTCATTTAAAGTTGACCCAAAACTCATACTTAACATAACTTACCCAATTTTCAGATTTTTCATTCTTTCCAAAAATGACTCTTTCTAATTCCAGCTCTTTTACTTAGCTAGGTGTTACAATATCTCCCCCTCTGGAACATTCGTCCTCAAATGGGATCACTCTGAGTATGCTAAGGTTGTAACATCTACCATCTAGCTCAAACACCCAACAAGCAAAAATGTAAATACAACATGCCAACTTAAAATAAATGCCAAGAAAATGATTAGTACCTTAATTTGGAACTTCTCCAGATTCGAAGAGATGTGGTTATCTCTTCTTCAAATCCTCCTCAGCTTCCCAACTAGCTTCCTCAACAAACTAATTTCTCCACAAAACTTTGACTGATGCTACCTCTTTTGTTCTCAACTTGCAAACTTGGCCATCTAAAATCTGAACAGGAATCTCCTCATAAGATAAGTTATCCTTGATACCTATATCTTCAGTAGGTATGATAAGTGAATGATCTCCCATGCACTTCTTCAACATGGAAATATGAAATACCGGATGGACCACTGCTAACTCTTGTGGTAGTTCCAACTCATAAGCTACATTACCAATCCTTTTGGATATTCTATAAGGACCAATATACTGGGGACTAAGCTTCCCCTTCTTACCAAATCTCATAACACCCTTCATGGGTGAAACTTTCAATTATACCCAATCATCTACTTCAAACGCTAACTCCCTTCTCATAACATCAGTATAGGATTTCTGACGACTCTGCGCTGTTTTCAACCTCTCTTGAATGACTTTCACTTTCTCCATAGCTTGATGAACTAAGTCTGGTCCTATCAACCCAGCTTCACCAACCTCAAATCACCCAATTGGAGATTTGCATCTTCTCCCATAAAGAGCTTCATAAGGAGCTATCTGAAAGCTAGAATGGTAACTATTGTTATAAGTAAACTCAATGAGAGGTAGGTGATGATCCAAATTACCCTTGAAATCAATCAAGCAGGCCCTCAACATATATTCTAAAGTATGAATAGTACGCTCTGCTTGACCATCTGTCTGAGGATGAAAAGCAATACTTAGGTTCACCTTTGAACCCAAGCCTTTCTGAAAAGATTTCCAGAATTGTGCAGTAAATTGTGCACCTCTATCTAATATAATCGAAACATGGACTCCATGCAGTCTTACTACCTCTTGAATGTATAACTTAGCATAATTCTCTGCTGAATAGGTAGTCTTTACCGGTAAAAAGTGGGCTTATTTTGTCATTCTATCAACAATCACCCAAATGGAATCATGTTACCTGCGAGACCGTAGCAAACCTGTGATGAAATCCATATTGATCATCTCCCACTTCCATTTCGAAAGTTCTATATTCTAAGCCATACCACCGGGCCTTTGGTGCTCTACTTTAACTTGTTGACAATTCAGGCATTTAGCAACGAATGTAGCAATACCTTTCTTCATACCATTCCACCAATATACCTCTCTCAAGTCATGATACATCTTTGTGGAACCCGGATGAATGGAATATCTAGAGCTCTGAGCTTCTTCCATGATCCTCTCTTGGAGTTCATCCACCCTTGGTACACAGAATCTACCTTGATATCTCAATACACCATCTCCCCCTTGTTCAAAAGTCATTACTTTTTGTTTATGAACATTTGCCTTCAATTCAAGAAAAATAGGATCTTGGTTTTGTTTCTCTTTTACTTCTGACACTAATGATGATTTAGCCCCATTCATCACCACAGCTCCTCCTTTTGTGGAATCTATTAGTCGAACACCTAATCGTGTAAGTTTGTGCATATCTTTCGCTAACTCTCTCTTTTCTTCCTCAACATGGGTGGTACTACCCATAGACAACCTGCTTAAGGCATAAACACCACATTAGCCTTACCTGGGTGATAGAGGATACATATGTCATAATTATTGAGTAACTCTAACCATCTTCTTTGTTTGAGATTAAGCTCCTTCTGACTGAATACATACTAAAGTCTCTTATGGTCGGTGAACACATCCACATGAACACCATAAAGGTAATGTCGCCATATTTTCAAAGCAAATACCATGGCAACTAATCTAGATCATGGGTTGGATAATTCTTCTCGTGAACTTTCAACTGTCTGGAAGCATAAGCAATAACTTTACCATTCTATATTAACACACAACCCAAACCAACTCTGGATGCATCACAATATACAACAAAGCCTTGCGTACCCTCTGGTAAGGTCAATACTAGGCATTAGTCAACCTAGTTTTTAATTCCTGGAAGTTTTTCTCACAAGCTTCAACCATTGAAACTTAACTGTTTTCTGAGTCAACTTGGTCAAAGGAGATGAAATATATGAGAACCCCTAGACGAACCTTCTATAATATCCAGCCAACCTCAAGAAACTCCTAATATCAGTTGGAGATGTGGGTCTAGGACAATTATGCAGTGCTTCTATTTTCTGAGTATCAACTCTAATTCCATCACAGGAAATAATGTGGACTAAGAATGCCACATACTCAAGCTAAAACTCACATTTAAAGAACTTAGCATACAACTCTCTATCATTTAGAGTTTGGAGAACTATTATGAGATGGCTAACATGATCTTCCTCATTCCTCGAATAGATTAGAATGTCATCAATGAACACGATCGTAAACATATCTAAATAAGGCTTGAATACTCTATTCATAAGGTCCATGAATGTTGCAGGCGCATTGTTTAAACCGAATGACATGACCAAAAACTCATAATGACCATTACGGGTCCTGAAAGCTGTCTTTGGAGTATCATATTCCCTTACTCTTAATTGATGGTAGCCAGATCTGAGGTCTATCTTAGAAAAACAAGTAGCACCCTGAAGCTGATCGAAAAAATCGTCAATTCTCGAAAAAGGATACTTATTCTTGATAGTAACCTTATTCAACTGACGGTAATCTAGACACATTCTAAGGGAACCATCTTTCTTCCTCGCAAATAAGACCAGAGCGCCCCAAGGTGAGACACTCGGTCGAATAAAACCCTTATCAAGGAGATATTTCAATTATTCTTTAGCTCTTTCAAATCTTCTGGAGCCATTCTATATGGAGGAATAGATATGGGACGAGTATCAGGAAGAATATCTATACAGAAGTCTATTTCTCTCTCAAGAGAGACTCCAGGTAGATCATCTGGAAAGACCTCTAGAAACTCACTCACAACAGGAACTGACTCAATGGGAGGTGTCTCAACACTAGAATCATTAACTCGGACTAAGTGATAGACACAACCCTTGGAAACAAAGTTTCTCGCCTTAAGGTACTAAATGAAACGACCCTTAGGCACTGCTGAACTACTCCTCTACTCAAAGACTGGCTCATTAGGAAACTAGAATTTGACAACTCGAGTTCTACAATCCATGGAGGCATTACAGGAATGAAGCCAGTCCATAACAAGAATAACATCAAAATCAACCATGTGTAACTCAACTAAATCAACCATGGTGCTTTTGTGATTGGCAAAAATAATACAATCATAATAGACTCTCTCAGCTAGAATAGACTCACCAATAGAGGTGAAAACATTGAAGGGCTCACAAAGTTTCTCAGGAAGAACATCAAAATTCATCACAATATAAGGAGTCACAAAATATAAACTCACTCCTGGATCTAGCAAGGCATAAACATCAAAAGTAAAGACTTTGATCATACCAGTGACAACATCTGGAGAATTATCTTGCTCTTGACGACTAGTGATCGCATATAGGTGGTTTGCTCCTTCGCTAGTCCTTGAAGTAGCTCCTCTAGGTGCAACCTTGTTTGGTGGAGCAATTGAAGAAAATTGGGCTCTATTGCCCCTATTTCCATTGCCCTGCCTGTTCTTAGGACAGTCTTTCATGACGTGACCTTCTTGACTGCACTTGAAACATCCAATAGAGCCATCGCGACAAGCACCTGGGTGGTTCCTACCACACTTAGCACATGTAGGAGCCCAATTACCTTATTGTACCATACTACCCTGAGACTGGGAGGTCTAGCTTTGAAATTCTGCGAATTCTAACTATTATACTCACATTTGTTCCTTGGTGCAGGTGCACTAGCAAATGATGGAGAAGGTCCCTTTTGCTTATGTTGAAAGAAAGAACGATTCACATTACCCCTTTGCTGCTTGGACTCATTCCCTGTCTTAGCTTTCTTGTTTCTGAATTATTCTCTATCCTTCAGCTTCTCTTCCTCAACCTGTTGCACATAAACCATAAGTCTCTCTATATCCATGTCCTCTATTAGCATTGTTGCCTTTCCCTCCTTACTTGACAAAAGAGACAATCCAGCAACAAACAGACTCATCCTGCTCCTCATATCTGCAACCATCTCCGGTGCATATCGGGAAAGTTGGGTGAACTTCAAACTGTAGTCATGAACACTCAAAGAATCCTGCTTAAGAGTAAGGAATTCTTGTACCTTGGATTCTCTCAGTTCACAGGGAAAGAAACGCCCCAAGAAAGTCTCCTCAAACATAGCCCAACTCAAAATTGGTGCACCCTCAACTCTACCCTTATTCCACTGGTCAAACCAAGTCCTAGCAACACTTTTTAGTTGATATGCAGCTAGTTCCACTCGTTCAACATCGGTGACGTGCATAACATCAAACAGCTTCTGCAGTTCCTCAACAAAATTTTCTGGATCCTCAGTAGTGCTTGAACCAGTGAAGCTTGGAGGATTCATCTTTAGAAACTCACGGATTCTTGAAGTATCATTCCATTCCTATCAATTCTCTCTCTGACCAGTTTGATTCGTAACAGCTTGACTTAACGTTATGATCGCTTCCTTGAACTCAGCATTGGTGACCTCTCCCTGGGGTTCCATTTCAAGTGCATTAGGTACCCCTTGATCCTCAACATTCCTCATAGCAGGACAACCTCTGACAGCTCTTCGTGGAAGCATGATCAACTGAAAGACACACGCAAGCACGAGTTAGAAGGAAACTTTATAGAGATTAACTTTATCGCACAAAATGAATATGAAAGAAGGGAGATAGTTCCTAAATATTGCAGCTTCCTAATTATAGATGTTGCGTGCTTCACACTTATAACTAGGACTCTACATACATGGCTTCATAGACTCCCTAGGACTCTACATACATGGCTTCATAGACTCCCTAGGACTCTTGAACTCTGTACTCTGATACCAAGTTTGTCACGCCCCGAGCCTACACCCTGGGCGGGATTGGAACTCGAGTGCTGGCCCCAAGCGAACCCTTAGCCTGGCTTAACTTGTAACGGAAGACTTAAATCATAAGAAACAACCTCAAAAGATAACTCATGCAATAACTTGGAATGTCTTAAAAGAACATTCAACTAGCCAAAATGGCAACTCAATGTCTTAACATAAACAACTGAAATGGAAAGACTAGTGAACTATAACTATTCGTCTACGAAGCCTCTAAAATAATGAGAGATGTCGGGACAAAACCCCTGATCATCCTAACAACTGAAATACTGAAAACAATGAAAAAAGGGGTCCTCCGAAAAGTAAGGAGGCTCACCAACTGACTCTGAGCGCTCAACTGGATCAACGAGGCGCTGGATCCTGATCATGGTTACCTATATCTACATCATAAAATGATATAGGCCAAATGGAATTAATACATTGAATGTACGAGCATGCGAGGGGAAAACTAAACATGACATAAGCTTAAACTGAATTCTGAAATAAACATTTACCTCAACTTTACTCAACTCATGGATGCTCAACTCAATGCAGAAATAAACAACAGTAAAGATATAGTTTATATAAAGTATTTAAAATAGTAGGCAACAACTCAATATACATATATAATAAAGTAATATAATTCTACGGGAATTTCTCTAACCGATAACCATCACCATGAGCTATGTGATGATGCATCGTCTAGCCCACACTTCTAGAACTTTCCTATAACTTGTCAGGATATAGAACGCCTCAACTAAGTGGATCCACTAGTCTATGCTAAAAAGTATTACAGAATCATCTAAAAAGTATGACCCTTTCTACCCACGGCTACATGGTTTATGGAGACACGAGTTATTATGAACTCGTCCCCATATCAATGCTCAATACTACTCCCAAAATAACTCAGCTCATATGTTTAGAAACAAAACTCTTTCTGTGGTTTGAGATAATTACTCAAAAACTAGCTCAAAGGCTCTCTTAGAAATCGATGTTTCCTCTCTTGTTTAAAATGTGAAAACATTTACTCTTTTTGAAGAAATGAACTTCATTTGTTACTCTTACTTAACTCAAAACTCAAGTTTAAAGCATTTGCAAAAGACTTTTTGAAAGGACTCTAAGAACTCTTCAGACCTGGCTCTTAACTTTCCTTGAATATGAATTTATGGATTCAAGGATTGTGATTTGTGATAGGAAAGATCTTATGATGTATAAGAGTGTTTTTAGATAGTTAAACATTAGAAATGATCAAGAAATCACTGTCTGGAAACAAGTCCGCGACGCGGAATGCATTTAAATATTTGGTCGCAAAATAAATTTTGAGGCAGAAGGGTCCATGACCACTCCGCGACGCTGAGAGAAAATTCCCCATCTTGAGAAATAGGTCCGCGACGCGGACCTGGTACCCAGAATCGTCCGACTTTTTCCTTCTTCATTTTCTAACCCCAATTCACCTAAACTCGGTTCTTTTTCTCAATTCTCTTTAGATTCAGATACCCAATATATATACACAAGAATCTAACTCAAACAACTCAAGGAAACAACATTATAACCTCAAGAAACTCCTCAATCTCAACCCAAATTCAAGAACGAAAGCAATTCAAGAACACACATCAAGAACATTCAAACTTCCAATCTTTTTAGGATGACTTCACGCTGAAATAAATATGTTTGGCACGTGGGTGAACAAACCCAACGTTATGAAAGTCTCACATACCTCGTAGGATCAAATCCTTGACAAAATCCGCAAATAATTCCTCACGAAGACGATGAATCTTGACTTTCTTCTTCTCTCTAAAACCCTAGCGTGAATTTTCAATTGTGAAAACTGAACCAATTAAGTTTTGACCCTAATTAATTCACTAAAAATGAATTAAATCAATTGGGTATGGAAAATACCATAATACCCTTCTGAAATCCGGTTTTAACTTCCCTTATCTAAACAGCCCGACTTCCAATGGGCATATCTCCCTCATACGACTCAAAAATAAGCAAACTCGGCGGAGTTGGAAAGATAATTCAAAGATCTTTCCAAAGGTATCTTGAAGCACACCTAAATCATCTTGAGTTAGGAGTTATGGTCGTTTGAAGTTGACCCAAAACTCATACTTAACATAACTCACCCAATTTTCAGATTTTTCATTCTTTCCAAAAATGACTCTTTCAAATTCCAGCTCTTTTACTTAGCGAGGTGTTACACATATGTCCTAGACTTGGTGGACAGAGTAACCTGGTACATGTTGGTGGTGGAAGGTGGTAGGTATCCCGTGGAATTAGTCAAGGTGCGCGAAAATTGGCCCGGACACCACAATCATTAAAAAAAATGTATAATTATAGTCTTATAGAGGAGCATTTAAGTGACTATTTTAATGTGAACTGCTCCTTTAGCCCGGAGATGGGCTTTTACCAATAATTAATAAAATCACGGAACTCAATCCGAACATACTTTAATTGACATAACAATAAATTTTTGAAATCAAGACAAAAATGAAAACCCATAAGAAGATAAAAGTTTAACTAAAGAACCTTAAATAACTAAAAGAAAATAAAAGGCCCAGACAAGTCGAGAAGAGGTTGGAAGGTGGCCACTCATGGATTCTATCAAGAGTATAGATTTGCAAGATGAGCATTGAATTGCCCCGCAACTACAATATGATGAAAAGTAACAACCATGAATCTCTAAATAACAAAATCATTGGATTTTAAAGGTCCCAACTGTTTGTAACGTACTTGTCTTTTGTTAAAGAAATAGATCTTGGGTTTAACTCAACCCCACTGACTCATAAGAGGAGGATTATCGAGTAAATTCTTGAATTAGTCACCACAAAAACATGTATTTTTTTCCTAAAATGTTGGTCATTTCTTCTCTAATGCTTGCCCTATTAGTCATCAATTTATTAACTCTTTTTCTTTCTATGCAACCAGTTGATTTGAGGTCATTATTATCTTGCCTTTCTAATTACATTTCTTTGGTGAATAAGACATAGTGGTAGGTTCTATGACACCGGACTCATCTCCCTTAAAGCTTATTTTTCTGGTACTAGTTGGTCTTCGTTGTAACTTTTTTTGTTGAAGCCTAGTCTTTGCTTCAGATACCACCTTCGGCCTCAAAATTGACCGGTCATCTTCATCTTCCTCTTCACCTTTCCATTTATAATCAACGATGGCTAAATGTTGAGCAAATTATTGTTTTTGTTCAGAAGTTTGACTCTCTTGTATTGTTGTTAAGGTCACATCTTGCATTTCCTGGGAAGATCCATATGTTGTGATCTCTGTTACTATAATATCCACATGTCATTAGAAGTCCTTTTCTTGAAGATTACCAAGTCCCCCCCCCCCCCCCGGTCTCTTCCTTGCCTCGTCCTTTAAAAGTCAATGCTTCTACTTGAATCCTTCAACTTCAATAAAATATTGCATTGAAAATCTAAGTATTTGGGGGTGAAATTGATCTTGAATAGTTAAATAAGAAAAGAGGAAAGAAAAAAAAAGATTATTAGGTTTAAGGGGGAGAAAGGAGACGATCAAATCTTTTATTTTTGATGAATCTTTTAATTGGATTTGGGTCAAAGAATATGGATAGGAGTTGGGCAGGTGAAAAAAATTTGGTGGGTCCAATTAATAATAATAAAAATTAAAAAATAAAAGGCTTTTGTTTTAGAGTCTGGAACATGATTGAGCCATTAAAAGATAAAATTGACACAAATAAGTGTATTTTTTTCTTACATTTTATAAAGTAGAAGTTTTTTTTGCACTTAATAAAGTAGAAGTTTTTCTTACACTTTATAAAGTAGAAGGTTTTAGTTTACCAAAAACTTTTTACTTTCTTCCTCAATTTCCCAACCTAACAATCAAACAATTCGACCCCTCTTTTCAAATTTGAAAGTTCTCATGTGAAGTTTTTCGAACAATTGGAGGTCTATAGCACAACTTGATAACCTAACTTATTGTGTGAGTTCCACACACAAACATAACAAAATAAGATCAAAACCACATAATGTTTACAAGTTGACAAGCCTTTCAAATAGAGTATAATAACAGACTAATATCATATCTTAGTCGAGCTCCTGTCTCAACAAATATTAACATTTCTCTTCGACAAAGTAAGAGAACATCCAACGTGGTACTAGAACATGCATCTTGTATGCACCAGTAATTCTCAACTTTTTATATGTATGTATCTTCAGTAACATATGGAATTTAACATATTGCACTTAAGCTATGATTTTCTATTTAATTTGTTCCTTCTTAATCTTAAAGTATTGATATGTAATAAAAGTATAAAATATTTGAAAACACATAATATTTTGTTGGGTTGTCAAGTTGTTCTACGGTTATGCTATGAACCTCTAATCTTTCGAAACTCTTCAAATGAGAACTTTTGAATTTCAAAAGTGGAGTCGAATTGTCGGGTTGGGGACTAGTGTAGGGTTAGAAAATTCGAACAAGAAAGTAAAAAGTTTTTGACAAAGTAAATTTTTCTATGAAGTGTAAGAAAAAGTTACACTTTATAAAGTGTAAGAAAAACTTCTACTTTATAAAGTGGAAGAAAAATATTCGTTTATATTAAAATTTAAACGTTAATAAACTAACGTCGGCCGTTTATATTTTTTTATATATTGAAAGAAAAACTATGCTAAGCTTATTTTAGTTATAAACTAAAACGGTGACTTATTTGTGTCAGTTTTATCTCTTTATGGCTCAAATAAGTTCCGCACTCTTTGTTTTAGGCCTCATTTGTTTGCACTTAATGGAGATCTGAATCTGAATGATTCAGACATTTGGTCATTAAGTGCGTTTGTTTTTTTTATTAAAAAATTCTCTTAATGAGTTTGAATGGGTTTGAATGAATCAGATCTGTAACAGTCTTATTCTCATTCAGACCCTTTTAAAGACAGATTTATTTTCGGAAAAAAAAATTGTGCTCCATATTTTTTTCTTCAAAAAAAATTCAAGTCTCTCTTATTCTCCAGCTTTATTAATTATCTAAATTATTTTCCTTATACTTTTAATTTTTTATCCTGTGGCTTGTTTACCAAGAATTGATAAAATTTATTGTAAATTTTTTATTTTGACTAAAGTGCAAAACAACTTCATAAATATGTGATTTTGAAATTAAAAAAAAGATGACTATATTGTTTTCTAACAATTACTTTTATTATTATAATTTATATATATAGTCCACGTAGTTCCATTTTATTTTTATCAAAGTTAAAATATTAATTTATAATTTATATATATAGTCCACGTAGTTCCATTTTATTTTTATCAAAGTTAAAATATTAATTTATAATTTAAATATATTAACGTTTATCAAAGACTAGGTTTTTTTTCTAATATATTTTAATGTAATATTTAACTACTATTTTATTTGAATTATAATATTTATTGTGTTTACAGATTAATAAAAATTATATATACACACACACTCTTATATTCAGATGTTTAATAACAAACAATCTTAATCATTCAGATGTGCATTCAGATCTAAACATCTCAATCTTAATGAAAACAAATGAGGCCTTAAGAGTAATAGTGGACGACGAGAGAGAGCTACTCGGATGATAAGCACCCTTCATTTTCAACCCGAAGGTTGCGAGTTCGAGTCACCAAGGGAGCAAAAGGGGTGGGAGCTCCTAGGGAGGACAAAAAAAAGAAGAAAAAAAAAGTAATAGTGGACCAAAAAGATGGGGTTAAAAAAAAGAAGAAAAAAAAAAGTAATAGTGGACCAAAAAGATGGATTAAGAGGTATTTTTAACCCAATATGTGAATGAGGGGATTTTAAAACCTTTTCAGATAGTCTAGGAATTTTTTTGGCCCTTTTCTATTTATTTTTTTGATTATTGATTAAGTTTTTTTAATGATAATTATTTTATTTTTTTTGTAGTGCTAAAATGTGACACTTTTTACTTCTCTTATTATATTTAGATTTGTAATTTTTGTTTTACAAATGTTTAAATTCGTAATTTGAAGAGTTTGGTTTAAAAAAGTGTAGATGATGTTATTAGGAATAGTATTTCTTCAAAGATATGCGTTGGGAAGTTTAGATTTTATTTTAGGGATGAAATTAGTTATTATTTAAAATTTAAATTAATTATTTAGGTATTTTGTTGTGGCTAGCTTTCTTTTTTTAAATGACATGTTCTTTTTTTTTTTTAAATTGAATTGAAAGTTTTTTCTTTCTATTATTAAAACAAAATAAGGCATATTATAATTTATATGGATAGAATTTAGAACAAATTTTAGAAAAGAAAGGGGAAAAAAATACCTCAATCCACAATTTTTAACTTTTTATTTTTTGACAATAAGTTTTTGAGTTTATAATGGTAATTATCTTTATTTTGCCAAACAGTTTTAATTATTTTTTTATTATTAATTTTTTATGGTAATTATTTTTTTTTATGACAATCAGTTTTAAATTTATTATTATTACATTATTTTTTTAGTTGGTACTTATTGTTTTTTTTCAGGTGATGACACGTGACACTTTTTACTTCTCTTATTATATTTAGATAAATAGATAGATTATTGATTTTTTTTTTGACAAACAGTTTTGAATTTATTTTCTGGATTATTAATTTTTTATGGTAATTATTGCATTTTTATGACTATCAGTTTTTAAATTTTATTACATAAATGGTAATTATTGTTTTTTTTGGTGTGACGGGACATTTTTACTTCTCTTATGATATAGTTAGATTTTTTTTTTAATTGTGATTATTGTTTTTTTTATGACAATCAATTTTAAATTTATTTTTTTGATTATCAATTTTTTTTTTAATGATAATTATTGTTTTTTTTTTTTTGTGCTAACACATGACACTTTTTACTTCTCTTATTATATATTAATTATATATAGAGATAAAGATGATTTTCTTAATGGTAAAAATGACATAAATAAACTAAATATTTTAAAAACAAAATAAGGCATATTATAATTTATATGGATAAAATTTAAAACAAATTTTAGAAAAGAAAGGGGAAAAAAAAATACCTCAATCCACAATTTTTAAAATTTTTTTTTTTTTTGACAATAAGTTTTTGAGTTTATTACGGTAATTATCTTTATTTTGCCAAACAGTTTTAATTATTTTTTTATTATTAATTTTTTATGGTAATTATTGTTTTTTATAACAATCAATTTTATAATGACCCTTCATCGGAAGTATGAGTGTGAAGGACATTACTATTTATAATGATGTCCACGTGGACATATATATACATTTAAAATATATCATTAAATAGTGTAGGGGTAAAAGACCATTTTTAAAGTTTGATATTATTACAATAATTTTGATCAAACTTCGAATATGATAATTTAAAAGAAAGGATAAATTTAAGAGAAAGAATAAATTTATTTTATTATGATAATTTTTTTTTAATGATACTGACACTTAACACTTTTTACTTTTTACTTCTATTATAAATATATCATATATAGATAGTTTCAAACTGATTTTAAGAATTTGCCTAATTCTTCTTTTTTTATAATGATATAGGAAATTATCCTTCACCAAGTGGACAAAATAATTTTATAAAATCGGATAATTTTTCGTTAACCATCAAAGACATAGGTAATATAATTTCAAATAAAAATAACATAAATAAACTAAATTTTACTCCCTCCATCTCACAAAGGGTAACATGATTTGACTTGACACAAAGTTTTAGAAAATAAAAAAGACTTTTGAATTTTGTGGTCCTAAATTAAAATTATGTCAAATGTACTAAATTGCCCTTCAATCTTATGGTTTTAAATATGTCACGTAAAAAGTTGAAATTAAAATATTACCAAAAAAGGAAAAAAATTATTTTTTTTTTAAATAAACTAAAAAGGAAAGAAGGTCATTTTTTTTTTTAAATTGAGGGAGTAACTTTTAACTAATAATATAAATAATGAGTTTTGTGAAAGTAAATGATATAATTATGCCTTTCTCTTAAATTCTGTCATAACTTATTACATTAATTCAATTCAAAGAGTGACCCATAACTCCATGAGTATTAACCACGTATAAAAAATAAATAAAACAAAAATTAAGAAAAAGAATAATCAACGTTGTTTGTAGAGAGAGACAGAGAGAGAAATGGGTAAGGTAGCAACCACCACAGCAGCGCCGACTGAAATGAAGAAGAAGAAGAAGAAAGGCCGTCCTTCTCTTTCAGATCTCCATGAACGTGGCAATAAACTTTCCATTTCTACCCCTTCCCGTCGATCCAATCGCCGGAACCCTAATCCGAACTCGAATTCTCCGCCACCGGACTTCATCGACGACGATGACGAAAGAAAAGAGAAGAAAGTCAAATTAGTTGTGCGTTTGCCTGAATCAAATCAACAACATTTCGAACAAGATTCGTCTTCTGCCAATTCACTTTCTGATTCCGACGGTGATAATCACGACGCGTCTGTTAATGTTAAGAGAAGGAAAATTGATTCCGTGGATCCCAGATCTGACGACGTTGTTGCTGATCAGGTGGTGATTTGGAGTTTTTTGCTATTTTTCAAAATCTTAATTTATTGAGTCAATAAATGTTCTATTTTTGGAAAAATTGCAATTTTTTGTTTTTCGTTGGAAATTTCCTATGTTTATGTGATCCAAAACTTTTTTGGATTTGGCGCCTAACTTCAACGTTCCTTTTTTTTCTGGTGATTTTAAAGATCTGATGTGTTTTGACTGAGTCGCTGCTTTTTGATTTCAATGTATTTTCGAAATTTTAGAAAGTAATTAATTAAACTTTTATTACTTGCAGTTGCTTATTTTTCTTCTTCCATTTCCAAAAGTCGCCTACTTCATTTGAGTGTTGATGTATATTTAGTAAAAAATTGAATTTTGCAGGAGGAAAAGCTTTCGAAAGCGACGGACACATCAAATGGTGCAAATTCGAACTATTTTCACGAATTTTCGTTTTGAATTCCCAGTTATTGTTTTTAAATTCTGTTTATTGTTGGTTAGGGTCGCCATTGGTGTCCGGCCCCACAACACCTTTGCCAGACAAAAAGTTGTTGGTGTTCATACTTGACAGACTTCAAAAGTAAGATTTCAGATTTTTTCACTTTCTTTTTATTTTTTCCCTATCTCAAATTCTCTCTATGTTCAAATGCAGGAAGGACACTTATGGTGTATTCTCCGAGCCTGTTGATCATGACGAGGTATTCTTTTGCAAGAGACACATTTAATTGTATTTTTAGTAGATACTGAAATAGTTTCTTTGCAGATACCTGATTATCATGAGATTATACAGCATCCTATGGATTTTGGAACCGTGAGGAAGAAACTTGATGGACGACTCTACTCAAACCTGGAGGAGTTAGAGGTCGGTAAAGGATTACTCAATGGTCGAATGTATTCTATTTGTAGTAGTTGTGGATTCAACTTTCCATCGACACTCCATGGCTTACTTTGGAGACAATTATGGCTATTGATATTTTCTGCAAACTTGTAGATTCTTGTTTGCTGATGTTTTCTGTTGCCTTTTGTAGCATAATGCTGACTGCACGTTGAGTTAAGCACAAAATTCTTTTTAGGTTACAGTTTCCTGTTATAAGTTCCGATCTGGTGATATTTATTTTTGTTTTATCATTTAAGAAATTTCGTGACCATGCAAATTTAAAGTGGTTAAGGGAGGACCAATATTCTTGAATTTATCAGTTTGATATTTGCTTTGTTGGTCATTTATTAAAGCTTAGGAGTGTTGGCAAGATGTCTGACCTTCATAGCCATTAGAGTCCCTTGTTTTTGGATCCTTGTGTCCAGACTAATTCTCAAGGCTACAGTACTGCAGTCGTTGTTAACAGTGTTATTTAAATAAAAGAAGCTATGACTGTAAGACTTTTATGTTTGATTTGCTTTCAGTAAAGCTGAAGCTGTTGAACATGTTCATTGTCTTCCTCTTGGCCTTATCAGCCTTTCGTGCACAATTGATTTTATATATTTATTATCTTTAGTTGGTTTAGAATTCAAGACTTATCCTCATGATCATCTTTCTTTCTTGGTTGTTTAGAGCCCGTTTGGATTGGCTTAAAAAAAGTACCCCCTCCGTTTCAAAAAGAATGACCTAGTTTGACTTGAAACGGAGTTTAAGAAAAGAAAGAAGACTTTTTAATCTTGTTGTTCTAAATTAAAGTTATGTCAAATGTACCAAAATGCCCTTTAATCTTGTGGCCTTAAACATGCCATGTAGAAAGTTGAAGTTAAAGTGTTGCCAAAAAAGGAAATGGGTCATTCTTTTTGAAACAGTCTAAAGGAAACTAGGTAATTCTTTTTGAAACAGAGGGAGTAGCTTTTAAGTCAAAAATAAAAAGTCAAACTAAAATGACTTTTAAGTCAAAAAATAAAACGTAGGTGGAGACCAACTTTTGGTTTTTGATTTATATTAAGTCATTTTTAACTTATTTTAAGTCATTTTTCACCTTGTCAAACACTTCTTAACTTATTTTAAGTCATTTTTGACTTATTTTAAGTTATTTTTTATGTTTGTCTAACACTTTCAGAATTTAAAAACTGTCTTAAAAGCAGGTTTGACCAACTTTTAAGCCAATCCAAACACCCTCTTAGTCTAGAATTGGAAATTAATTCTAAAGATGAAAAAAAGAAGCAGCAAAAGAGGCATCAATATAAAGAAGTTAAAAGAATACGATAAATATGCAGGTCTCAAATTCCAGAATTTATGATGCATTTGGGGAAGGTATGCTTAAGGAGATGTAAATGTACCCAAATGCACTATCATCGTTAGCCTGAGGATGTTCTTCTAGTGTTTGTTTAGTCATGGTGTCTTATTTCTCATTTTGTTTAGCAAAATTTGTGTTAGGTTTCTGCTTATTTTCGCTTCTTTATACTTCTATTGGTTCAATTAGTATTTTTTTCATCATATGTTTTATTATTGGTGGGGTGCAATTGTGTTTGTCCTGAGAAAATGCTGCTGGAGTGGTAAACAGTTAAAATTTGATACTGACCTCTGGCACAATGTCGGCTCATGCAGGCTGATGTCTTCTTAATATGTTCAAATGCAATGCAATATAATGCCTCAGATACTGTTTACTTTCGGCAGGTGCGCATTAGCCTTTGTCTGCTTCCATTTTTTTTTTTGCTTCCATTATTTCCTGAACATATTGCTCTTTAGGCACGGTCTATTCAAGATCTGGCAAAAAGAGATTTTGATAATTTGAGGCATGAAGGAGAGGATGGTGAGCTGCAACCTAAGGTTGTTCGTAGAGGCCGGCCCCCAAGCAAAAATCTTAAGAAGTCTGAAGAGAGTTCTCCACCCCCAAGCAAAAACCTAAAAATGTCTGTTGAGGGTTCACCTATTGATTGTATTGCTCCTGAGCTTTCTTCAGGCGCCACTCTTGCTAGTGGAGAGGAAAAAGTCGGTGGATCTAATTCTTACAATCTAAGAAAGGGACCTATGCTTTATAAGTTCCGTTCTGCTGATATATCCACTACCTATCGCTCTCGTGGTGAAACTTATTCTGAATGGTTGGTTGATTGGAATGAGTTTCCAGGTTCGTACCTTACACTCTTTTTTTGTTTTTCTGCAATCTCTTTTCTTTTTCTATTTTGTTGAAAAAAGCTGATTGTTTTGTTACGTGCAGCTTCCATTTTGAGGGCTGATCTGAAGTATGGAAAGAAACATTTTTCAGTTGATGAAAACAGGCGTGACACATACCAACTATTCCGTCAGTCAGCTTCTTGTAGTGAGCCATCTTTGTTGTGGAATGCTGATGATCTAAAGCGGTTAATGGCAGTATGTACTTTAAAAGCCCATGTTTTTTTTTAATAACCGAGAAATTCGACAGCCAGTGACACAGGGTTTGAAAATCGGTTGATGATGGGCCCGCCTCTACCCTTCTCCACTTAAATACCAGGCTTTTTATCTGTGTTGAGGTTCAAACCTGTGACACACTCGACCTAAACATCCTATGTTGTGCTCTTACCACTAGACAAAATACCCTTGTGGCTTATGTTGCTTTCCTTTCTCTTTCTTTCTCACCTTTTCTTTTTCTTTTTCTCCCTGCTCTCAACGACTGCAGGGTGTTGTGGACGTTTTCACTGTTTTTTTTTTATAGCTGTGCAATGCCTTTTCAGGAAATACTATGCTGCTGCTGTCGAATTTTGCAAATTATTATTTTGCATTTCCGGTACACATTATCTTCTAAGACTACCTATTAAAAATGATAAAAACACTACCTTCTAAGACTCGACTTTGATGAAAATGGAGAAAAACAAACCTTTCCACCTCTATGTTGCTTGTAGGTATATCAACTGTACTGCAAGATAGAGTTCATGTTTTTAGTGCACTATATTGGATGGGCAACCATTAATTTGTTTCACTAATGATTCTGCTGAGAAGTATTAACAGTCTCATGCTGGACCTTCTAAACACTTTTTAGGGCTGATGCTCTCCCATCAATGCAATCAAAGAGTGGGGAAAAATTGCAGTAATCAGTCTGGTGTATTGTCACTCTTGCCAGATTACCTTGTCCCACCATCCCTGAAAGAAAATAAGATGCCTTTATTTTCTTGTGATTGTGTGTGATTATCTTTGATGTTGTCTTACACAACCAAGACTAATCTGACTATAATGCAGGTTGGTGTTCACATTGAGCAGCATGCATACGCTAGAAGCCTTGCCAGATTTGCTGCAGATCTTGGGCCGGTTGTCTGGAAAGTAGCTTCTAAGAAGTTAGAAACTGTTTTACCTGCTGAAGTAAAGTTTGGTCCTGGATGGGTAGGAGAAGGTGGAGGATCAACATTAAAGTCACCTTTTTCATCTCAGAACAAATCATCAGATTGCTTGGCAGCTGATCACCATTCTTCTAGAGCCGTTATACCATCTCTTCGGGGAGTAGGTTCTGCTGTCATATGCAGGCCTAGTGATGGAAATGTTGAAGCTGGTAAGACATTGAATAGCCAAAATGATGTAGCAGAGGCTAGTGGTGATTTTTCCTGTGCATTTCCTGCATCTAACTCCCAGGCTAAGCAGAAACCTTCCGGCAACCCAAGAAATGGTTTCAGTGGTATGATTGGGTATGATTTGTCTGCGCAAATGGAGGTAAAAAGGCTGTCCATGCCTAAAGGGGAACTGAGCCTACAAGAGGCCGCCTCAAGGCCTGGTGGTCAATTGCTTGGAACAGTTCCCAAAAGAGATGTTTCATCCTCTCATCAGTCGCCTTCAAACCGTGTCTCCTCTCTGGAAAACAGTTTACGAGAAAGCTGGAGTACATTGCATTCTCGGAATTTAGAGCAGACTTGGAGGGTTTCTGGAGATTCTCAACCTGCCTCTGTATCTGCAGGGCAGTATAGGGTATCTCTTCCGAATCCGCCGGACCTGAATGTGAAAGTCCAAACTTCAGGCTCCCCTAGTTCTAGTTTACGAGTTGGATCCCCACAGCAGCCAGATTTAGCATTGCAGCTCTAACTTATTTATTAGCCCTTTCTGCATTTGAACCAGGTGAAGTAGATTATTCATGTTAACCTAAATCATGGTAGGGGCACTAGGAAAATGGATGTATCCAATTTTTAGATTGAAACTAGGGAATTGGTATGTACAACATTTGAGAATTTGAACCCATGATTCAAATAGATAGTTGGGTGGGGAATATCCGCAGCCGATACTGCAACTCTGTAAGTAGCATCTCCCAAATATTTTGGCAAAAAACCAGTAGGTAGGTAATTAGGGGGGGGGGGGGGAATGGTTTTTGGCTTCTTTTTTTAAAAAAAAATTGATTTTGGTTATATATTACAACCCTACAATGCATAGCAACATAATCTAATCAAGTATGTGTCAACTTTTTATTATCATCAAGTTGATTTATATGGTGTACAATGTGGTTTAATATAATGCCATATAACCAAAAAATAGTCTACAATGATAACCAATGATTGTTTTGTTTTGCCTAAACACAAAAAACCTAATGTCTAAATTACGATGGATGATCATTAATGGGCATTGATCACTCACAACATATTTGATTATCAATTCAAATATTAATGTGTTCACATCTAATCGGGAAGCAAGTCTTATTTTATATATATATATATATATATATATATATATATATAGAAGATTATATTCTTCTTCCTTTGGATTTTGCTTTCCAACTTGAAAAGATGAAAAAACTTTTGTTCCGGATGGAACTTTGTTAGAACTACCTTCTGGTTTTCCAGAGATAATTTTTTCAACTTTCGTTGAGGATTTGGTCTTTTCTTCTTTCGAAGAATTGACATCTTTTTGAATTGCTTGGCTTTTACCTTTGTCCTTAGACTCAGGTTTTAGCATATCCATGCTTATCGATGAGATGTTTTGGCACTAGGTGCTAGTGGGACATCTCCTGCCACTTTATTGGGAGTAATATTCCCTTTAGGATTTGAATTCCTTTTTGGACAAGCGTCCAAATGTTCACATAGCAATAAGAATTCATTCATGTTTTCAACTTGATTTTCGCTGAGTTGATTGATTTCGTATTGCATTTTCCTTGCTTGTTCGGACAAGCTGGCTAATTCATCTCAGTTCCTTGGTATGTTACTAATCATGAAAGTGATCACAATCTAATCCTAGGAAATATATTCCTTAATAGTCTTAGTGACTATAGTATAGGGAAAAATGGAATAGAAATGAGTTATAAAAATGAAAATTGTTTCATACCAAAAAATTAAAATGCCTTTCGATATTTCCCAACGGATCATCGGATTTTACAGCTCAATTATTTGAATTTGGATATCTAGACAAAGTTTATTCAAAACCAGATCTACAAGAATTATCCAAACTACCGGAACAACTGAAAAATTCAGTAAAAAACTATGCGCAAGGTGACGGAGTCTATTGCAAATTCTTTAGCATTGCAATGGAAAGCAAGGACTTGCAATTATATTTTCCAACGATTAATTACATAACGGTGGAAAAATTAAAAGACTTCAACATTAAGGCAACTGGGGTTGACAAAAAACTTCCCCACTTGAATAAAAAATGGATACAAACAAAACGAGCTTTAGGAATAAAAACATTATATTTTATTCTTAAACGTTTGTATGTATAAAATGGTATGCATTGTGGTACGACATTGGTCTTAGTATATATTTCACCATCAGAATGATTAAATATGTTTAACCAGTGTTTTAAAAGGCCGGGGCGTGAGGCAGAGCGTTTTACTTAGTATAGGGCGAGGCGTAAGCCTTGAAATGTGGGGCGTAAGCCCTATGGATCTTTAAATTTTTAATTTACAATATAGTATAATAATATAATAAAACAAAATTATAAAAATACATCAATAGTTTGAAATAATTACAAACATGATTAAAGAAACTCATAAATAAAATTCCTCACATGATTATTCAAGTATAAATAATCTAACATCTTAACTTTCTAATAATAAAAGAATCATAATTTCTAAAAAAATTATTTCTATCATACTATACAATTTACCCCCCTAAAAGAAAATAATCAATAAAACTTACTAGTATTATAATAAAAACATCACTCCATCATGAATATAAATAAAATTACTTTCAAATAGCTAAATAAAATATGATAATTTTGAGATATATGACAAAACCATGAAGACCAATCATAAGTGAAAAAATAAAATTTCGCTACGTATTTTTAAAAGGAATGTTACGTAATATACAATCACCTTCACAGTGTTACGAAATAGTAAAGATCCAATACTACAACTTGTTATTTGAGTTACTCTCAATCTTCTTATCTCTATAGACTAAAAAATTATTACGTTTCATTCATTTATTCAAGAATTATGAGGGTCAACAATGTTAACTAAAAATTTTAATACATAATTTGTGCAAGATCTGTTAGGCGACCCCAAGCGTTGGGCGTTGAACGTGCTTAGGATGTACAGTCGGAGGTTTGGGGCGTAAGTCTTATAGAACTAATCCCCCACACTTGAGTCTTGGGGCGTTTTGCTAGAGCCCCGCCCCATGGCGAATCTCAACAGAGTCTTTTAAAACACTGTGTTTAACGATATGTATAAAAATGGTGTAGATTTGTAGAGTTGGTGTTATTATCAATTCTTATGTAAATAAATTGGTGTTCAATGTGGTATAATGTTAGTGTTCCGTTTCTCTTTTGTAATTATAATGACTTACACTATAATATAGTCGTCTGTAAAATAGATATTTTTGCACCAAAATTATACAATTTCCTTACAATAAAACACCAATTAAACTATAATCGTTTTAAATGCCAAACTTTAGACGAAATGGTGTACTTTAAAGTTTATAGTACGTGAAAAAACACTATTTTACAAATTGATATGTTGCGAATTTTCGTCATTAATTTGTTTCATACGATGAAATGGCTTTGAACAGATTGATATTTTGATTCGTGAATAGAATGTGTTTTTGTGGTTATGAGAGAGAAGCTTTTGTATTGAAGATTGAGAGAGAATCATGGACGTTGAAAAATTGATGGGGAGAAAACTACGGAAGGAATATTAAAAAATCATCTAGTCGTTGGTTTTAAAGTGTTTTTATTTTTATTTTTACCTAGTTTGTTTTGTTTGTTTTGTTAGAATTCTACTGCTATTGAAAAATTGATGGGGAGAAAACTACGGAAGGAATATTAAAAAATCATCTAGTCGTTGGTTTTAAAGTGTTTTTATTTTTATTTTTACCTAGTTTGTTTTGTTTGTTTTGTTAGAATTCTACTGCTATGTTTAGAAAAAAAAAGTAAACTATTGTTATATAGGGGTTATTTTGTTTCTTAAATGGTATAGGTATATTTATGTTTTTTACCCCTATAATGAGTTGGGAGGGAGTAAAATCCTTTCTTTCAAGTCCAAAAAACAGATATAAAACTACACATTTTCATAGACTTGTTGAAAATGTATAGATTTTTAGCTAAGCAATCTGACAAATAAAACTTGAAGGTAGAGATTGGTTGAAACATTAGCCAGCCTATGAAATAACGACACAGTGACAAAAGACAGAAGGCAGTATCATAATTTAAAAGAATAAATTACATCACTTCATAGAGTTGAGAAGAGAGAAAAAAGAAAATTAGTTCTTGGGGATGTTTTTGCCTACAATCTTGGCTGGAGCTATTCGCAAAAGATTTCCAGGCTTACCAGGAAGAGCTCCTTTGATCATTAGAATCTTGAGTTCATCATCGATCTTGACAATCTTGAGCTTTCTAATCTTTGTCTTGGTGCCTCCCATTCGTCCAGGCATTTTCTTGCCCTTATATACGCGCCCTGGGGTTGTCCCAGCACCAATTGATCCTAGTTGTCTATGACTCTTTGATCCGTGAGTCATTTGACCCCTCTTGAAATTATGCCTCTTGATACCACCTGCAAGCCAATTCCACCAGTGTCAACAATGAGATAGGGAAAAACAAGATATGATAAATAGAACTTGCTTTCTTTAAAGATAATCAAATTTGAGATAAAGTCACTTCTCAAGCAAGTGAGTGCTATATCTAGAGTCTAGACCGCCACCAATAGAGAACCAAAGAACTACATGTACCTTGACTTAATAGTTACAATACGTCAATACATGCACCTGTATGGAAGTCTCGTCTAGATGATACTAAAACAACTATTCAGGTTATTAGGAGAAGGTTATATAATAAAGCTTGTTGTTTGGAAAACTTTGAAGACGTGAAAAGCTGATAAATCCTACTTGCACATTTAAACATCTGAAAATGTACAATGGAATCAATCAGCATAAATAAACACTATGATCGACACCAGAGGATGGTATATACTATGATAGTAAGTCATGTTAACCAGAATATCAAGATATTCATTAATGAAGCTTATTTAGGTGCTGGAGCCATGCAACATGAAGAGGGGAGCTACCATGATGTTCAATTACAATGCCATTTTCAGATGGAATTGCAGTATTTACAGACAAAAGTACCGGTTATTGGGAAAAATCAATAGAAGCATTAATACAAACCAATTGGCCAAAAAGTTAATGATATAATGTAGCTCATGTAACAGGCATATCAAGTAGTCTTATAAATAAGCAAAATATCATATTTACATCTATAGTGATGCATAATACATTCTGGTTTAAGGTGTGCGTGAATAAATGAATTGCAATAACATAACAGACCGCAGTAATGCAAAACTAAAGACTTGGTATTTCAGATGTATCACGCTACTAAAACCAAACGCCACTTCGCTTTTAAATAACAACACCAACCACGCCTCTATCCCAAGCTAGTCAAAGCTGGCTATATGAATTTAGAATATCCATTTGAAACTAGATTCATTAACAATACAAGTTCTGTATTTCACAGTTCACTTATGTAAGACAATATATTCATAGCTCACTGATGATAAGAAAAAACTAATCACAATACATAAAATCAAGGTCAATTGTACACTTCATTAATCAAATTGGGATGAACTCCTAAAACCAAAAACCTTTAAGTTACTACTTCTAACCTATGGCTTTAGCTTATTTTTGTTATTTTGACTTTAAAACAAGCACTTTATAACTTTGCTCAAACAGTTGAAAACAATCGAAATGGGCACTAATCTGGTTTATCCAAAATATTGCCAAGCCTAGTACTTCATAGGAGGATAAATAAGGCTAAATTTAGATAATGACCCGAAAATGCAATCTTTAGGAAAATTGGAGTTGTAGAGAAACAGACCTTGAAATCCTTTTCCAATGGTTGTACCAGCGACATCGACCAAATCACCTTCTTTAAAGAGTTCATTAAAATCAAGTTTCTGTGTAACTTCAAATCCATCAACAGACTGAAGACGAAACTCCTGTAAATGACGGAGAGGAATAATCCCAGATTTTTCAAGATGTCCCATTTCAGGTTTAGTTAGTTTTCTATCACGAACTCGTCGATACCCAACTTGTACAGCACTATATCCATCTGTAGCTTCAGTTTTAATTTGAGTAATAATATTTCCCTCGCGAAACCCTACAACAGTAACAGGCACCACTGTTCCTGAATCTTCAAAGAAACTCATCATTCCAAGTTTGGTTGCCATTATTCCGACTCCAGCTTCAAGTGAGGCAGAGATAGCGGGAGATGTTGAGATGCGGAGGATTGAAAGAGGTTTATGTTTGGGGAGTCGGAAAGAAGGGAGAAATGGAGAGTGCAAAGTTAAGGGTGTGATTGTGGTGGAAGTGGGTAGGGTTTTGAGGTGGAGCTTGGCGGTGGGCATTGTAGAGAAAGAAGAGAGAGACATGGCTGATTGGTTTGCTGAGAAAGAGAGGAGTAAGGGGGAAAATGCTCTGTTTTAGGATTTCCTTATCTGTTACAAGATGGGGAAAGAGGGAGATGGATGCACATAACTAAGAGCCCCAATATATTTTAGGGAAAATTACTTATATACAAAATTAAATAAAAGGTGTGTATTAAGTTTGAATTTTGTTTTTTAAAAAATGATCAAATCCACTTTAAAATATAATTAAATAAATCTGGGATCAAATTAATATTTTCAAAACTTTCTAATCTTTTATAAAATACAAAAAACACTTAATTTTTCAATTTTTATAATTCTATCATAGCCATTTAAAAAAAAGTAAAAGAAAACAGAATTTTCTCCTCCTCTTCTTCTTCTCCCAACATTCTCTTCTCTCTTCTCTTCTTCTTCCTTAGAAAATTCAAAAATCCGACTACCAAAACAAATATTCTCCCCATTATCTTATCTTCATCCTCATCTCCGACCGTGACTCTCTCCTCTTTCTGAACTGAAGATTGTGTTCGACTTAAAATGGGTAAGTCATTTTTTTGAAAGATTTTACAATTTCGAAGAAACTCTTGATACTAAGTTATGTTCTTGGGTTAATGAACAAGAAATCGTTCTATAGATGTGGAAATTGAATAATTGTGTAATGGTACCTATTATTTTTGTTTTTGAAAAAAAATCGACAAACCCAAAAAAACCCTAATTTTTAGGAAATGTATATGTGAAGAGTCATTTTTGTTATTGTTCAGTGAAGAGTCATTTTTGTTTTGTTGTTCAGTGAAGAGTCATTTTTGTTGCTTTTGTTCTTCTTTTTGTGACCGTTTTGTTCATATGATTGTAGAAATTTAGTTTTGTTCGGTTGTCCAACATTTTGTTCATCTTGTGTCGTATGTTGCAACATATTAGTGATATGTTGGTACATATTCCAACATAGTTGTCATATGTTGGAACATGTCACCTATGTGTTAGAGCAACAGATCTATAGTAACGGAAGGTTCATTTGTGTCAACGGAATGTACAGCTGTGGCAACATAATGTTCATCTGTGTCGACATAAGTATAAATTCTTATCCTTATTATTTGATTTACCTTGTAGATAAAATGTCACAAGAAGCTTCATCTGTGGCAACAACTCAATCTTTTGCTAGTGCTGCTTCCTCATCTAACATCAAATGCTCTTTTTGTCGATGCGAAGGATGTGAGCAACAACATGAATATTTTATTAGTCGTGTTCAAATGAAAATGTTATGATTACTACCATTGATTAGATTTAGTTTTGATGGCTATATATACCATTGACCTTTTTTGTTGATAAGTTGTAAAAAACAATTGGTGAAGTGTTCATTTTTACTGATAATATTAATGATTATTATTTTTATTATTTTGTTGGAACATATATAGCCTTTGTTTAAAAAAAAATCACACAATTATCTGCATGTTCTCCAACAAGAAGGTCATATGTGGCAACATATATAACCTTTGTTAAAAAAAAAACCACAGAATTATATGCATGTGCCCCAACAGAAAGGAGATATGTGGCAACATATGTCACTTTGAATTGTCATATGTTGCAACATTATATGGTCGAAATTCAAAAAAAATTAAAAAGGTAGTACAACTGTTTGGTGGGAAGAATGGGTAGTTTTTCTCTACTAACCTTTAATTTATAATGTTTGTTTGTTTTATCTTTTCAATCATTACTCTTCTTTACTCTTTAATATTAATTGTTATTTCAGTATATTGATGAAATTCTCAGCCTCATGCGGGAGAGGCGGTTGAGATACCCTGAGCACTATGATTCCACTGATAGAATCATGGATCTCAACTTCTATACCAACTTCAAACAAAGGTATGACAGTATCAGCGAGGAGGCAACAAGAGTTGGTGGCAAAAGCTTTACACAGTTACTTAATGAGTTTGTATGGAATGGCGATATGATTGACTACGTCAAGGGCATTAGACCACATCCTGGAGGCATCGATTGGATTGGTGCAAAAAAAAAATCTAACAGTCATGAACATGAACAATACTCATTTTGTGATTCTTGAGATCCTCTTGCACGAAGGTCACATGAATGTTTATGACTGCAGCCTGACGTGTACGGAACATGATGCATTTTTTACATTCATACAACATGTGTTCGACTTGTTGTCAATCTTGTTAAGGCAAAGTGGAATAATGAAGTATTTGTCAGATAAGCTCCTCAATGAACCATGGAAATTTGAAGGTCGATTGAAACTCATGGTAAAAAATATCACCAATGCCGCATGCGGGTCATATTCGCTTGCATTTATTGAGCATTTGATTACCAATACACCAATTCAACCTCCCAACACCTTGTTGTGTGACAATACAGTTGGTCGATTGCAATGGAATTGGGTTGCTGGGATAGTAGATAAGAACTTGGAGCCTTGACAATGTGTTTGTAATTAATGACAATGTTTTATTTTATCTGTGATGTTATATGTTCTGTTGCTTCAACCAATTCCCTTTTAACTTTATCTATCCACTACATGGTCAAATGCTGCTACATAAATGAGTCATTTGTAGCAACAAATGAGTCCTCTGTAGCAACATTTGCCTCAAATGTTGTGACGTTTGGTTTATATGTAGCAACACAAGGGTCATCTGTAGCAACATATGCCTCAAATTTTGCAACATTTGACACATATGTAGCAACACATGGGTCATCTGTAGCAACATATGCCTCAAATGTTTTCATATTTGACTCATATGTAGCAACACATGGGTCATCTGTAGCAACATATGCCTCAAATATTGCCACATTTGACTTATATGTAGCAACACATGGGTCATCTATAGTAACATATGCCTCATATGGTCAAATGCTGCTACATAAGGGTGATATGTTACAATATTTGAGACATCTGTAGCAACAAATGAGTCATCTATATCAACATATGTCTCAAATATTGCAACATTTGACTCATATGTAGCAACACATGGGTGTTATGTTATGTTAAGAACAAGTAAAAATGTTGGAACTGAAGAGCAAAACTATGTTTATTTATTGTTTTGGTCTAACCAAACCCCAATCAATTAGTTGCGTGTTAAAAAACAAAGAACAAAAAAGACTGATGAAATAAATAACACCATTATATCCCATGCACTCCAGAGATCCGAGATCCATGCGAACAGAAAGAAGAGAGAAGGCGAAGTGACGAGGAAGAAAATGAAAACCCTATTCTTGAAATGAAAATGAAAACCCTAATTTATATAAATCCCTTCTAGAAATGAAATAAAGGGCCGTTATATATCTATCATCATACAATAACTAAGTCATTCCATATGATAGTTATATAACACACTTCGAACAACAATTTACAAAGGTGTTATATAACTATCATATGGAATGACTTAGTTATTGTATGATGAACTAGTGGTATGATAGTATTTGTAAAAATAATTGATAGAATTGATGAAGTTTGTTGTATTAGACCATAATTTTGTACTTAGACATGTTGTAGGACTATATATTAGTGTTAAATGATATACTATTAGTCACAATTTAATTGGATTAATACCAAAAACCACATTTTAGGATATACATATGTTGCCACATATGACCTATCTGTTGCAATTTCTGTTGCAAAATTCAACATATTATCCAACAGAATGTACCTATGTTGCCACATATGACATTTGATGGATGGGTTAATCGATAAATTAAGCAATTTAGCAATGAAAAATGTCAAATTAGACTATATTTTAGTACTTTGGACCATAATTACGCAACAAAAATATGTTATAACACTTCGAACAATGATTTACAAGGGTGTTATATAACTATCATATGGAATTACATAGTCATTGTATGATGAACTAGTACTATGATAGTATTTGTAAAAATAATTGATAGAATTGATGAAGGTTGTTGTATTAGACCATAATTTTGTACTTAGACATGTTGTAGGACTATATATTAGTGTTAAATGTTGTATTAGGTCACATTAATTAGATTAATACCAAAAACCACATTTTAGGATATACATATATTGCCACATATGACGTATCTGTTGCAATTTCTGTTGCAAAATTCAACATATTATCCAATAGAATGTACATATATTGCCATAGATGACAACTTTATTAATACCACACAGTGGTATAAAGCAAAAATTTAACTACATAATCTAGTTCTAAATCACAACTGCATAATTCACAACGAATATCATCTTCATCTTCATCATCACTTTCCCTAGGCCAACCATTCTTATGAACGCTTTGCTCATGTTGATGAATAGTGCAACAAATGGGTCTTTCTCCCAACAAATGAGGTTTTGGCACCCACATTCCACCTAAAACATATTGCAACTTATGTCAATATTTCCTGGTTTTTAGTGGCTCCGTTTTTTTCATGTTGGCAATGAACATTAAGCCTTCTCTCATGGATTAATCGTCCTTGAAGATTGAAATTATGGCAAGCACATATGATGTACCAATGTGGTCGTCTGCTGCTTGACTAATCCTTCCCAATGCATTTGGATCGTTATGCTTGAAAAAATCAAACTACAAAAGAAATAACACATTTATAAGGTAAAACACATTGATAAAAATGTGAATACATACCAAAAATATTAAAAATTACCACGCCTTTTCTGTATAAGGCTTCACAAAATCATCATACAAATTACTTCTATCGACAGTCATCCCTACCGACCCTTTCTTACCATCCTTCCAATTCCAAATATATCAATTTTTCTTCTCGATCCATTCAGCACAACAATTAATCCTTACAAATAATCCCTTCATTTATTGTACCTGAAGAAATTAATTCAAAAAACAATTCGTACTAATGAAGAAATTAATTCAAAAAATAATTAGTACTAATACATCTGTATGTTATATGTTGCCACATATGATTATTCTGTTAGAACATGTAAGTGATATGTTCCAACATATAACCATTCTGTTGCGACATTAAGCCATATGTTGCTACATATAACTATTCTGTTGCGACACATAAATCACATGTTGTAACAAAATGTGTAAGTTATATGTTGCAACATATGAGTATTATGTTGTGACATGTAAGTCATATGTTGCTACATATAACTATTTTGTTGTGACAAATAAATCACATGTTTCAACATATGACTATTTTGTTGCGACATGTAAGTCATATGTTGCTACATATAACTATTTTGTTGTGACACATAAATCAGATGTTGCAACATGTGTAAGTTATATGTTGCGACTTGTGTAAGTTATATGTTGCAACATATAACTATTCTGTTGCGATTGAAATAACCTTTCTGTTGCAACATAAGACTATCATCTGTTCTAATAGTCAATTGCTGCAATATATATAACCTTCTGTTGGAAACGCGAATGCAAATTATTGAAAAAATTACAGGTTTATACCCAGATGATGATGAATGATTCAAAAAAACATTTAATCTTACTTACCAAAACAATGGTGTGTGAACACAATCACTTATGAAGTAATTCCAATTGATACAGAATGAAATCTGGTCTACTGATTAGCTAAATCTGATTCAAGAAGAAGATAAGAAGAAAAAGAATAAGAAGAAGCACAAAGAATAGCAACCAAGATCAACAATGTATGAACAAGAGGAAGAAGAAGATAAAGAGAACGGGAAGAAAGCAAGCAAGCAAGAACGAAGAAGAAGAGGAAGAGGAGGAATCCGGCGGGAGGCGGGGGAAAAAAAGCTTTTATTTCCCCTTTTGGTTTGGTTCAGTTCGCTGGCTTCCCTCCAGTTTTGGTTCCCACCAAAATTGGTTAAATTAGGTTTTAGTCATTTACCCTTTTATCCCTCATTTAATACAATGGACCAAACTGTCAACTTTAAAACTTGAGGGCAACTCCCACAATCCTTAATCCTTAATTACATAATTGTCACTTATACTCAATAATTAAGACTTATGTCACTGCCATTTTTTTTTGACACCTTCTTGTCACCCTTAATTCAAAGTCCCTATTTACTTACATTAATATCCATTTTTCCCTACCTTTTTAAAATATTTCAAAAATTCCTTATTTCTCTCAATTCTTAAAAACTTCCAGATACATAAATATTTGGAAAACTTACTTGGATTTGTGTCTTTAATAAATAATTACTGATTTTAGCAATATTTATTACCATTTATAGCAATACATATCAATATTGTGTTAAATCTGTAATGTGTATTAAAATTGAATTAAGTATGCAATATATATGTATTTTTAGCTGTTTTAAAAAATATATTATGGTTGCTTGGTAAGAAGTTGACACATTGTATTATAAGTGTATTAAAATGTATGATAAATGTATTATCCATCAATAAAACTTGTATTATATATGAATAATAAATTGTTCTTTGTAATATGTATTAAAATTGTATTATAAATGTATTAAAAGTGATCAAGTGGAAAAAATGTTATGCTATAAATGGTAAATATTTTTTATTTATAGTATATTTATGTAAGTTTCCCTTTTTCACTCCTCTTTTCAGCCTAAACCCACGTTTCCCACTCCCTTTTTCAGTCCTCCATTTTCTCCCTAAATTCTCTCCACATCTTTAGCAGTTACAAATTTCAAAAATCATTTTGATTTTTAAAAGGGGTCTCTCTCAAGTCTATCAGTTTCAAAGTTCCAAATAGGTAGGAATTTTATTCTCCGTTGTTGTTATCTTCGTGTTTTTTCCTGATACATATGGATCAGGGTCCATCATTTAGTATTGGTGTTTCTCAAATAAATTCCTCTAATGCTAATTGTACATATGATTTTGACGATGAAAAGTGGGCCGAAAACAGATCCAAACTATTGCATGACACATTAGCGATGAAGGACCATAGTGATGTCAAGTCAAAAACAAAGTTTGAAAAAACCCTCCCAAAAAAGGAGGGAGAAAAGTGGAAACTGTCATTTCCCGACCTCCGCAGCCTAAAGCATGTGTTTTCGTAATCATTTCTATTTTTTTTGTCTTTGATATGGCATTGCTTGTGTTGGGACAAAAAGAGCCGTCAATATGGGCTAGGCCCGTTGGGTCGGCCTGGCCTAACATGTGATTTGATAGGGTTAGGCTATGATTTTTTAAGCTCATTTAAGAAAAGGGCTTTTCAGCCCGACCTGAATAAGCCTGCCGATTTGTGGGGCTTGAGAAATATGGATAGGGCCGGCCCTGGGCCAAATAAAAATTAATTAAAAAATAAAAATAAAATAAAGTATTAAAAATAACAAGAGTCTAAACTCAAAATCTGGTTAAAGTTTGAAATATTACAATTTAAATACAAATTATGTTTATAAAATATGTACTACATAAAATAAAAATTCCTTAAAATTTCTAGGGAATCACTAAGTAGGCCGTAACTTATGAAATATTGTCATAGTTTTTGTGTTTTTGTGTTTTATTATGATCATTGAAAAACAATTAGGTTAATATTTCTATTTAGTTATTTATGCTTTTACTTGAAATCAAATTTAATAAATATTATAAAGATAATTTTATTTGTGGATTTGATTAACAAGTAGTAACACTAACACCATGTAATATTGTCTTGTCGATATTTATGATAATATTTTGAAATTATAATTTAATATAAAAAATATACTTTTAAGAAAAGAGGGCTAGCCCGACAAAGCCCGTAGCCCACGTACTTGTGGGCAGGGTCGATCATTTTCTGGCTCACACCAAAAATGAGCTAGCTCGTCCTGATCCGTCAAATTTCAAAGCATGTATGGATTAGCCCGGATGGGGTGGGCCATCCCATATTGACAGTTCTAAGTTTGATACATTAATAGTGAAGATACATTACTTTTCAATTCAATGTTCTCATAGTCTATTCGATATTTGTAATCGGTTGATAATTAAAACCCTAATTTTTATTGCATTGTTGCATGTGGTCTGTTGGATCGACATAAATTAATTCATTTAATAATGAAGATACATTTTTTATCAATACAATGTTATTGTGGTCTGCTGCTGATTTTGTATTTTGTTGATACATTAAAACCTCAAATTTTAGTACTGTATTTTATAGATTATAATTTTTAAATGTGTATCAGATCCATTGATGGTTTCGTTAATGTGTCTTAAATCCTGTAAATTTCAAATACAGCAAAAACCTTCAATTTTAGTACAATTTTGAATGGGTATTTGTAATGTTTCAAGTAATAAAGTTAATTTTGATCTCCTGTCAGTATTGTATATCATAGATGGTAATTTTTACATGTGTATCAGATTCATTGATTGTTCCATTAATGTATCTTTCATTATGTTCATATCAAATACAGTAAAACCCTTAATTTTAGTATAGTTGAATGTGTATTTATAATGTATCAAGTAATAAAGTTCATTTTGATTTCCTGTAATGTATCTTACAGACTGTAATATTCATGTTTATGTCAGATACATTATGTTCATGATAATAATTCAAGTATTTTATTGATTGGGCTGGTGTTGATTACTCATGTATCATATGTAATGTAGATTGACCACATTCCAAAATTGTTCTAGTATGTATCATTGACAAAGAATGTATCATGTGGTTGATATGATGTCATTATAAAATTATGATGTATATACTGTATTTTCAGATTATATTTAATGTATCATTTACTCTTAATTATATCATATGGTTGAGATTAGACTAGTACAATATTATGTTTTGTTTTTTGAATTTGCAGGGCAAGAAATATGTTATCAAAAGATGCCAACCCATGCATTGAGATTTGGAGTAGCGTACAACATTGAGTTTGTGAATGAAATCAAAAGGTCCATAGGGGATAAAGGCATTGAACTATTCAAGAACACAATTTTTGGACCATATTTAAACATCCCAAAATAAAATTTTCAGGGACAAATTACCAAGTGTCTGTTGTTGTTGGAGTTGCAACAGGACAACACAAATTTATTGTATATTCGACATGCTAACGGGAGTATATAGCAGTTTAGTATCAAGGATTTTTTCATAATAACTGGCCTTAAATGCAAAGGCAGTGTTAAAGATTTTACATATCTATAATCCACTCCGAGTCGGTTATATATTACAAAGGTACTTCTCTGATGCAACTACAGGTTTAATCAAGAGTCATTTGGTTCAACGCTTTCTGATGGACAGCTAGGAGACACAGGACGCCGTTCAGATGGCTATCCTGTACTTTATCCATACATTTATTTTATGTTAACTTGGTGAGACTTCAATACCGATTGACGAATTCTTGATGGTCGAAGATGGTAGTTATCAATTGTGTCCTTGGGGTCAGATTGCATTCACCAAGCTGATTAAATTACTCAGACAAGACTTCAACCTTCATAAACAGATGTATCGTTTATCTGGCATGCCTTATGCACTGAATGTATAGACTTACGAATATGCATCTAGTCTAAATTCAAAGATTGTTGTTAAAGAAAAGAACGTTATGCCAATGATTTGCAATTGGAGGGTCGTGGCTGTAAAGCCAAAATTTGGAACGTTTATGTCCAGCGTTTTCTCCGAGGTAACATTCATTTTACATTTGTAAATAACAGTTTTTTATTAAGCTTTCACAATTTTGTTGTAAATAACAGTTTTCTATGATAATATTTTTTTTCATAATATTCAACAAATTTTGTCATTCAGAATGCATGTTCAAATATTGTTCAACACCAGACGAAGTTGCAACTCTTGATTTACCTGACATTCAAGATGATCCTCTTTCTGAACCCTCCATTACAGCAGTCAATGCAAAAAAGTTCAACCAAAAGATATTTCAGATTTAGAGGATTTCTCCATAAGCCGTCCTGAGCAGTTGGTTAGGAGATCATCAAGGGTTTCTGGTACATCATCTCTACCACCACTCAAAAGGAGAAAGAAAATTAATACATCTAAAATAAAGGTGTCGAAACCTTGTCAGAGCAGTTGAATGTGCCAATAAACTAGTCATTCTCAATGTTAGATGAACCACCTACCCGGCTGCTAATGTATCTTCTGTCCAGGTCTCTTCATAAGCCCAAAAAGCTAAGTCTGTAAAGCCCGATATTGAAGAACTGAAAGAATATCTAAAGGATTACGTAAGTTATAACATCGATTTTATTTAGGTCTATGTATTAATATAAAACTAAATGTCAATTTCTTTTTTTTTTTTGGGCTAGGTTCACAAAAAATTTGAGTATCTTGAAGCTTTAATAAAGGAAAACCACTCTCAGTTGATGAAATCTATGCATATAGAGGACAACCAACAACCAAAGGTAGTGTGTTGTATATGTACTTTTTTGTGTGTATTAATTTTCATAGGTCGTTATGTTCTCAATTTCATTGATAAAGGATGTGGCCGACAAGTCTATGTCATGCATGGTTGAAGTTTTCGATCAAAAAGGTAATGATGAACATCGAACAAGTACCTTTCAATTTGATGAACAACCAACCTCACCAATACAAATGAATTTTACCCATAATGACCAAAACATTGGTGTATCTGATTTTGAGGTTGAAGATCAGGTTTATGTTACTGCATTTGTGTAGAAGATAATTTTTCTGTTCATTGCATTATATCAAATTAAACAATGTATCAGTAACATATTTGTTTAAAAAAACTTGTTCTACATCTAAAACACAGATTGATGATACATTGAAGAATCAACAAGAAACGAAGAATGTTTCAGAACTCCAATCCTCAGATGAAAATATTCATCATTCTGCAGAAACAATTGAGCATAAGAAGTTACTATTGTCATCGAAAAGTTACTATTATTATACAACAAATTGTGTCAATAGGATACATTGCAGTTTAATTTGTGTGTATATGATACATTTCATTTATGATACATCAGTATTGTTTGATAAAATAAAATTGTGTGTATATGATACTTGACAGTTTTTTTTGTGTGTATATGATACACTTCAATTCATGATACATTAGCAGTGTTGGTACATTAAAGTTGTGTGTATATGATACACTGCAATTTTTTGTGTGTATATGATACATTTCATTTCATGATACATCAACGGTTTTGATACATTAAAGTTGTGTGTATATGATACATTGCAATTTAATGTATCATTATTTGTACAATATGCTAAATAATTCAGGATGATACATTAGGACAAGGGCCTCAACATCTCATTGAAGGAACAATAAATGAAGATGCTTCAGATACAGTTCAATAGAACATCAGTCAATCTGAGTCAATCTGTGTCAAAAACAAATACATTTGATACATCAATAAAATTACTATTTATGTATCATATTTCTATCAACTGGTTTATTAAACCTTATTAACATATCAATTTAAATCATATAGGATTCTACTACATTTGGGACAACATCACCCGAAACTCGAGAAGCCATAAATAACTTATCACTGATCTAGAAAAATTGCCTATTCCTGCTAAACCCGTTAGTGCGGTAATTCCACAGGAGTTAACTCGCAGCCACAATTTCCTTTCGGACAATCAATTACCCGCTGATATTCCAATCACAAATATTGTTGTTTGAACCGATTCAAATACTCATCTGGCACGTAACAAGATTCCTTCAAAAAAATTCAAATCTCCACATTTGACTTTTTTGGGTCAAGCGAAAAGGAAAAAGAGGACTTGGAGGATGACATTCGTCCGTATTTCCCATTTGAAGGTTGTGGGATGACATACCAACCCCCGTCCAATCTAATTGATGAGTATATTCAGTGGGTTACTAGAGGTCTTGTCAAAAGTCATGCCAATAAGTAAGTTTTGTATTTATTTCTGATACTCATTCAAGTCTTAATTCATTTTAAGAAAATCCTTAATTTAATTTCTAATTTCAATTCATTTTTAAATTCTTTATTTGCATCGATGTAATGTATGTTTCTATATCAAAAGTATAAATTACTATTTATTTTACGGAAAAGGAGCTAAAATATCCTCGAAATATTGGAAATGGTACAAAACTACCCTCCATCCACCAGTTGGCTCCAAAATGCCCTTGTCATCCACCTTTGGGTCCAAAATTGACCACTTATTTAACAATTTTAAATTTAAACTATTTAAATGTACTTTTTAAATACACGGTGCTTAACTATTGGTTATAATTTAATCAATTAATATAATTTATAGACCCACCCATTACTAATCAAACCCGCCCCAATTAATAAACCCATCCCTAAACCTTGAATCCTTCCTTTCCAGCACTGTCTTCCAACTGAAATTTTTGGAAAGTTTCACTGTTGTGTTTGTATTTCCAGCAGAGCCTACGCTTATATGAAATGCAGAGCAGTAGAAGGACCCTTTCCCATTTATGTCATAACACCGCCCGTTTTGAGTATAGTGATGATGCGCTTATCTTTGCTCTCTATTACCAATTGAATCACAGCCATTAGCAATTTGCTGGTTATAAGGGGTATTTGGCAGCAAATCAACAATTGCAGGCTTTTCTCACGACTATGAGGAATATTTCCTCTAAACTTTAAACCATCCCCTTGGTCAGTAGTTTGTGCTCCCATCATTGCCCAAATCACCTCATTCTTTGCCTATGTCCATCCAGGGTTCATCATTGGACGATACATTTGGAAATTGTTCATTGTCACCATTGCCTGAAATTCGAAAAAATTCATGAATCAAAGATCTTAAACTGCTAATTAAAATGTGTAACATATAATTACCACATAACTATCAGGAGTTCGAAAAATCAAATTCCATTTGGATCCAATTTGTCATTGACTGAGAAGAAGACAACGTTGGAAAGGAAAGGTTCATGATTTTGTTTATAGGTGGATTTGGAGCAGGTTTATTAATTAGGGCAGGTTTGGGGCCAGTTTAATTAGTAATGTGTGGGCAATGGGTGTGTTTATAAATTATATTAATTAATTAAATTATAACCAATAATTGAGTGCCACGTATTTAAAAAGTATGTTTAAATAGTTTAAATTTAAAAGCGTTAAATAAGTGGTCAATTTTGGACCCAAAGGTGGATGACAAGGGTACTGTGGAGCCAATAGGTGGATGTAGGATAGTTTTGTACCATTTCCAATACTTCGAGGGCATTTTAGGCCCTTTTCCGTTTATTTTATATCTTTTAGGATTTATCTATTAATTTATAACTCCTTTTTTTAAAAAAATAATCTTGAGTTGAAATTCAAATTGCAAATATAAGTTCAATAACAATACGTTAAAATTATTGAGATTAAGCGGGTCAAATTGGACGAGGCATGACCCATTCCAATTTTGAGCTCATTTAAGTCCAACTCATTTGAGCTCAAAGTAAATTTGGCTTGGTTAAATATAAAATAGCAAACTATTAATTCAAATTAAATGTTATAACCACAATTTCATTTAATTATAATCTGTAGCAAACACTTATCATTCGCCTCTCTTCTCAGAGAATCTCGCTCGCCACTCTCCCTCGTCTCTCTCACATTATACAAACACAAATGTATAAATTGTGTTTGTGTTTGTATAAAGCAAGAGAAAACTGTATATATAAATACATATACTTTCGTCCTATACACTTATAATTATACAAATACAGATCGTCCCCTACCAGTTCTCTTTTGTCTTTCTCTCTTTCTCGCTTTATACAAACACAAATTATACAAATTACAATGTATAATTTATTTGTATAATTTGTGTAATATAAAACGAGAGAGAGAGATTTGATATACAAATGTTTTATTTCGATTCAATTGTATACAAATTCAAATTTTATGCAGGTATACAAACATAATCATTGATACATATACATAATATTAACATATATACAATTATCTAACCAATATACATATACAATCGTTGCGCTTTTATACAAACGAATATCTACCTGCGATTTATACAAATCTGATGCTCCATAGCAAACATAAAATTTGTTATGAAGCGCAATTATGCAAATTATAGCTATAACATACAAATATAATTTTTATATTTGCTAAACCTAAAATTTACTCTTTCAACCTAACCCGCTCATTTGATACCCTAGGAATGACAATAACTCCTACATCATTTATTCGAGGTCGAGTTCTAGTCTTTTAGATACAAAATTATCTTATTAGGGAGTAAAATCCTTAATAAGAGGTCAAGTTTAAATCTTCTAGATACGGAAATTGTCTTATTAGATAGCAAGAACAAGATCTTATAATTTTTTTATAAGATCATCTTCAACCCAAACATTATATTTTAAATCTAAAAATTTAGTGCTTTTAAACTTCAATTTAATGTTATATTTTATATTATTACTGTATATAAATAGTGTCACACCAATACAAAATCATTTTTTCATTATTTTATAATATAAAAAATTAATTTACTATAACTGGTATGTTTTTAATTAAGTCTTTAACATATCTAATTATTTTTTATGTAATATATATGTATAATATTAATTTTAAATCTTAATTTTGGTGTGTAATTTTTACAAAATTAATTTTAATATATATTATTTTTTTCTATAAAATATAAGTTAATTTTATTATAAATTATAATTGTATAAAGAAAATATACTTATCACAAAAATGAAAAGTGCAAATATAATATAATATATTGTTAATAAATAACACAATGTACTTGAAATAATATAACAACAAAAATTCAATAAAATGGTGTACATTAAAATTAAATTGTACTATTTATTTAATTGTATTTCACCAATAATTTCATTTTAATTTGTACTAGAGGGTTTTGGTCTGTGCTTACACAAACTCAACATTTAAAATTCTGATATAATTTTATTTGTTTAAATCTATCTTTAAAATATGGTTGAGATCTGAAATGATAATAAATATATCTGAATAATCATAATTCAAAAGGCGTAGCTTCCGTCATTTATTGACGAAAACTATCATTTGAATAATATTGGTAGGAACAATGTCAAGCTTGGTAGAAATATATTGTGAATGGTTATTATATGTATTATTATGCATCCATACAAAGCCAAGCAAATCATCAATGTAAAATTTTCAAATCAATCACAATAAATTAAGTCATGAAGTTTATTTGACAAAATCAAAAGTTGATATTTTTATTGTGTCTTCTTCTCCATCCAATAAACCAATATCCTCACAAGAAGAAAAAAATCCATATAAGAGTAGAGAAGAGCAATAATTAGAAATGTTGGCACATGTAATATATTAATTGTTAGTCTACGCGACCTAGATTTTCCCTACTTTCTTTATCCTTTACCTAAGTGAATCAAGTTGCCTAACGTGTTTAAATGACAATGTAATGACAATAAAGTAAGAGCACAATATTTTATGTGGAAACACCCGGTTCAAAAGGTGTAAAAACCCCGACCTGTTCCTCAACAAGATTTACCCTGACCTATTCCTCAACGAGATTACAAAAGTATATATAACCTAAAGATTAATCAACTAATCTCTATTCTAGCACAAACCTCCAAGTTGTGCGTTTCCAATGTCTTCGAGTTGCCCTCAACTTGAAGACTAAGATCCTAGATTCAGTTTATAAATCATTGAACTATCAATACAATAAAATCACAAACACTAAGAAATTTCCTAGAGCCTGTACTTCAATGTCCCTCGTTCAACCGCACCTTGAAAGTCAATTACTCAATTGCTTATTGCTTTGTAAGTGCGTAATTGATCTGGACGATTTTCCTTCTATTTATGCTTTTGCTTTCGCATCTCTTCTACTCAATGGGAATTGATCTGACAACAGCTGGGCAAAATCCATCTCTTTCCATCTCTATGTTCGCTAAACTTGCTTCCTTTCTTGCTTTCATGAAGGACAGTCCTTCAATTCACAACTCTATTTAATTAGAGTTCTTCTTGCAATAAAACTCCTTTATGATATAAAAGTCCTTGAAATAGTTTCTCGTGAGACCACTTTTGTCTACGTGTTTCTTGCATTTCGTCATTCATCAAAACAAGATTTATCCCAAACAAATTCTCCTTTTTTTATGACGACAAACCCATGTCCATTGTATACTTACTTCTCAGTTTACTATTTTGACCTATTAACATTTAAGCATGGAACACTTACGTAAAACAGGTTAGTTTGGGTTATAACTAGTGCACTCCCTGGATTTCCCCATTTTCATTGAAAACGGTTTCAAGTGAAATAATAATGATGCAAGTATAAAGGAATAATATCCAATCTGCACCAAAATATGGTCAGCACGATTTCAACCAAATCAACAAATAATAGTGATTAACACAGACAATATCACAAAAACCTGAATTAGTGTACGAAGAAACAAAGCACACCATAGAATACAACCAAAAAGTAGTAAATGTCTTAAAGAGAGAGCACACGAGGCAAGATTCACAAAAACAACATAGTGGAACAGGTAATTGAAAAGAAGTAATTAAGATGTCAAGGGGCTGAGGAGGGATTTGGAGTAGTCACCAGCTGAGTCAGGTGGCGCACAATGACAATATTAGCAGTCCTCTTCTGAGCAAGTTCATGTTGTAGAGCCACTACTCGAGCTTCCCAAGTTTCCTTCTCTATTTGATGAGTAGTTATCATAGTAACGAGTTCATTTTCCTTCTCAGCAAGCTGACGTTGCAATCGCTGAAGAGGTGTGTCAAGACGCCTCATAGAAATATGGAGAGCCATACGATTCACACTTCCCACCACATCCTTAACTGTTTGAGAACCCCATACATGAACTGGCACGTTAAAGGCTTCAAAGACGGAAGCCATCCAAAACCCATAAGGAAGGGCATGCCCATTTTTATCCTAATTGAGAACCCTGTGCATATGTTTGATGATCAGAGAGGGTAAGTCAATGTGTCCAGTAGCTCCATAAGAGTGAGATAAAGAAAATTAGCCTACATCCGTCTTTGTTTCCTATGTAGAATAATATTATGAACCACATCAAAGTATAGTTGATACAGTGGAGACATCTCATTCTTCTCAACACAACGATGATGAGTCGGATTAGGCTGGGAGGAGAATTTTCGAGAGATACTTAGAGTAGAGGACTGGTTGGGCAAAGGGGGCCACTCAAGCTTCACATAATGACCCCATCCTTCGAAAGGAATCCCCAATATCCAAGCAACATCAGCATGTACAAAATGAATAGGAGTGTTTCTCACAGTAGAAGTAAAGGATAGCCCACCACTATTGCCATTTATGTAACATACAGTTACCTCCTTCTTTGCCAACTTTTGTTGGGTATCTCCTTGAAGAAAAAGAGTTGACCACCCTTAGGCCTCCAATTTAGTCAGTAACATAGCCATCTCAGGGCCTCCAAATCCAGTGACCACTCCTCCCTTAAGAACGGACTGCTGAGGGATGTGAATGATACGATCAAGCTTAGATGAAGAAACGAAGGGGGGGGGGGGGTTTGGACTGAATTAGATTCTCAGCATCGGATCCTTACAAAAAACTGGATGAGGAAACAGGGGAAGGAACCTGTTTCTTTTTGAGTTTTTTAGAGGATTGGACTTTGGATGCTGGTTTGGGAGAGAGCTTAGCAAATGAAGACTTCTTGGCTTTTGTGGAGGTCTTTGACTTAGAGCATGAAGATTGTGAAGTTATATGCTTGCCACGCCTAACCCCACAACTAACAAGATCATCATCACAAAGTTAATGAATTTATATCTTAAGAGGTCATTGAACTATAAGAAATGATCTAGCAAAGTCATTTAACTTTATTTTTTATCAATAAAATCACTCAACTTAAGATATTTATCTACAACAATCACCCAACTACATTTATCATTAAAATAAATTTAATATATCAAAATAAATTTTTTTTTATGCCATATAAATTACATGGATCATATAAATAATTTTTTTTAAAAAAAATCATTTTATCCCGATTATCAGTAATCTCATTAATTGTTTCCGATCACAAATGAAAAAAAAAATCAAATTTTGGGTATGAAATCCAAATTCATAAGAGATCCAGACATATTATATTACAACTAGCTAGCAACATATATCTAATGAAATTCTATAAATCACATTAGGGAATTGAAAAGAGAAATTGCAACATTATTACTTGTATTTTTTTTGGTGTATATATTATTATTACTCGTTTACTTATATCTACATACATGAATATGGAGATTGGAGTATCTGACTAAAGTGACCAATAAATAATAAAAAAATCTTTTACGAGCAGTGGCTCATAGTGTAGAAATTAAAAATTGAAGCAACGTGGGTATAAATTCGGGGCGAAACGGTTTAAAAATATAAAATTTTAATTTGTGAGATTCATATTTATATGGCAAATAAAATAATTTATTAGTCTGTCAAATTTATTATAAATTAAGAAGGAGATCTTTTAAAATTTTGTTTATTGTGAGGTCCATATTTACATAACATATTGGGAAACTAAACAAATGCTCCATTAAAATAAAATAATTACAAGTATATATTCCTTTACATCCATATCTCACTAAATAATTAAACTATATATTCCTAACTAATTTCATTTAATTGATACTAAATCAATATCATATACTGTATTAGTATCAATAAGATTGATAATTTTACTTAACTGATACTAAATCAATATCTTATATTGTACTGATATCATTAAGATTGATAATTTCACTTAATTGATCCGAATCAATATATTATATATAATGTATTGATATCATTAAATTTTTTTGTTCAGAAACTACTTATTAATCAAAGATAATATATATATATATATATATATATATATATAGGATAAAAATACTTTATCTTTACCTTTTAGCTAATATTAACATTTTATTTATTTTTTATCAAAATAAAATATTTTATCTATATTGAATTTCATGTGACAAGATTTTTACAATTAAAAGATAGAATATATTACGTATACAATTCTGTGAAATTTAAATATAAAATATAAAAAAATAATTTAAATATATTTTTGACACGACCTAACTTAGACCTTAGCCTCACAGTATTTTGGTCAAATAGTATGACTTCACTTGTACGGCATTTAACTTGCAAGAGTGTAGTTGCTACAGTACTAGTTTTGTTTTACTCCCAAAACTCACAAGTAATTTTCTACTTCATGACAAGACAAAAGTGAAAGAGAAAAAGTAGAGGAATTTACTCTCTTTTCCATTTTCTTTACCAGTGTCTTAAAAGCGGGAAAGTAAATGTAATCTTTTGTTTAAAAGTGTGATCACTCATCTTTTTTTGTTTTTCAAGTTTAGGAAAATGGGTGACCCATTTGATGAAGAAATTGATGTTCCTTCTTGTATATTGGATGCACCTTTACCATACTCTGTAGAGACGATGCTCGAGAAAATCTGCAACGAGCAGGGCCAAAAACCACTGGGTACTGGCATTAGAAGGAGGCTAAGCTCTATTGGCGAAAAAGGGTCACTAGAAATGCTCAAAATAATATCGTCTCGTCCTATCAAGAAGAGTCTCTCTGCTTTTCTTGTTTACTTGATTGATCGCTATCCGGATTGTCTCTCCTCTAGCCCCTTCAATAGTCCACTCAAACGCTCTTCTTCCCCTCTTCTCTTTCCATCTCCAGGTACTATTGTCCCCAAATTTTTATTCTTTTTCTTATAATGTTTGTGTACAAGTGGTGAAAGTGCTTGGCAAAAAAACATCTTTAAATTATACCCAAACTTAAACTACATCCATTCTTAGCAGAAAATATCTTTCAAGTATTTAAAAGTGAACAATTTTCATCCTTAAGTTAGATATCGTCCAAAAAATTAAGGGATCCTGCAAAAACCTGAGTAGTTCACGTGACTATCAACAAAAGTTTTCGTGCATAATTTCATTAGTTGTTATAAGAAGTTTCTGAAAAAATATTAAAAATCTTAGGCGTTATTATTGCTTACGGAAACAAAAAATGTTTGGAAGGTGTGAGGATACATGATTTGTTTTTTTTCTCATTTAGTAGCGGAAAAAAGCTGGAGGTTAATTATATTTACCTTTTTCATAACCAAACTATATTTATATCAATAATTTTTTGGGCTAATATGATATTGAAGTGATGAAAATACGCTTCTAGCATATTCAATTGAGAAGAAATATATTTCAACTAATAATATTTTTAATATCAAATTACATGGAAAATAAATGAAAGAAAACTATCAAATTAAAAGATTTTGCATAATGCTAAACTCAATTACCGAAAAAATTCACAATAGAATTTTTGGCGTATCTAAAAATAATAATTACGAAAGAATGACTTAATTTTTGTGGGATCTGTTAGTTTTCTGATAAATTCAAGTAGAAGGATGAAAATTGTTCACTTTAAAATACCTTAAGGATTTTATTTGCTAAGAATGATACTTTAAAGATATAGTTTAAGTTTAAGGTATAATTTAATGATGATTTTGGCCAAAAACTCTAAAATTATCTTGTTCTGTCGCTAGAATGACTAAAATATTCTTAGAGTATTTGAAAAAAATTATAAATTTAAAAGTGTATAATGGGAAAGAGAAAGTAACAAGTTTTATTTTGAAAAAGATATCTTGAGAAATAGAAACGGTATCAAGGATGAAATCGTAAAATACTTGGTCAAAGGAAAATTTCTTAGAAGGTGAAAAATCATAAGTTGAGAATGACCAATTAATGACTTTTAGTTGATTTTGGTTTATAATCACTTGGCTTATAAACACTTGGTGTTTACCAAACGCGTAGTAAACTAACAAATCTGTTTGACCAGCTTATAAGCTTCACCAAACCCCGTGTACAAGGTGAAAGTTCTTCTAAATCAAAGCTTGAGATGGGTTTCTTGGCCTGTGTAAGCCCTCACAAAGTTGCTCGCCAGTTATCATTTCGCGAGGAGCCTGAATCTAATTGTAGAAGAACCTCACCTAATGTCAGCCAACAGTTGATGATCCTCAATGAACTTGAATTCAGAAAATTGTTTTTGGTACTGAGCTACATTGGATGGTTAGTCCCCTACTACCCTTACTGGAATAACTTACTAATTGTATGTGACTTGAATCTCTGCTGTTGGCAGCAAGAAGTTGGAAGATATTATATCCCCTCAAATTGCTGATGATATTGTAAGAAAGAAAAATCTTTCCACGACTGATTTTGAATCAGAAATTTGGAATGCTTTTGGAAAAGCATATTATGCTGAGTCGGATAGATCAAAGGTACATCACCTCCCCTCAAAGGAAGTGTTTCTCACCTTCAATCTTTTCTTTTATGTCATTGCTCAAGTGCATCTTTTTGGTATGGATTTATTTTCATGGTTTTATATATTTGATAACTACTCTGTTATCAACTTATTTTTATCCTAATTTGGTTGCCTTCTTATAATCTGTCACGATTATTAAAAGAAAGCTAAAAGATAGAAGTTGTCTAGCATATGCTGAAGGAAGCGGGGAGCTATACTCCGACTTTTGTGTTTTGAAGAGTACAATAAAGAATACATACAAAAGTTTTTTTTTGAAAAATGAAGGATCAAAACAATTTGACAACCTTAATATTCAGATGATATTAATTGTTCATATTTGTCAAGGAACATGTGGGGCCATGTTTTTTTTAATTGTAGAAGTGTAGAATAAGGTATGTTACTTGGGTCCTTCACCACTTCCCTTGACATTTACATGCCAATGGGTGTCTGGATCATGAAGATCCTTTGGCAAGAAACTACAATACTTGTATGAGTATAAGTAATATAATCATATAAAAGAAGTGTGAAAGTGTGGCTTTGACATAGCATTTTTAAGACCTCTTTCCTTTTTTGACAACTATTTAATTTTAACTTTCAACATAGCATTTTTAAGACCATAAGATTGAAGGGCATTTTGGTAAATTCTACATATTCCTTTTAAGACCACAATATTCAAACATCTTCTTCACTTTCTTAAACTTTGTGTCAAGTCAATACCAGGCAAACAAATTGCAATGGAGGGAGTATATCATTTGTGAAAAATAGATGCTTACAAAATTTATTCTTTTGGTGCAGGAACAGAATGGTGAAAACATATTTCTGTCTTTTTAAGTGTTTTGATTCTCTGGTATTGGTAATTGTGTATGCATCTTAGTAATCCCTTGATGTTATTTTTGCAGTACCCTTCTTGACACTGCAGGTAGGTCATAGTATTTGGGACAGACCAAAAAATTAAAAGGTAGGTCAATAAATGGAAGGAGGAGAGTGTTGTTTAATGACCTATATTCCAGGTCAATCTAGTTAGAGCCAAAATGCACATCTGATGGAATTGTAAATCTGCATGGCTTTATTAGAGAAAACATGCCCCACAAGTAATACTTAATTATTCAAACATGGGTGTTATGACTAGAATACTTGAAACAGGTAGGAAAAGGAAGCATAATAGTAATAACAAGAGTTTTGTGGGACAATTTTCTGATTTCTAAGAATGGAAAATACGATTACAACTAAATGAAATTGAAAAACATAGAAGCGAACAGCTGGTTCTCCATTGATAGTTCAAACCTGCAGATAGAAGGAAAGATGAAGAGAATTTAGAAGAAGAATAAGGACGGAGATAGAAGAGAAGAGAAGAGTGAAGGAGAGAAGGAAATCGTTACCGGATTTCTGGATGCCTCTCTCCTCTGCCAATTCTGTTATTTATAACCATCAAACTCATCTCGCCATTGAGTCTCATTAAACTATAAAAGATCCTGGTCCTTTATTTTAAATCCTGTTATTACTGTTCACTCCCTCGACTTCTTTTATTTACCTATCACCTTCAGTTCATAACATACCCTTGGCGTTGAAAACATCCTTGTCCTCAAGGATTAAAATCAGGAAATTGAGCCTTAATAGTCGTAATCCTCCCATGTTGCATCTTCTGGTGGAAGGTTGGACCATTGAACCAGGATCTTGACAGCAACAACATTTCCATTGCGCACCATTTGTCTCTGCAAAATGTTAACTGGAGTAACTAGGAATTGACCATCATCACCAGTGGAGGGCAAACAAGTCTGAACCAATATTCTATTTCCCACTGTCTTCTTAAGTAAGGACACATGGAATACGGGATGGATCTTGGAAGTAGGTGGCAATTTGTAATCAACATTTCCAATTCTCTGCAAAACCTTAAAAGGACCATAATACTTAGAGCTTAACTTCAAGTTCTTCTGTAGAGCCAAGGACGTTTGTCTATAGGGCTGCAACTTCAGAAACACCAAATCCCCTCCTGAAACACTCTCTCAGTCCTATGTAGATCAGAATAGAGTTTCATCCTCTCCCGAGCTTTGATGAGATTGTCTTGAAGCAATTGTTGCATTTGTTGTCTCCTCATAATAGCATCTTCAGCAGCTGGAACTGTGGTCTGTATAGTAGGCCCAAGTGACAAGTGAGGAGGGAAATAACCATAGAGAACCTCAAATGGAGTAAACTGCAGTCCAGTGTGAAAATTGGTGTTGTACCACCACTCTGCTAGTGGTAACCACTGCTTCCACTGAATTGGCTTGCTGGATGTCATGCATCTGAGGTAGTTCTCAATGCACTGATTAACTCTCTGTCTGGCCATCACTCTGAGGATGGTATGCAGTACTGTAATGCAACTGAGTACCTAGTAACCTGAATAATGCTTGCCAAAAATTACTGAGGAACAACCTGTCCTTGTTAGTCACAATAGACTCAGGTAAGTCATGTCGTGCGTGCACATGTTTAAGGAACTTGTAAGCCACAATGATTGCTGTGAAAGGATGAGCCAGAGTCATAAAGTGAGCAAACTTAGTTCTCCTGTCCACCACTACCAAAATGGTCTCCTTGCCCTTCGACTTCGGCAGACCACCAATGAAATCCATGCTAATATGCCTCCAGGCTTGATCAGGGATGGGAAGTGGTTGCAGTAGTCCAGGGTAATGAACATGTTCCCCTTTGTTCCTTTGACAAACTTCACAAGCAGCTACATACGTATTAACCATTTGTCTCATACCTGGCCAATAGAAGACATGGGCTAACTTTCTAAAGGTGCCAAGTTGGCCTGAATGTCCACCAACTGGGGAGTCATGAAAGATGGATATCAGCTTGTCATGAAAGATGGATATCAGCTGATATCTCAATTCCCCAGTACCTCCAATGAATAGTTTTCCCTTCTTCCTTAACACTCCAGATGAGTACTGATAAAGGTGGGGTCTCAGTTGATCAGTGGTAACTTCAGCAATCATAGCCTCAGCCTGTGCATCCCCTTCATAGCTACTACTGATCTCCAACATCCATTTAGGCTCTACAACACTAAGAGCTAACAATTGTCCCTCAACTGGCTGGTTGGAACCCGGAGTATCACCATTCTCAAACTGCCTAGACAAAGCATCAGCTACTCTATTCTCCGTCCCTTTTTTGTATTGTACTGCACAGTCCAAACCCAACATCTTTGTGAGTCCCTTTTGTTGTATAGCTGTGGTAAGCTTTTGTTCTAAAAGGTACTTTAAGCTATGATGGTCTGTCCTGACAGTAAAGTGTTTATACTGAAGATAGTGTCTCCATTTATCAATGGCACTTAAAAGGGCCCTATCCTCCTTCTCATAGATAGATCTACCTCTATGCCTAGGAGCCAACACCTTACTAAAATAAGCAATAGGTCTATCTCCTTGCATCAACACTGCACCAATCCCATACCGACTAGCATCTGTTTCGACAACAAACTCTTTAGTGTAATCTGATAAGGCTAGTACATGAGTGTTGATCATAGCTAACTTCAATGTCTCAAAAGCTAGGCTAGACTCCTCATTCTATCTGAAAGAATCCTTTTTGAGTAACTCATTAAGGGGTCGTTTGGTAGAGTGTATAAAATTCACTACAAGAAAAGTGTGAATTAAATGGGGATTTTTCTGGGGGTTAGTATGAAAATCCATAGGAAACTTATTTTCCTGCAAATTTTCATACTAATCTCCACGAAAATTCCCATGTAATTCACACTTTTCTTGTAGTGATTAATACCAAATAGAGTGAATTAGTGATGCAAGTATTAGTAATGCATGTATTAGTTATACTTGTATTAGTTATGCATAGATTATTTCTTATGTATTGTTTGGTTTTGTGTATTAAAAATAGTATGATTGTATAAAAATATTTATTTACAAAAGTATTCTTCACAATTATGGTGGAAAAGATGTAAAAGTACTTTTGAGGGGTAATTGAGTCTTTAACCATATTAATGCATGTATTAAATCCTTTGCATTACTAATACCTAGAAATCCGTGGTATTAGTAATACACTCCTCAATACACAATAGAGTGTATAACTAATGCAAGCATTAGTTATACATAGCATGAAAAAATGCACCAAACAAGGGATTACTAATACATATAATTAATGCATGCATTATTTTTGCTAATACACTCTACCAAATGACCCCTAAGAGGTCTACATATACCACCATAATTCAATACATATTTCCTATAATAGCCCGTTAAGCCAAGGAACCCCCTCAAGGCCTTGGTTGTGGTATGCTTTGGCCAGTCAACCATAGCCTGAATTTTGCTAGGATCAGTGGACACCCCATGAGCAGAAATTACATGACCTAGATATTCTATCTTTGATTGTCCAAAGGAACACTTGGACCTTTTGGCAAACAAGGAATGCTCCTTCAGGATATCAAACACTTTTTTTAAATGCAGCAGATGTTCATCAAAAGTCTTGCTATAAGCTAATATATCATAAAAAAAAAAACCAAAACAAACTTCTGAAGCAAGGATTGGAATACCTGATTCATCAAAGCTTGAAATGTAGCTGGGGCATTAGTTAGGCCAAAGGGCATAACCTTGAATTCATAGTGCCCCATGTGAATTCTAAATGCAGTCTTGTAAACATCTTCTAGCTTCATTCTGGTGGTATCCAGCTCTCAGATCCACCTTGGAAAAAAATCAGAGACCCTTGCAAGTCATCAAGTAAATCATCTATTATGGCAATATGATATTTATGTTTGATTGTTATCTCATTAAGGCCCCTGTAATCCACACAAAACCTCCATGTACCATCCTTCTTTTTCACCAACAACGCAGGGGAAGAGAATGGGGACTGACTATGCTGAATGATCCCATTTGTCAGCACTTCAGTGACTTGTTTCTCGAGTTCTTCCTTTTGGTAAAAATTGTATCTATAAGGCCTTAGACGTACAAGTGATGTCCCTGGTTTGATGGGAATCCTGTGGTCAAATTCTCTTGGTGGGGGTAAGGATTTGGGCTCTGCAAACACCTCCTTATAACCAGATATCAATTCTAGAATAGCAATGTCAACTGGCTCCTGCTCACAACCACTACTGCCTCTATTAAAAATAAGCGAGCCATTATCGTTTGCCCCTTTTTCAGTAGGTTACCCATGGTGCTACCACTGATTAGGCTGAGTTGACCATTCTCAGGAATATCATGCAAGACAACCTTGTTACCCTTCCTTCCAATGGTGACACACCTCTTCTCATGATCAAATTTAGTAGGATTGAACTTTTTCATCCAATCATTGCCTAGTACAATATCACACCCCCCTAGCTTGAGGATCTTGAGATCTTCTTTAAAGGTCTTACCCCCCATCTTCCAAGTAAAACTAGGGCAACTGGTGCTGCAATACCTGTAATTGCCATCAGCTACATTGACTCTGATGGGAGTGGAGTAAACAGCTTGGTTGCCAGTTTCTTGTACAGTCACTTCATTAATAAAGTTGTGAATGCTGCTAGAATCAACAAGCACTGATAAGGATCTCTTCTTAACAACCCCACTAACTAGGATAGTGTTAACCGCATTACGACTTCCTTATAATGCACTCAAACACAACTTCTTGGATATTCCTTCAGCTATCTCAATTTCTACTGTTTGTGCTATAAGCTCTCTGAGTGCTCAGGTACCTCTGTGTCAATAGCTATCAAATCTTGTGGGTCGTGAGGCAACTCTTCCTTGGTGCCAACTATACAATGTAGTTGTTTCATCTTACACCGGTGACCTACCTGATACTTTTCACCACACCTAAAGACATAGGTGATTGGCCTTTCTGTGTTCATAAACTTTCGGAGTCAACCGTAGTGGACTAGGCCTTGAAGTGATTAATCCTCCAACCTTCTGGACCCCACTGCTGGCAGAAGAGCCAGTGGCCACACCATGATGAACTACATTGAGCAGCCTCAATGGCTTTCTCCTGCATCCTAGCCTGTTGAATGGCATAACTCAAGGTGGTAGGCTTAAACATCTTGAATGCGAACATAATTTCTTGAGAGCTCCCATGAAACTGGACGAGAAGTGAGCCTCATTGAGAGCAGGATTTCGAATTATCATCTGAGCCTTCAGATCTTCAAACTTAACCAGGAATTCTCCAACACTTTCAATTTGTTTGAGCTTGTTAAATTCTTCTACTACATCTTTCATCCATACATCCCCAAACTGCACACATACTCCTCCTTAAGCTCGGCCCAATTAACCGCACCTCTACTCAACACCAATGAGTTGTACCAGGTTTCAGCATCACCATTTAGGTATAGTGCAGCACCCTCCACTTTCATGTTATCCTGCACTCTATAAAGGTGAAAATACCTCCACACTTTCGAATCCAAACTTTGGGATCCTGACCTTCAAAAGATGGCAATTCCCATTTAGAGGGGGGGGGGGGGGGGACAACCGCTGGTGGTCTAACAGCCCTACAATCAAAACCAGGTACTGGCAAGAGCCCATCACCTCCCGGAAAAGCACCCTCCTGACCTCGCGGTGCTCTTGTTTCTAGATTCGTCAACCTATCCAGAACCAACTCAAGGGTACCTTGACTGCCAGTTTGAATTGCACACATACCCCTTTGTTGTTCAACTATCTCATCCAGTAATTGATCATATGTTGCTGTAACTTTTCATCCATGGTTTTCATTCGTGTTCCTACTGCCATGGACAGAACATAGGTCGCAGATTCGAGGCTCTGATACCAATTGTTATGACTAGAATACTTGAAACAGTTAGGGAAAGGAAGCGGAATAGTAATAACAAGAGCTTTGTGGGATAATTTTCTGATTTATAAGATGGATAATACGATTACAACTAAATGAAATTGAAAAACATAGAAACCAACACCTGGTTCTCCATTGATAGTTCAAACCTGCAGATAGAAGGAAAGATGAAGAGAATTTAGAAGATAAGGACGAAGATAGAAGAGAAGAGAACAGTGAAGGAGAGAAGGAAATTGTTACCGGATTTCTGGATGCCTCTCTCCTTTGCCAATTCTCTTATTTATAACCATCAAACTCATCTCAACCATTGAGCCTTATTAAACTATATAATAGATCCTGGCCCTTTATTTTAATTCCTGTTATTATTGTTCACTCCCTCGACTTCTTTTATTTACCCTATCACCTTCAGTTCATAACAATGGCTTTCTGTCTTCCTCTCTCTCTCTCTCTTTTCTTTTTCTGTTTCCCACTTGCTAATTGGTAGAGACCACACATAAGTTGTACCTGTGGTGAAGGTAGTGCGGAAAGATATGTACTGTATCTGCTTATTCTTTCATCTATTTTGTGGAGTACCCTTTGCCTAAATATGTCTCAGGTGATGCTGAGCACCTTGTTTTACAAATCTTCTTCATCATTGCAGTACTTAGACTGGAATTGCAGAAAGACACATATCTATTATTGCCACATTAAGCAGAATGGACACTGTACCTTCAAAGTTCGTATTATTAATCTGTGGTCACTCTTTTCCTGGATCATTTACATTGCAAGCCTTACCTCCTTACATCTGAATCCTCTTTTACAATCAAGTGTTAGAGGGAGTATTACCAGCCATTGAAGAACTTTTACATACTGAGCATAGAAATAAAAAAGAGAAATGTTTCTCTAGCAGTATTTCGTTTCTTTATGTATTGTTCTCTAGTTAGAATGTTTTTCTTATTTTTACTTGTGACAAAAGACCTTTATCTTATTTGCTTTCAGTTTTTAAGAGATTTTAGCACATTCAATGACCATCAATTTTGGCATTAGGATTTCTGTGTAGCATAAAATATGATAGTTTTTAATTTGTGTGTCGTTGTACTCTTAAGAATTATATTTTCTAGTTCTTGGTTTGACATTATCCAAATTATTTGGCTTTGAATTATCAAGGGTCCATACTTGAACACAGCAAGGACTCACTTACAGAGAGCCCTGGGAGATGACAATGTACTGATTGCCAAATTTGTTGAAGATACAAGTTGTGCCAATATAATTGTCGAGGAAGGCATTCTTGTTGGCTTGAGACGTTACCTTTTTTTTTTTGGTAACACTGCATTCTTTTCCTTGATTTATGAATTTCTCTTTTTTTGTTTTTGTATATTGTACTTCAACGTGTTATTGGTATGTTTTGTTTGAAATTTCATTTTGGTTCTATTTTAAAAATAACAAATGAAAGAGAAAAAACAAACAATCAAACAACATACCTGTGTAATCCCACAATTAAGGTTTGAAGAGGGTGGAGTGTACGCAACCTTACCCTTACCTTGTGAAGGTAAAAAAATTGTTTTAGATAGATCCTCGACTCGAGTAATTATGTCACAAATCAAATATGTAAAGTATATACAATAACGAAGAAGTCATGCTGAAAACAACTAAGAAGAGAACAAGTAGCAACAACAAATAATACGATAACTGAAGCAAAGGAAACAACATACACTGATAAGTGAACTAGACAATGCTTGACTACCTAATAACCTTCTACCATGATCCTTGACCTGCATATCTTCCTATCTACGGTTATTTCCTAGGTCATCTACAGGTGAGCCATGTCTTGTCTTATCACCTTTCCCCAAGACTTCTTTGGCCTACCTCTGCCTCTCCTTATACCCATAGTAGCCAACCTCTCACACCTCCTAACTGGGGAATCTACTCATCTTCTCTTCACACGCCTAAACCATCTCAGCCTTGCCTCCCTCATCTTGTCTACCACGGGGGCCAGTCCTACCTTGCCTCGAATTGCTTCATTCCTAATACTCTCTTGGTATGCCCACACATCCATCTCAACATCCTTATTTGCTACTCTCATCTTTTGGATGTGTGAGTTCTTGACTGGCTAACACTCTCCATACAACATATCTGGTCTGACCACCACTTAATAAAAGTTTATCTTTTAAGGTTTGGTGGCACATTCTTGTCACACAAGACACTAGATGCAAGCTTCCATTTTTATCCACCCCGTTCCAATACAATGTGTAACATCATCATCTAGCTCCCCGTCCCATTGGATTATTCATCCCATGTTCTTGAAACTTTCCTTCTTGGGGATGAATTAAGTGTCAATCCTAACTTCCACATTTTCCATGTGGGTTACGTTAGTGAACTTGCACTTTAAGTATTTTCTCTTAGTCCTCCTCAACCTGAACCCTTTAGATCAAGGGACTGTTTCCAAACTTTCAACATATCTCTTAATACTATCGCGCAACTTGTCAATCAAAATTATGTCATCTGCAAACAACATACACTATGGCACCTCTCGTTGTATATGTCGCGTTAGATCGTCCATCATTAAGGCAAATAGAAACGTTCTAAGAGTTGAGCCCTGGTGCAACCCCATCATGATGGGGAAGTGATCTGAATCTCCTTTCACTGTCCTCACTCGGGTCTTCGCTCCATTGTACATATCCTTAATTGCCATAATGTAAGCTTCATGTACACTTTTTTCCTCCAAACAACGCCATAAGAATCCCCTTTGGTACTTTATCGCAAGTTTTTTTCTAGGTCAATGAACATCACATGTTAGTCCCTCTTCCTCTCTCTATACTGCCCCATCAATCTCCTTACGAGATGTATAACTTTTGTAGTCGAATGCACGACATGAATCCAAATTGGTTCTCGGTGATGGGCAGTCCACTCCTCATCCTCATCTCCACCACCCTCTCCCAAACTTTCATACAGTGACTTAGAAACTTGATACTCATTTAATTGTTGCAATTCTGTAAGAAGAGAAAAAAGCAGCTTGTTGTAAACTTGAAATTCATTGTTAAAAATGTAAAAGAAAGATTACTTATGTAGGAATTTGGAGAATATGATATAAGGAAGTTTTCTGATTCTTGGAATGAGTATTCTACACAATATTCCAAATGATTCTCTTGACTTCCACTTGAGCTTTTAATCTTGAAAAGATGAAAAAAGAACTGCGGTCTAAAATGTTTCTTAGCCACATAAAAGAGGACTCCTTTGAGTTTATGAAATAGGGAAAATGGTGTAATTCTTGATATTCCAAATTATTGTGGCATAATCATTAAATATATTCCTCAGAATATTTTAATGGTTCTCTTGATTCATTTTAAAAAATAATATAACTACAGTTCAAGTTTTAATGCTTCTCCTGACTTTCAATAGTCCCCATCATGCCACACTTTCATTATTATTCTTGTTGGTATTGTCAATGTTATTATTATCATAATTGTTGTTACACCTGATAATCACAACCTTTGGTTGCATTTTAATTCTTTTCTGACAATATGGTTCTTGTGCAGTGTATAAAGATGATAAAGAGAAGAAGAAAAGTGCAGCTATGATGAAGACAAAACAGCTTCTTTGAAGTGCTACTTTGTTAGGTTTGAGTCCATTGAAACTTGCAATGATGGAGGATCCTATGCATTTTCTACCAAAATAATCAGTCAAGCAAGGTGTCAATTCATGCATGTGCATATGGTTTCTAATATGGCAAAATATGCAGCCAGGCTGGTCTCCTTGATAATCATATTTAATATTTATTGAGCTTGGCAGATCGTAATATTATGCATACATGCAGGCTTTCATTAATTCTATCAAAGACGATTAAGGTTCAAGTGAATCTTGCTTCTGTCACCATTGAAAGAATTGAAGATATACTTTGTCAGGTAGTGACTTTCTGTTTCATATATTTGGACTTCCTGTTGTGATTTTCTGGTAAATATGTCTAGCAAATTTGTTTATCCTTTTATTTTAATTAATTGTAGGATGAAACTGGTTGTATTATTCAAGATGAAGATGGCGAACCTCGCATACATACTGATGGAACTGGTTTCATATCAGAAGATTTAGCTATGCATTGTCCCAAAGATTTTGTCAAAGCAGAATATATAAAAGATGAAAACTATGAGGTATGCATAATTTCTTTTTTCATAGAAGTGAAACCCTAAAATTAGGAAGTGTACAGAGTTACAGTTTCAATGCCGTGTAAAGAGCTTCCCTGAGCATCTTCTAAAGAAAATGGGAAACTGACAGTTATACTTGAACCAAAAGTAGGGTTAAAGATTACGAAATGAAGGTTTAAATTATGCACAATCTAGATTTTTCATAAGCTACAAACAATGTTGAGGAACCTTTGTTTTTAGGAGTTTAAAGAGCGTATGTTGATTTTATACTAAATGACTAATTTGTAATCATTGAGAGGTGGAGATACATGTTTTCCTATAATTTAATTTGCAGTTTTGTACGAATTGTAACTTTGGTGACACAAATATCTGTTGGACAAAATGATAATCACACCCAGGATAATGTCCAAACTAAATAGCAATAGGAATAGAGTAACAACGACACCAAATATTGAAAAGGTGTAAATATGATACCCAAATAAGTAATACAATTATATTGATGAAAAACTTGGTAGTGTCAAAAGACTACTACTCAACACTCTTTTATTTCTTACAACTCACAATTATATTACTTCCACACTATTTTCTCACAAACTAAGAAATAGTTTGTGGATTACTCTCTCTACTCTCTATTGCTTCTCTATTTTGGTGTGTCCTTACAAATGAACATAAGTGCTCTATTTATAAGAAAAATTCTGTCCATTTGATGTCACTAATGACATCAATGGAAACTAACAATTCAAACTTGTATGTAAACAACTTTGACATAAATGTGGTAGCCAATTTCCACAAAGTTTGGCTGCCAAACTCTACCAAAATTCTATCAAACTTTGACTACCAAAACTCTACCAAACTTCCAAAAATGTGGCTACCAACTTTCACATTTGTGTCTTGCCAATTTTCACATTTGTGGCAAGTAATTTCAACAAATGTGGCTGCCAAATTAGTTGTTGTTTTATTCCCACAAATCTCTCCCTTAATTTTGATTTTGCTTCTTTATTCCAAGGCTTGATCTCAATCTCTGAAAATCTTCAAACTTGAGAGGCTTTGTAAAGATATTCGCAACTTGATCATGAGATTTCACATACTTGAGCTCTACCTCTTTCTTGGCAATGCATTCTCGGATAAAGTGATACCTTGTGTCTATGTGCTTTCTTCGATCATGATACACTGGATTCTTGGCAAGTGCTTGCGCATATTTGTTATCAACACAAATCATTGTGGCTTCAATTTGCGGCAAATTGAGTTCCTTCAACAATCTCCTCAACCAAATAGCATGACACGTACATGATGTCGCTGACTCGCTGCCACGTATTCAACTTCACAAGTCGAGAGAGTAACAATTGATTGTTTATTTGAACTCCAAGAAATAGCACAATCACCCAAGAAAAACACAAAACCCGATGTGCTTTTTCTATCATCAACATCTCCTGCATAATCACTATCACAATATCCCACAAGATTAAAATCATCATTAGAAGAATAAAATAGTCCAAGGTCGATCGTACCTTTTAGGTAACGTAAAATTCTTCTAGCAACCTTCAAGTGAGTGGAGGTGGGAGCTTTCATGAAGCGACTTACTACTACAACCGCAAAGAGTATATCTGGTCTCGTACATGTCAAGTACCTTAGACTTCCTATGAGACTTTTGAACAAAGTGGAATCCACTTTTTCTCCATCTTCAAACTTCGACAATTTTGTTCCACTTTCCATTGGGGTATTCATAGGGTTGCAATCAAATATGTTGAACTTCTTCAAAACCTCCTTTGTATAGCTTTCTTGAGATATGAAGACGCCTTCCTCCATTTGCTTCACTTCTGGGCCCAAGTAATATGACATGAGCCTTATGTCCGTCATCTCAAACTCAAGGGACATAGCTTTCTTGAAAGCTTCAAATAAAACTGGGTTGTTGCCCGTTAGAATGAGATCATCAACATAAAGACCAACAAGTAGAATATCTCTATTAGTATGAACTTTAATGTAAAGAGCATATTCATGGAGACAACGAGTAAACCCATTATCTTGAAAGTATTTGTCAATACGACTATTCCAAGCTCGTGGAGCTTGCTTCAACCCATATAAGGCTTTCTTCAAAAAGAGTACTTTTAAAACTACTTGCATAAAGTGTTTTGATAGTCTTTTGACAGCACTAGTTAAAAGAATACTTCTAGAGAAGCTACCGCTAGCCCTATTAGTTCTTCATCGAGTTGCCCTAATGTCCTCTAGCTAGAAGCTTATCCTTCAAAGAAGCTCTCTTAGTTTACCTTCTTTAATTGGAGAAACAATTTGACTTGTACATTTTCTATTGCAATTCCATCTTTGACCAGTTATTACAATATATATCGTGTTCTGTGTTTGAACTTTAACGTGCCAGCTAGTAAAAATCCTAGGTACCTTTTTTGATAGTTTTTCGTATTGATAAAAAAATAGACTGCTGTTATGTGAAAACTTTATCCCCCCTTTATTTGGTTGGTTCAAGTGTTGCTATTTAGTCTTTCAATAATTGCCTCACTTTTTCATCATTCTCATAGATTGGATCACGAAAAATTCATATTAGACCCTCAATGGTGAAGGTTGAGATTGACCCAACAATTTCAAGTATACCAACTTTTGACTCATTGGAGATAGTTGCAATCAGGTATCCTCTTTATCTCCAGGGCACTGATTCACAGTTGAAAATTGTGTAAAATACTTGTTCTGAGTACAAATGATATGTTTTGTATTTGGAAACTGAAAAAAGTCGTTATCTTTGTCAATTTTGCTGAATGAGTTCTCTCAAATGAGAGTTCTTCCATTAAATAGAAAGAATTCTGATTTACATACCTAAAAATCTGCTATATATCCCTAATTGTAATATCTTTGAAAATATGCTACATTAATCTATGCTATCTCCTATCATCATTACACAAATATTTAGAGTTATAACATAGATATGTACAGATATTTAGAATCTGTCCAATCATGCTAACATCCCCCCTCAAATTGATGCCGGTGGATCAAAAAGCATCAATTTGCCTACCAGAAACTGATGACGTTGTCGTGCCATAGACTTTGTAAACACATCAGCTATTTGAAGATCACTGGATACATATGGAAGAGTAATGACTCTCTTATCTACAGCTTCTCTGATATAATGACAGTCCACTTCAATGTGTTTGGTCCTTTCATGATAAACTGAATTAGTAGCAATCTGAATAGCACTTGTGTAAACCATGAAGCCAATTTCTGCAAGTAAACCATGAAGCCAAACAATCTCAGAGCAAGCAGTAGACATTGCTCGATATTCAGATTCGGTGGAAGATTTTGATACACGGTCTTGCTTCTTGCTTTTTCAAGATATCAAGGAATCTCCAAGAGACATGCACCAACCCGTGACGGAGCGATGAGTATCAAGACATCCAACCCAATCAAAATCACTAAATGCATTAAGCTGAATCTCAGAACCACTAGGAAAGAATAATCCACGAGTAGATGTTCCCAAGAGATATCGAATGATGCGACAGACAACCACCAAATGTAGATGGCATGGAGCCTGCATTAATTGACTCACTTGTTGAACTGCAAAAGAGATATCAGGCCAAGTAATAGTAAGATAATTTAGGCTCCCAACTAATTACCGATACAAAGTTGGATCAGGAAGAAGATCTCCTTCCGCATGACAGTACTTTACATTCAATTCCAATGGAGTATTTACAGAGGAAGATTCTTGAAGACCAGCCAAAGCAATCAAGTCCTGAGTATATTTCTGTTGGTTCAAGAACACACCTAAAGAATTATAATGAACTTCTAACCCCAAAAAGTATGTAAGAATACCAAGACCTTTCATATGAAAAGAATCCTTAAGCTGCTGTTGGAGGTTAGTGATTAGTGAAGAATCAGTTCTTGTGATAATAATGTCATCTACATACACCAAAAGAAGAGCACAACCTGTAGATGTTTTTCGAAGAAACAAAGACGACTCATAGTTACTCTGCTCAAAAGAGAATTGAAGCAAATTAGACCGAAACTTGTCAAACCAAGCTCATAGAGCTTGTTTTAATCCATATAAAGACCGCTTCAACTTGCATACATTTGATGTAGGTGATGAGAACAAACTAGGTGGGGGTTTCATATGAATATCTTCTTTGAGATCACCATGAAGAAAAGCATTTTTGACATCCATTTGATGAAGAGGCCATTTTTTTGATGCAGCAATGGCAACAATAGTTCGCACCGTAGTCATTTTTGCTACAGGTGCAAAAGTCTCCTCATAGTTTACACCATACTCCTGTTTGTTGCCAAGGACCACCAATCGAGCTTTGTACCGATCAAGAGTTCCATTAGAATTAAGTTTAATTGAATAAACCCATTTACATCCAATTGGATGGACATTTGGAGGGCAAGGAACAATGTCCCATGTGTTATTTTCTTTAAGAGTCAAAAGTTCCTCCTCCATTGCTTTTTGCCATGCGAGTAACCTGTTGGAATAGAGATGGTGGATAAAGTAGAAGAAAAACCATACCGCTTAGGAGTTTGAGACACTCTAGTAGATTGCCGAGGAGGCTCAAGAGGAGCAGACCTTGAAGAAATCTCAGATTCTAGTTGTGGAGCAGTCTCAGGTGGCGGATCTGTTTCGGGATAAGGTAAAGTTGGCCAATGTCGTTCTTACACAAATCCTGGTTTGAACTACTTAGAAGACAATGACAAATCCTCAAAAGTAGGAAGAAGAGGAGAAACAGAAGATGACTCAACATGAGTAGGAAAGAAATACTGATTCTCAAAGAAAATAACATTTCTAGAAACACGAAATTTGTTAGAACTTGGATCATATCAAATAAAACCTTTTTGTGAAGTACTATAGACCATAAAAAGCACATTTAATAGACTGAACAGAGAGTTTATTGCATTGAAAAGGAGGCAGGTGCACAAAACAAACACAACCAAACGTATGAAAACTATGATAGCTGGGATGCTTATGAAAAAGATGATAATATGGAGACTCAAGATTTAACACTTTAGATGGAAGTCTATTAATCAAATAGATAGTAGTAGACAAAGCTTCAGCCCAATATTTAGATGGAATAGAGGACTCAATCAATAAAGTACGGGTGACATCTAAAAGATGACGATTTTTACGCTCAGCAACCCCATTTTGTTGTGGCGTATATGGGCAAGAGCGTTGTGATACAATTCCTTTCTTAAGCAAGAAATTATTGAATTCATGAGACATATTCTCCACCAGAATTAGATCTTAATATTTTGATGCATGTGGAAAATTGAGTCTCAACAGGCCAAAAATTTGTTGAATATGGAAAGCATTTTAGATCGAAGAAAATACACCCATGTAAACCAACTATAGTTATCTATAAATGTCACAAAATACTTGAAATGAGCATGAGAAATAACTGGTGAAATGCCCCAAACATCACTATGAATGACATCAAAACACTTTGCAGCACGACTACCAAAATTAGGAAAAGGAAGAGTTTTGCTTTTACCTAATTTACAAGTAGAACAATCAAAGGAAGCAATTGAAAATTGATTTTTATTTCCCAACAAACCAGAATTGGACAAATGAGACAACACAATAGAATTTGGATGTCCTAGATATTTATGCCGGTTAGAATAGAAATAAGTATTTCCTACTTAGAATAGGAATAGGAATAAGAATAGGAATCCTAGTTGGAAAAGGATTCCAATGTAGTGTCTATAAATAGGGTCTCAATGTAACAATTTAGATACACAATTCAATAATGTATTTCTCACATGGTATCAGAGCATTGGTGAGAACAAACAAGTCACCGTATGTCTATGTCAATTTTCGGTGACTGTTGGATTTGATTTTGTTATTCCTTTTTCTTTCTGTGGGTGTTGTGCGAAAATTAACACCACCATGGGGCTCGGAAAGCTCCCGCGACCAAACCCCAGCCAGAACCACCGGAAAACATCACTCCACGCGCTCTCACGCGCCGATCGGAGGTGGTAGTTTCCGGCGAGATCTGGCTCACGCGCCGGGCTTTTCTGATCAGATTTTTTGAGAGATTTTTTGACAGTTAGGGTCGTCCAGCCATTCCGACCAGGCCCATACTGTTTTTGACCAGATTCGATCGTCGGAATTAGGGTTTCGTCTATTTCCAGGCTGTTTTCGGCGACCTCTTTTTTTTTTTGAGATTTGAATTTTCCGACAATCAGATCTCAATAATCAAGTTTTTTTATTTTTGTTGTTTCCAAGACAAATTTAGCATAATGTCTTTTGGGTGTGATGTTTTTGGTTCTAAAAGTATAGGGATTGGAAGTTCTAGCCCTATAATCACTTCAGAACTTTTATTGGGAAGTTCAAACTATTTATCTTGGGCTTCCTCGATTGAGCTGTGGTGCAAGGGTCAAGGTGTCCAAGATCACTTAACGAACAAGACTTATGTGGTAGATGTAAAGGCAAAGACTAGCGAGGAAGATGCAAAAGCCAAAGCACAATGGGAGAAAGTAGATGCTCAATTATGTAGTCTCCTATGGCGTTCTATTGATTCCAAATTGATGCCCTTGTTTCGCCCATTCCAGACGTGTGGAAAAGGCTTGTGCTTTATACACTAATGACATATCTCGATTCTATGATGTGATATCTCGATTGACCAACTTAAAGAAACAAGAATTCGATATGTCTACTTACCTGGGACAGGTACAGGCAGTCATGGAGGAATTCGACACGTTGATGCCAGTTACTACGAATGTGGAACAACAAGAAGAACACAGACAAACATTGTTTCTAGTTCTTACTCTTGCTGGACTTCCTCTTGATCATGATTCTGTGCGTGATCAGATTTTAGCTAGCCCTACAGTTCCTACAATCGATGAACTATTCTCTCGTCTCCTTCGTCTTGCGGCACCTCCCAGTCATAATGTAGTTTCATCACCCACTGTTGACTCCTCTAGTCTCGCATCTCAAACCTTTGAAAAGCGTACATATCAGTCTATGGAGAATCGGCGAGGGGGAGGGCGTTTTGGGAAACCTCGATCCAAATGTAGTCATTGTCATAAGCTTGGATACACTCGTGACATATGTTATATTTTGCATCGTCCACCACCAGTTATGATCCTATTGTTCTAAAGGAATATAATGAGTTCCTTCGAAATCGTGCAAGTAAACAGACATCTCCACCAGTAGCATATGGTGCTCAACCTAATCAACCATCCAATAATGCTCATATTGCTCAGACAGAATATGATGAGTTCCTTCAATATCGTGCAAATAAGCAAACGTCTCTACAAGTAGTTTCGGTTGCACAACCTGATGTGTCTGTTGTGGGTAATTCTTTTGCTTGTGTGTCGCAATCTAGTACTCTTGGAACATGGGTCATGGACTCTGGGGCTTCGATCATATCTCTGGTAATAAATCACTTTTATTCGATATTGTTTATTCACAATCTCTTCCATGTATTACTTTAGCCAATGGGATCCAAACAAAACCAAAAGGGGTTGGAAAAGCCAAACCCCTATCTTCTGTCACCCTAGACTCTGTTCTTTATGTTCCTGGTTCTCCTTTTAATCTAGCATCTATTAGTCGTTTAACGAAAGCCCTACATTGTAGCATAACTTTTTTCGATGATTTTTTTCTTATGCAGGACCGCAATACGGGACAGATGATTGGAACAGGACATGAATCACAAGGCCTTTACTATCTTACCTCTTCAAATTCCTTAACAACATGCTCCGTTACAGATTCTTCAGATCTAATTCACAAACGTTTGGGAATCCGAGTCTATCTAAACTGCAAAAGATGGTGCCTAGTTTGTCTAGTTTATCCACATTAGATTGTGAATCGTGTCAACTTGGGAAACACACTCGTGCTACGTTTTCTCATAGTACTGAGGGTCGTTTAGAGTCTATTTTTTCATTAGTTCATTCTGATATTTGGGGTCCTAGTAGAGTCAGTTCCACCTTGGGATTTCGTTATTTTGTTAGTTTCATTGATGATTATTCAAGATATACTTGGGTTTTCTTAATGAAAGATTGTTCTGAGTTATTTTCTATTTTCAAAAGTTTCTTTGCTGAAATACAAAATCAATTTGGTGTTTCTATTCGTACTTTTCATAGTGATAATGCCTTAGAATACTTATCCTCTCAATTTCAGGAGTTTATGACTCACCAAGGCATTATTCACCAGACTACTTGTCCATACACCCCTCAACAAAATGGTGTAGCTGAAAGAAAAAATGGGCATCTTATTGAGACTGCTCGTACTCTTCTCCTTGAATCCAATGTTCCGCTGCGTTTTTGGGGAGATGCAGTTCTGACATCTTATTATTTGATAAATTGAATGCCCTCTTCTTTTATTCAGAATCAGGTTCCACATTCCATACTGTTTCCTCAGTCACATCTTTATCCTATCCCCTCTCGTGTCTTTGGGAGCACATGCTTTGTTCATAACTTTGCCCCAGGAAAAGATAAATTAGCTCCTCGTGCCCTCAAATGTGTCTTTCTTGGTTACTCTCGAGTCCAAAAAGGGTGTCGTTGTTATTCACATGATCTTCATCGATATCTTATGTTTGCTGATGTTACATTTTTTGAGTCTCAGCCTTACTATACATCTTCTGATCATCCTGATGTATCTATGGTCTTACCCATACCTCAGGTTTTACCTGTGCCAACCTTTGAGGAATCTACGATTACTTCTACATCTCCAGTTGTAGTGCCACCACTACTAACTTATCATCGTCGTCCACGTCCAACCCTAGTTCCAGATGATTCATGTCATGCGCCGGACCCTGCTCCTACTGCGGACTTGCTTCCTCCTAGCCAACCGCTTGCACTTCAAAAAGGTATACGATCCACTCAAAATACTAACCCACATTATACGTTCTTAAGTTATCATCGTCTATCATCACCCCATTATGCCTTTGTGTCGTCTTTGTCCTCTATTTCCATTCCTAAGACTACAGGTGAAGCACTTTCTCATTTTGGATAGAGGCAGGCTATGGTTGTTGAGATGTCTGCTTTACATAAGAGTGGTACTTGGGAGCCTGTCTCCCTTCCTGCAGGTAAATCTACTGTTGGTTGTCGTTGGGTTTATGCAGTCAAAATTGGTCCAGATGGGCAGGTTGATCGACTTAAGGCTCGTATTGTTGCCAAAGGGTATACTCAGATATTTGGGCTAGATTATAGTGACACTTTCGCTCCTGTGGCTAAAATAGCTTCTGTTTGTCTTTTTCTATCTATGGCTGCCGTTCGTCATTGGCCTCTTCATCAGTTGGACATTAAGAATGCTTTTCTGCATGGTGATCTTGCGGAAGAAGTCTATATGGAGCAACCACTTGGTTTTGTTGCTCAGGGGGAGTCTAGTAGCCTTGTATGTCGATTGCGTAGGTCACTCTATGGTCTGAAACAATCTCCTCGAGCTTGGTTTGGGAAGTTCAACACAGTTATTCAGGAGTTTGGCATGACTCGTAGTGGAGCTGATCACTCTGTGTTTTATCGGCATTCTGCCCAAGTCGATGTATCTATTTGGTTGTTTACGTTGATGATATTGTTATCACCGGTAACGATCAAGATGGTATCACCGATTTGAAGCAACATCTCTTTAAGCACTTCCAGACTAAAGACCTTGGTAGATTGAAGTATTTTCTAGGTATTGAGGTTGCTCAGTCTAGATCAGGTATTGTTATTTCTCAACGCAAGTATGCCTTAGACATTCTTGAGGAGACAGGAATGATGGGATGTAGACCTATTGACACTCCTATGGATCTGAATGTTAAACTCCTTCCAGGATAGGGGGAGCCGCTTAGTAATCCTGAAAGGTATAGACGGCTTGTTGGAAAGTTGAATTATCTCACAGTGACTAGACCTGACATATCTTTTCCTGTGAGTGTTGTAAGTCAGTTTATGACTTACCCTTGTGATAGTCATTGGGAAGCAGTTATTCGTATTCTGCGATATATAAAGTCAGCTCCCGATAAAGGACTACTCTTTGAGGATCAAGGCCATGAGCATATCATTGGATATGCAAATGCTGATTGGGCAGGATCACCCTTTGACAGACGTTCGACATTCGGATATTGTGTTTTAGTAGGAGGTAATTTGGTGTTGTGGAAGAGTAAGAAACAGAATGTGGTTGCTCAATCTAGTGCAGAATCAGAATATCGAGCAATGGCGACAACAACTTGTGAACTAGTTTGGATCAAACAGTTGCTGGGAGAACTAAAATTTGGCAAAATTGATCAGATGGAACTTGTGTGTGATAACCAAGTGGCTCTTCATATCGCATCAAGTCCAGTGTTTCATGAAAGGACTAAGCACATTGAGATTGACTGTCACTTTGTCAGAGAAAAGATACTCTCGGGAGATATTGTTATGAAATTTGTGAAGTCAAATGATCAGCTTGCAGATATCTTCACTAAGTCCCTCACATGTCCTCGTATTAATTACATCTGTAACAAGCTAGGTACATATGATTTATATGCACCAGCTTGAGGGGGAGTGTTAGAATAGAAATAAGTATTTCCTACTTAGAATAGGAATAAGAATAGGAATCCTAGTTGGAAAAGGATTCCAATGTAGTGTCTATAAATATAGGGTCTCAATGTAATAATTTAGATACACAATTCAATAATATATTTCTCACAATGCCAAACCTCATTCTTAGTAGCGGTAGAAACAAAAGCTAGAACACGAGGAATAGAAAAGTGTATAGGAAACAATCTTCCAACTTTAGGCCCCTTCGCGATTATCGTCCCCAACAGCTGATCCTGCACAAGGCAACCATTACGAGAAAAATTCATATCACAATTGTTTTCTACCATTGGCAACCTGAATTTGTGTTGGACCATTATACTCACAGATGTTTTTGAGTATATTAGTTGAGTTGGTCATATGATTGGAAGCGCCAGAATCAACAAGCCATAATTTAGATATTACCTCATTACCTTGCATCCCCACAGCTGAAAGTGCTGACAAGATCATTTGTTATACCATTTCAAGAGTAAGAACTTGTCCTACTAAAGACGAGTTATTTGTAGTTGAACCATTTATCCCAACTTGAAAAGCATTTGCCCTACGGTTTTGAGGACGTGTGGGACACTCTTTGATAATGTGTCCTTGTTTACAATAATTACAGAACTTCTTGCCATAATTGTTAGCAATATGACCATATTTCTTGCAACTGTAGCATTGAGTTCTAACCATATCCATGCCCTTTCCTTTCCCTTGAGCTGCAAATGCGACAGTGACAACATTTCCTTGATGAAAAACCTTTTGTGTGAAGAGACGCTGCTCTTCATGTAGTAATTCCCTAAAACAGACATCCAACGAGGGAGATGGGTCAGGGTTCATCAAGTTGGAGCGAACATTTTCAAAATCAGATCGTAATTTCATCAAAAATTGATCTCTCTTGCTTTGTTCATGAACTCATTGAATGATGGAGAGAGATTTAGAAGGTATTTTAGCATAAATGATATCGGTAAATTCAGCCCATAAGTTCTGAAATCCAGAGAAAAAATCTTGAACAGAGAGACCTCCTTGAGAATACATAGCAATTTCATGCTCTAACTGAAAGCACCTTGCGCTATGGTCTTGGCTGTAAACCTTTTGTAAATAATCCCATATGGCCTTTGCTGCCTTGTATGGCTTGAGATTAAGAACAATAAGAGCGTCAATTGACCCTAAATTCCATGTCATCACCCGAGCATCTTTAACCTTCCACTGACCGAGCTTTGTAGGATCAGTAGGAGTAGGATCGCTTCCATCTATATGTCCCCATAATTCTTTTCCGGTGACAAATAGTTGGAATTGAAATTCCTAGGCAGAGTAATTTTTTCCTATGAAACGAACATGGAAGGACTCAAACTGATATGACGCCATGTTCTTGACAAGCTAAGGAAGATAGAAATGCAATGATACAAAATAACCAAAATGGCCAAGACTAGGATTCCAAGATGCCTAAAAATCTGCTATATATCCCTAAATATATGCTATTCCTAATTGTAATATCTCTGAAAATATGCTACATTAATCTATGCTATTTGTTATCATCATTACACAAATATTTAGAGTTATAACATAGATATGTATAAATATTTAGAATCTGTCCTGTTGACTAAAAACATTAAGCAGAACCAAAACTTTCAAAAAAAAATTCTAATTGTAATATCTCTGAAAATATGCTACATTAATCTATGCTATCTCCTATCATCATTACACAAATATTTAGAGTTATAACATAGATATGTACAGATATTTAGAATCTGTCCAATCATGCTAACAATCTTTTGGATACGTTGCTGACTACTGTTAAATTTTGCACAAGAGTGGATTGGCATATTCTTCTGTGTGAAGTTTAATTTTTCCTTAACCATTTATAAATCCTCCATTCAGCATTAATCTTCATTAGTTCCCTGCTTTAAATTTTGATTCAAACTCAGTTCCCTTATTAATAAACTACTGAAAGTTAATCCTAAAATTATCTTAGAAAATATTATGCTTCCCCATTCAGTAATTTTCCCAATATACTTCTCTTTTGCCTTCTCTTTGTGTGTGTTTGTATGTCTGTTTGTTTGTTTTAGATATTAAAATAATTCAACAAAGGTGGCTCAAGGGGGGTGAAACCCTCTAATCTTTCACCTGATCCCTCCCCCCCCTTCTCTCTGATTCCCGCTCTCTCTCAGAATATAAAAACATGAACTCCTAATTCATCCTTTCTTCTCTTTACTTACCAAAAAAGAATAATTTCTTTTCAATTCTCCCTGGATTTGGGAAAGAGTACCTTTTGAAGATCAGATCGAAGAAAACCTTGTATGGACTGAAGTAATCCCCTAGAGCTTGATTTGATAGATTCTCCAGAGCGATGATTTGTTTTGGTTACCAATAAAGCAATCACACCCTTTCACGAGACATCAAAAGGGTAAACTCACTCTTTTCATTGTTTATGTTGATGACATAGTAATGACAATAGATGACAAAGAGGAGATGATGCGATATGAAGTTGTTAGCACAAGAATTTGAGATCAAAGATCTAGGGAGGTTGCAGTATTTCATGCAGATTGGGGTTGCAAGATCAAAAAGAGGAATCTTTATTTCTGAAAGAAAATATATTCTAAATCTCTAAAAAGAAACTGTTATGAGCCAGCAAAATCTCCTATTGAAAACAATCACAAGTTACAAACATGGATTGGAAGGGTTAGTTGATAAGGAGAGATAATAGTGGTTGTTTGGAAGACTCATTTATCTCTCTCACACTAAACCAGACATTGCCTATTCATCAGCTCGCTAAGTTGGTTCATTCATGATCCTCAAGATCCTCATAAGTAACCTGTTGCTTGCATTTTGTATTATCGGAGGTCTGCTCCAGGGAAAGGTTCGCTTTTCTGTAAACATGGTCACCTCCAGATAGAAGCTTTTTATAGTTGCGGATTGGCAGTATGTTTAGATGACAGATGATCTATATCTAATTACTGTACATTCATAGAAGGGAACCTAGTTATTTGGAGAAGTAAAAAAGTAAAGTGTAGTTGCAAGATCAAGTGTGGACGTAGAATATAGATCTATGACCCAAGGTGTTTGTGAGCTTCTTAGGCTACAAAAGTTACGGGAACATTGAGATTGTTCAAAAAAGGGGAATTCCTTGTACTGCAAAAATTAAGCAGCAATCGATATAAGCTCAGAATCCATTTCAACATTGTCCCCAAAAAAACATATTGAAAGTGATCGTCACTTCATCAAAGAGAAAGTTACTAGTGACACCTTGAGTTTGCTTCATGTACTGTTAGAAAAATAGCTAGCAGATGTGCATACAAATGGGCTTAGCAGAAAGTGATACTTTGGTTTGCAAGTTGGACATGTGCGAGATGTATGCGATTATGTTCCAACTTGAGGGAGAGTGTTGATTGTGTTAATTAATTAGAGCATCATTTTAGGACATATTATTTTTCCTTTTCCTAGCGTAATTATAGGAAAAAGATATCTTCTTTTATTGTAATTGATTGTCTTCCCTTAATTTGTTAGGATTCACTTGTAGTAATACCCCTTCTCATGGGATGCAAATACATACAAAAATACAAGAAGTCTTTCTTCTTCTAAACACAACAGTAGTTTATCCTTAACCACCCAAACCGAATCATTTTTGTGCTAAGTTCGTGGCAAGCGAACAACAAAGTCTGTAGTGATCCGTTCACATTTTTACTGTTGAAAGAGCAATGCATGTGCCAAACCAGTGGATGTCTGATGCTTGTGCTTGAGCTGCTAATAGTTCAAGCAACAAGGTACATGTTGCTACAACTTTTTTCATCTGTTTCTACTAATACAACTCCCGAGGGTCCTGATACATCTTTGTAGAGACCAAATGTATTGAGTACCTTGAACTGGGCACCTCAAACAATTAAAATCAGGAACACAAAGTCGACCACCACAATGAAGAACCCCTTCATCATCAATGGTAAAATCAGTGAACCGTCCTTCTAAACCACGCTCCTGAAGTTCAGCTAAATGAGAAGCCTCATCCTGTTTGTCTCTCCCTAATCTGTGTGACTAAGGAACACCATGTTATAATGCACACAAGTACTCTGCCTGGTACTGAATCATCAATCCTAACCCTTGGGTTAGCAAATTCTAAACCTCAATAGCCATAGGCTTTCTATCAACTTGCGATATAGCCAAACTCCCCATAGATTTGCGATTTAAGGTATTAACTGCCACATTAGCTTTACATTGATGATACAAGATAGTCATGTCATAAAGTTTTAAGAACTCAAGCCACTTGCGCTGCCTGAAATTCTAGTCCATTTGATTGAATCTCCACAGCGAACTCTTATGGTCGGTGTAAAACTTACATGATTCACCATATGGGTAGTGCCACCATATCATCAAAGCAGCAACCACAACCAACTAATCAAGAGTCAGATAGTTCCCTCATGATTTTTTACAGTCGTGAAACATAGAACACCTTCCTATCAGGACACATTCAAGGCTAATGCATGAAGCATCGCATTATATACCATGTAACTTATTGGTGCGATAGGAAGTGTCAAAATTGGAGTTGTGGTCAAGATAACCATAAGCTTTTGGAAGCTTGCCTCACAATCATCTGACTGTTGAAACTGAACTCCCTTTGAGTCAATCTAGTCAATGGTGTTGCCAAAACTGAAACTCTCACAAACCATTTGTAGTAACTTGCCAGGCCTAAGACATTAGAGATATCTGTTGGAGTAGACGAGTAGTATGTCTAAAGCCAGTTTGAACTGCCTCAATCTTCTTTGGATCTACCCCAACCTATCTCTAGTTACCACACTACCAAAATATGATGCCATGTCAAGCCAAAACTCACACTTGGAGAACTTGGTGTAAAGCTTTCGTTTCCCAAGTGTTTGTAGGACAATCCTCAGGTGCTCCTCGTGTTTCATCTCGCTACAGGCATAGACTAAGATCTCATCAATGAACTTGATCACCAATGTATCAAGATACGACTCACCACCCGTCCATTAAAAAACTACGGGCATTTGTAATCCCAAAAGACAAACCAGAAATCCCAGTGACCATATCTAGTACGAAATGCAGCCTTTGAGATGTTCTCCTTGAATTTCTTGGTGATGTGATATTCCCACCTCAAGTCAATCTTAGAAAAAAAAAAAACCTTGTAACTGGTCAGACAAGTCATCAATGGGAGACAAAAGGTACGTGTCCTTCATTGCACCTTGTTCAACTGCCTATATTCAATGTACATGCACATATAACTATCTTTCTTCTTCACAAATAACGTTGATGCATTTGAAGGTGAAACAATAGGTTGGATGAAGCCTTTGTAAAACAAATCCTGAATCTGTTCTTCACTAGAACTACACAACTGTGGACCTGTTCCTCAGTCTTACAAAGACGGAATGGATAATGCCTGAACATACTGCAGATTTGATGAGCTGCTTGATGAGAAGAGGGGGTAGCAAGAGTCAGAAAAAATGGTGGAGGATAATACCCTCATGCATACGGTGGACAGTATGGAAGGAAAGGAATTGAAAATGTTTTGAAGGCAAGATCAAGTCCATTCATGATGTGAAATGGAACTGTTTGGTGTCTTTTTTTTCTTGGTGTAGAGGAAATGGTATAAAGGAAGTAGATGAGATGATAGATTTCTTAGGTGCTCTGTAAAGCTTGAAAGTTTAACCTTACTACCTTGTAACTTTTCGGAGGTTGCCAGCATTTCTTAATGCTGAAGAATACAACAATACTAATTCTCCAAAAAAAAAAAAAAACTCTATTTGATGTTATAGAAATGCAATGAACCTCCTTTTAGCTTGTATGAATCCACCACAAGTCAAGAACTAGGTCCCTAGACAATATTAAGAATAGTAAAGAACAAAAACCTAAAGTAATGAACAAGGGAGTTTATAGCTTAAGGGAGGAGAAAACCACGATCTGTCACATAGGATTTCTCAACAACTTTGTCACGACCTGATTCCTCGAGTCATGATGGCACCTACTATAACCCACCAGTAGGTAAGTCAATCCACAACCCAGAACAACAAGTAATGAGCATAAGGGTAGAAAGAACACGAAAGCGACAATTTAACAACTAAAATAGAGAACAAGTGGAAGCGAACCAAAATATATATACAATAAGATCCCTCTAGAACCTGGAAGTCACAAGTATAGAGCTCCTAGTACCAAAAGAGTACAAGTCCCAAAAGTGGACCAAAAATACAAGGCTTGTCTCAAAAAGCAAAAGACTAGCCAACAAAATACAGATATAGACAGGTAAGTACGGGACGCCATGTGCTCACTCTCGTCTCTGAACTGAAGCTGCAGCAGGCTCGAATATCAATGCTGGTAACCAGTGCTTGCACTTGCATCACGAAACAAATGCAGAGTGTAGCTTAGTATTAAAACAAGTACTCAATAGGCATCATAAGCCGACTGAGCAAGAGAAGTAAAGCAATATGAAAAACGAGAATAAAGCACAAACAAAGGTCAAGAGACATAAAGTTAAAAGAAATGCACGTGAGTGTATTAAGGACAAAAATGAAATAAGTACAACTAACTAAATCTAACTAGGCCCTTATTAATCCAGAAGGTACACTCATGTGCAAGTTTAAGTAAAAACCTGAACGGACCCCCATAAGCCTGACAAATACACATAATAGCTAAAACTACTAAGAGCATGTCACAGTGAGTCCAGAGCCGGAGGATGCGTGACCCGTACCTCGAACCGCGAATAGATCTCCCAAAAGAACTGAACCACGAGAAATCTCGTCATAAGCTTTTTAAAAATATTTTTTATATGTTTTGTATAGCCATAATAAATGGAAGTTTTATCAAGTAATTACACAAATTATAAGAAAAAAACAAAGAAATAAAAACTTGGTAAGAGTTGGGCTAGTTGGGTTGGGATATGACCTATTGTTTAGCCTATTATTTGATGCATACCAAGTAACCTTTAGCCGAGTTAATGACTTGCCCATTTATTGGTTCAACCCATCTTGACAAGCACAAATCACCTTAACTCGCCCATTTGACACCGCTATCCTGCATGGCGGACATTCCAATTTCTATTATATCACTAGAAAACAAAAGCCCTTAAGCATGTTCAACGTCTGGTAAAGTGCTGCTTTTTTGGGATAGAAAGGTGAGTCTGGGGGTGTTCGCGAACCATAAATGTTGTTTCTTCTCCTAGATGTAAATGTTGATCCCAAATCTACAAAACACATGCCCCCTTAAGTGCTCTAACCAATCATATTCTGACCAGGCTTCGAAAAACTTTGAGATCACCGATTTTCTCGAGTATTAAGGGGTCAAGAGCTTAATCTTGAACCCTCACCATACCTTGTTGTTAAGAGGTTAAGTAGTTATAGACTTACCGATGGTTGCACAATTTAGGAAATTTAGGTTGTGATGAAGTGGTATCAGAGGTTCACGGTCTTATGAAAAGTTATGAGCAATGTTACCTACAAGATGCTACAAGGCTTATTAGTAAATTCCTTTCATGGGAACAAAGTTGGAAAATGACAATCTCTTGCTGTTCATATTTGATGCTTCAGGGAGAGAGATGTGTGCCAAACTTAGTTGGCATTTTACTCATTGCTAAACTTTGACATTCTACGTGCATTTCACTCCCTAATTCTTAGGCTTTTTCTCTTGAAGTCATAGACCAAATAAGGCATATCTGTCCAAGAATTTAATCTCTCTGCTGAGCTATGGAGGAGTCCAGAAAGAATACTTTATGGAGCTTTTGGGAAGTGCACTGGAAGAGACGAAACAAGTATATTTGAGGAAACGTGCAGCTCTAAAAGGTAATAGCAGAATCAGATACTCCTATTGCATTTATCTTCTTATGCTGTTAAGTCTTGTAACATAACCATGGAATCACCCATACTGCAATCTTATATTCTTTAGTGTTCTTTTGTCGTAATATGTTTACTCCTCAGTCATAGAAAGGTACGGAGGAATAAGTGTCCAATTATTTCTGTCACTATCTCTCATTTAATTTGTGAAACCTGTCAGAACTTATTTGCTGAGTCATTTCTTCAACTCTTCAAATAGTTGCTATCAACTATAGAGAAATGGATGATGATTGTCTAACAGCAAGGATGATATCGTCTGGGATACCTCTCAATGAACCTCATTTCATGCTCGCTTGTCTAGGCTTGCAAAGATTGAAAGAACTAATCTTAGAGGAGGAAAGCTTCCTATAAGTGACAGTTTTTATCTTATGGGAACAGCTGACCCCACTGGTGTACTGGAAAGCAATGAAGTCTCTGTTATTCTGTAAGTAGACTGAAAATCATTATCTGTACAAGCTTTTGGAGCTTTTATATGTTTTTTATATTCTGTGTTTGAGAGATAAGGAAATGTACCTGCCAATGGCAACTGTAAGGATGTTGATAATTTGACCCTGCTATCTGACCCCCCTCCTATTCTGAGGATCTATATTTTCAACAGGATGCATTGCCTTTTTGCATTCTAGCGGTGTGGCTTAACTGTTCCTTGACAATAAATAGTGACCCAAGGAAATCATGATGGTTACAAGCAAATGAATTCCTATTTCACCAATGTATTTTTGTTTGTTGCTTCCATCCATGACTTTTTCTGTCTGCCTCCATCTTTTAGACACTATCTTTCTGCCACAATGTGTAGCAACTTAAATTCTTTGTTTTGTAAGTTTAACAATGATAATTGATAACTGAGGAGAGATGCTGAAAATGACATTTACAATTATTTGAAATTATATTGAGCCAAGGTTTTCTTCCAAAGAGAATTTAAGCTTTGAAACATGATAATTAGTTTAGATTCTGATCCAGTATGCTTATTTTAATAATCTCATTTTATGGGGAATATCTCAGCTTCTGATCCTTTTTTCAATTGTGCATCACATATGCAGAGATAATGGCCAAATATCTGGGCGTGTTTTGGTCTATAGAAATCCTGGTCTTCACTTTGGAGATGTACATGTGATGAAAGCGCGATATGTGGAAGAGCTTGCAGATGTTGTTGGTGATGCCAAATATGGTATATTTTTTTCAACTAAAGGTCCAAGGTCAGCTGCTACTGAGATTGCAAATGGTGACTTTGATGGTGATATGTATTGGGTTTCCATAAACCGTATGGTTGGTTTTCAGATGGTTTTTCTCAAAGTTACTCTCTGGAAGGAAGAGAGCATACTTATGGTTGGAATTTAAAATGGATTTTCTTATATGGTCTTGGGCAATCATGAGGTAGCTTTTCAGTTAGGTTATGTCCAATGTCCATTTCTCATGATGATATCAAAATCAGGCCCATCCCAGTTGTATCGATGTTTACTCGATGTTGGGCTCCCATATTGTATTGTCTACACTCTAGATGTCTAATCTTTGGTGTGGGTGTGTGGTGTGTGTTGAGTCTCACATTGGTGTGGGAGGTGCAATTTGGTCTCTTTGTATGGTCTTAGGCAATCTTCATCACATGAGCTACTTTTGGTGTTGAGTTAGGCCCAAGGTCCATTTTCTTATCATGGTATGAGAACCAAAGTCTATCTCAATTTCTTGGTTTATCCAATGTTGGGTCCCCATGTTATATGCCCATGCTCTAGATGTCCAGTTCTGGGTATGCCGGAGGGTGTAAGATTATATCGGTTGGAGATTTAAAAATGGGTCTCTTTATACAATCTTGGGCAATCCTCCCCTCATGAGCTAGCTTTTGGGGTTGAGTTAGGCTCAAGATCCATTTCTCATCACTTACATCTGTTTCATGCTGGGTATTGATTGTTTACTAGAATTTCTGACTACCTGTCTTGGAGGAATACTGTTGTACAACATTTGGTTTTACTATTTCAGGTAGTAGATTCTTATACAACAAGTAGACCATGGAATCGCATGCATTCAACTCCTAAGGCAGTTAGCAAAAAGCCAAGTGAATTTTGAGCTGATGAATTGGAATATGAGCTTTTTAGGCAATTTCTGGAAGCAAAGTCTAAAGGGTATGCTTACTATTTTATTCTGATGTTTAATTTAAGAAGTTCAGTAATCTGAACACCATCATTGTATCCAGAGAGCTTTTGACTTGTCATCCGCTTCAGAGGGATTTAACAGGCAAAGAAATGGTTTCTGATATCCAGCGAGCTGGAATGTTTTCTAGTTATATTTTCTTGGTTGGAGAAACTATCTAGGTGGTCGATAATGGGAATTGAGAGAAATACAAGACCAGTAATACTACCTCCTAGATGGCCTGCTGAATATGCAACGGTTATCGTCAATTACTCATCATTTAATTCAAAATTCATGATTGAATCTGAGTATTTTGAACAATCTTGTTTTTGTGATACATACTTCTAACCATAGCTAACACGTTCATTTATTATTGTTCAAAATTTTTTATAGCCTTTCTTCCTTCTTGTTTCTAATGTAGTCCCTTTCGGCTGTTTTAGTGCCAATATGTCTGTGGCAGCTGATAGCTGGCTGGCATTTATGGATCGTCTTCTGATGCTGCGAGATGATAATGTGGATGAGATGCATAGCTTGAAAGGCAAGATGCTTCACTTGATTGACATCTACTATGATGCATTAAATGCACCTAAAAGCGGGAAGAAAGTTGATTTAACTTAAATTCTGCCCTCGGTTTGGTGGCTGTATTTATTTTATCTATTTCTCTAACTTTTCTATTATGATACCTCAGACTGCTTATGTTTGAACCAAGAAAGTTTTACCAACTACCAACCTTCCTTTCAGCTTGAATGCAGAGTTTCTAACACATTGCATGTTATTCTGGCAAGACAAGTTAGCATCCCTCATGATCTGAAGGCAAACAAGTTCCCCCACTATATGGCAAAAGGGAACTCCCTCAGCTATCATTCAACTTCTATTCTAGGTCAGATTTATGATCATGTCGACTCATATCCAGATGAAGATTTGTGTATAACAGGTTAAAGCTCCCCTATTGCATGCATTAGATTTGGGCTGGTGTTTCCAACCGTCTTTTATAGTTTAAGAAACCCCATTGTTGCATAGTGTTTGAGCTTATGTTTTCCTATTGCATGCACAAGACTTGATGATTCAATTGAAAATTATAGCAGTTGAGTGATGATTGTGTTGCTTCTTTGTTGTGTGTAGAGATCTCTAAACTGCCTTGCTTTGAAGTTGAAATCTCTCAAACATGCATGGAATTGTGGAGAGGAAGATATGAAGAGTACAAAAAGGATATGACACGGGCCATGAACTTAGGTTGTGAACTTAGAATCACCTCTTGCAATGAAGTTATAAACAAGTACAAGAAGGTTAGTTTTTCCTTCATGTCAATTTTCAGTCACACAGAGATTGCCATTAACAAATATTAAGTTGATTTGTTGCAATGCAGTTGCTATATGGTGCTGTGGAGTTTGAACAAACTGTAAGAAAGACTGAACACATTTTCGACGAGGCCCTTGCAATATATCATGTAACATATGATAATGCGAGGATCACATACAGCATAGAGAAATGTGGTTTTGTTTGGAAAGTAGCTGGTTCTGCTCTCTGCAGGATCCACGCCATGTATCGCAAGGAAAAAGACTTGCACATTTTGCCATCTGTTTTGCGGAAATACTCTAGACATATTGTAACATTGAAGTGATCAATAAATATCTACTTAGCATTCTATTCCATGTGATGACGTCCAAATTTACTAGTCAAACACAGACATAACAATATAGTAACCTAATTTTTATTATTATTATTATTATTATTTTTTGGCAAATTTACCATGGCCTTTTATTAGAAATAAAAATCTCAATAGGGATAAGTACAAGCAAGGGGGGCTGGGCCTTATTTTACCAATCCTAATGCGGTAACAAACCTCTACTAACTAACAAGCATGAAGAAAATACTAGCTGGAAAGAATTAAGTATTTTGTGATCACTACAGAGTTTGTAATACACTTTATGATGATATTAGAAAAGAGGATGCTTAAATAGTGCAAAAAATATAATAACCAAGAAGAAGGTTGAGTTATTGACCTCAACCTTCCTTTTAAAGATGCATGAATGAAAAAGAATTGATTGCCCATCTAAAGTAATCTGAAGTATTTTGTTCTTGTTTTCTTCAAATCTATCCAACAACACTTGATATTTCATCACTTCTTGGAATTATTGGATCTTGTTGAATATGTTGACATTGTCATATGATTCTGCTTTGCCAGTTGCATCGGTAGGTGCCTTGGAACAACCTCCTCAGTCACCTTGCCATCCCAACTATTCTTTCTTCCATGCTTCTTTTTGTTATTGTGTTGTTGCCTAGGAGAAATATCTGCATCCCTAGCTGCATTCTCAAAACATTGATCCAACCAATCCTCTTCATCACTTTCCTCGTCTTGTAGGTTAGCAAACTGATTTGGGGAGAAAGTACTACTACTACCAGCTTGTAGTTGTTTGTTAGTGTTAATAGGTGTAAGAGAAACCAACCTTTCAACATCAGAACCCCCCAATGCATCAATAAGCTCCTTGTCACTAATATAAACTTTTTGAACATTAGAACCTACTAAAATCAATTGTCTCCCCCGATGTAATGGAGATGAAACATCGGCAATGATACTACCCTTAGGCACAAAGGCTGGTGCTCCAGGGCTCAATTTACTATGAGGAGTGACATGCTCCTCCTCTTCTTCTACCATATTCGCCCATCTAATATTTTTTGAAGTAGCTGCTGCTTTTTTCGATGCCACCACATTCCAGCCTTTACTGCCATGTTGAGCATAAACCTCACCACTGGATTTTTCAACTTGTTGTGTTGCCTCATGTTCAGTCTCTTTAGCATGTTTACCTTGTCCAACAACTAAATGTTGCCTATGATTTTCATCTGATTCATGTGCATTAACATCACCTAGTTGTTGTCGAGAATCAACTAGTGATGCATCAACCACAACTCTTGAATTTGTGTTCTCCAATCTTTGAGATACACCATGATGTACATTCAATATAGTAGTTGCAGATGTCAACGAACCAATTTTTGTCACATTTTGATTATCCTCAATGCCAATCGATTGTGATGTCTCAATAGTTTCCAAAGTTGAGGCATGCCCCTATTTTTCGATGCGCCCCCCAAAGCCTTATCAAATTCGCGTTCAATGCCTATAGCAACTGAAGATTTCTCCTTGACAGTAGGATCAAATTCAACAGTAGCAATACCTATTGGAACATTGTCTGTAGGAACAACTTGATTTCCAACTGTTGTTTTGATATTAACTAGATTATTTTGGACCTCAACAACACCTTGTGCCTCATTATCTGATGTATTTTTCGGCCAACAAATCATAATTCAAGCCTGCTTGAGCTTAAGGATTTTTTTGAACCAAAATAGGACTGGAATTATTGTGCATTGCATCATCGGGTTTTGATGATTTAGTTATCGCCAATACATTGTTTTTGGTGCATGTACTTGGATTTTTATCATTGTCTCTTTGAATAACTTCTTCTAGTCCCCTCTTCTCATTCAAAATTCTACTTGTGTCACCTTTATATTTTTGGATTTCATGCGCAATTTCTTCTTCTCTTATACCTACTTCTTGATCATGGACTATGTTCTGTTTCAAGATTAGACGACGCTCTACTCTCTCGCGACCCCTAATCTAATCAAAAGACTAAAGGCCCCTACTGAAGATAGGTCGCCAAACTACGACCGAGAGTTTCGCCTTTTGAAGCGCCAGTCGCGTAGGGCGACCCGGCCAAGCCGAGTTTAATTCGTTTAGGGTGCTTGTTCAATAGATCAAGTTCAACTTTTACTCTTGTTGTGCTAGATCTTGATCGAACTTGAGTTGCTTAATCGATTGCAATTGGGCGCCCTGCTGCCGATGCAATTGATAAAAGGGATTTCCTAGCAAACAAATTGGTAGGCAAACCTGGCATGGATAACCAAGCTAACACTTTTGAAGTTTCTTCCTTCGGATTGAAAGAAAGAGTCCATGGACAAGTTCTATAACCATAGCGTTCACCATTAAACTGAATATAACCAGATTGATGCGATAAAACTGATATAATATCATCATATTGGTCGCAACGAATTAAATATGTCTTGTAGCAAGTAACCCAATTAAACATTGACCTTTGATAGCAAATTATTTTGGAAGAATGCTTCGCAACTCTTGGATTTCTGGTGCGCCATACGAGAACTTCATCACAATGGCTTGGTGAAGTCCCTATTCGGTAGCAAACTCGTCTAACTCCTTAAACGTGAATTGTAGGGTTGGCTCTCCATGTACATATTTGATTGATTTCAATTGTGTTTTTGGCACAGATTGTGCAGGCGTTTTAGATATGATTTGTGCAGCATATGTAGGTTTTGGTACTGCCTCTCCCTCAGCCATAGGTTGGGGAGAGGACGACAAAGCCATGGAAGGCCTTAACTCGCCATTCCAGTCGCCTAGAGAAAAAAGAGCATTTTAGGTTTTTTAATGAATTAAGTATAGTTAACCTAATTAGGTTTGATTTTCATAGGGATTAATATCTAGTGCAATTAAGCTAGTTAGAAATTTTAACTAATTAAGTTAACGCTAAACAATTTTTAATAACTTATCTTTTATTTAATAACAAATATTAAAGATCAGATCTAACTAGAAAGTGTGAAAAGTGATCAATGATGCCTTAAAAAGTAAAGAAAATCAAGGGATATGAAACCCCCCCCCCCCCCAAAAAAAAGTATTTGGCCTAGGGATGGACATAAATATTGAAAAATTGAAAAACAAAACTGAATTGAACTAATTTGGTTCTTCAGTTTTTTTTGTTTGGTGTTGGTGTTATTTTTTCAAAAGTTTGGTTCTTTGGTTCGGTGTAAGGATCTCAAAACTTTCGTGCACCGATGAATCAAACTTTTATTAAAAAAGATAAAAAATTTAAAAAATAATATATATATATATGTGAGCATTCTCTTAACTAAAATAAAAAATCAACTAAAAATTAAATCATTCATGAACAAATCAAAGTAGCAACAAATGTACAATTTAATAGTTAACTTCAAATATTAATTCCAAGAGGAACCAAAACATATTTTTATTAATATATGTTATGTAAAGAACCCGTCTTCGTCCTAGTTTTTCTCGAGAAGTAGTTGGAGGCACAATGTTTTTGACAAAGATAAATATAGTCTTGTTGTTAGCACAATAATTGTTCCATGACAAGACACATCATTCTTTAACATACTTTTAATTTATAAGCATCTTATACTTTGATTTTGTCCTCAATATTTTATTTTTCATTCACACCGAATAATCGATTTAAAAACACCAAATCAAATTAGTTTGGTTTGATATACGATGCACACTTTTCTAAAATCGAAGAATTGAATCGAAGTTTGATAAAATCGAACCGAACGCCCACCCCTAATTTGGCCCAAAAAATTATTTTTATCTTCTAATTTTTGGGAATTTATATTTTTTTTTGCCAAAAATCTATATCTATATCTATCTATACTACCTTAAAATCATGAACTCCTAAAATGAATGTTGAATTACTATAATACCCCAAATTAAAAATACTCAATTTGTTTTATTTATTAATTTAATTATTTGTATTATATTAAATGTAGATACCTTTTCATATTAAAGGGTTGTGATTTTCTCAAAGAGATGACTTTTCCAAAGGGTTGCGACTTTTTTGACGGATTTTGACATTTTCGATGAGTTGTGACTTTTTCGAAATGTTGTGATTTTTTTCTAAGTGTTGTGACTATTCCAAAGAGTTGTGCCTTTTCCGATGAGTTGTAACTTTTGCAAAAGGTTGTGATTTTTTTGATGAGCAGTGACTTTTACAAAAGGTTGTAACTTTTCGGATAAGGAACAATTAACACCTATTAATACTACTATTTGTTAGCTATAAATAGAGTGTTTCCTCCTCTCACTTTTAAACTACGATTTTTTAAAGTTTTCTATTGTTCTTCTTCTTCAAAAATCTCAGGGTTGTTTGTAACAGTTGATCAAGTTCAAAATTCAACGAAATTCGAGGTACCACATAAGAAAGAGTTGGTGAACAAATTGTAGCAAATCATTCATAAACTCACACTCATATTTTTTCTTACGATTTCCATAAGTTAATAGTGACGAAATATTGTGATAAAGAGAATAATAATAATAAAAAAAAATGAATAAAGTTACATCATTTGGGTAAGATATTTCTTCTTTGGTTTTTTATTTTTTATTTTTTTACCCTCGAATGAAGTAGTTTCTTTCTGATTTTGCTAAAACAACAAGCATCAACGTAGTCCATTGAATCATTAGTTTTGATATTAAATCGACTATTTCAAAAATAGATTTTCACTTTTACTTATAATATGATAATGATAATAAATATGTTTAATAGATATGTAACTAAAAATGAACGAAGAAAGTAAAGTGTTGGTGACAAGATATTTTAATCAAATGGAAATCTATAGTGAATATAGCATGAACATATATTTTTATTGTCTATGTATCGTTCCATATATTTTTTTCCTATTATTTTGTGTTCATTTTAATTTGAGAAAATTTCATGTTTGACATTTTTGATGAGTTGTGATTTTTTCGAAAGATTTTGAAGGGTTGTGACTTTTTCGAAGGGTTGTGCCTTTTCCGATGAGTTATTACTTTTGCAAAAGGTTGTGATTTTTCCGATGAGCAGTGAATTTTACAAAATGTTGTAACTTTTCTAATAAGGAACAATTATCACCTATTAATACTACTATTTGTTAGCTTTAAATAGAGGCTTTCCTTTCACTTTTAAACTACGATATTTGTAAATTTTCTACTCTTCTTCTTCTTTTTAAAAAATCTTAGGGTTATTTGTAACAGTTGATTAAGTTAAAAATTTAATGAAATTTGAGGTACCACATAAGAAAGAGTTGGTGAACAAATTGTAGCAAATCATTCATAAATTCAACTCGTATTTTTTCTTACGATTTCTATGAGTTAACAATGACGAAATGTTATGGGAAAGACAATATTAATAAACAAATATGAATAAAGTCACATGATTTGGGTAAGATATTTCTTCTTTGGTTTTTTATTTTTTACTTTTTTACCCGTAAATGAAGCAATTTCTTTCTGATTTTGCTAAAACAACGAGCATCAACGTAGTCCATTGAATCATTAGTTTTTTGATATAAATCCACTATTTCAAAAATCTATTTCACTTTTACTTATAATATGATAATATAGACATGATAATAATTATTTTTAATCGATATGTAAATAAAAATGAACAAAGAAAGTAAAGTGTTGGTGACAAGAGATTTAATCAAATGGAACTCTACTGTGAATATGACATGAACATATATTTTCGTCTTCCTTCTTCATTGGCTATGTATCATTCCATATATTTTTTTCCTATTATTCTGTGTTCCTTTTTATTTGAGAAAATTTTATGTTTGACATTTTTGATGAGTTGTGACTTTTCCGAAAGGTTGTGATTTTTTCAAAGGGTTGTGACTTTTCTGAAGGGTTGTGCCTTTTCCGATGAGTTGTGAATTTTCTACTCTTCTTCTTCTTAAAAGATCTTCAGGGTTATTTGTAACAGTTGATTAAGTTCAAAATTCAATGAAATTCGAGGTACCACATCAGAAAGAGGTAGCAAATCATTCATAAATTCACACTCGTATTTTTTCTTACGATATCCATGATTAACAGTGATGAAATGTTGTGGGAAAGACAATAATAATAAACAAATATGAATAAAGTCACATGATTTGGGTGAGCTATATTTATTCTTTGGTTTTTAATTTTTTATTTTTTTACTCTCAAATGAAGTAGTTTCTTTCTGATTTGGCTAAAACAACGAGCATCAACGTAGTTTATTGAGTCATTAGTTTTGATGTTAAATCCACTATTTCAAAAAATAGATTTTTACTATTACTTATAATATGATAATATAGACATGATAATAATATTTTTTAAATAGATATGTAAGTAAAAATGAACAAAAAAGTAAAGTGTTGGTGACAAGAGATTTTAATCAATTGGAACTCTATTGTGAATATAGCATGAACATATATTTTCGTCATCCTTCTTCATTGGCTATGCATGGTTCCATATATTGTTTTCCTATTATTTTGTGTTCATTTAAATTTGAGAAATTTTATGTCACAAGATACACTCCTTGTTAGCTATATAAAAATAGATAAGAAAATAGTGATGGATAATAAAATAATCTTAATTCAAATTAAAGATTCTATAAACAATACTTTAAATTTTATTCATCTATTAATTTTTATTATTGAAAAAGTTTAGTATTTTTTATCACGGTACAACTTCTATAAGATACTAGATACTTTCATTAGACAACAATTATATGGTATGCATGCGACATGAAAAAGGAAAAGACTACAATCTACAAAGATAAGGTAGAAATTTAAAGAAATGAAATTTTTTTCACCAAAGGTGATGATGTTCATATATTGAAATTAAATTATGCTACTTAAATATATATGTTTATCTAAAAGAAAGAATTGGTCAAGCTAAATATTTGATACACTCAAACATTAATTTAACCATCATTCGTTATAACAATAAAATACCTTTTTTTTTTTTTTGTAGAATTACCTCTCTGATAGTCTTACTCAAATATTAATTGGTAAAAGATAGATTACGTATAAAGATAAAATATTAAAATATTTATGGTAATCCTTATTAGTGTCATGCACATACTAAATTTGAATTATGAATATTGCAGAGAAAAATTATACTTAAATGATGTCCATCATTTATGTTCATAACCTCAAGAGGAAAGACTATTGGTGACATTTTTTGTATAGATATTTTTTTTAAAAATTTTGTTGGTTAGATTTGTTTAAAAAATTGAGTTAAGTAAATAATAATACTACTAAAGAAATGTCACTTTCTCCCCATATTTAAACTTTGAATGTATTTAGAAATGTTTCAATAATATCTGGTCTTTGATCTCAAAATACAAGTTACTCTATAACAATCTGTATTAATCATTTTAAAGCACTTGTTCTATGTTTTTTAAATTATAATTATTTACTAAAAATATTTAATTTAGTAATATTAATTCTATTTTATAACATCATATGATATATACGATACACACTGAAATTAGTATTTGTAAAAAGATGAGAAAATAACTTTTATTTTTTATGCAAATAAAGAGACAAACTCTTGAAAGTAACTCAAAAGAAAAATAGAACAAACAAATTTAACAGAGAAATTTTTTAAAGAAAAATAATATTTAAAGTAGCATAATCTACCTTGAAACATAATTACTAAGATATATTTTTAGGTTTTCTCGTGGGAGTGACATGAAGCAAGAGCTTAGTTATCAGTTGTATAATTAATTCAGAGCGACGAATCGAATTTGTTGAATTTATTTAGACGACAAGAACAGAGAGTGTGGAACATTACAAAATAATATGGGAGCGATAACATTGACTTGTTTCGTGAACTCCATTCGAGGGGAAGCCCCAATTTTAAGTAATGGCCTTCCTTCACAACCAAAGCTGTCTCCTCTCCTTTCCGTTTCAAAGCCATCTTGGATCGTCAGAACTGAGGCAAGTTAAACCCTTTCTGTTTTTGTTTATTTCTATCGTTGAATTTATTCTCTTTGGGTTGGACAATTGATAAGAACAGTTATTCAACCGTTGAATATTGGGATAACAATTGAGTGGGTTGAATCAAATTTGGACGGGTCATAATGGGTTGAGACAACAATCGGGTTAAAATCCAACCCAAAGTTGCTTGGTTCAAAATGAGTTAGATAATGGGTTAGAATATGCACCAGAGTCAAGACCAACCCAATCAATTTTTACTAAACTTAATTGTTTTATTTGTTCTTTTAAATTATTTTAATACCTAATAAAATTATTTTTTTCTTTATTATGACTATATACAAATATCAAATTAAAAAAAAAAATTAAAAATATTTTGACAAGATTTTTCAAGATTCCATACTCCATCCGGTTACCTATGAACCCAATTTGTAATGGGTTGGGTTGAAATGAGTTGACCTGACCCGCCCAAACTTAAACTAGTTAGGCGGGTTGAACGGGTTGGGTTACCCTAGTTGAATACTTACTTCTCTTTAAGAAATTGAATGGCCGGTGCATCCACAATTCAAAGAATAAAGTGTAGTGCTTGAGATTTAAACTTGAAACCAGTGAAGTTTGAACCCTTAAACAACTCCTCTATTTTTTTGGTCAAGGATTCAAAATCTATATATATACATTAAAAAAAAAAAAAATACCTTATATATATTGTGTAATTTGTTGCTTATGGGGTTAGGGGGTTCACCCTCTAGATCTTCCCCTGCTGGCATATGGTGATAACGTTTATTTTGAAGCTACATTGAGCATTAGAATCTTAATGGTTCCAAATGAAGCAAGAGCGAATATTGAGCATTCATATAGCCAATCCCAACTAGTTTGGGATTGAGACATAATAGTTGTTTTTGTATTGAAGATAGTTTAATAGAACTTAATGTAGTGGGAATATATTGAAACTCTGTTCAGATACTCTTAAACAGATTTTGCTTACTGCTCTTTGTTTCAAGATTTATTTTTCACTTGATAGTTGACATGGACTTGGTCCATATTATATATAGTTTATCAGAACCTACTCATAAAAAAATATGGTTCTTCCCAATATAGACAATACAACATGACTTTGTGCATTTGTGTTAAACAATTTTTACTCTCATCGTTGTTTCATGCAACAAATTACTGAAATTAACTCAAGTGATTGAAACTCAGATCCTTACAATATCATAGGAGAAGAATACAAATGGATTCAAATTTAACCAGAAAGTATAGTGTAAATCTGTCTATTCATTTAGTGGAGAATTTATATGGTGATACTGAATCAGAGACTGCATCCCTTTGCTGTAGTGTCATAGAGAGTATTGGAAAATTTGACTGGAACGATAACTCTTAGAAGAGAGTCACTTGCTTACTTAAGTCAAAGAGAAGATATTGCATTAGTGTTTATCAGGAAAGCTTTTCTTTTTACTTTGCTAAGTTATTTGTATTCAGGGTGTTGCCAGTGGGCAAGAAAAGAATATTTTATAATTTATACCAGAAATCATTAGGCAATATCCACAAACTTATTACAAGGTCTAACTATCATATTTAAGGAATGGAGAAACCTCAACGCTATTTGTTTTTATGGTGGTGCCTGGACTAGCTTGCTCACTATAACACTAGGTATCTACTACTTCCACCAGCATAAGTATCAGTAACTCTACTCACCAAGGATTAGGGAGATACGAAGAAGTCACCGAGTTTTCTCTTATATCTAGGGATTTGACCCCTAGTCCCTCAGATTTACACCCACTCTATTGACCTCTAAGCCAACATCCCGGGTGCTAAGATACGGGAATGATAATGTTTGAAGTTTGGACTTGGTAGAAAAAATTAGTTATGCTATTGAGGATTGACCCATTTATGGTTTTGGGGTGACTGTTGGATGGACAATGAAGAAGAACAAAGTTTATTGAACCACTGATTGGCCTTCAAAAGATCCAATGTTGATAACGTGATAAACCTGTTTGTATATTTTCTTTGCATCAGAAAATTGATTGGGTGACACCTCTTAGTATTGTAATACTTATTTTGAAGCTGTATGCTACATGAAAAATCTTAATAAAAGTTGAAATGTGAAAATGTCTCGGAACCTTGTTTGGTATTGCTGTTTGGAGTAGTTAGACATTTAGTTCTAAAGTTAAGTAGGCGTTGTGACATTAAAAGTAGTATTTGAAGTTACGTTGAAAAACTGTATTTGGAAATCAAAGTTGTGTGTACATGCATTTAACTTGAAACTCATCTGCCAAAAAAAAAATAATTCAAAATAATCAGTCCTATATATAACCAAATGCTGGTTTTGAAATTTTTGTTATTGGAAATAAGGAAAAAGTTTCCATGGATATGACTGCTAATGGTATATTTCTCAACAGATTCTTTCGTAATAGCTTCTCTGACTTTTAATAATCATTTTCATGGATGGTGGAACTGGAGATTGGTCCAACTTCTAGGTGGTTACAACATTGCTTCATGTATTCTCCTACAATGCTCTCATGCAATGAGTTAATTTAGTATTGATAGTAAAATAGAGAGATATAGTGAACTTTGTCTACATGGTAAATTAGATACCACATCCCTTTTCCGAAGCGTTACAGTAAAAATTGCAAAATTTGAGATGATAATCCAGTATGCCGGATTAAGAATTGCATATCGTCTAGTTTTAAGTTGGTTTGAATCCCATTCTAGTATCAGGAGATTGATCGAGCATTTTAAGATCTGTTTTGTAGTATATGTATCATTGAGTTAGTGATTTGGTTCGTCGGGAAAAAGAGTTTTGTTCTCTGTTTGGGCTAATTGATCAACACATTGATAGCTTAATAACGCTTACTTTAAAGTAAGCAATGTTTAATACTTCAATAATTGGGCTTAGGTTGAACAGTCATATGTATCATGGATTAGGACAATTGACTTCTAATCCTGCAGTATGAGCGCATCTATACTTATTTCACATGCATTTGGAACTTTCCTGTTGTACGATTATTGAATGTAAGCTACCTTTTTTTTATCCTTATTTGAATGTAAACTTTGTTGCAGTCGAATGTTCGCAAAGAAAGAAGAAAGCAGCCAGATCCTCCTTGTGTTGTCTGTAAAGGGAATGGCAGAGTTGAGTGCTACCATTGCCATGGCAGAGGTTCCTCTCTCTCTCTCTCTCTCACACACACACACACACACACACACACACACACCCCTCTCTCTCTCTCTCTCTCACACACACACACACACACACACACAAAAGACGGAGCTACTTACAAGAACTTATGTTTGCATTGGGACATACAACTGATGCTATTTAATATCACAGTCAAAGATGGTATAAATTTTTTTTCGAAACACTTGAAAACACGAAATGCATTAGTGTTGCCTTTGAGCTATGGTGTTGTCATCATTGGGTGCTTGAGGTCTTGGTTAGGCTTGAACTGACTTGGTTTAACTTAAAGTTCTCTGGCCAGAACTTCTAAATCATTGGTTGAGATCGTAACTCAATCTAAATACACGAATTTCAGGATGTCTAAGTCAGAAGTAGTAGCTCGAGTTCTTACGGCCTTTAGTCCGAAGTAGCTTCATCAAGACTATCTAACCCCGGAGCTATGGAAGTGAAGAGTTCAAATATGCTAGAAGCATAGGGTACCGGGTAACCCCTCTTTCAGGCTACATGTTTCAAAATATGATTCGAAAAAATTAAAATAAGATAAGACTAACGGGGAAGGGCCTAAAATGTCTCTCAACTATTTGAATTGGTACAAAACTAGCCTCCATCCACCTTTAGGCTTCCAAATACCCCTAGCATCAACCTTTTGGCTCTAAAATACCCTTATTTATACCAAATCCATAGTATAAGGACATTTTAGGTCGTTCTCCATCAAAATAATTTGAAATTACTTAATATATCGACTCATATCTTTGGCTTGATTTTGGGTTCCATAGTAAGTTAAAAAATCCTCTACTATGTACACCCCCACCCAATCACTTCCTCTCCCCACTTTTCTTTTTCTTGGATCTTGTCCACCATTTTACATTTTAAATTTTTTTTAACTAATGACAAATTAAACAAGGTAGAAAAAAGGAGAAAAATAACAACATTCATTTATTAATAATTAGTTCAATAGAAGATGATTTAATTAAGCAACTATGTAGGTATACTGTAGTTTTCCTTTTGCGTGTATCCAAAATTCAAAATAAAATAATGAAATAACCTTTTTTGGTATCCCCACCCACCATAAAAATAATTCAAATTAAAAGAATATGAACATGTAAGTTCATTTCAAGTTTGAATCCTTGATACCCTAATTAAGAATAAGAGAATAAAAAGAAGGAATGAGCAAGATAATTGGATAATTGATAGAAAATTTTATATTAATAAAAAATAATAATCTTTTTTTAGATTGACAATCAGACAGGGCGAGTATCGATTTTAGTTAGATCTCTAGTTATGAATTGGATTATAATACATTGGGGGTTGATTTAAAATATGCCAAAAGGAAGGTATCATGAAATAAATATTTTTTTGAATATTATTTTCAATCTTATCATGTCAGCATATGAATCGTATGTAGTTTTTATTATTTATTTGAGAAGGAATTAAGTTTAGACTAATTAGATTAAGAAACATAATAAATAAATATTTAATAATTTTACTTTAGAGGAGTTGTTAAAATAAGGGCAAATATGAGCCAAAGGTTTACATTGAGGGTGTTTTTAGCCAAAAGGTTAATGTCAGGGATATTTGAAGGAGGAAAGGTGGATAAAGGGTAATTTTGTACCTATTCAAATAGTTGAGGGGCATTTTACGCAATAGAGCTTGAAGTACTTTTAGTTCCCTAATTATTTTGGATTTTGGTAATTAGTCTACTGTAACTCCTTAGTTACCTATTCTCTGAAGTCAACTATTTTCCGTCCAAATAGTTTCACAAATACGCATATTTATATTTATGTATATGCTCTATGATCTGGCTAATTTTTCTTAAATTGACTTCCTATACAATTCACTTGATGCAGGGAGGACTAACTTTGTCGATCTAGAAATGCTTCCAAGAGGAGAATGGCCAAAATGGTGAGGTATCAAGTTATTCAATTTCTTCCACATTGTAGATATTATTACTTTGTTATTACTAGCTGCTGGGGATCCCATAATCTAATGCATACTTCTAGGTGCAAGAGTTGTGGTGGAAGTGGGCTTGGATACTGTTCTCGTTGCCTTGGGACGGGTGAATACCGATATATAATGGGATTTCATTTCATGAGACGGGATGATGAACCTGAAGGTAGATATTAGTCAAGCTGACATTGATTAGGGACGAGTAGTCCGCCAATATGCTTCTAAAAGAATAGTAGTTGAATTTCAGTCTAGATATGTAAATCTGTCTTGTTTGGACTTTTTTGGCTGCAGTTTGAACCAAACAGCTTCCGGAAGAGCTTCAAACTGTAGAATGATGTACCAGGAAGAGCAAGCTTGAAGCTCTATCAAGTGCTACATAATGTAACTGCTAAAAAGAGATTGACATAGTGAAATGATATTTAATGTAAGTTAACCTGCTGCTAAAGCTCCACGGTTAGGCTGATAGCTTCAAGAGTGCTATATTCTTGGAGCATTGTCTCAGGTGCATCTTTTGGCTTTTGGAAATAGTCTGGCTGGAAATATTCCATATATGTGAAAATTTATTTTAGGACTTCTGAGATACTGCCTCCTTTTTCTGGTTACTACTGTCTGCGAATGCTTGTTCTCATGACTAAATAAATACAAGATGTGCTCTAAAAACATGCCAATGACCTCCCAGGATATTAATAAGATTTCCCCTTTTGTATTTAAAAGCTAACTTTCCTTGAGATGCAAGATGCTTTGCAGTGGAGGTGTTCCCTAGAGTCTTGTATTACATTGCTCCAACCATTTTTACAGTAACTTGGAAAACCAGAAGTGTCATTTTGATGAAGGTTCAGTTCCTTTTGTATCATCAAGTATATCAAGCTCTTAATATCCATAAAACATTGGTCCCATCCAAGTCATTAAATAAGCAAAGATCTAAGGCTTTCTTGCTCTGCCTTTTGTCCATCGACAATTGATTGTTTTGATCCTTGTTTAAATTATAGTCAGTCGCTCCTCAACATCTACATGTGCTCAAGTGAAGTTAAGCTACTGACATAGATTATCAGTTTAACTCACAAGTCAACCGAAAATCCCCAATAAAGTGGCCTCAATTTTGTTGCAAGATTGCCTTGTCTACAACTGAAATACTCAATAGTTTAGGTCAACAACTAGATGGTTCTGCAATATTTTAATTGCCTACACATTACTTAGGATATTGTGAAATGCTTCCAGTAAGGCATTCTAAGAATGGAAACATACCTTTTGATGAAAACATAAGAAAGGGACCTTGAGAATTAACCTTAGATCTTGTTTCTTGAAGTGTTGGAGAAGAAGAGAAGTGTTTGTCGTAACTTATCAAATCTTTTATAATATGAATTTTGGGGAAAGTTAATAGTCACGGGTTAGGGTTATGGAATGAGGAAAGGACTAAAACACCCCTCCTAAAACGTGAAAGAAAGAGAAGACTTAAATAATTTCGAAGCACATGCGCGTTCGCGCATCTGGAGCCTAGTTCGTGAACCCTTATAGTAACACTGACAAGACCGCACGACCACATAGCTGATGTCCACTTCACGTGGTGGATCACGTAGAAATCCGTAGTGCTCAGTAAAATAAGCAACTGTTAGCACATAACTTGGATTGACAAATGGTCGAAGGCGTTGGAATAAGGGTTTCACAACCTTTCTTTTTCTTAGTATAAGGCCACAAAATCTAAATATTCTAGGAATCCCTTATGACCTTAATTCACAACCACAGATCTCCCCAAAGAAAGAAATTATTTTAAATACCTATCCAATATTAGAAATCATTGGTTTTGGAGTCTATATGTATTTAAAGAACGACTCGAGTGATAGTTTGCTGTTTTAGGGCATTACAATATCCCCCTTGGAATCATTCATCCTCGAATGAGAAGTTAAGACACGTTTAGCATGATGTAAGGGATGTACACTACCAAAGGAACCCATGTGAAGACCTTAATCACCAAAAAACCAATTCTTTTAACACCACCGACCTAACGTACAACCTATGAACCCCCTACTATTTTAGAGTTGCATCTAAGGATAGGCATGAATATTTGAATATATAGTGATATAAAGATAAGAGTAGGATTGGTACCTTTATTAACTGCATCCCAAGGAGTGAACAAAAAGGGATATCTATTCTTCATGCCCTGCACAGATTCCCAAGTAGCTTGTTATAGCTTATGATACCTCGATAATACCTTCACCGAAGCTATTTACTTAATCTTCAATTTTTAAACTTGATGATCTAGAGTTTCAATAGGGACCCAATAGGGGAACAACACCTCCCACCTTATAAACTTTCGAATGGGGCCATTTGAATACTAGAGTGGTAGCTATAGTTATATGCGAACTTAATTAGGGGTAAGTGGTCCGCCCAACCTCCCAAAAATCAATAGCCCACACCCATAAGTTAAGAAGCACTTTTCAACCATGCTTTTTACTATGTTTACTTCCCTTCATCATTTCCAACTTAAAACTTTGTCGTAAATATATAATTATAAGAGTCCGAGTCTACTACATAGTGCTCCCATAAAAGTTTAACTCAGAGTCAAAATGTTCTAGCCTAATATATAAAGCTCCACATTCGTCACCCTCCCCCCCCCCAAGAATACTACCCCATCTTATCGCTATAATCAAATGAACTCAAGCTCTAATCCTGGAGTACTAGACTTATAATATCATGGTCTATGGATCTATCAATCACAATATTCAAGCCTAATGTTACTACACCCACTTTATAGATCTCCTAACAATAAATCATCAACTTTAATCATTTTCATATGGATCTATACCATATATCCCCTTTCACCTATAATACTAGCTTGAATTGTCACACCACAACCTTCCCAATGAGGAATCATCTACTCTTTTATCTATATCACTGCTCTATTTCTTTAAAAAACCACTATATACTATAATAGCATAAGGGACATCACTGAGGTACAAGAGTATGAGCTTCAAGAGATAGGAGTAATACTACTCAATATGACTCATATTTATCATACTACTAAAGGGAGGAGTAAGATATGGTACAATAGACACAAAACCTAATCTATACAACACATAGAGAATGGATAGATGATCATTCTAACATATATATAACATGGTAAGATTTCTAAGAAAAATAAGCACATCAGATAACGTAAGTTTGTAGATCATGCTCAGGGTACCACATGTTTTGAATCAATCGAATATTTGGGTAAAACTAGAACTACCATATGCGATATTTTCCTCCTTGATTGAGGAGTGAGGAATGAGTTAGATTTTGCATAAATTGCTTGGGCCTTAGACATAGGCATGTAATGAGTGCATAAGACATGACTTACATGTCATCTTGGGCTTAGGCATAACATGATACATAGTGGTAACCTGCTATAGAGTAAGGTTGTTTAGAGTTGAGCATAACATAAGTCACAATCTTAAGGATCATAAGCATCACATCATCGTACTTGAATATCTGAAAGTCTGGAAGGGAACTTGTATATCAATTGAGAACCATTATTGCTTTCGGTCAATGAATTAGATATGAACATAGGTGTGCATACATAATTTGGATCTCAGACATAATCATGGGTAGGGTTAATAAAAGAAAGGCAGAGTTCTTCTTAAATAGGAGTACAAGGGATACGTTAGAATAAGAAGTGATCCTTATGGAACTCATCATAGACCCCTCAATGAAATTCAAGGCCTACCATTGTCATATACTTATAATCTCCCCATAGCTCCAAGGTCACCATTCTAGGTTTGTAGACTTATTGTATTAACAGGCCTATAAGCACAATACTTGATGTGACAGAGAATTCTATACACATGAATACCATATTTGAAAGGTACAAACTTCTTTCTAGGCCACCCCTTTATGAGACACTACCCTTACCTATACCAAGTTTGTCATCATCCTAAAAATTAACTCTCATGGGGATACACATTCCCTATTCTTTAATACTTAATAATTTGTTTCCCACTTCTTAGTCTACTAATCAAACTTCTAGTCTCATATCCTTCCAATTCAAAGGGATTTAATAATATACAAAAGGTCTCACACTGTCTAATATAATTCCCTCAATTCAACTCTATTGAGAACTATATATTAATCGCCTTGCCTCCTCTATACGAATCAAATCCAGCATATTACTAGGTACACATAACATTTATAAACTTAAAATCTCATCTATTAGTATTATAACTTGGGTACAATATATTCTTAGAAACTTAAGGTTGTTATTAATCTAATGACTTTGTCACAATTCACTGCTTTAACACTAGTCCTCACATAAATCATACGCACACATTAAAGATTCTCAAGAGCTACCAACTTAAACTACTCCTCACACCACATCTAGCCTAATAGATCCATTTCCAATAAAAAGTGTTCTACCATCCTCAAGGTGTTAACTTCTTTTTCACCACAATCAATATCTATAGTTCAAACGTAGTGTCTAGTACAAATCGTGGACTATCGATAGAACCTCCACATACTATACTAATCCATCAATTTTTGATATGGAAATCAACCTAAATTTCTAATTCCACATAACTATAGCCTACATGCACATCTTTTTTGCAACATTACTACTACACCTTAAAAATTACTACACACCTCCTCACTTATTAGACCGGTTTGCAACTACTAGAAAACAAATTGAGGATAACCAGTCCACTAATCCCCATATAAAGTAGTAAAACTTCTCTTACACTCTATCTAATTATAATCTCTTAGCAAATTCTTCTCTTTCCACATGACATCTATCTACCCATATATACTTTTAAATCACGCTTATAGTTCTAAGCAACAAGGAGTTCCTCTACAAAACCACCAATTGAAACTTACACATGTAAATTCCTAACCACCCTATCTTTCCATTCACCACCTACACTTGTGCTTCAAGATCTCCTTCCTCTTTTCAAATAAATTAAAAAAAAAGCATTCTAATAAACCATCTTTTTTTTTTCTATGGACAATCATAACATTTTCTAATCTTGCTAGACCGGACCAATACCATGCGGATGTACCACATTCATCACTCAATTAGTGGGTACAATACTCTCGCTATTTTATCCAATCAATTCCTACTCCCACTCTTAGACTTCTAAACTTATGACTCCACACTTCAAGCTCTAGGTTTATCTCACTACTCATGGGTCACAACACCATAATTTATACTCTATACCGGGTGGAAATAATACCTCTATATTCAGATACACACATGAATTGGAATCTAAATGAAATTATGAGAGCACCTTGACTCCCGTCCTTCCTTAGCTCAAAAGCAAGTTTCATGAAAATAAGGGTATACACTTGAATCAATAAAGTTTGATGCACTAATGGAATCCTCTTAAGTCCTTGGGGAAAACTCATACCTTTTTGGTGACTAAATCTGAAAGGATCACACCATCAAGAATATAAGCTTTGAACATGTCAGGCATCTTAAAAATCAAGACATAGCCAAAAAAAATAGATTTAAGAACAAAATTTGGAAGAATTTATTATTGAAGACTCGATAGCATGATCTGGAGTATGAAAGAATGAGAAAAATTTCCTAAATGTCTCATAGACTCATCGTTATAAGTGTGGCGCGATTCACACTCATAAAAAGTACTTTACTCAACACGGTTTCATAGACACCCTAGGACACTTTAACCTTAGGCTCTAGTTCCAAGTTTGGCACGCCCTGAGACCACACCCTGGACATAAAATGGCACTCAAAACCTCCATAGTCCCAAGAGTACCAACCAACCTACTTAACCTGAGTAATCCAATACAAATACCAATACAGAAAGTAAGTCCCATTCTAATCAACATTCAAGAAAATTCAAAAGAGGAAATTCGACCCTTAATTGGAAAACTATATCCAACTAACGATAGGTCTATGAAATCTTTACTAACAGAATAACAATGTCTACGTCAGGACATGTCCCCCAACATACCATGAAAACCAAAGGAAAGTTTGATAAAAGAAAAGAATGCCTTCCGAAATATGGAAAGCTTACCACTATGTTGATTGTTATCCCTGAATGATCTACTACTTCCTAGAACTATGAACACGTGTCTCCAATTCTATATCATGAAATGATATATCGTTTGAGGATGGTCAGTATGTGAGTACTGGCATGCAACCCAGGGGGAATGATAAACAATATATGTATCTATAACATAACGATAAAGAAAAGACAAAATCATAAGTGCAGACCCAAATATTTAGACAAAGACCTTTTAAAAATCATTAATCTTGAGTAAGGGAGTGTTCACCGACATTATGCGACCCACGAGCTATATGGGTCTAGCCTCCACCTGACCGAGGGACCCAATCCATGTATGTTGCATGATTTTGAGAAATATAAGAATCTGGCAAATGAAACTCTCCCAAATAAAAGACTGTAGAGGTTTTTATGATTAACAACCTACAGTGAAAATCCATATTTCAGGATAGGGACCTCCCAAGTCGACAAATGCGGTTTTGAGTGATGAGTCACAATGACATTACACCTTCTTGTTGATACTACCAAACTCTCTTTAAGCCCCCAATTAAAACCTTAACAAGTTTCTATTTATTAAGAGTTATCTGAATAAGACATATTCCCATTGATATCGTTATACCAAGACTTGCAAGCCATTGTAACCATATCAATTTCATAGTTAGCCATTTAAAACTCTTAACCCGTATTTTGAAAATCAAAGAATCATTTATGTTAAAACATTATGTTTAATGCCAATATCCATGTCTTTCCAAGTTATAAGACAACATATAAAATACAACATTATTACTCCCTATATTTCAAAAAGAGTGGCCTAGTATGACTTGACACGGAATTTAAGAAAATAAAGAAGACTTTTGAATCTTGTGATCCTAAATTAAAGTTATGTCAAATGTACAAAATTTTCCTTTAATCTTGTGGTCTTAAACATGCCACGTGGAAAGTTGAAAGTAAAATGTTACCAAAAAAGGAAAGAGGTCATTCTTTTTGAAACAAACTTAAAAGAAAAGGAGGCCATTCTTTTTGAAATGGAGGGAGTAGCATTTAATCGGGATAGAAAATTACCTTATGTTCATCATTTAAACCAAAACTTTTGAAAGACTCATAGATTCAAAAATCCATTATTTATGGGAAAAACCCTTTTTCAAAATCTTATGAGGAAATTCATTTATTCAAAACCAAAAATCCAAATTCTGAAATCATTATATAGTAATTTGAACACAATTAACAAGAGAGGAACATTTGTAATAAATTTTCATGAAATCATCTCTCAAACCATACCTCAATTCATAATTTATAAAATATAAAAAATAAAATATAATATGAATCTTGTATGACTAGAGTGAGGTAGGGAGTGTTCAAACATACCTTTTAACGAAAACCTTAAGAAAGGTATCTTGAGACCTAACCTTAGATCTTGCTTCTTGAAGTTTTGGGGAAGAAGAGGATGTAACACCTCGGTCTTAGAAAGAGCTAATTTTAGAAAGAATTTTTTTTTAAAAAGTTAAAATAGAAAATTTTGCAAGTTAGCCCTAAATTGTGAGTTCTGGGTGAACTTCAAGTGACCATAACTTTCGGCAAATGATGAGTTAGGTGGCCTATAAGGTATCAAATGAAATATATCTGATTCCTATTTCCAACACCATTGAGTTTACTAAATTCTAAGTTCGAATGAGGGAGATATGCCCGTTTGAGTTCATCCTGTCTGATTAAGGAAATTCATCCGAATTAAGGAGGGGTATTTTGGTCTTTTCCTTACCCCACTAGCCTAATTCATTTTTAATAATTTTTTAGGGGTCTAAACTGAATTAGATCAGCTTTCACAATTCTAAAATACACTTAGGGTTTTAGAGAAAAAATCAAGGGGAGAAAGAAAGGAGAAGATTCAAGCATTCAAGATTTTCTTGCAATCATCGAGGGATTTCGCCAACGATTCAATCCTAACGAGGTATGTAAAATTTCATAGTGATGGGTTCATTCACCCACACACCAATCATTAGTTTCTTTTACGAAATTCATACATAGGATTGGGTATATTAAGTTCTTGATGAGTTTCTTGAAGCTTGTGTTTGATTATTTAAATATGAGGTTTCACTAAGTTCTTGCGATGAGGATATTGTGTTTGAGTACTATTCTTGAGTAATTTAGAGTAGATTTCTTTGTAATTATGTTGGGTCTAAGAATCCAAAAGAGTTTGAGGGAAATCATTCGATTTTAGGTGAGTTAGACATGAAATTGAAGTAAGAAAATTCATCAAAAATCTGGGCAAGGGGTGGGGAGCCACATCACTCAGTGCGCCCCAAACCACCTTCTGTATTTTAGGGGCTAGTGCCCCATGCCACTCAGTGCGTTGGGGTCTCCAGGTCCCCTACCCCTCCGTCCTTCTTTCCATGTGAGTTCCCCTGAATCGTACCTATGTTCTCTACTTGATATCCACACTTAAAATATTCATTAATCCTTGAAAGATCAGGTATATCCAAGTCATAACTCTTGAATTCATAATTCAAATTCAAGATAGAGTTAAGAGTAAAGTCCGAGGAAGTTCCTTTGAGTAAATTGAGAAGTCTTTTTGCAAACTTTTAAAACTTGTTTTAAGACTTTAGTATGAGGATGAGGACAGTTGAGTTTCATTTTTTCAAAATGAATATATGGGGACTAAGTATTCCCAAGAGTAAATGTTTAACATTTAAAATAAGAGGAAACCTTCATTTCCAAATGAGTTTATGAGGAGTTTTGATTACTATCTCTTTTAAGAGAACCCTTTTGCAACGTTTAGGATGAGGAAATGTTTTTAAACATATGAGCATGATTTATATTACTGGGAGTAGTACTGAGCACCGATATGAGGACGAGTTTAGACAACTCAACGTCTTCATAAATCATGTATGCCAACGTGGGTAGAAAAGGTCATACTTTTTAGATGATTCCTTATTACTTTTTAGCATAGCTTAGTGGATCCACTTAGTCGAGGATGTCTTACACTCCGACAAGATATAGGATAGTTCTGGCAGCGTGGGGGAGACGCTGTATTATCACATAGCTCATAGTGATAGTTGTTGGTTAGAGAACTTCCAAATAAGAGTAAATAATTATTATTGTATTTTTAAATACATTGATTTGTTATCTATCTACTGTTTTAAATGCTTTATATAAACTATATCCTTATTGTTGTTTTATACTGTATTGAGATGAGTATCCATTATTTGAGGTTGAGTTGAGTGGACTTGAGGTGAGTATGTTTCATTCTTTCCAAGTTCAAGCTTTTATGTTATGTTCAGTGTTCCCCTTACATGATTGTACATTCAATGTGCTGATGCCTTTTGGCCTGCATCGTTTCATGATGCAGATATAGGTAACCATGGTTATCAACAGTCGCTTCGTTGATATCACTTGTAGTTCGAGTTAGCTTTGGTGAGCCTCCTTGCTTCTGGAGGATTCCATTTATATCTTTCAGTTTTGTTAGGATGTCGTGGGTCTTGTCCCGACTTCCATCTTAGTTATTAGAGGCTTCATAGATAGACAGTAGTGTTTTGAGGAATCTTTTTCATTTCCATTGTTAATGTTTGAGACTTGAGTTGCCTTCTTTGGCCAGTTGAATGTTCTTATACATATATGAGTTTATTTATCTTAAGACTAATAAGTAAAGTTTTACTTTTGAGTTTTTATGTTGTTGAGTAAGTCTTCTGCTGAGAGTTGAGCCAGACTAAGGGTTTACTTGGGCTAGTAATGGTTCTCGAGTGCCGGCCACATCTAGGGAGTAGGCTCGGGGCATGATAGAGGAGAAACGTAACTTATCAAATCTCCTAGAATATGACTTTTGGGGGAAGTTAATAGTCATGGGTTAGGGGTTATGTGATGAGGAAAGGGCTAAAAAACCCCTCCTAAAACATGAAAAGAAGAAAAGACTTAAATGATTTTAGAGAACGTGCACGATCACGCAGCTGGAGCCTACTTCACGCGACCCTTATAGTAACATTGACTTGCCCACGCAGCAACTTGATTGTTGATCACTTCGTGCGGCGGATCACGCAGATATCCATATTTCTCAACAAAATGGGCAGAACTTTTAGCACATAACTTAGATTGATGAATGGTCGAAGATGTTGGAACAAGGGCTTCACAACCTTTATTTTTCTTGGTATTATGACACAAAATCTTAAAACTCTAGGAATCCCTTATGACTTTAAATCACATCCAAAGATCTCCCTAAAGAAAGAAGTTATTTTAAATACATATCCAACATTAGAAATCATCAGATTTGAAGTCTATATGTATTTAAAGAACATCTCGGGTCATAATTTGAAGTTTTGGGGCATTACATCATTGATGTAAATATAATCATAAATACTCATTAAATACACTCAATACTATATACAAATACATTTGTATATAAATATAGGTTGAATAGATAATATACTATTTTCAATACAAACACATAAATACATTCAAAATAGTAAGAAAATGCAAAAATATAGTCATTTCTTAGTAATAAATAAACCATTATACAAATAAAATGACATGATAATATTTGACCACTCAACTTAGAATTCAAATATTTTAGCAAATGAATAGTGCCCCATTACAAACTTTATTGTTGTTTTATCCTTGTATACCTATCTTTACATTGCCTCTTTTTGGTTATGGTTAGAAATAATCAAATGTTTGTCCTCTTTGAAGACTTCAATTAGTTTACCGAAAGTTGACAGCGCCAATGTAGCATATCAACCATATATATCATATGTATATTATGTGTGTAATCAAGTAGTACTAGTTCACCTTGAATAACACTTTCTCCTAATATGGTGTACTATGTTTCCATTTCTTTATCCGTTGTAGTTATACACAATTAGCAAGAGATAAAATTAATTACATTGAAATCAACATACTATCCATGAAGGTAAAAAAACTTTTTGATTTAGGATCAAGCAACATCAAAGTAAAATGTACATAAACAATTGACCTATATAAGAAATTGTTCTAATTTCATCATTAACCTCTGAAAACAAAAAAAAAAGTATTATATGGTAAAAAGAAAAAGTCATATATAGAAGGTATTATACATGCTCCCTCCCAAATTTCTTCATCTATTAAAAAAATCTTCAATCACCATCCCCTTCTTCCTCAACAGCCTCGAACCTTGATTGAAGAAGAGGAATCTTAAAAGTCAATGTTCGAGGTTGATGAGGAATGGGGATGATTATAAAGAAGTTTTTAATCAATGAAGAAATTGAGGATGAAGCTTGTGCAATACCTTCTATACATGGCTTCCTCTTTTTATCTTATAATACTTGAAAAAATATTTTGCTTTTGCTTTCAGAGGTTAAAGATGAAATTAGAATGGTTTCTTGCATAGGTGAATAGTTTATGTACATTTTACTTTGATGTTGTTTAATCCTAATTCATCTAGATGTTTGAATTCATGGCTAGCATGTTGATTTTCATCTAATTAATTCATCTCATACAAATTGTGTATAACTACAATAGATATGGAATTGGAAAGTACTCTGTATTTGGAGAAAGTGTTATTCAAGAAAACAAAATGAATAGATTTATTCAACCTTACCATGGAAGTTGTGTGTGACTTTTTAATAAAAATTCGTAATAGAGGCTGTCTCCATTGAAGTTCAACAAATGAATCATTTGTTCTTCTTAAGACCATCTTTTTGAGTTCCACTCGCATCTTCGTTTTGCTCCTCTACAATAAACTTGATATAAGTATAACAACTAATGTACAACTTGATTCCTACATGAATGTGATGGAATACTTTATGCCAAAAGTTCTAGAAGTTATATGAACATATAAATTTTATAATATGTTTATATTCATTAGTTTCAAAGTGATGTTCAATTTTTTTTTTTTTAACTTTATGCCTATTCAAAATATATCACACAGATTAAACCTGGATGTTATCACTTATTTTTAGGACAGGCTAAGGATCTTACTTATAGGTTAATAACTCATTTATATACGAGTCTCAAACTACCCTGAAGATCAAGTTGTTAATTAGTGTAAAACCCCCTTTGGACATGATTTGAAATCAGTATTTTAAATCACATTGATTTGAAGTTGACGCTTTGTTTGAGCATGCAATTTGAATCTCTTAAATTATACTTTTAGTTCTAGAATTATGAAAATCCCACAATTGAGAATGCTATCAAAATTTTGTGAATTCATATATAATCTTACCAAATGAACAAACATAAATTGGAATATCCTAAGTTGGCACATTGATAAATCACATACCTGATGACACCTTCGCTAGCTTAGTTTTTTGTAGTAAATTGGACAACTTGAATATGAAGGGTCAATGTTTTCTTCCTCAGTATCCATTTTTCTAGTTCTCTTTGATTTCCTTAAAGAAGGTCCAATCTCCTCTTCAGGGCTACTGAGCTCTCCTTCACATACAAAGTAATTACTGTACGTTTTCTCATTACGTTCACTTCCCACGACATTCCAACTTCATTTCTTTATGGTAAAGAAGCATTGCTCAATATTTTATTGTTTTCTTTGATGAAACATTCTTACAAATTGAATTTAGCAAATGAAACTCATGAGTTGGAACAAATTTTTTTATTATGGCTCGTTTGGACATGGAAGTCTTTTTTGTAAAAAAGAAAAATATTCTCAAAAGATTATTTGTTTTTTCAAAAGGGGTAGGAGAATGGGTAATGGGATGTTATTACAAGCTAGGGAATTGAATCTTTACAAAAATGGTAAAAGTTCAGGTAACCAACCAAGTGAGTTACTAAGTATTCCTTCAAAATATTGTTACTTTTTTATTAGTTTCTCAGGTAAAGTTTCAATTAAATCTCTATCCAAATGCTTTAGACTGTAAAAATAATAAGAAATTGAAAACTTACCATTTAGCATAAAAGCATCTCTAGATTGTAAAATCTTGTTAAACGCTTGAGACTTATGGGGATCAATTAGTATTTTTTTTTTCTATTTTGGTTTTGCAAGAGGAAATAATGAAATTTGAAAGGAAATTTGTGAGCTGCTTTGTTGTTTCAAGAACAATTTATATTTCTTTCTCTTGTGTTTTGACACTAGACTTGCACACAATATATAGATACTAAACACTTCCTGGGGAATATTTGGAATAGTCTAATGTAGAAAATATTTAAATTAAGATAAAACACAACACATTAGCTTCTACAAGAAAATGTGACAAGTTGTAAATTCCACGTGACACATGTAAGTTCTGTGAGACTTATTTAATTTCACAATTTGGTTGAGTTTTGTTGTAAATTTCACGTGACACAAGCAAGTTGTGGAGGTCATCACAAATCTCCACAATTAAACTGTCAGAAAAAAATTGTATAGAGGGTTGAAAAACACACCACAAAATGGTCTTTTAGTGGGGGTTCTTATAACCCCACATATATGGGGTGGCAATGTAGCTTACTTTCTGTAGTGTGAAAAGAAAATGCGGCAAGCTGTAAATTTTACGTAACACACGCATGTTGCATGAAAATTATTTTATTTTATAATTTAGTGTATTTAAATTTTACACTTTTGAGTTAACTAATATATAAAATTAAAAAAATTGTCAAATTACTTGTGAGGCACGACATTAATTTTTTTTGTTATCTCAACAAATTATTATATTCTTTTTACATGCTCATCCACACTTTTGTAGTACACTTACACATAGATAAATTGAGTGGCATTTTCATTCTCAAGGCACATTTTTTCTTATTTAAAGGATATATATTGTGAGATGGAGGGGTCTTGCGTGACCCCTACCTTGAATATTTAATAATTTCAACATTACAAAGAGGAAAATATTCTGCAAAAACCTCCAAGTATCAAGCCAAAAGACCATTACATCTAAATCTAGCAAATGTAGTGGCTAACTAGCCTATGTACAACAAAAGAATGTGAAGGACCACTGAAAATAATAATTTTCTGGTGGTCCTTCTTAGGAAATCATAGTGGCTTAAAGAACAAACTTGAGTATCTTTTAGCCCTTATTTGGGTAAAATCAAAACCTTAGAAGATAATAGAAAAAACAAATTGGATACATGAATTAAAAGTATGTAAGGTTATGTCATGATAAAAAAATCAGGGTCATGATGACACATACTAAAATCAGAAGTAGGTAAGCCAACTCATTTCCCAGAACCATCAGTAATAGACCTAGAAAAAAGAATAGATAGAAAGATGTAAAATAAATAGTCTAAGAAAGACCAACTATCTCACTTCTTTCTTTCCCTTTCCGTGTGATAAAGTTCAACTCTATAAAAGTTTCTTTCTAATTTGTGCTTGTGCGTATCTTTCAGATCAGGCCTCCACGAATATATGTTTGAGGTCGTCCTATTAGGAGGAATGTTGATCCTCAGGATCAACGGGTCTCCAATGCACCAGAAGTGCAACCCCAAGGAGAGGTCACTAATGCTGAGTTTTGTGATGCTATCCGGGTGTGGAGTCATGTGGTGACCAACCAAGCTGGAAAAAGAGAGAATCGACAGGATGTGGTTGATACATCTAGGATTCGTGAGTTCTTGAGGATGAATCCTCCAGACTTCACTGATTTTAGTGTCATTGAGGATCCAAAAATTTTTGTTGAAGAGTTGCTGAAAGTTTTTGTAGTGATGCATGTTGCAGATGCTGACAGAGTGGATTTAGTTGCGTACCAGCTCAAGGGTGTAGCGAGGATTTGGTACGACCAATGGAAAAAGTGTAGGGCTAAAGGGGTACCAATTGTGAGTTGGGCTATGTTTGAAAGTGCCTTCACGGGGCATTTCTTTCCCCATGAGATGAGAGAGGCAAAGGTAAGATAATTCCTCACTCTTAAGCAGGAATCCATGAGTGTGCATAAGTACAACCTCAAGTTCACTCAACTGTCCCGTTATGCTCTAGAGATGGTTATTGATATGAGGAGTAGGATGAGTTTATTTGTGTCTGGATCATCTCGATTGTCAATCAAAGAGGGTAAGGCTGCGATGTTGATAGGGGACATGGACATAGCAAGGCTGATGATCCATGTGCAGCAGGTTGAGGAAGACAAGTGGGAGATATTGAAGAGTTTTGGAACAAGAAGACTAAGACAACATGTAATGAGTTCGGACAATAGAAGACCAGAAATGCAAACCGGTCATCTTTTCAACAAAAGCCAAATGGACCTGCTCCATCATATGCTAGTGCACATGCACCAAAGAACAAAGGTGAGTTCAGGAATAAGAACTCACAGAACTTCAAACCTCGACCTGCTTAGTCTCAAGGTAGTGTGGCACAAGAGGCCAACTGGACTCCTGCATGTTGTAAGTGTGGTAGGAACCATCCAGGATCATATCATGATGGCTCCACTAGTTGCTTCAAGTGTGGTTAGAATGGTCACTTCATGAGAGAGTGCCCTAAGAACAGGCAAGGTAGTGGTAATGGGAAATAGAGCCCAATCTTCTTCAATGGCTCCGCCAGACAGAGCTGCACCTAGAGGAGCTACTTTAAGGACAGGTGGAGGAGCAAACCATCTGAATTCTATTACCAGTCATCATAATTCACCAGATGTTGTTACTTGTATGATCAAAGTCCTTACTTTTGATTTTTACGCTTTACTTAATCCTGGTGCGAGTCTATCTTTTGTGACTTCATATGTTGCTATGAGGTTCGATATTATTCCCCAACAACTTCTTGAGCCCTTCAGTGTGTCCACACATATTGGTGAGTCTATTATAGCTGAGAGAGTTTATCGTGATTGTACAATTTCTGTCAATCAAGATGACACCATAGCTGACTTAGCCGAGTTAGAAATGGTGGACTTGATGTTATTCTAGGCATGGAATGGCTTCATGCTTGTTATGCCTCAGTTGATTGTAGAACTCGAGTAGTTAGTTTAGCAGTGCCTAAGGGTCATTTTATTTCGTACCTTAAGTTAGTTTCCAAGGGGTGCATTTATCACTTAGTCTGAGCTAATGACTCTAGTGTTGAGACACCACCTATTAAGTCAGTTCCAGTTGTGAGTGAATTTCTAGCGGTCTTTCCAGATGAGTTTCCCAGAGTCCCTCCTAAGAGAGAAATAAACTTTGGTATAGATATTGTTCCCGATACTTAACCTGTTTCTATTATGCCATATAGAATGGCTCCAGCTGAGTTGAAAGACCTTCTTGATAAATGTTTCATTCAATCAAGTGTCTCACCTTGGGGCACTTCGATCTTATTTGTGAGGAAGAAAGACAGTTCTCTTAGAATGTGTATCGATTACCGCCAATCAAACAAGATTACTATAAAGAATAAGTATCCCCCTCTGAGAATTGATGATCTTTTCGATCAACTTCAGTGTGCCATTTGCTTTTCTAAGATAGACCTCAGATCGGGCTTTCATCAATTGAGAGTAAGAGAGAGTGATATTCCAAAAACACTTTTGAGACCCACTATGGTCATTATGAGTTTCTAGTCATGTCTTTTGGTTTGACTGATGCTCCTGTAGTGTTTATGGACCTTATGAACAAAGTGTTTAAGCCTTAGGTTGAAATGTTTGTTATCATGTTCATTGATGACATTCTGATTTATTCGAGGAATGAAGAGGATTATGCTAGTCATCTCAGAGTAGTTCTCCAAACTCTCAGAGATAGAGAGTTGTATGCCAAATTTTCTAAGTGTGAGTTTTGGCTTGAGTTAGTGGTATTCTTAGGCCACATTGTTTCTAGTGATGGGCTTCGAGTTGACACTCAAAAGATTGAGGCAGTACAGAATTGCCTAGACCCATATCTCCAATTAATATTAGGAGTTTCTTAGGATTGGCTGGTTATTATAGAAGATGTTTCAAGGGTTTTCATCTATTTCATCCCTGTTGACAAAGTTGACTCAAAAGACTGCAAAATTTCAATGGTCGAAAGCTTGTGAGAAAAGTTTTAAGGAATTGAAAACACGATTGACTACTGCCTCAGTTTTGACCTTACCGGAGGGTATACAAGGCTTTGTTGTATATTATGATGCGTCTAGAGTTGGACTGAGTTCTCTAATGATGCAAAATGTCAAAGTTATAGCTTATGCCTCCAAATAGCTTAAAATTCACAAGAAGAATTACCCAACCCATGATCTAGAGTTGGCTGTTGTAGTGTTTGCGTTAAAAATATGGCATCACTGTCTCTATAGTGTTCTTGTTGATGTGTTCACCGATCACAAGAATCTTCAGTATGTGTTCAGTCAGAAAGAGCTTAATCTCAAAAAGAGAAGGTGGTTGGAGTTACTCAAGGATAATGACATGAGTATTCTCTATCACCCAGATAAGGCTAATGTTGTTGCTGATGCTTTGAGCAGATTGTCTATGGGTAGAAATTCCCATATTGAGGAAGGCAAGAAAGAATTAGCCAAAGATGGGCACAAATTTGCACGATTGGGAGTCTGGTTAATGGATTCCAATGAAGGTGAAGTGGTGATGATGAATAGGACTGAATCATCACTAGTGTCTGAAGTAAAAGAGAACAAGACCAAGACACTGTTTTGCTTGACTCGATGGTGTTCATAAGCAAAAAGTGATGGCTTTTGAACAAGGGGGAGATGGTGTATTGAGGTATCAATTTAGATTGTGTGTAGAATCCCACCGTAGAAAGAGCTAAATATATAATGAACTAATTTGGAAGAGCCAATTTAAGATTTGTTCAAGTTAAGCTTAAGATGTGAGTTTTGGGTCAACTTCAAATGACCATAACTTTACAGGATGAGTTAGGCAACCTATAAGATATCAAATGAAAGTTCATGGAGTCATCTTTACAAAGACACCAAGTTTACTAAATTTCAAGTTTGGATGAGGGAGATATGCCCGTTTGAAGTTAGCCTGTCCGGTTAAGGAAAGTTATCCAAATTAATGAGGGGTATTTTGGTTTTTTCCTTTCTCCATCAGCTTAAAGCGATTTTTAGAAACATTTTGGGGTCAAATATGATTTGGGTTAGTTTTACAAATCCTAATTTATTCTTAGGGTTTTGAGACGAGTTCAAGAAGAGGAAAAAAAGAGAAAAGGAAGAGCAAACGAGATCTCTTGCGAATCGAGGGTTTGTTTTGTCAAATCGAGGTATGTAAGTTTTCATGGTGTTGGGTTCGTTCACTCACACGCCAATCATGATTTACATATTCGAATTCATCCATAAAGATTGAAAGATTTAAGTTCTTGATGAGTGTTCTTGAAGTATTGCTTTCGTTCTTGAATTAGGATTATTTTGATGAGTTCTTGAGATAACTGTATTGAGTTTGAGAGTTGTTTTTGAGTAGATTCTCATGCACTTGTATTGGGTAATGGAATCTAAGGAAAATTTGAGAAAATAAATTGATTCTAGATGAATTAGGCTCAGAAAATGAGAAGAAAACTTCGTCAGAAAATTCTGGGGGAGGGCTGGGGCGACGCCCTAGTAGTGCACCCGATTAGTGTCTCTAAAGTTCAAGGGCTGGCGCCTTGCGCCAACAGTGTGCTAGGGTCACCTAGCCCCACCCTTTCTCCGTCATTTGATTTGTCTAAGTTCTTTTAAAGTATACCTTTACTCCCTATTGATTCTAACTACTCTAAACTACATCTAAACATCAAAAGATCATTCATTACATGAATCATAACCCTTGAATCCATAATTCAAATTCAAGGTAGAGTTAAGAGTAAAGTCTTGAGAGTTCTTTCAAGTCTTTTGATTAGTCTTTTACAATATTTTAAAAATTTGTTTAAAGACTTGAGTACTTGAGTATGAAGATGAGTATAGTTGAGTTTCATTTTTTGAAATGAATATATGGGAACTAATTATTCCCAAGAGTAAATGTTTTCATATTTAAGAGGAGGGGAAACACCACTTTCCAAATAAGTTCATGAGGAGTTTTGAGTACTATCTCTTTTAAGAGAAACCTTTTGAGTAATAATCTCAAAGTTGAGGATGAGGAAATCTTTTTAAAAATATATGAGCTAAGTTATATTTTGGGAGTAGTATTGAGAACCGATATGGGGGAGATTTCAAACAACTCACAGCCCTCATAAAACATGTAGCCAACGTGGGTACAAAGGCTTATACTTTTTAGATGATTCCTTATTGCTTTTTAAGCATAGCTTAATGGATCCACCTAGTTGAGAAGTTCTATACCTCGGCAAGGTATATGACAGTTTTGGTAGCTTGGGCGGGACGCTGTATCATCACATAGCTCATAGTGATGGTTGTCGGTTAGAGAATCTCCCAAACAAAGTTTATTTTGTATTTTTACATACAAACTGAGTTATATTATATTTTCCAATACATTGAGTTGTTATCTACTATTTCAAAAGCTTTTCTTTATATCACATTATTGTTATTGCTTTTATATTGAAATGAGTTGATATTGAGTTGAGTTGAGATGAGGTAAGTTGTTTCTTCAGTTCCAATTCAAACTTATGTCATGTTTTAGATTTCCCCTTGCATGCTCATACATTCCATGTACTGACACCATTTGGTCTGCATCTTTTATAATATAGATACAGGTAACCAGGATCATCAACCTGCCCTTTGTTGATCCAGTTGAGTTCAAGAGTTCTTTGGTGAGCCTCCTTGCTTCCAGAGGATCCCTCATTTATTTTTATCATTTCAGTTTTGTTATTAGGATGTCGTGGGTATTGTCTCGTTGTCTATCTCAGTTAGTAGATGCTTAATATATAGGTAGGAAGTAGTAGTTCATAAGTCTTGTTCATTTCAGTTGTTATGTTCTAGACTTGAGTTGCCCTTGAGGCCATTTTGAATGTTTTATTTCTAAAATATTCTGAGAGTATCTTTTGAGATATTGAGTTAAAGTTTAATTTTGAGTTCTTTTAATGTTGAGTAAGTCTTCCACTGAGTATTGAGCCAGGCCATGGTTCGCTTGGGGCAGCAATGGTTCTCGAGTGCCAGCCAAGTCTAGGGTGTAGGCTAGGGGCATGACAAACTTGGTATTAGAGCACAAAGTTCAATAGTCCTTGGGTGTCTATGAAGCCATGGATGTAGATTCCTAGTTATTGCTGGGAAGCGTGCTACATCTATAATTAAAAGGCTACAACATTTAGGAACTATATTACTCCTTTCATACTTTTTGTGTGCGATAGAGCTTAACTCTATAAAGTTTCTTTATAATTCATGCTTGCGTGTATATTTCAGATCATGCCACCACGAAGAACTGTTCGAGGTCGTCTTGCTAGGAGGAATGCTGATCCTTAGGATCAAGGGGTCCCCAATGCACCAGAAGTGCAACCCCAATGAGAGGTCACTAATGCTGAGTTCTAGGATGATATCCGAATGTTGAGTTAAGTGGTGACCAACCAAGCTGGGCAAATGGGAGGGGTTTGATAGGATGTGGTTGATATATCCAAGATTCGTGAGTTCTTAAGGATGAATCCTCCAGATTTCACCGGTTCAAGTGTCACTAAGGATTCAAAAAACTTTATGGAATTATTGCAAAGAGTGTTTGAGTTGATACATGTTGCTGATGTTGAGCGAGTGGAACTAGCTGCATACCAACTGAAGGGTGTTGCGAGAGTCTGGTACTACAAATGGAAGAAGAGTAGAGTTGTGCACCAATTGTGAGATGGGCTGTGTTCGAAGAGGTCTTTATGAGGCGTTTCTTTACCCGTGAACTTAGAGAGGCAAAGGTAAGGGAATTCCTCACTCTTAAGTAGGAATCTTTGAGTGTGCATGAGTATATCCTCAAGTTTACTCAACTTTCCTATTATGCTTCGAAAATGGTTGCTGACATGAGGAGTAGGATGAGTTTGTTTCTGGATTATCTCGTCTGTCCAGCAAAGAGGGTAAGGCTGCAATGTTGATAGGGGACATGGACATAGAAAGGCTGATGATTCATGTGCAACTGGTTAAGGAAGATAAGCCGAGGGATAGAGAAGAGTTTTGAAATAAGAAAACTAAGACAACGGGAAATGAGTTTGAGTAGCAGAAGAGCAATGCAAACCGGTCATCTTTTCCCCAAAAGCCAAATAGATCCGCTCCATCGTCTGCTAGAACACTTGCACCAAGGAATAAATGTGAGTTTATGAATCAGAATTCTCAGAGCTTCAGAGCTAGACCTGCACAGTCTCAAGGTAGTGTGGCACAAAGAGGTAATGGGACTTCTACATGTGCTAATGGTGGTAGGAACCACCCAGGAGCGTGTCTCTATGGCTCCATTGGTTTCTTCTAGTATGGTCATAATGGTAACTTCATGAGAGAGTGCCCAAAGAATAGGCAGTGAGGTGGTAATGTGGGCAATAGAGCTCAATCTTCTTAATTGGCTCCGCCAGACAAAGTTGCACCAAGAGGAGCTACTTTAGGGACAGGCAGAGGGGCAAACCGTATGTATGCTATCACCGATCGCCAAGAGTAAGAGAAGGATGTTGTCACGGGTGTGATCAAAATCTTTACTTTTGATGTATATGCATTGCTAGATCCAGTTCCGAGTCTATCTTTTGTGACTCAATATATAACTATGAGGTTTGATATTATTCCCGAACAATTTCTGAGCTTTTAGTGTTTCTACACCTGTTGGTGAGTCTATTCTAGCTGAAAGAGTTTATTGTGATTGTACCATTTCTGTCAATAACAAGGACACTATGGCTGACTTAGTCGAGTTAGACATGGTAGATTTTGTTGTTATTCTAGGTATGGACTGGCTTCATGCTTGTTATGCCTCAGTTGATTATAGGATCGGTAGTTAAGTTTCAGTTTTTTTAGTGGAGGAGTAGTTCAGCAGTGCCTAAGGGTCATGTTATTTCGTACCTTAAGGCAAGAAAGTTAGTTTCCAAGGGTGCATATATCACTTAGTCCAAGTTAATGACTCAAGTGTTGAAACACCACTTATTCAGTCAGTTCCAGTTGTGAGTGAGTTTCCATAGGTCTTTCCCGATGATCTTCCCGGAGTCTCTCCTGAGAGAAATAGACTTCAGTATAGATATTCATCCTGATACTCATCCTATATCTATTCCACCATATAGAATGGCTCCAACCAAGTGTCTCACCTTGGGGTGCTCCGGTCTTATTTGTGAGGAAGAAAGATGGTTCTCTTAGGATGTATATTGATTACCGCCATTAAACAAGGTCCCCTATCAAGAATAAGTATCACCTTCTAAGGATTTATGATCTTTTTGATCAACTTTAGGGTGGCACTTGTTTTTTTAAGATAGACCTCAGATTTGGATATCATTAGTTGAGAGTAAGAGAGAGCGATATTCCAAAGACTGCATTCAGGACCCACTATGGTCATTATGAGTTTCTAGTCATGTCTTTTGGTTTGACTAATGCTCCTGTAGCATTTATGGACCTTATGAACAGAGTGTTTAAGCATTATATTAATATGTTTGTTATCGTATTCATCGATGACATTCTAATTTATTTGAAGAATGAGGTAGATCATGTTAGTCATCTCAGAGTAGTTCTCCAAACTCTAAAGGATAAGGAACTATATGCTAAATTTTCCAAGTACAAATTTTGGCTTGATTCTGTGGCATTCTTAGGCCACATTGTTTCTGGTGATGGGATTCGAGTTGACACAAAAGATTGAGGCAGTGCAGAACTGGCCCAGACTCATATCTCCAATTAATATTAGGAGTTTCCTGGATTGGCTAGTTAATATAGGAGGTTTGTCGAGGGGTTTTCATCTATTTCATCCCTGTTGACTAAGTTGACTTAGAAGACAACAAAGTTTCAATGGTTTGAAGCTTGTGAGAAGAGCTTTCAAGAATTGAAAACTAGGTTGACTACTGCCCCAGTGTGACCTGACCTTACTAGAAGGTACACAAGGGTTTGTGGTATATTGTGATGCGTCCAGAGTTGGACTGGGTTGTGTTTTGATGCAGAATGGCAAGGTTATTACTTATGCCTCCAGACAAGTTAAGATTCACAAGAGAAATTACCCAACCCATGATTTAGAGTTGGCTGCAGTAGTGTTTGCTTTGAAAATATGACATCACTATCTCTGTGGTGTTCATGTTGATGTGTTCACCAATCACAAGAGTCTTCAGTATGTGTTTAGTTAGAAAGAGCTTAATGTCATATAGAGAAGGTGGTTGGAGTTACTCAAGAATTATGACATGAGCATTCACTATCACCCAGGTAAGGCTAATATTGTTGCTGATCCTTTGAGTAGGTTGTCTATGTGTAGTAATTCCCATGTCGAGGAAGGCAAGAAAGAATTAGCTAGAGATGTGCATAGACTTGCACAATTAGGAGTTTGGTTAATGGATTCCTATGAAGGAGGAGTGTTGGTGATGAATGGGGCTGAATTATCACTAGTATCCGAAGTGAAAGAGAAAAAAAGACCAAGATCCTGTTTTGCTTGAATTGAAGGCAAATGTTCATAAGCAGAAAGTGATGGCTTTTGTACAAGTGAGAGATGGTGTATTAAGGTATCAAGGTAGATTGTCTGTACTTAGGTGGATGAACTCCAAGAGAGGATCATGGAGGATGCTCATAGCTCCATATACTCTATCCATCCGGGTTCCACAAAGATGTATCGTGACTTGAGAGAAGTCTATTGGTGGAGTAGTATGAAGAGGTGTATTGCAGAGTTCATTGCTAAGTGCCCAAATTGCCAACAAGTCAACATAGAGCATCAGATGCCAGTGGTATGGCTCAGAACATAGATCTTCCAAAATGGAAGTGTAAGATAATCAATATGGATTTCATTACTGGTTTACCGTGGTCTCACAGGCAACATGATTTGATTTGGGTGATTGTAGATCGAATGACTAAATCAACCCATTTCTTGCTAGTAAAGACTACCTTTTTAACAGAAGATTATGCCATGTTATATATTCAAGAGGTAGTCAGACTTCATGGAGTTTTGGTCTCCATCATTTTAGATAGAGGCGCGCAATTCACCGCACAATTTTTGAACTCTTTCTAGAAGGGTTTGGGTTCAAAGGTGAACCTTAGAACTTCTTTTCATCCTTAGACTAATGGTCAAGGGTAATTGGGATGATTACTTACCTCTCATCGAGTTTGCTTACAACAACAATTTTCACTATAGCATCTAGATGTCTCCTTAGGAAGCTCTTTATGGGAGAAGATGTAGATCTCCTATTGGATGTTTTGAGGTTGGTTGGGGTTATAGGACCAGACTTGGTTCATCAAGCTATGGAGAAAGTAAAGACTATTAAAGAAAGGTTGAAAACAACATAGAGTCATTAGAAATTCTATACCGATGTTAGGAGAAAAGACTTAGAGTTTGAGGTGGATGATTGTGTTTACTTGAAGGTTTCACCCATGAAGGGTTTTATGAGATTTGGTAAGAAGGGGAAACTCAGTCCCCGTTATATTGATCCTTACAGGATATCCAAAAGTATTGGCAATGTAACTTATGAGTTGGAGCTACCGTCACAGTTAGCAGTAGTCTATTCAGTAGTCCACATTTCAATGTTGAAGAAGTGTATGGGCAATCCTTCACTTATTATACCGACTGAAGATATCAGTATTAAGGATAACCTATCTTACGAGGAGATTCCCGTTAAGATTCTGGATCGTCAGGTTCGCAAGTTAAGAACCAAGGAGGTTGTATCAATCAAGGTTTTATGGAGGAACTAGTTTGTTGAGAAAGCTAAGTGGGAGGCTGAGAAGGATATGAAGAAGAGATACCCATATCTCTTTGAGTCTGGATAAATTCCAAATCAAGGTACTAATTTTTTCTTGGTACTTTCTAAGTTGAAATGTTGTGTTAAATTGCATGTTGGGTGATTGAACTGGGTGTTAGATATTACCACCCTTAGTCTACTTAGAGTAATCTCATTCGAGGATGAATGTTTCTAAGGGGGAGATATTGTAACATCCCACCTTAGGAAGAGCTAAATATAGAAAGAACTAGGAAAGAGCCAATTTGAGAATTGTTTAAGTTAAGCTTAAGATGTGATTTTTGGGTCAACTTAAAATGGCCATAACTTTCAGTACATGATGAGTTAGGTGGTCAATAAGATATCAAATGAACGGTCTTGGAATCCTCTTCCCAACACCACTGAGCTTGCTAAATTTTGAGTTCGGATGAGGGAGATATGCCTGTTTGAAGTTAGCATGTCTGGTTAAGGAAAGTGACCCAAATTAATGAGGGGTATTTTGGTCTTTTACTTACCCCATCAATTTAAAATGATTTTTTAGTAATATTTTGGGGTCAAATCTTATTTGGGTACGTTTTAAAAATCCTAATTTACCCTTAAGGTTTTGAGAGGAGTTCAAGAAGAGGAAAAGAGGAGAAAAGGAAGAACGAACGAGATCTCTTGCGAATCAAGGGTTTGTTTCATCAAATTGAGGTATGTAAGTTTTCATAGTGCTGGACTCGTTCACCCACACACTAATCATGATTTACATATTCAAATTCATCCATAAAGATTGAAAGATTTAAGTACTTGATAAGTGTTCTTGAAGTATTGCTTTCGTTCTTGAATTAGGATGGGTTTTATGAGTTCTTTAGATAATTATATTGAGTTTGATAGTTGTTTTTGAGTAGATTCTTGTGTACTTCTATTGGGTAATGGAATCTAAGGAAATTTTGAGAAAGAAATCGATTCTAGATGAATTAGGGTCAGAAAATGAGAAGAAACATTCGTCGGTAAATTTAGGGAATGGCTGGGGTGGCGTGCCCCAGTTGTGTGCCAGATTAGTGTCTCTGAAGTTCAGGGTCTAGCACCACAGGCCAGCAATGCACCAGGGTCACCTACCCCCACCTTTTTTTCATCGTTTGCTCCGTCTAAGTCTTTTTGAAGTATACCTTTACCCCCTATTGATTCTAACTACTCTAAACTACATCTAAACATTGAGAGATCATTTATAACATGAATCATAACCCTTGAATCCATAATTCAAATTCAAGGTAGAGTTAATAGTAAAGTCCTGAGAGTTTTTTCGAGTCTTTTACAAGCTGTTAAAAACTTGTTTAAACACTTAAGTACTTGAGTATGAGGATGAGTAGAATTGAGTTTCATTTTTCAAAATGAATATATGGGAACTAAGTATTCCCAAGAGTAATGTTTTCACATTTAAGAAGAAGGGAAACACTTATTTCCAAATGAGTTCATGAGGAGTTTTGAGTACTATCTCTTTTAAGAGAAACCTTTTGAGTAATAATATTAAAGTTGTGGATGAGGAAATGTTTTTTAAAAACATTTGAGATAAGTTGTATTTTGGGAGTAGTATTGGACACCAATATGGGGGAGAGTTCAAACAACTCACAACCCCCATAAAGCATGTAACCAATGTGGGTAGAAAGGGGTCAGACTTTTTAGATGATTCCTTATTACTTTTTAAGCATAGCTTAGTGGATCCACTTAGTTGAGTAGTTCTATACCCCGACAAGGTATAAGACAGTTTTGGCAGCGTGGGCGAGACGCTGTATCATCATATAACTCAGAGTGATGGTTGTCTATTAGAGAATCTCCCAAAAAGAGTTTATTTTGAATTTTTACATAAAAACTGAGTTATATTATATTTTCCAATATATTGAGTTGTTATCTACTATTTCAAAATTTTTTCTTTATATCATATCACTGCTATTGCATTTATATTTAAATGAGTTGAGATTTAGTTGAGGTTGAGTTGAGTTGAGACGAGGTAAGTTGTTTCTTCAGTTCCAGTTCAAGCTTATGTCATGTTTTAGATTTCCCCTTGCATGCTTGCACATTCCATATACTAATTCCATTTGGCCTGCATCTTTCATGATGCAGATACAGGTAACCAGGATTAACAACCAGCGCCTCATTGATCTAGTTGAGTTCCAGAGTTGTTTGGTGAGCCTCCTTGCTTCTGGAGGATCCCTCATTTATGTTTTATAATTTTAGTTTTGTTATTAGGATGTCGTGGGTCTTGTCCTGATGTCCATCTCAGTTAGTAGATGCTTAATATATAGGTAGGAAGTAGTAGTTCATGAGTCTTGTTCATTTCAGTTGCTATGTTCTAGACTTGAGTTGCCCTTGAGGCTAGTTTGAATGTTTTATTTCTAAAATATTCTGAGAGTAACTTTTGAGATATTGAGTTAAGGTTTACTATTGAGTTCTTTTAATGTAGAGTAAGTCTTCCACTGAGTATTGAGCTAGGCTAAGGGTTCACTTGGGGCTAGCAATGATTCTCGAGTGCTAGCCACGTCCAGGGTATAAGCTCGGGGTGTGACATTGTGTGTCCCAAAGGTGGATAAACTCCAAGAGAGGATCATGGAGGAAGCTCATAGCTCCAGATACTCTATCCATCTAGGTTCCATAAAGATATATCTTAACTTGAGGGAAGTCTATTGGTGGAGTAGTATGAAGAGGTGTATTGCAGACGAATTGCCAACAAGTAAAGGTAGAGCACCAAAGGCCCGATGGTTTAACTCAAAATATAGATCTTCTGAAATGGAAGTGGGAGATGATCAATATGGATTTAATTATTGGTTTGCCGCCCGTCTCGTAGGCAACATGATTTGATTTGTGTGATTGTAGATTGGATGACTAAGTCATCCCACTTTTTGTCGGTAAGGACTACCTATTCAATAGAAGATTATGAAAGGTTATATATTCAAGAGGTAGTCAGACTTCATGGAGTTCTGGTGTCCATCATTTTAGATAGAGGAGCACAATACAACTCCCAATTCTGGAAGTCTTTTCTGAAAGGTTTGGGTTCGAATGTGAACCTTAGTACTGCTTTCCATCCTCAGACTGATGGTCAAGAAGAGCACACAATTCAGACTTTAGAGGATATGTTGAGGGAGTCTGTGATTGATTTCAAGGGTAATTGGGATGATCACTTACCTCTCATTGAGTTTACTTACAACAACAATTATCACTCTAGCATCTAGATGGCTCCTTATGAGGCTTTTTATGGGAGAAGATGTAGATCTACTATTGGATGGTTTGAGGTTGGTGAAGCTAGATTGATAGGACCAAGCTTAGTTCATCAAGCTATGAAGAAAGTGAAGATCATTTAAGAAAGGTTGAAAACAGCACAAAGTCGTTAGAAATCCTATACTGATGTTAGGAGAAGAGACTTAGAGTTTGAGGTGGGCGAAAGGGACTTAGACTTTGAAAACAACACAAAGTCGTTAGATCTTATAACACCCTTCATGTGTGAAACCTTCATAGGTCTATTTCAAGGTTTCACACATGAAGGGTATTATGAGATCTGTAAAGAAAGGGAAGTTTAGTCCCCAGTATATTGGTCCTTACAGGATATCCAAGAGGATCAACAATGTAGCTTATGAGTTGGAGCTACCGTCAGAGTTAGCAGCAGTCCATCCGTCATTTCACATTTTAATGATGAAGAAGTGTATGGACGATCCTTCACTTGTACCTACTAAAAGTATTTGTATTAAGGACAACCTATCTTTTGAGGAGATCCCCATTGAGATACTTGATCGTAAAGTTTGCAAGTTGAGAACTAAGGAGGTAGCATTAGTCAAGGTCTTATAGAGGAATCAGTTAATTGAGAAAGCTACTTGGGAGACTAAGGAGGATATGAAGAAGAGATACCCACATCTCTTCCCTTCTGGAAACATTCCAGACCAAGGTAATTGTAACACCTAGGAAAAATAAGACCTGGAACTTTGCAACAGAAAACAACAAAAATTGGTGAACCACGGCAGGGTTCACAGACCGTGAAAGGAACCACAGTCTGTCAACCTGCCTGTGGTTCACACCCAGCCCAGGAGTGTTGGACCACGGAGCCTTTCACGGGCCATGAACCACCACATGAGCTATAGGGAGGCTCGTGAAGGTGAGACAGAACCTCCCAAGCTTAGGCATCAGACCACAGAGCCCTCTACGGGCTGTGGTCTTGATGACGGGCTGTGGGAGGGTCTATGAACCTGTGACAACAGACTACAGCCCAAGTGAAGAACCATGGTGACCTTCACAGTCTGTGGTCTTTTACACGGGCCATGGTAGGGCCCGTGGTTGACCTTTCCCAGAACCAGTAGCCAATGGACAGCAGACCACGACCTATACGATCGATCGTGGTCCTTGCGACAGTTCGTCATTTCGTCCGTGGTCAGCCTCCGTCAGCTTTTAAGTTAGGGTCATTTTGGTCTTTTCCCCTATGCATTGGCATTTAAACTATGTCATTTTACACCTAAACTATGTCGTTTTGATCAGTTTAAGCCTAATATTCTAATCAGAACCTACCTTAATCGATTAATGACCAAAGATTAGAACAAAGAGAAGATTAAGAGGCGCCAATTTTCCCTCAAGAACGCAATAGGTTTTCTTTAGTTCCAGCCCTGAAATCGAAGGCTTTCTCCATAGATTTCATCACCTGGTATGTGGGATTTCATTAGTGGATTCCTTTCTTCCACTAGGTCCCTAGAATTCAGTTAGATTTCTTGATTCTCGATATCATGTTTAGACCTAGGGTTTTAAAACCTTGGAGAATTATTGTGAATTAGCTGTTATAGTGTTCCTAATCAGATTATCATGTTTTCGTAAATTTGTTGTTTAGTTCCTCGCATGAAACCCATGACCCTAGTTGTGTAGATTCTCATAGTTCAGGAATTACACTTGTTAGGTCAGTTAAAGAGATAAACATGCTCCAGTTTTCGAATGGTACATTGTCAGTTCCTAAATGTTGCATTCTCAAATTTGCATGTCAGAACATTGAGCTATCCAGTATTTCATTTATGTTGTGGTTTGCACATTTCTAGTTGGGAGTAGACTAGCACCGAGTGGGACTAGGGTTCAACATACCCTTATAGTCCCAGAACTACATGCCCCCGTAAGATTATAAGTCCCCTCTGTTGGGCATCATATTTAGTGATCACGCCAGTTATGCCTTTATAACCCTGGAAAGGTATATTGGGTCCTCTTGATGGGGCATATACATTGGACTTCGCATTTAGCTCACGTGGTTTTATGTCGGTTAATAGTAGCTCCCACAGTCAGACTTTGGTGGATTTGACTAGGTTTTCAGTTATACTTCAACATTCAGTCTTAGTATGTCATGTTCAAGATTATTACTTGGTGATTGCCCTTAGCTCAGTCTTCAGTATATTTCAGCATTTACATTCAGTTTCAGATTATATCATTTCTCAGTATGCTTTGTTCAGTTTATGTATTTTGTTTAGCTATATTCTATATCCTGCATGCTCAGTACATTTCAAGTACTGACGCATACTTTGCGCTACATCCTATCATGATGTAGGTTTAGGTATTCAACATTCAGATCACACATAGATTGGTTCCCGATCCACACCTTAACAGCTTTAGTGGTGAGTCCTCATACTTCGAGGATAATAGACATGTTTTTCCTATTTAATCTTTCATTTCAGTTTCAATTTTGCTAGGGTTAGCTGGGGGCATGTCCCATCAACTTTAGTCAGTAGAGGCTTTTTCAGACATAATCTTAGACTCAGCTTTAGTTTTGAGTGATTGTTCAGTATCACTAAACTCATAGTACTTTATTTATGTTTAGATCAGTATTGAGTACTCCCTATCTTTTAGTTAATAATTGGTTTAAAGCTTCCACGTAGAATGTTTTTATTCAGTTCTCTTTTAGCATGCTTAGGATATCCCATACACAGGGTTAGCTTGGGGTCATTCGTGATCCTAGGTCCCGTGTTACGTCAAGGGGGTAGCCTCGAGGCATGACAGTAATGACTTTTTGTAAAACACTTTTTAAATTGATATGCTATGTTGTGTTATATTGTATGTTGGGTGTTTGAGCTGGGTGTTAGATGTTGCCACCCTTTGTTCTACTTAGATAATGTCATTCATGGATGAATGTTCCCAAGGGGGAGATATTGTAACACCTCTGTCTTAGAAAGAACTAATTTTAGAAATAACAAATTGGGAAAGAGCTAAATAGAAAATTTTGCAAGTTAGCCTTAAATTGTGAGTTCCGGGTCAACTTCAAATGATCATAAATTTCAGCACAGGATAAGTTAGGTGGCCTATAAGGTATCAAATGAAAGATTTGCGAGTCCTCTTTCCAATGCAATCGAGTTTGCTAAATTTTGAGTTTGGATGAGGGAGATATTCCATTTTGAGTTTAGCCTGACCGATTATTCATCAGAATTAAGGAGGGGTAGTTTGGTCTTTTCCTTACCCCACTAGCCTAAATCATTTTTAGTAATATTTTAAGGGTCTAAACTGACTTAGATCAGTTTTCACAATTCTAAAATATGCGTAGGGTTTTAGAGAAAAGTTCAAGAGGAGAAAAAAAGGAGAAGATTCAAGCGTTCAAGATTTTCTTGCAATTGTCGAGGGATTTTGCCAAGAATTCGATCCTAACGAGGTATGTAAGTTTTCATTGTGATGGGTTCATTCACCTACACGCCAATCATGAATTTCTATTACAAATTTGATCCATAAGATTGGGTATATTGAGTTCTTGATGAGTTTCTTGAAGTTTGTGTTTCATTCTTTAAATTTGAGGTTTCGTTGAGTACTTGCGATGAGGTTCTAGTGTTTGAGTACTGTTCTTGAGTAATTTAGAGTGGATTTCATTTTAATTATGTTGGGTCTAAGAATCCGAAAGAGTTTGAGGGAAATCATTTGATTCTAGGGGAGTTAGCTATGAAATTGAAGTAAGAAATTCATTGAAAATATGGGCAAAGGGTGGGGCGCCGTGCCACTTAGTGCACCCCAAACCACCTTTTGTAGTTTAGGGGCTGGTGCCTCACGCCACTTAGTGCACCAGGGTCGCCAGGTCCCCTACCCCTCCGTCCTTCTTTCCGTGTGAGTGCCCCCGAATCGTACCTATGTTAAAATCTTCATTAATCCTTGAGAGATCATGCATATCCAAGTTATAACTCTTAAATTCACTAATTCAAATTCAATATAGATTTAAGAGTAAAGTCCGAGGAAGTTCCTTTGAGTCAATTGAGAAGTCTTTTTGCAAACTTTTCAAACTTGTTTTAAGAATAGGGTACTTGAGTATGAGGATGAGGAGAGTTGAGTTTTATTTTTTTGAAATGAATATACGGGGACTAAGTATTCCCAAGAGTAAATGTTTTACATTTAAAATTAGAGGAAACTTTGATTCCCAAATGAGTTTATGAGGAGTTTTGAGTACTATCTCTTTTAAGAGAACCCTTTTGAGTAGTATTGAGCACCGATATGGAGACGAGTTTAGACAACTCAATGTTCTCATAAATTATGTATGCCAACGTGGTTAGAAAGGGTCATACTTTTTAGATGATTCCTTATTGCTTTGTAGAATAGCTTAGTGGATCCATTTAGTTGAGGATGTCTTATACTACAACAAGGTATAATTCAGCCAGCGTGGGCGAGACGATGTATCATCACATAGCTCATAGTGATGGTTGTCGGTTAGAGAATCTCCCAAATAAGAGTAAAGAATTGTTATTGTATTTTTAAATACATTTATTTTTTATCTATTATTTTTAAACTCTTTATATAAATTACATCCTTATTGTTGTTTTATACTGTATTGAGTTGAGTATCCATGAGTTGAGGTTGACTTGAGTGGAGATGAGGTGAGTATGTTTCATTCTTTCCAAGTTCAAGCTTTTATGTTATGTTCAGTGTTCCCCTTACATGCTCATACATTCAATGTAATTATGCCTTTTGGCCTACATCGTTTCATGATGCGGATACAGGTAACCAGGGTCATCAACAGGTGCTTCATTGATACCACTTACAGTTTGAATTAGCTTTGGTGCGCCTTAAATAAAAATAAAATAAAATAAAAAAAACTTTGGTGAGCCTCCTTGCTTCCAGAAGATTCCATTTATATCTTTTAGTTTTTTTAGGATGTCGTGGGTCTTGTCCTGACTTCTATCTTTGTTATTAGAGGTTTCATAGATAGACAATAGTATTTTGATTAGTATTTTTAATTTCCATTGTTAATGTTTGAGACTTGACTTGTCTTATTTGGCTAGTTGAATGTTATTATACATTTCTGAGTTTATTTATCTTAAGACTAATAAGTAAAAGTTTTACTTTTGAGTTCTTATGTTGTTGAGTAAGTCTTCCACTAAGAGTTGAGTCAGGCCAAGGGTTTGTTGTAGGCCAACAATGGTTCTCGAGTGCCGACCACGTCTAGGGTGTAGGATCGGGGCGTGACAAAGGAGAAGCGTAAATTATCAAATCTCCTAGAATATGACTTTTGGGTGAAGTTAATAGTCATGGGTTAGGGTTATGTGATACAAGGAAAAGGATAAAATACCCCTCCTAAAACATGAAATGAAGAAAAGACTTAAATAATTTCAGAGCACGTCTTAGCTGGTGCCTACTTCGCGCGACCCTTATAGTAACATTGACTTGCCCATGCAGCCGCACGAATGTTGTTCACTTCGTGCGGCGGATCATGCAGAAATTCGTATTTCTTAGCAAAATGGGCAGAACTTTTAGCACATAACTTAGATTGACGAATGGTCGAAGACGTTGGAATAAGCGCTTCACAACCTTTATTTTTCGTTGTATTATGACACAAAATCTTAATACTCTAGGAATTCCTTATGGCCTTAATTGACATCCAAAGATCTCCCCAAAGAAATAAATTATTTTAAATACATATCTCACATTAGAAATCATCAGATTTGAAGTCTGTATGTATTTAAAGAACATCTCGAGTCATAGTTTAATGTTTTGGGGCATTACATTATTGATGTAAATACTATCATAAATACTCATTAAATACACTCAATTCTATATACAAATACACTTGTATATAAATATAGGTTGAATAGATAATATACCATTTTTAATACAAACACATAAATACATTCAAAATAGTATGAAAATGCAAACATACAATCATTTCTTAGTAATAAATAAACCATTATACAAATAAAATGACATGATAAGATTTGACCTCTCAACTTAGAATTCAAATATTTTAGCAAGTGAATAGTTCCGTATTACAACCTTTATTGTTGTTTTATCCTTGTATATCTATCTTTACATTGCCTCTTTTTGGTTATGGTTCGAAATAATCAAATATTTGTCCTCTTTGAAGACTTCAATTAGTTTACCGAAAGTTGACAGCGCCAGTGTAGCATATATATCACATGTATATTATATGTGTAATCATGTTGTAATAGTACACCTTGAATAACACTTTCTCCTAATATAGTGTACTATGTTTCCATTTCTTTATCTGTTGTAGTTATACACAATTAGCAAGAGATAAATTAATTAGATTGAAATCAACATACTAGCCATGAAGGTAAAAAAACTTGTTGATTTAAGATTAAGCAACATCAAAGTAAAATGTACATAAACAATTGACCTATATAAGAAATTGTTCTAATTTCATCATTAACCTCTGAAAACAAAAAAAAAATTAAGTATTATAGTCATATATAGAAGGTATTATACAAGCTCCCTCTCAAATTTTTTCATCCATTAAAAAATTCTTCAATCACCATCCCCTTCTTCCTCAACAACCTCGAACATTGATTGAAGAAAGGGAAAATGTTCGAGGTTGATGAGGAAGATGGGGATGATTATAAAGAAGTTTTTAATCGATCGAGAAATTGAGGAGGAACCTTGTGTAATACCTTCTATACATGGATTCCTCTTTTTATCTTATAATACTTGAAAAAATATTTTGCTTTTGTTTTCAGAGGTTAAAGATGAAATTAGAATGGTTTCTTGCATAGGTGAATAGTTTATGTGCGTTTTACTTTAATGTTGTTTAATCCTAATTCAGCTAGGTGTTTGACTTCATCTCTAGCATGTTGATTTTCATCTGATTAATTCATATCATACAAATTATGTATAACCACAATAGATTAGGAAATGGAAAGTACTCTGTATTAGGAGAAAGTGTCATTCAAGAAAACAAAATGTATAGATTTATTAAACCTTACCATGGAAGTTGTGTGTGACTTTTTAATAACAATTTCATAATACAGGTTGTCTCCATTGAAGTTCAACAAAGCAATCATTTGTTCTTCTTTAGACCATCTTCTTGAGTTCCACTAGCATCTTCTTTGTGCTCCTCTACAACAAACTTGATATAAGTATAACAACTAATGTACAACTTGATTCCTACATGTAGCGATGGAATACTTTATGCCAAAAGTTGTAAAAGTTATATGACCATATAAGTTTTATAATATGTTTATATTCATCAGTTATAAAAAGTGATGTTCAATTTTTTTTTTTTAACTATATGCCTACTCAAAATTTATCACACAAATTAAACGTAGGAAGTTATCACTTATTTTAAGGACATGTTAAGGATCTTACTTATAGGTTAATAACTCATTTATATACAAGTCTCAAACTACCATGAAGATCAAGTTGTTAATTTGTATAAAAAAAATATCAAAATCTTGATGTAACCCCATTTGGACATGATTTGAAATCAGTAATTTAAATCACATTGATTTGAAGTTGAAGTTTTGTTTGAGCATGTAATTTAAATCTCTTAAATTATACTTTTAGTTCTAGAATTATAAAAATCCCACAATTGAGAATGTTCTACCAAAATTTTGTCAATTCATATACAATCTTACCAAATGAACAAACAGATTGGAATATCCTTAGTTGGCACATTGATAAATCGCATACCTGATGACACCTTCGCTAGCTTAGTTTTTTGTAGTAAATTGCACAAATTGAATAGGAAGGATCAATGCTTTCTTTCTCAGTATCCATTTTTCTAGTTCTCTTTGATTTCCTTGAAGGTTCAATCTCCTCTTCAGGGCTACTGAGTTCTCCATAAACAAATTTCCTCTCACCAATAATGTTTCTACAACATTTCTGTTTATTGTTATACACATAACATTGATTTCTCAATGAGGAAAAATAGCAAACATCGTCTTGCTTCAATTGAAGATGCACCACAAACTGTGGCTACTCTCCTTCATATATGAAGTAATTACTGCACATTTTCTCACTATCTTTGCTTCCCACGACATTCCAACTTTACTTCTTTAAGGCAAACAAGCCTTACTCAACATTTTCTTGTTTTCTTTGATGAAACATGATGACAAATTGAATTTAGCTAATGAAACTCATGAGTTGGAACAAATAATTTTACTATGGCTCGTTTGGACATGGAAGTCTTTTTTGTAAGAAGAAAAATATTCCCAAAGATTATTTGTTTTTTCAAAAGTGGTAGGAGAATGGGTAATGGGATGTTATTACAAACTAGAGAATTAAATTTTTACAAAAATGGTAAAGTTCAGGTAACCAACCAATTGAGTTACTAAGTATTCCTTCAAAATATTATTTGGTTATACATATGAATAACTTTTTTATTAGTTTTTCAGGTAAAGTTTAAATTAAATATCTATCCAAATGCTTTAGACTATAAAAATAATAAGAGATATAAAAACTTACCATTTAGCATAAAAGCCTCTCTAGATTGTAAAAGCTTGTTAAACGCAGACTTATTGGGATCAATTAGTATTTTTTTTCTGCTTTGGTTTTGCAAGAGATAGTAATGAAATTTAAAAGGAAATTTTTGAGCTTCTTTGTTGTTTCAACAACAATTTATATTTCTTTCTCCTGTTTTGACACTAGACTTGCACACATAGGCATACATATATAGATACTAAACACTTCCTGGGGAAGATTTGGAATAGCCTAAAGTAGAAAATATTTAAATTAAGATAAAATACAACACATTAACTTTTACAAGAAAATTTGACAAGTTGTAAATTTCATGTGACACACGTAAGTTATGTGAGACTTATTTAATTTCACAATTTGATTGAGTTTTGTTGTAAATTTCATGTGACACACGTAAGTTGTGGAGGTCATCACAAATCTCCACAATTAAACTGTCAGAAAAAATTGTATAGAGGGTTGAAAAATACATCACAAAATAGTCTTTTAGTGGGGGTTCTTATAACCCCACATATAAGGTGTGGCAATTTGGCTTACTTTTGTAGTGTGAAAAGAAAATGCGGCAAGCTGTAAATTTTATGTGACACACGCATGTTGCGTGAAACTTACTTTATTTTACAATTTATTGACTATAAATTTTACACTTTTGAATTCACTAATATATAAAATTAAAAAAATCGTCACACTACTGGTGAGGCATGACATTAAATTTTTTTTTTCTCAACAAATCATTATATTCTTTTTACATGCTCATCCACACTTTTGTAGTACACTTACACATACATAAATTGATAGTGGCATTTTTATTCTCAAGGCACATTTTTTATTTAAAGGATATATCTCACGAGATGGAGGGGTCTTGCATGACCCCTACTTTGAATATTTACTACTTTCAACATTACAAAGAGGGAGATATTCAGCAAAAACCTCCAAGTATCAAGCCAAAAGACCATTAGATCTAAAGCTAGCAAATGTAGTGACTAACTAGCCTATGTACAACAAAAGAATGTGAAGGACTACTTAAAATAATAATTTTCTAGTGGCCCTTCTTAGGAAATCATAGTGGCTCAAACAACAATCTTGAGTATCTTTTATCCCTTATTTGGGTACAATCAAAACCTCAAAAGATAATAGAAAAAAAAATTGGATACATGAATTATAACTATGTAAGGTTATGTCATGATCCAAAAATTAGGGTCATGATGACACCTACTAAACTCAAAAGTAGGTAAGCCAACTCATTGCCCAAAACCATCGATAACGTACCTAGAAAGCGGAATAGATAGAAAGATGCAAAATAAATAGTCCAAGAAAGAACAACTGAAATAAAGAAACAATATATATAAACAACCCTCGAACAAGGAGAAAAGTACAAAGATATATCCTACAATGCGGTGGATGCCAGTGCAAAGTTACTTCAAAAGGAGAGTACAGATTCGACATAAACAACAAATATGCAGGCTATCTTGAAATACAAAAGACTAGCAAAAACTATGTACAGATAAAGATGAGTTCACTTTGATCACCAAAAATCTCACCCTCGATCTCCAAGATATTAGCAACAACAACACGAGAATTACCGCTAGTGACTAGAGCTCAAATCTAAATCAGGGAAATAGTTGAGAGTGCAGTATGAATACTAAAACAATAGGTACTTAGTTGGCATCATAGACCGGCCCAACTTGTGATTGCAATAACAACATAAGAAATGAGTATAACAAGGTAATAGAACAACAATAGGTCATAACTAGACATGCAACGAAGTAATGTTACTATAACAATTAATGAAAGTAGTAATTGCAATCTAAACCTAACCGAACACCATAAGCCTAAAAGGAACATAAAAATACATAAAATTGATAAAATATACAAATAATTACCCGAACGGATTCCCAGAAGCCCAACAGGTACACTCAAAGGTTATACAACAAGGAAAATTTTTGAAATAAACACCAACACATCAAACCTGGTATCTACTAAAATCTTACGTCGGAATAGTTCATCCTTCCTAAAATCTTACATTAGATATCCTGATCAGATTAATCTTACGTTGGAATAGCTAGTCCTCCCTGAAACTTACGTTTGAAAGCCTTGATATAACCTAACATATCCTAGAATCCTACTAGGGAATGCTAGTCCTTCATGAAATCTTACATAACAAAGACTTATAAGAAACCAATAGTCCCTCGAATGTTACATTTGAGAGGACAGTCTCACCTCAAAATCATTACGTTAGAATGGACACACACAAACACCTAGCATATCCCGAAAACTCAAATCAAAGAGGCCGATCACACGCCAAAATCTTATGTCGGAATGGACACAAACTAACACCTAGAAGCTCCCAGAATATTACATTGGATTAGATGTACATAACCCTAGTCTATCTCGAAATTTGACATAGAAATATCTATAACACTAGCTATCCCCTCTTGGAATTACACCATGAGTCGACTATAACACTAAAAGGCAAACGGCTCCTGAATCAGTCTAGGTAAGAACTCACCACAACCAACCAACCATAGATACTGAAAGAACTACCCAGAGTTCATAGCCTAGCTTGGAGGAACCCAAATCAAACCAAAAATAAGCCTCGTGGGCTCTACAAACTAACTCCTAAAGCAACTCTAGCCAAATCTAGGATAAGGCTTTTGAACAAAAACATTAAGGCCATTCTAGTGTAATAACAACTCACAGGAACAAAACATGATATCAATAAGCCACAGAAATCTCAAAAATTGCCCAAAATAACATAACAAGGCCAAAAAGATACAAGAAATATAACAAGAAATCATGGTACAAACCCACTCCATACTTGGCGTATTAGTAGCTAGAACAATCACAAACAAGGTCTAAGGATAGTTAGTCATAGCCTACATCTAAGACTATCACACGAACTCTAAAACATCTAAATATGAAGGTTTTCTTTTTCTATCTACCTCTGAATGATGCCATCTATCCGATTAATGATCGTATAATCAATATGGTCATTTAGACACCCAATTCGCAATAATTAAAGACATAACTATGAATGAGCCAAAATGTAATTGTGAGACTCGCGCAAGGAATATCGAAATTTACTCCGCCAAAGAGTTCCAACCAGTTCAAGGTACTTGTACCCAATAAATGGTTACAATATAAGCTTTAAATCAACTCAAACAACTCATGCACCAAAGTTGGAGAATTTCATAGTTTAAGAATTAAAAAAGAGGAATCAAATGGAACTTACGAGTTTAACACGCAAGTTATCAACCTACCAACATCCAGAAACAATACCCCAATAATTTTTAACAAATTGGAGCAATAATCACCCAAATTCGAGCTATAAAGTGCTATTGCTGCACCTTTCGTGCGCACCATCTTTGAAAGAATGACACAAATGAGAATTCCATAAACTAATAGGACTAAAGATGCACAACATAGGATAAGCATCGATCAACAATATTCTACTAGATATTTACTTTATACCAATAACTGGGGAACTGTCGCTCTGATACCAATATGTGATCACACAAAATTCAAGGTTTTAATGACACCTACTAAATCCTACCAGTAGTTAAGCCAACCCAGAGCTCAGAACCATCAGTAATAGGCCTAGGGAGTAGAAGAGATAAAAAAATGCCAAATCAAGGAGTTCAAGAAGGAACAACTGAAATAAGGTAACAACATATAACAACAACCCTCAAACAAGAATAAAACTACAAAGATTCATCCCAAAATTTGGTGGATGCCACTGAAAAGCTACTACAAAAAGGGAGTAAAGACTAGATATAAACAACAAATATATAAGTTGTCTTGAAATAAAAAAGACTAGCCAAAAACATTATATAGATGGAGATGAGCAAACTTTGATCGCTAATAAGCTCACCCTCAATCTCTAGAATAGCAGCAACAGCAACACAAGAATAGCCATGGACGACTATAGATCGGATCTATATCACGTAAAAAGAAGCATACTGTAGTTAAAGTACCAAAATAACAGGTAATTAGTAGGCATCATAAGACGAATGAGCTTGTGATTGCAGGGTAAGAAACGAGTATAACAAGGTAATAGCACAATAGTAGATCATAGCTAGACATGAACAAAGTAAAGCTACTATAACAACTAATGAAAGTAGTAAATTCTATTTAAACCTACGTGGACCCCATAAGCCTAGAAGACACATACAAAGGCAAAAAAAGAAGAAGATAAAATATACAAATAAAAACTGAGTCAAACACCGATAATCCCAATGGATACCATCAAAGGATATACTACAAGGTAGAATTCTAACATAAACACCAACCTCAAACCTAGCATATTCATAAATCTTATGTCGAAATAACTAATCCTTCTCGATATCTTATACAAAAAAGACTTATGGAACCTATCATGCCCCAAAATATTATTCCAAAATAATTATTCCTCCCTAAAATCTTACATAAAAAGCCTCGAAACAATTCAAGCTTAAAATCAAGTCATAATAGTTTATGCTCCCAAGTTGGAGAACTTAGCAATTTAAGAATTAAAATGGAGAAATCAATTGAACTTGTGAGTTTTGTGCCTACCAACATCCCGAAACACTACTACAATAATTTTAAACAAATAATATCAACAATCAGCAAAGTTTGAGTTTTCAAGGATTTTCCTTATCAAGTAAAGATGAGAAATGAATTTTGAGTTCGATGAAATTGATGTAACTACCTATTACACTACTCATCGCAATCGCGAGACATACTCGTCGCAGTCGTGATGGTCAATTCATTATTGGGACCACCAGTACTTAATCGCAACCACGTGGACACCCGATACAATGAAAATAATAAGGGAAAGGTCACCGCGAATGTAGATCAAGGTACACAGATGCGAAGATCAAGTTGAGGTGTATCAACTAGTGCTGCACTACCTCAAACTAGAGGCTGATGAAAATTCCACGGCGGGGCCTAGGGATTCGTTTAGAATCCCATGCATGCAAATGAGTTATGCTACCTCATAAAATTTGATGTTCTAGACTAAACAAAGATTTTGAAACTTCTAATGAAGGCCGTCTTGATAAAAAATGGGTATCACACCCAAGGCTCTGTTTAGTCCAAAATCTGTAAGGTTGATCGAAATGAGTTGGGAAGCCTTAATATCCAAACCAAGGGTCCAACTATACCAACTCAAAGTTTTGTTCGAAGTTAACTGTTAAAGTTTCAAAAGCTCTAAAAATAAAAATTCGCATAAAACCAAATAAATTACCAGGTGATAGAACTGTCAGTCCTAGTAAGTTATAAATGACTTGGGGTCACTATGAAAAGCTCTAGACATTAAAAATATCACAAAATAGAAAAAATGACCTAGAGAGTCATTTTAACATCCACTGCTAAAAGGACTTTTGTCCTCAAAAGTAAGGAGTGAAGAAGTACTTGAAGCCTCGAATAGGTGGGGATATTAAGCCAGTAAGTCTTGCTCGGTCTCCAAGGTAGAAACCTTGATCGAATGGTGTATACACTGAACCTTAACCACATCTCAAATGCAACCACCTGTAATATCTAGCTAAAATAACATATGTCTCCTTCACGAAGTTAAAACAATCATCCAACTAGACTGATCTATACCGAAGCACATGGAATTCTTCAAGAACATATTATTAAAGTGAGACTTAGAAAATGGATGAACAACTAAATAAGCAGGTGTAAAATTTAACTCGTATGAAACATCACCATAGCTCAAAGGATCTTAAAAGCTTGAATTTACCTAGGGCTAAGCTTGTTCTTCCTCTTGATTCTCATCACGCCCTTCAAGGGCGATACTTGGAGGAAAAAAAGATCACCAAGACTAGATCTCAAAAAATGATGCTTAAGGTTAGAATAGATTTACTATCTTCTTTGAGCCTTTCGTATACTATCCAAAATAAAATGAAATCAGGCTAAAGAATCCTGAAGAAAGTCAGTACCGTGCGACCTAGGCTCCGAAGCTTCAAGCCAACCAACCGGAGATCGACAATAGCTACCATACAGTAGCTCAAATGGTCCATCTAAATACTCAAATAGTAGATGTTATGATAAGCAAACTCTGCCAAAGCCAAAAGTTGATCCCGTTTCTCTCTAAAATCCAACACATATGCTCGAAGCATATCCTCCAAAATCTAAATAGTCTGTTCCAGAATTTCCATCATTGTATGAGTGCAAAGTTATGCGGAGATTAACCCGAGTACCCAACTTATCCTGGAGTGCCATCCAGAAGCTAGAGTGAACAAAGAGCCTCTATCAGAGATAATAGACACTAGAACTCCATGAAGATGAACCACCTACCGAACATAGATACGTGCTAACCTTTCTGAACTAACAAAAAATTGAATGGGTAAGAAATAATTTGACTTGTTCAATCGATCTATGATGGCCCAAATGCTATTAAAACACCTAGAGAAATCCGTGACAACCCCAAAATGAAGTCCATAGTAATCTCTGAAACTTATTAATAGGCTTCAAATGCTTGGCCTTCACCTACTGGATAAATAGGCAACAAGTGATATAGTCTGATATATCTCTATTCAGACCACTGCACTAGTAATTATGCCTCAAATTACTATACATCTTTTCCATGCCCAAGTTAATAGAATGCATAGGATTGAGAGGCTCATAAAGTACCATCTGAATGAAATCCCAACTATAAAAACACAAATACGACCTCTAAACCTCAAAATAGACTTGGAGTATAAGGTCACCTCACCACCATCACCATTCAGAACTCGATCACGAATCACCACAAAACCAACATCCTAAAATTGTCAGCCACGAATCTACTCTAATAGAGTAGAGCAGGCTTTGACAAAAGCTAAAACTAGATTGGGATTAGAGATATCAAACTAAACCAACCTGTTGGCTAAAGACCGGATATCCAAAGATTAAGGTTTCTCCAAAACTGGAAGGAAGGCCAAAATCCCCATACTCACCGCCTTCCATCTCAAGGCATCCACTTGAGCATAAAAAAATCTCTCCTCAAATTTATCAGACCACTCGAAGGTAACATCCAATCTAGCCACCCTGGTCAATGACGATACTATAGAAAATAAGCCCTTGACAAATTGTCTGTAGTACCCTACCAACCTAACAAAACTCTAAATTTGAGTCACAAAGATAGACCTAGCCTAATCACACACTACCTCAATCTTTGTTGGGTTTACCATAATCCCATCCTTGGAATGTGCCCCAAAAAAGCTACAGACTCAAGCCAAAATTTGCAGTTTAAGAACTTTGCAAAAAGTAGTTGATCTCTCAAAGTATGGAGCATAATCCCTACTCTGTGAGTACACAAGAATGTCATCAATGAATACAATGATGAAGAAGTCTATGTAAGTACTAAACATACACATCATCAAATCCATAAATGTTGTTGGGTCATTGGTCAACCCAAAAGACATAGCCAAGAACTCATAATGGCCATAACGAGTCTAAAAGGTTGTCTTAAGGATGTCGTTCACCCTAATCATCATATGATAGTGACAAAATCTCAAACAAATCTTAGAAAACACAGTGGCACCTGAAGTTGATCAATAAGGCATTAAGATGAGGCATAAGGTACTTATTCTTCATTGTTACCCTATTCAGTTGCCTATAATAGATACACATACACATAGACCTATCCTTTTTTTCACAAACAATACAATGACACACCCAAGGGGAGACATTTGGTCTAATAAGGCCCTTACCCAAAAGATTTCTAAGTTAAATATGGAGAGCTCAGTTTGTGCCATGCGATAGGGTGAAATAGAATTGGATGAGTACCAAGCTTAAGGTCAGTACAAAAGTTAATATATCATGCTCAAGAAGGAGGCTAGGTAGGTCGGTAGGGAATAGATTAGTGAATTTCATACAACACAAACCAAATCAATTGTAGGGTGCTCTCTACTAACAAGACAAATATATGCTATATAGGCCAAACACCTGCTGGATATTAACGTCTTAGAATATATGATATAATCACTGTCGATGCATGACTACTAGAACCTTTCCATACAATCGAGGGACTACTAAGAATGTCACGATCCGAGGCTACCCCCTTGACGTAACACGGGACCTAGGATCATGAGTGACCCCAAGCTAACCATGTGTTTGGTATATCATAACCATACTAAGAACAACTGAATATAAATATAATGTGCGGAAGCTTAAAACAATAATTAACTGAAAGATGGGGAATACCAAATAGTGATCTAAACATATGTAAAGTACTATGAGTTTAGCGATACTGAACAATCACTCAAAACTAAAGCTGAGTCTAATACTATGTTTGATAAAGCCTCTATTGACTAGAATTGCTGGGACATGCCTCAATTAACTCTAGCAAAGATGAAACTAAAATAAAAGATTGAATCTAGGAAACATGTCTATTGTCCTTGAAGTATGAGGACTCACCACTGAAGCTGTTGAAATGCAAATCGGGAACCGATCTGTACGTGATCTGGATGCTAAATACCTAAAACTACATCATGAAAAGATGTAGCGCATAGTATGCGTCAGTAATTGGAATGTACTGAGTATGCAAGATATATAATATAACTGAATAAAACATAAACTGAAAAAAATATACCTGAACAATAATATAACCTGAATTGAAGATAAATGCTGAGTATAACTTAAAACTGAGCTTAATGCAATGACCAAGTACAAATCAGAAATTGACTTGCTGAGATTGAATACTAAAGTATAACTGAGGACTAGGTCAAAATGCACTAAATCTGACTGTGGGAGCTGCTATTAACAGACATATAACCATATAAGCTAAATGTGGAGTTCGATGTATATGCCCCATCGAAAGGACCCAATACACCTTGCTAGGGGTATAAAGGCATAACTGGCGTGATCACTAAATCTGATGCTCAACATAGGGGACTTATAACCTATGGGGGCACGTAGTTCTAGGACTATGAGGGTACGCTGAACCCAAGTCCAACTTGGTACTAAGCCTGCTCCCAAACAGAAATATGTATAAACTACATAACTAAAATACTGGATTAGCTTAATATTCTGACATGCTAACTAAAAATGCAATACTTAAGTACTGATAATGAAACATTCAAAATCTGAGGCATGTATATTTGTTTATCTAACCTAGCTAGTCTAATTCATGAACTAAATGAATCTGCACAACTAGAGATCTGAGTTTCATGCAAGGAGCTAAATAACGAATTCACAAAAACAAGATAATCTGATCAAGAATGCTATAACAACTAAATCACAACCAATATCTAAAGTTTTAGAAACCCTAAACAAAATATAACGAATCAAGAATTTGACTGAATTTTAGGGACCCAGTGGATGAAAGAAACCCACTAGTGAAATCCCACATACCTGGTGACAAATTTCAAGGAGAAATCTTTCGATTTCTGGGCTGGAACTAAAGAAAACCTGCTGTGTTCTTGGAGAGGGCTTAGTCGACTATTTCTTCTCTTTTGTGCTAAGTTTTGATGAATTTTGGTGAATGAATCGCTTAGGGTAGGTTTTGATTAGAATATTAGGCTTAAACTGAGTAAAATGACATAGTTTAGGGGTTAAATGACGTAGTTTAGATGTCCAACGCATAGGGGAAAAGACCAAAACGACCCCAACTTAAAACCTAATGGGGCCAACGCGGGCCTGACCGATGGACCGTGGACTGACCGGAGGTTTGTCCATTCAGTCCATTGATTGGCGTCTGGGACATGACTTGAGGGCCACGATCCATGGACCTGGACCACGTACCGTGGTCTGACCTACGGTCCATAGGTTCGACCATGAGTCGTTCCTATTCTGAAATTTCTGGGTGGAGTTGAGGTGCAAATATTCTGAAAATGCAAGAATACCTGAAGAAACATGATACTAAGACTACATTTACACAAAAGTAAGCTAAGAGACCGGAGAGGAACTATTACCTGAAGTTGAAATGGAATAGGAAGGAAGGAGATGAGGATACTTGGCTTTCATAGCTGCTTCTGCTTCCCAAGTAGCTCCCTCTACAGACTGACTTCTCCATAAAACCTTCACTGAAGCGACTTCTTTATTTCTCAACCACGAACCTGATGATCAAGAATTTCAATTGGCTCTTCCTCATAAGTGAGGCTATCCTTCACAGCCACACTCTATAATGGTACTATCGATGCTGGATCATCCACATATTTCTTCAACAAGGAAATGTGAAAGACTAGGTGAATTATTGCTAGTTCTGCTGGAAACTCTAACTTGTAAGCCACATTTTCAACCCTTTTTAGGATTTTGTAAGGACCTGCATATCTCGAACTAAGCTTCCCTTTCTTGCCAAATCTCATCACCCCCTTCATAGGTGACACTTTCAGGAAAACCTAATCATCGATTTCGAACTCTAAGTCCTTTCTCCTTACATATACTTAGGACTTTTGACGACTCTGAGCTGTCTTAAGTCTATTTATGATGAGCTAAACTTTTTCAATAGCTTCATGAACTGAATCTTGCCCAATCAATGCTGCTTCACCTACTTCAAACCAACCAAGTGGAGATCTGCATCTACAACCATATAATACCTCATAAAGGGCCATCTGGATATTGGAATGGTAACTATTGTTGTAGGCAAACTCTATAATAGGTAAGTGATCATCCCAATATCCTTGAAATCAATCACGCAAGCTCTCAACATGTCCTCTAAGGTCTGAATGGTACGCTCTACCTGATTATCCGTCTGTGGATGAAATGTTGTGCTGAGATTTACCTGAGTACCAAGACCTTTCTGAAATGATTTACAGAAATAAGAGGTAAACTATGGACCTCTATCTAAGATGATAGACAAGGGAACCACATGCAACCTTACTATCTCACTAATGTAGAGTTTATCTTAATCCTCCGCTGAATCTGTAGTCTTGACAGCCAAGAAGTGAGCGGACTTAGTAACTCTATCCACTATCACCCAAATGGAGTTATGTTGTCTGCGAGTATGAGGTAAACCCGTAATGAAGTCCATATTTATCACTTCCCACTTTCAAGTAGGAATGTTAATCTCTTGAGTCATACCTCCTAGTTTCTGATGTTCTATCTTAAGTTGCTAACAGTTAGGACACTTAGCCACAAAATCTGCCCTCTTCATGCCATTCCACCAAAAAACTTCTCGCAGGTCATGGGACATCTTAGTGGAACCTGGATGAATGTAGTACCTGAAGTTATGAGCCTCTGTAAGGATCTGCTGCCTCAACTCACCCACATTAGGAACACACTAGCGACCCTAGTAACGAAGCACACTATCTCCCATCGAGAGAAAACCTCTACTTTCTGCTGATGAACTGCACATTTCAACTGAAGCAATATAGGATCACTATCTTGTTTTTCCTTAACCTCTGCTACCAGTGAAGATTCATATCTATTCTGAACTATCATTCCACCCTCTTACATGTTTGTAAGACCAACTCCTAAGCGAGCGAGACAGTGAACATCTTTTGCTAATTCTTTCCTTTCTTCCTCAACATGTGCTACACTACCCATAGATAATCTGCTAAGAGCATCAGCTACTATATTTGCCTTACAGGGATGATAAAGCATATTTATATCATAGTCTTTGAGGAATTTAAGCCATCTTCTCTTATGAAGATTCAACCTGACCGACGGACCGTGGACTGACCGATGGTCCATCCTGTCAGTCCATTGATTGGCATCTGGGACATGACTTAAGGGCTACGATCCATGGACCTGGACCATGGACCATAGTCTGACTTACGGTCCATAGGTTCGGCTATAGGTCATTCCTTTTTTGAAATTTCTGGGCGGAGTTGAGGTGACCAACCACGAACCCCACCTACGATCCGTGGTTCAACCTACAGTCTGTAGGTGGCACCTGCAACTACTGAAAATCTGTAAATTTGGTCTTTCTCAAATCTAGGCTATTACTAAGAATGACTAAGGTAATGGTCTTAGCAGACAAATATAGGACTACACGATAGGGGATAACTAGTAAAAGCCCAAAATAACGTCAAAATCAAGAATCTCAAGCATAATGAGGTTAGCTAGTGTGTGTCACTCAAAAAAATTCATAATACATGCTCTATAAACCTGATCCACTCAAAAGAATAACCCACGGAAGTTCATAAATACAATGATACTGAAAAGGGATCAAAATGTAACTCCAACTAAGAATTAAAATAAATAGATTCATATAAATAAGTAGAGCCTAGATCAAATAAAAAAAGGTCAGCTGGCGGCAAACTGAGACCATACATGTAACCACTGAACCTGAAGCCTCACCCTTTGACCTAGCAAAAAATGAATAGAAATGCCCATGTCTACCCAAAGGATTGGGCTCCAGCTCTACCACCTACTCTACTTGCTTGAGTATCTCCTCAAAAACCTACAGACCACCCCTTCGACCTTAAAATGACCTCTACTCGGAGGCGCCATAGCCCTGCGCACAGGAAATATATGACATAATGGCCAACCTCGCCACAATCAAAGAATCCACAATATCCTAAGTTCTAGAAATAAGAATATTTGATCCATCTTGGCCTCCACAATCCAATGTCTTGAACGAGGTCTGAATTGGTTAGCATGAATAATCAGCTATATAGTTGTTTGGGATAATAAGCATGCCAACCCCTGCATGTAAAGGCTTTATCGTAGGACTGAGACCCGTTGCAACTATCTTGAAAGTATGCCCATTTATTGACGCCCTCACGACCCTCATAATGGAGCTCCTTCATAGTTCGAGAATGGTCAACTACATTAAGAAATGACCTACCCACTGATTCTAAGGACTCTGTAAGAATCCATAAAAGGAGTCTCAAACCTCAAACAGAACATCATACTTTCTCCTCATATGTAGGTAGAATCATAGTAGCATGCCTGAAGAGCTCGTGGAAATCAGTCTCATACTCTAATATGGATGTGGATCCCTCCTCCAACCTAGAGCACTTATCCCTTAGTTTATTTCTATCACTATGAGGGATAAACTTGGTCAAGAAGGCCTAAAAAAATTGTGTCCAAGTAAGGGGAAGTGGCCTAGCTGGTCTACAGTCCATAAATGAAGGCCACCATTGCCTGGTCGGTCCAAGTAAATGATAAGACGTGTAGTCCACCCCTCTAGACTCAACCAGACCCAGTGTGTATAGTCGCTCACGAAATCTATTCAAGAAGTCAAGAGCATCCTTGCTTTAAACCCTGAGAAACCTCAGAGGAGCCAATCTCTAAAATTAGCATAACATCTTTTGTTCCTCTACTAACATGGGAGCCTTAACTACCATTGGATATAAGCACTAGTGCTTGCGATACCTCTACCTGGGGAGCCACAATGGTAGACTGAATTACTAGCCTTGCTAGGTCTGCTTCATACACCCTAACACCGTTAGAAAATGGGCAATAATCATTTGTAATGCTAGTGCAACAATAGGATCGAGAGGCAGTTGGTCTGGCCTAGAACCCACATATTGTGGAGGAATAGGTAATTATTGGTGCTCAATTATTGTGTTAGGGGTCACATCTCTACCCTAATCTCAAATGGGTAATGTCACACATACATGACCTAGGGTTCAAGCTTTAGCTCTGTCCCTAGTTGAGGCTCAATAAATCGAATTGTAAGCATCATCCCTGGTTAAGGCACCTCTCGTGTGAACCAAATATGCCTAAGGATGCATGATATAGAATCAAACAACAAAATATTTCTAAAGATGTCCTATATCCTCCTAATACACAACAATCAACAAAACTCTACTAGACATTAACTTTGGACCAACGTGAGTAAAACATGTTGCATTGACACTAACCTATCACGGCCTAAAAACTGAAGTCATGATGGCACCTACTAAAATCCATAGGTATATAAGACAACCCATATCCTGAAATCATTGCTAATAGATATAGGGACTGAAAGAGATAGAAAGACACAAAATAAAGCAGTTCAAGAAGGAACAACCAAAAAGCGGTAACAATTTATGAAACCAACCCTTATATAAAAACCAAACTACAATGATTCATCCAAAAATTTTGTGGATGCTAGTGCAAAGCAACTACAGAAGGGGAGTAAGGACTAGAAATAAAAAACAAATACACAAATTGTCTTGAAATTACAAAAACGAACCAAAAATTATATATTCATATGGAGATGAGTCAACTCTAATTGCCAATGAACTCATCCTCGCTCACCAAAAATATTAGCAACAACACTACGAGAATCACCATGGGTGACTATAGTTCGAATTGGCATCACGAAAAAAGATTGAGAGTGCGATATGAGTACCAACACAATAGATAGTTAGTAGGCATCATAAGCCGATCCAGCATTTGATTGAAATAACATGATAAGAAACAACTATAACAAGGTACTACGAAAATAGTAGTTCGTAAGGCATAAAAATTAATGAAAGTAGTAAATGCTAACTAAACCAAACTAGACCCCATCAGTCCAATAGGGACATACAAAGGCATAAAAACAATAAAATATACAAACAATCGGTTGAACTCCCATAAGACCAAAAGTATCCTCAAAGGCTATACTATAAGGTAGAATTCTAAAATAAACCCAACACCTCGAACCTAGCATCTCTCAAAATCCTATATTGGAATAGATAATCATTCCTAGAATCTTATATCGGAAAGCTTTATTGGAACACAACGTGCCCTAAAACAATGCAGGGGTGATCGATAAGATAATGAATTTTAAAACACTAGTTTGAATCCAACAATTGCTCCAAGTATTTTTTTTGGGGGGGGGGGGGATTTTTGAATAAGGGACAAACACTAAAACTAAGATAACAAAAATAAAGAATAGATTGATCAAATACCTTTTTATCTGAGGATAGCAAATAAATTTCGGAATGGGGATTCAATTAATGCTCAATCGATCCATCACAAATAACCAAACATTAACTAGATAATCATATGAAAGTCAACGTTGCCTTGGATTCTCAAGTACCCACTTGCATCTCCCGATCACAAGAAAGTATATCTTGACTAATTCTTTCGAACATAGAAAGTATATAAAATTAAAAAATCCAATGTGGTAATACTAGGATTTCATATCTCTAGTGCAAATCCATCAAGTGAGGGTTAAACTCGAATCTAGTTTCTCCTGAGATTTAGTCCATTAGCCAATTCTCAAATGATGCTAATAAATATTTCCAACTCTGAATCCCCTTTCACAAGTAAGAACAAGATAAATAGGCAAGTCCTTGGGATGATCACTCCCTTGGAATTCAATTAAAGCATGATATCTTCACTTTTCAAGTTGTTTTAGATCTAAGAAGTCAAAGATATGGTCTATTTGAAAGAGGATAAGAGTATATAGTTAAACATATCCCAATAATATCCTTAGAATATTTCCATGGAAGCCTTTATCGCATGGAATATCCCTGGAATATTCCAAAGGAAGCCTTTCTACCCTCAAATAGGACTTTTTCCTTAAATTTCTTCCCTGACTTGGTTTCGGTCAGAAAAATGGCTAATGCCTATTGATATCATCAAGGACCAATGGAACCAGATTTTTACTGGTGAAAAACCTTTTCCTCATTGTAAACTGCCATTCGAAGCACCAGTTACAAATTTTAGAATGCCAATTCAACGATTTTTGAGTGCAAACTCTGTCAAACTTAATTTTCCAAGGAATACCTACAAAAAAGAGAAATAGGTCCTAATAATCCTTTTATTAGCATTAAATCATAGAAATAATTCATGAATATGACCTTAATAAATGGGTAAAATACAACCTAATCAAACTCGCAAACTTGAACTATTGTTTGTCCCCAAGCAAACATTCAATAAGCATAGGATCTCACATCATTTACACACATTATAGGATATACATAATTACACTCCAAGACTCAAAAACATAAAAAATAAAAGACTCCAAATATAAGACTCTATGCAGAAACATAAATTACAATTGGTTCCACCATCAATCACTAGGCAAATATTTTTTTCTTTCAAAATCCTACTCATTCAAAACTATTTTTTCAAGCCCAAATAAGAGACAATAGTTCTTTCAAGCACCATTCCAAAGAATCTCACGTAAATAGAGTCAACCTTCGAGGTTTACCTAAAGATGCACAAGGATTTATCGCATTCATACAACTCAATTGAAATCAAGTCATCACTATTCACATAAAAGGTGTAATGCCACTCATGCATGAGAGAATCCCACGCGCAATTTATAAAGATTAATTAAATAGATAGTATATCAAACAAATTCAATCACTCTTACAAGGGAACTCAAATATACACACATTGAACCATATGCTTCCCCGATATGTGAATCACCACTAATATAGATTGACAAGGCTAAAAATTCGTAAGGACTTGCGGGTTTAACATAGGCTTGGGGAAACTGTATGATATCATTTGATCAAGTGACTAAGATGCGTCTCTAATTATTTCACTTCTCATTTGAGCATACCACTTACATAATTGACTTGTTTTCAACTTAATTTTCCTTTTAAAAACATCATTTGCTCATTCAAAGACCCAATTTTTATTTTCACAAAGGGTATGAGCACAACACAAGATATCAAACAATTAAAGCTTATGGTGATCGAAATACGTTTTACTTCATTCCGCTTTTTTTCATTTAGTGCACAAACCCATACGTACTATAAGTACTAATTGAGTCCAAAATCATTTGTCCTGAATCCACCAAATAACATTATACAAATAATCAAAGAAACATGAAACTTGGAGATAAAATCATAAACCTGATCCACTTAGTAACCACTCTTACTATAAGTAGTACATGTATTACATACCTAGGAACTCATACGCTCTATCGTAAAACACCAACGTCATTCCGCTGCCAAATCCACCACCTAGGATATTCCACCCTCACATCAAATCATCACCTAACCCTTTATCACATATATAGTTCCCAAATACAAGTACACTACTAACTCTATTAAATAGTGTACATCTCTACCTCAGGTTCTTATGCAAACATCCTAAACTAACAACAAATAGAGACATGTCCACAAATTGCAGCTTTCTTCAGGATCTTGAGCCAATTCTGACGAAGCCACCTGCGGCCTATGGACTCACATACAGACTGTAGGCCAGCTCCGTGGATGGCTAGACCAAAATCCCAAAATTTCAAGTTCCAGTACTTTATATGGTTCACGAGGATGGTGCGATATTTAGTGCACGAGTCATGGATAGGTCTTGTAGGTGAGTCCCAGACTTATAGGATTTTTGGAGTTAGAAATTGAGACCCACAACCGTACATGGATCTGTTGTTGGGGGTCCCAAAAATTTAGTCTCTGATCCCAAACGATGACCAACCAGAACGGTTCGTGGTCTGACCAACAAACTGTCAGCCTGCCCGTCGACGGGAGTCAGCAACTATTTTCTTAAGGGCTTTTGGGTCTTTTCTTCATTATTCTAGCCTAATATTATGTCGTTTTACCCTTTATCTAAATCCCTATATAATTGTTTTTACCCCCAAATTCCCCAATTGAAATCATTCTCTCAAATTCCTAAAACAAGAACAAGTCTTCCTCTAATAAATATTTCTCTCTCTAGAAAGCTTAAAGAAGAAGGAGAAAACCTAGGGTTTAAAGTCAAGTCTCTAATTCCTCCATCGAAGACAAGCTTTTGGCGTTTAGGTATGATAGTCTTCATCCATGGAGCCCTTTCCTCCATGGAGTTCCTAAATTTTCCAATTTACAAAGTTAGAAATCCCCAATTGAGTTAGAGTTTTCTTCCATGTCATGGTTCTTAATTTTAATTTATTTGATTGTTTCATGAACTATTATGCATGAATTGAGTTATATTCCACGATTTTAAGATGAATTCCCATGAACCCATGCATAGTCCATGTTTTCCAAGCCATTATGATATGATGTAGGTTTTGAATCATGAAGGACGAGTTTATGAAATTATACATGTTCTTACGAAATTGATGTAAATGTTTTAAGGATGATTTGAGAGTAAAGTATCAATTTTGTTGTTGTTGTGTTGTGAAAGGATTTCTTATATACACATGAAATCATGATTGTGAAATGACTTTCTCACATAAATGATTCTTAGGGTTGAAAGGTTTTCTCAACTAAACTTTGAATCAAGATTTAAGAAGCTATTCTAATGAAACTTAGCTTGGATTGGCAATATGACATGCCCTTCTGTTGATTATGAAGACAAGTATGTAATAACAACTATTCCGTGGGATTTAATTTTAGCATCGAGAGGATATTAAGATGTAAGATCTTCCATTAGTAGAGGTTAGGTTTCTAGTAGCATCTCTCTATCCCTTAACTATGTGCCACCATACGATGTTGTCTTACACATACATGAGCTAGTGGATCCACGTAAGCTAGAAGTTCATGGTTCTTACCTTCGCAAGTGAGAACACCTCTTTTTGGTGTGGGGTAGACACTGGATTCCATGTTAATAGCTCACATGATCTTACATGTCAATTAAAGGTAATTCTCCCACATTAATGAATCAAGATTTCTTCAAGAATGTATCTCACATGTCTTTTAAGACGATTTCTACTTGCATCGACTATATTTTATGAATAATGTTTCCTAACTATTTCATAGCATGTTTAACTTAGTTATTGCATATTACCAAAAAAAAAAAAAATGTCCTTTTATCATGATTTTTATGCTTCATGCATGGCTATCTTAGTTAGTACATATTTGTACTAACGCATACTCTTGCTTGCATTTCTCCAAATATTCTGTGGCTAAGGATCTCATATAGAAGCTTAAAGATTGGTGAGTCCTTGTGTTCCAAGGATTGAGCTTGGTTTCCCTTTTGTCTTTACTTTCTTTTTTGAACTTGATGTACGAGCTACATCCCGATCACTTACTATGTACTAGATGGCTTTGAGACGATGTTTAAACTTCCGTTTCACTTTATAAGATCTTATATGTTGAAACTATCTTTTAAATCTCTTATATTTTATTATCTTGTATGATTAATTCTAAGTGGCTTGTATGGGGCCTCTCGGGGTCTTATACGCCATATTATGCCTGGGGGCAACCTTGGGTCGTGATAAACTTAGTCATCAAAGCACAAGGTTTAGAAAGCTCCTAGGAAGTCTCATAAGCAACGTCGAATAGAGTTTTGTTCATAAGTGTGTAGAGCACCACATTTATGAGTGAAAGGCTATAAGATGTTCAGGAAACTCCACTTCTTTCATTACTCTAAAAGTCAGGCGATTGAGTTTCACTCTGTAATATCTCTCTCCTAATCCTTATAAGATGCTCTACAGGATATGGCCACTAGAAGGACATTTTCTAGAAGGAATACGAGAGAAAATGTGAATCAATAGGCTCATCATCAAGCTCCTCAAGTTCTGACCGACCCTTTGGACGAGCGAGTGACTAATGTGGAGTTTAGGGCTACTTTTCAAGTGTTGGCTCAAGCCATAATGGCCCAAGAAAATAGAGAGGTTGTGGTCCCCGTGAACCCAAACATGGGTATGACGGCATCTAGAGTGAGGGACTTCACTAGAATGAATCCTCTGGAGTTTTATGGTTCTAAGGTTGAGGAAGACCCTCAAGAGTTCATAGATGAGTTGTATAAGGTGTTAATGATCATGGGAGTGATGCTGGTTGAAAAGGCGGAGTTGGCTGCTTATCAACTTAAGGGTGTTTCTCAAATATGGTTCAACTAATGGAAAGAAGGGTGACTGAAAGATGTGGGTTCTCTTGATTGAAAAAAGTTCAAAGTTGATTTCCTCGATAGGTTCTTTGCCCTTGAGATGAGGGAGGCAAATGTACTTGAATTCATCAACCTTCGTCAAGGAAATATGAGTATGAAGAAATATGCTTTAAAGTTCACACAATTGTCTCGATATGCTCCTACTATGATTGCCAATCCTAGGGTGAGAATGAGTAAGTTTGTCTCAGGTGTGTTCGAAATGGTGGTTAAGGAATGTCGTACGAACATGATTATCAATGATATGGACATTTCTCGTCTCATGGTTCATGCTCAACAAATTGAAGAGGAGAATCTTAAGGAAAAGTCCAGGGAGGCAAAGAGGGCTAAAACTGGTGATGGTAGCTTCTCACACTCAAGGTCCGATGGACATGGTCGCTCTAAGTTTTGACAAAGATTTTCTAGTCAAGGTTCCTCCAATGCTTCTCATAAGTTCAACAAAGATAGGGTTTCTAACACCAAGCCTCAAGGAGGAAATGGTGGTGGATCTTCATTGCCTATGTCTACTTGTGCTAGGTGTGGAAAGAAGCATGAGGATAAATGCTTAGCTGGTATGTATGGTGGTTTTGATTGTGCTAAAAGTGGTCATAAAATAAGGGATTCTCCAATGCTTACGGCTAAAGGAAGAGAAGGTAAGCAAGCTCCTCCTAGTGGTTCGGGTTCAAGTGCTCCAAAGTAAAACCGATTCTATGCACTTCAGACTCATTATGGGCAAGAGCGTTCCCTCGATGTAGTTATCGATATATTGAAAGTCTTCTATCTTGATGTTTATGCTTTGCTTGACCCGGTGCTACCTTGTCTTTTGTGACGCTATATGTGGTTACGAGGTTCGATATTCTTCCAGATGTGTTGTTAGATCTTTTTTTTGTCTCTACTCATGTTGGTGATTCTATTTTGGTTAAGAGGGTCTATAGAAAGTGTCCCATCAAATCACTCATGTTGATATTGTAGAGCTTGATATGCAATATTTTGATGTTATCCTTGGTATGGATTGGGTGCAATCATGTTACGCTTCTATTAATTGTAGTTACTGCGTAGTCAAGTTCCAGTTTCTACCCATCCTAGAGTGAAAAAGGGAAATTCTATGCCTAAGGATTAGTTTATCTCTTGTCTTAAATCTAAAAAGCTGGTTTCTAAGGGTTGCATATACCTTCTTGTTTGGGTTAGGTATACGGATTCTAAAACCCCTACTCTTGAGACGGTCCCCATTCTAAATGAGTTTCTGGAAGCATTTTCAGATGATTTACCCAGAATTCCTCCCGAAGAGGAAATAGACTTCGGTATTGATGTTCTCCCAGATACATAACCTATATCTATTTCACCTTATCGTATCACTTTGGTAGAACTTAAGGAATTAAAGAACAATTTGAAAGATTTGTTGGATAAATGTTTCTTCTGACCATATCTCTCCATAGGGGGCACCAATTTTGTTTGTTAGAAAGAAAGATGGTTCGCTCCATATATATATCGACTACAGGCAATTAACAAGGTTACCACTGAGAATAGGTATCCTCTTCCAAGGATAGATGATTTGTTTGACCAACTTCAAGGAGAAAGTAACCTATCTAAGATTGGCCTTCGATCGGGTTATCACCAATTAAGGGTGAATGAAGATGATATTCCAAAGATGGCTTTTCAAACTCGGTATGATCATTATGAGTTTTTGGTAATGTCGTTTGGATTGATTGCTTCGGCGGCATTTATGGATTTAATGAATAGGGTGTTTATAAGATACCTTGACATGTTTGTGATTGTGTTCATTGATGATATATTGGTCTACTCTAGGAGTGAAGACGAGCATACTGATTATTTGAGGATTGCGTTGCAAGTCCTCAAGGACCAACACCTCTTTGTAAAGTTTAGCAAATGCGAGTTTTGGCTAAGGTATGTAGCTTTTCTTGGTCACATTGTTTCCGGTAAGGGTATTGAGGTGGATCCTATGAAGACAGATGTGATCAAGATTTGTCCTAGACCTCTATCCCTTTTGGATATTAGAAGTTTCTTGGATTTAGCCGGTTACTATAAAAGGTTTCTTAAAGTATTTTCTTCCATTGCTTCTCCATTGATGACATTGACTCAAAAGAAGGTTAAGTTCATATGGTCTGAAGAGTGTGAAAAGAGTTTTTAAGAATTGAAAGATAAACTTACTTCTGCTCCGGTGTTGACTGTATCGGTAGGGACTGATAGTTTTGTTGTTTATTGTGATGCCTCAAGAATTGAGCTAGGATGTGTACTTATGCAAAATGGGAAAGTCATTACCTATGCTTCAAGGAACTTAAGATTCATGAGAAGAATTATCCTACCCATGACCTTGTACTAGCAGCAGTTGTTTTTGCCTTAAATATTTGGAGGAATTATTTGTGTGGTGTTCATTTGGATGTCTTTACTAACCATAAGAGTTTGCAATATGTGTTTAACTAGAAATATTTAAATCTAAGCCAAAGAAGATGGCTTGAGTTATTAAAGGATTATGACATAAGTGTTCTATATCACCCCAGTAAGGCGAATGTGATGGCGGATACTCTTAGTCGATTATCAATGGGTACTGTTGCTCATATTGAGGATGATAAAAAGGAGTTGGTTCGAGATGTACATGGATTGGCTCGATTGGGTGTTCGGTTAGTTGAGTCTACCAAGGGTGGTGTTATGGTTCACAATGGTTCTAAATAATCTTTTGTGGCGGATATGAAGGCCAAGCAAGGTCTTGACCCGACATTGGTAGAATGGAAGGAAATGATGCTTAAAAAGTCCATAAAGGTTTTCTCCCAAGGGGTAGATAGTATGCTTATATATCAAGGTCATTTGTGTGTCCCAAATGTTGATGTCTTGAGAGAGGAGGTCTTGTGAGAAGCCCATAGTTCTCGATATTCCATTCACCCGGGATCCACCAAGATGTATCGAGACTAGCGGGGGATCTATTAGTGGAATGGGATGAAGGAGGATATTATGGAATTTGTCGCTAAGTGTCCTAATTGTCAACAAGGGAAAGTTGAGCATAAAAAACTAGGAGGTTTATACCAAAATATTAGCATTCCTACTTGGAAGTGAGAAGATTTGAATATGGACTTCATTGTTGGTTTACCACGCACTTGGCGACAACATGATTCGATTTGGATTATAGTGGATCAGATGACGAAATCAGCTTATTTCATTCCCGTCAAGGTTGCTTATTCAGCGAAGGACTATGCTAAGTTGTACTTGAGGAAAATGACGAGGTTTCATGGAGTGCCCTTATCTATTATATCCGATCATGGTACCCAATTCACTTCTCAGTTTTGGAAATCTTTCCAAAAGGGACTAGGTACTCATGTTAAGCTTGGTATGACCTTTCATCCACAAACTGATCAGAAAGCGGAGCGTACTATCTAAACTTAGGAATATTTGTTGAGATCAAGTGTAATTTACTTCAAGGATAATTGGGATGATCACTTACCTTTGATTGAGTTTGCATACAACAATAGTTATTACTCGAGTATTGGCATGGCACCATTTGAGGCTCTATATTGTAGGAGGTGTAGATCTCCTATAGGTTGGTTTGAAGTGGGTGAAGTTGCTTTGATAGGTCTTGAATTGGTATGTGAGGCTATGGAGAAAGTTTGACTTATTAAAGAAAGGTTGAAAATGGCTCAAAGTTGACAAAAGTCCTATGCCGATGTTAGAAGAAGAGATCTTGAGTTTGATGTTCCTGATTAGGTATACTTCAAAATTTCACCCATGAAGGGCGTAATGATATTTGGGAAGAAAGGGAAGCTTAGTCCTCGATATGTGGGCCCATATAGGATTTTGAGGTGAATTGGAAAGGTTGCTTATGGACTTGAACTACCTAATGACTTGGCATCGGTGTATCTGATTTTTCATGTATCCTTGTTGAAGAAATGCGTTGGAGATTCGACATCTATAGTTCCCTTATAAGGTTTGAGGGTTAAGGAGAATCTTTCTTTTGAGGAAGTTTCGATTGAGATTTTAGACTAGCAAGTCAGGAAGTTGAGGAACAAAGAAGTTGCTTCCGTAAAGATTCTTCAGAGGAATCAGTTAGCTAAGGGTGCTACTTGGGAGGCTGAGGTCGATGTGATGTCCTGTTATCTTTATCTCTTCCCTTCTACCCCTACTCTAGCTTGAGATATTTAACTCCTCATGGTTTACTCTTTTGGTATCACGTGTCTTAGATATTTCCATGATTTCCTCATTTATGCATGTTCATGAAAACCATAAATTTTGAGAAAAATGAGTTTACTTGATTGACTTCTACATGTTTATGTGCATTTGAGTATGAGTTGCATATAGACTTCATAATATAATGTTTTGAGCATGCCTTAGCTTGGAGTTGATGTTTCCTCCTCGGATATATGCATTTATGTAATTGCATACATGTTCGGCTGTTAGATTAAGTTTCTACTTTCCTTATGATGTCTTGAATCTCATTCAAGGATGAATGTTCCCAAGGGGGAGATAATGTAAAACCTCGAATTCACAAACGATAGAATTGCAACTTTCTTCATGATATGGTGCCAGTTATGATGAAGCCACCTACAACCCATGAACTCACACATGGACCATAGGTCAGCTCCATCGATGGCTAGCCCAAGATCCCAAAATTTCAAAGTTCCAGTACTTTCCGACCGTTCACCACGATGGTCTGTCATTTAGTGCATGAGTCGTGGATAGGTCTTGTAGGTGAGTCCCAGTCTTAGAGCATTTTTGGAGTCATAAATTGAGACCCACGACTAGGCATGTGCAGCCCGTAGGTGGACCCACGGACCTTACAGCGGTTCGTCGTTGGGGGTCCCAAAAATCTAGTCTCTAATCCCAAACGACGACCAACCAAAACGATCCATGGTTTGACCAATAGGCTGTTGGTCTGGCCGTCGACGACATTCAATAATTATCTTTCTAAAGGCTTTTGGGTCTTTTCCTAATTATTCTAGCCTAATTATATGTCGTTTTACCCTTCATATAAAGCCATATATAAGTGTTTTTACCCCAAATTTCCCTAATTGAAATAATTCTCTCAAATTCCTAAAAGAAGAACAAGTCTTCCTCTCCAAAGTATTTCTCTCTCTAGAAAGCTTAAACAAGGGGAACCTAGGGTTTCAAGTCAAGTCTCCAATTTCTCCATTGAAGACAAGATCTTGGAATTGAGGTATGATAGTCTTCATCCATGGAGCCATTTCCTCCATGGAGTTCCTAAAATCTCCAATTTACAAAGTTAGAAATCCCCAATTGAGTTAGGGTTTTCTTCCATGTCATGGGTTCTTCTCGATATCGATTTATTTGATTGTTTCATGAACTATTATGCATGAACTGAGTTATATTCCATGATTTTAAGATAAACCTCCATTGAACCGATGAATACTCCATGTTTTCCAAGCCATGATGATATGATGTAGGTTTTGAATTATGAAGGATGAGTTTATGAAATAATGCATGTTCTTACGGAATTTATGTAAATGTTTTAAGGATGCATTGAGATTGAAGTATTAATATTGTTGTTTGTTGTGTTGTGAAAGGATTTCTCATATACACATGAAAACATGATTGTGAAAGGACTTTCTCATATAGAAGATTCTTAAGGTTGAAAGGTTTTCTCAACTAAACTTTGAAACAAGATTTAAGGAGCTCTTCTAATGAAACTTAGATTGGATTGACAATATGACGTGTCCTCCATGGATAATAAAGACAAGTATGTAATAAGACTATTTTGTGGGATTTAATCTTAGCACCAAGAGGATACTTAGATCGAAGATCTCCCGTTAGTAGAGGTCGGGTTTCTAGTAGCAATCTCCCTATCCCTTAACTATGTGCCACCATAGGATGTTGTCCTACATAGACATTAGCTAGTGGATTCACGTAAGCTAGAAGCTCATGGTTCTTACCTTGACAAGTGAGAACACCTCTTTAAGGTGTGGGGTAGACACAAGATTCTATGTTTATATCTCACATGGTCTTTCATGTCGGTTAAATGTAATTCTCCCACATTAATGAATGAAGGTTTCTTCAAGAATGTATCTCACATGTGTTTTAAGACGATGTCTACTTGCATTGACCATATATGAATTATGTTTCCCAACTCTTTCATATCATGTTTTTACTTGGTTATTGCATATTACAAAAAACAGTGTCCCTTTATCATGATATTTACGCTTCATGCATGCTAATCTTACTTAGTACATATTTGTACTAACGCATATTCTTGCCTACATTTTCTCAAATGTAGGGACCAACCTTACAGATTCAAACTTCCATGGCTAAGGATCTCATATAGAAGCTTGATGATTGGTGAGTCCTCATGTTCCGAGGACTGAGCTTGGTTTCCCTTTTGTCTTTACTTTCAGTTTTGAACTTGATGTACGGGCAACGTCCCGATCATTTCCTATTTACTATATGGCTTTGAGATGATGTTTAGACTTCTGCTTCACTTTCTAAACTCTTATATGTGGAAACAGTCTTTTAAATCTCTTATATTTTATTATCTTGTATGGTGAATGCTAAGTGGCTTGTATGAGGACTCTTGGGGTTTTATATGCCATGTAACACCTAGAAGCTACCTTGGTTCGTGACAATAACAATCACTCAAACCTGATTCATCACACCTTGTGAATAACCGGACCACCAAGGGTCCCTTAAACATCATTACAATTTTTAGCATGCAATCCTAGTCTACCCATTGACCACCCCAACATTTAAATATATGAACCAGGCCACCCAAAGACCAACACTTGATAGATATGACACAATAGATAAACCCAGTCCACTCATGGAGCCAACATGTAACAATCACATCACAAAGAAGTAAACTCGGATATCTCATGAAACCCACACACAAACTATTAGTACACTATACGTGGTACCCAAGAAATTCATCAGTATATACCATCGTTGTACCCGAGCCAACTATATATAAATATCTCTCTACCATGAGTAGTACTTGAGCCAACCATATATGAATATTCCTATACAATGAGTGGTACTCGATCCAACCATTAGTATGTATTAGGCGTTGTATCCAAGCCAACTGTGGGTTATCCGTACAGACATGGTACATGACCCAACCTGCAATCACACATCACAATTACAATCATAATCACAACAAATCCAAATAAAATTTGTACACCAAATTAACACATTCATTGCATGTGATGGATAACAATATAACATAGAGGGGATTAAACAACCATGACCTACCCAAAAGTGGTGAATATATATATATATATATATATATATATATATATATATATATAACTTTTCATGCATATATCTAATCAAAATTCGTAGAAAATACTAGACTAAACTAAATTTGTACCATCTTAATTGAATCTGACACAATATATGAAGTTGACATGTATGTTGTAGAGGAAAACAAGTTACATACGTTTAAACAAACTCAATACATACATAACTAACCAATGTTTAATGTTCTTGATTTATTTCTTTCATCAATTATGATAACTAATACTGCAATTTTAATGTAAACATCGAGCGTGCATCTAGTTTTTCTTCTTGCATTGCCGCAACAAAACTAGTCTACCCCAATTTTGCGAAAGACTTGAGTCTCTAGAGTCTCGAAGATTAGATGGCTGAACAAAAAAAGTGTTACGTGAAGAAAAGGTCATCATGTCCATTAAATGGTCGGCAGCTTATGATTGAGATATTGAAATATTGCTTGGAGCTATTTTGTGTGGCATTGTTTAAGAAAAAAACAGTATTTATGATTTAAAATGGTCCTTAGATTATTTGTATTGGTGTGAATCATTTTATTAAGAACAAAAATGAATTTTTCAGATTAAATTATTTTTATTTATAATAAAATGACATTCTTTTCTAGATCGACTAAAATAGATAAGGTGGATATACTCCCTCCACTCGTATTAACATGTTGTCCATACTAAAAATAAATGTTCATTAATACGTGTTATTTCACAAAATCAATAAATATATAACACTATTCTTTCTATTTTACACTTGAGAATTATTAGCCTTGAAAGTATGAATTTGACCAACATATGAAAACTAAATGATTGATTAATGTTCATTATTAAATTAATTAATCAAAATAAATTAATTCATATTCATTGATTGAAAACTTGACTTTAAAAGAAAACTAAATAAGAATATAATGGTAAACACATCTAATTTCTTAAAGAACGAAAAATCTAAAATGACAACAACTAAATAGGAACGGAAGAGTATAAAGAAAAAGCACATGCATGCACACCTTTTCATCTCAATGGAACTACTGCCTGAATTAATTGCTTCATAAAAATTGACAAGAACAGATTGAGACAGTCACCGTCTAATTATTGACTGATGAGATTGTAATTTTCGTACGTACTGTAATATGGTGGATTCTTATGCCGCCACACATTAATACGAGTTGTACTCTCTTCTACTTTTTGTGGTTCATAATCCATTTTCACAATATATATATATATATATATATATATATATATATATATATATATATATAACAATGTCTTGCAAGCTAGGTTCAATCCATAATCATAATAACAATAATAATATGTATAAGTGTAACACCTCGAAACTCCTAAGTAAAGATTTGAACCATCCTTCGTATTCATATAGGTCCGAACTCGATGATTTTTAAGTAATAAATGTATGTAAAGTCCCTTACCAAGTGTCTGGGGTGTAGTTTAGGATGGCAAGGTACCTTAACAACTAAACCAAGTTCAAAGCATTTCTATCGGCTAAGTTTTCACATGAGTTCATATAAGGGTAAACTTGAAACTACCATATCTCTTAGAATATGAAGATTCAGGTGACCCATAACCAATCAAATTAAAGATCTATGAGTCTTCTTTCCAACGCCGTCAAGTTTGCATCAATCCGAGTTTCGAGTAAAACGTTATGACTGATTTACTAGAGACGTTCTAACATGGAAAATGCTCCATGATGGCTCCGCAATATGGAGGCAATATGGAGAGAAAACAGACTTCACTGTCCATTTGAAATAAATTTCATCCTGTAGCTCTTATTATTTATTTTTAAGGGTATTTTTTTCTTAAAAACACTTGGGAAGTTATTTAAATGACCTAAAACGTATAGAAAATCAGTTTTTCATAATTAAATCCTCTCATTCACTCCTTAAATTCTACGCTCAAGAACTTCAAGAAACATCAAGGCTACGGTTCATTTTTCAAGATTCTCCATCAAGCTTCCCTACTAAGGTATGTAAGACATAAATCAGAAATTCCTTTCATCCTCATTTCCAAGATTTCTCAATCTTCATGAACATAATTTTATAGTTAGGGTTATCAAATCACTTTCGTATTCATCACCTTTATGACAAAATTGCATTATTTCCAGGATTATTTTTTCATGAGTATGGATTCTTGATTATTGTACTCTTTTTTCCTTATACTTAGTAAGCTCTCTCATTGTTATTCTTATGAGTTATTGACATGATATTGTTATTGTTTCATTAAGCTTATATTTCAAAACACAAGATTTTAGAGTGTTTATGTTATTATGGAAACAATTTTTGAATATCTATGAGCTATGTAAGTTCTAGGAGACTTTCTCATGATTTAAGTTATAAGCATGATTTTAAAAGATATAATTTAGAAATTTAGAGCTATGTTTCAACCTTTATTCAGACAGACAGAAAAATGGTTTATAATCAAATTATGAGCTATCATATAAGTATATTATTTTTGGAGGATTATTTAGCACTGAGAGGACGCGGGTTTAGAAAATCCAAATCCCATAATTATGTGCCACCGTAGGATTTGAGTATGCCTCTTTGACGGTCAACTCATTTAGCCCTTTGAGGTAAAGTTAGTGGATCCATATTAGATATATAGGTTCTATACTTTGACAAGGTATAGGGCACCCCGCCCAACTGGGATAATAAGTTGGACATCATCAGCTCACATGGTGTTTGTCAGTTGTAAGAAACTTCCCAATAAAGCTACTATTAATTGTATACACTTGTATCATTGTTAAGATCGTATAAGATATGACATTAATATATTGGTTTTGAGATACCTTTCATTTATACTATGTTACTTTATGATTGTGCCTAGTTTCATCTTACATATTCAATACATTGCAGTATTGATCGCATATTTTTCTCTACATTGTATCCTTTTATGATGTAGATTTAGGCATTCACCCTCAGACTCGTGGCTAGACAAGTTGCAACATTTCAAATAAAAGTTGGTGAATCCTCCTCATTCAGGGACTTTATAAAGTATCTATTAGATAGACATTTCATTAGAGATAATATTTATTTTAAGGTAGCTGGGAGCCATGTCCCGACAAACTCTTTTATCCATTCTAGTTAGTAGAGGTTAATAATCAGACATAAATTGTTCAGTCTCATGGATCTTTTGATTATCTTGTTCAGACTTATACTAAGTTTATGTTTTAGTCAAATGAGTGTCATCTACCGTTCGCATTTCATAAAATTTCAGATCAGTTCATTAGAAGAATGCCAATACCAAGGGTCCACTTGGGGTCATTCCTGATCTTAAGTTTCGGTTACACCTAGGATTTAGACTTGGGTCGTGACAAACTTGGTATCACATCACTAAGTTCAATTGTCCTAGGATATCTGGAAAGCCGCATCTAGCAGAGTCTTTTTTGTGGGTGTGAAGTGTGCCACACTTATAAATGGGAGAGTACAAGATGTTTAGGAAATATAACATTTCTTTTATGTTCTCAATTGTATGATATAGTTTAACTCTATTCACCTTTTCTAATTTGTGCTTATTCGTGTTTCTGATCATGCCTCCCCAAAGAGCTATTGGTCGTACGATGCAAACTAGAAACATAGGACGTCGCACTAGGCGCAGAATGGAAAAGGGTCCCCAATGCTCCTATTGTTTATCCCCTTCATGCCAAACTTACTAATGCTGAGTTTCATAATGCCATCCATATGTTGGCTCAGGCTATGATAGATTAGGTTGACCACCAAGGAGCAACCTCTACAAGGTATACCAAGCACTTCGAGGATTCATGAATTTATTAGGATGAATCCACCTGAGTTCATAGGGTCAAAGCTTAATGAGGATCCAGAAAGTTTTGTTAGCGAGATTCAGAAGATCTTTCAGGTGATGCATTTTGGTGATTCAGAAAGTCCTGAGATGGTTTCTTACCAGCTTGAAGATGTTTCAAGGATATGGTTTGATCAGTGGAAGAAGACTAGGGGAGAAAATACACCACCTCTAGCTTGGGCTGTGTTTGAAGATGCCTTCATGGGATGTTTCTTTCCTCGAGAATTAAAGGAGGCAAAGATCATGGAGTTCCTTAACCTGAAGCAGGATTCTATGAGTGTACAAAAGAACATCCTTAAGTTTACTCAATTGTCACGCTATGCTCCAGAGATTATAGCTAATATGAGAAGGAGGATGAGCTTGTTTGTATTTGGACTATCCATTCTTTCATATAGCCTGGATAATGATTCATGTGCCATAAGTTGAGTAGGATAAGTTGAAGGATAGAGAAAGGTTTTGAGACAAGAGAGCCAAGACATCAAACCATAAGTCCATCTAGTAGAGAACCAGAAATTAGAATCGATCATCCTTTCAGTAGAGGTCATCTGGACCAGCTCCATCTTCTGCCAGTACACCCACACCTAAACATAGAAATGACCAGATGGGAAGAAAGTTTGGCTCTCAATCTCAAGGCAGTGTTGCCCAAAGATACCCTTCTTAACATGTTTGTAGCAAATGTGGTATAAATCATCTAGGTGAGTGTCTATATGGTTAGGATGGGTGATATAAGTGTGGCCAGGTCATATACTCAAGGATTACCCCTTAACAAGAAGAGGAAATAAAGGTAACAAAACTCGGTCGACTACATCATCAGCTTTAGTAGGCCTATATTCTCAGAAGGGAACCACTTATAGTGAAAATAGTAGTCAAAATCATTTCTATGCATGGTCTTCTCGTCAGGATTAAGAAAATTTCCCAGATCTTATTACTAGTATGTTAAAAGTTTTCTCCATTGATGTTTATGATTTGTTATACCCTAGTGTTATATTGTCCTTTGTAACCTCTTATGTTGTTGTAAAGTTTGTTTTCAATCCTGAACAACTCTTAGAACCCTTTTCTGTATCTACCCCTATCAGAGAGTCAGTTTTTTGACGAGCAAATAAATAGGCATTGCATTATCTAGGTCGTTCAAAAAGATACCACAGTTGATCTGGTAGAGCTAGATATGATAGATTTTGATGTTATTCTAGGCATGGATTGGTTACATTCCTGCTGTGCCTTAGTTGACTGCAAAACCAGACTAATAAAATTTCAATTTCCAAATGAGCTAGTATTAGAGTGGAAGGGTAGTTCTACTTTACCTAAAAGTTGTTTCATTTCATATCTTAAGGCTAGGAAGATGATATCTAAGGGTTAAATCTACCATATAGTTTGGGTCAAGGATTCTAAGCTCGACACCCCATCTCTACTCTCGGTTCCTATAGTATGTCAGTTTCCAAAAGTCGTTCCCAATGATCTTCCAGGAGTTCCTCATGATAGGGATATAAACTTTAGGATAGATATTCTTCATAACACGCGACCTATCTCCATTCTTCTATATAAAATGGCTCCAGGCGAGTTAAAAGAGTTGAAAGACCTTCTAGCTAATGGATTCATCAGGCCTAGTGTTTCTCCATAGGGTGCTCCAGTACTATTTTTTGCATAAGAAAGATGGCTATCTTCGAATGTGTATCGACTACCATCTGTTGAACAAAGACACTGTTAAGAATAAGTATCCTCTTCCTAGAATTGACGACTTGTTCGACCAACTTTAGGGAGCCACCTACTTTTCTAAGATTGATCTCAGATTGGGTACCACCAATTGAAAGTTAGATATAATGATATCCTAAAGACAACCTTTCAAACTCGATATGGCCACTACGAGTTTCTTGTTATGTCATTTGGGCTAACCAATTCTCCAACAACTTTTATGGATCTCATGAATAGGATGTTCAAGAACTACCGTGACATATTCATTATTGTATTCATTGATGATATCCTGATATACTTTCATAGTGAAGAGGAACATGCTAGTCACCTCAAGATTATTCTACAGACTCTCAAGGATAAACAATTGTTCACAAATTCAGCAAATGTGAGTTTTGGTCGAGATAAGTTGCATTTTTGGGACATGTTGCTTCTAGCGAGGGTATTCATGTTGATGACCAAAATATTGAGGCAATGAAGAACATGCCTAGGCCCACCACTCTAATAGACATTAGGAGCTTTTTGGGTCTAGCTAGTTATTATAGAAAGTTTGTTGAGGGGTTCTCATCTATTTGTCCCTCGTTGATCATACTAACACTAAAGAAGGTCAAATTATAATGGTTTGAGAGTTGTGAGCATATCATTCAAGACTTGAAGGACTGATTGACTTCTTCTCTGGTTTTGACCTTGCCAAAGGGTACATACGGTTATTTGGTTTATTGCGATGCTTCTAAAGTTGGTCTTGGTTGCTTCGTGATGTAAAATGGTAATATTATTGCTTATGCTTCTAGACAACTCAAGGTTTATAAGAAGAACTATCTCACCCATGACCTGAAGTGAGCTACTGTAGTATTTGCTTTAAAAATCTGGCGTCATTATCTTTATGGTGTGCATGTTTACGCCTTCGCAGATCATAAGATTTTTCAATACGTATTTAGTTAGAAGGAGTTAAATCTCTATCAAAGAAGGTGGCTCAAACTCCTTGAGGATTATTATATTAGTGTGCTTTACCACCAAGGTAAGTCAAATGTAGTTGTCGATGCTCTTCGCATGTTTTATATGGGGAGTTTAGCCCATATAGATAAAGGTAAGAGGGAACTGGTGAAGGAAGTACACAGACTTGCATGATTGGGAGTTCTTCTCACTGATTTCGATGAGGGTGGTGTGGTAGTTCGGAATGGGTCTTGAGTCTTCATTGGTGATTGAGGTGAAGGAGAACCAAGATAGTGATTCTATATTACTCCAGTTAAAAGATCCAGTCCGTAAACAGAAGGTGGAAATATTCTCAATTGAGGGAAATGAAATTCTTCAGTATCAAGGAAAGTTGTGTGTTCCTGATGTAGATGGGTAGAAAGATCTAATATTAATAGAGGCTCATAGTTCTAGATACTCCATCCACACAAGTTACACTAAGATGTACCGTGACTTGAGAGAAGTATTCTGGTGGAGTGGTATGTAAAGAGACATTGTAAATTTTGTAGCAAAGTGTCCTAACAGTCATCAAGTAAAAGTGGAACATCAAAGGCCTAGTAGCATGGCTTAAGATATAAGTATTCCCATGTGGTAATGGAAGATGATTTATATGGACTTGATCACCGGCTTACCTCATACACGTCAACAACATAACTCTATTTGGGTAATCTAGATAGGACGACTAAGTTGACTCACTTCTTGCCCGTTAAAACTTCAGATCCACTAAAGATTATGCCAGACAGTATATTCGAGAGATATTAAAAATTCATGGGGTTCCTTTTTCCATCATATCTGATAGAGGCACTTAATCCACATCACATATCTGGAAGTTTTTTTTAAAAGAGTCTAGGCACCCATATGAACCTTAGTACAACTTTTATCCACAAAGTGATGGTCACGCCGAGGAAACCATTCTAACTCTAGATGATATGATGAGAGCTTGCATGATCGACTTCAAAGGTAATTGGGATGATCACTTCAAAGGTAATTGGAGATCCATCACTTATTGTTCCAGTAGAAACTATTAGGGGTGAAGGATAGCTTGTCTTTCGAAAAGTGCCAGTCCAGATACTAGATGGACATGTTTGTAAGTTGAGAACCAAATATGATACGATTCTCACAAGAAGAATCACAAATAAACAATGGTAAACAAGAAAGATAGAAGAAGAGATACAAGATAAGAAACAATTGGCAACTAAAGGATGTATTAAATCCAATAACCTCCAATTTTGATCCTAACAAGCACCAAATCTAGATAAATAGATAGACACAACAAAAGGAAACAAAGAGCAACCTAAGGATATGTTAAACCCAAAGACCTCACCTCGTTAATCAAACAAGAAGCACCTAACTCTTACGAAGACCTCAAGGGAATCGATATCCTACGCAACCCCCGTTTCTAAACAAGAATCAACAAAAGCTTTACCAAGCTTTCAAACACTCACACAAGGAGTTTAGGTTTACAACCACAATATTCAAAATCAGTCTACCCTAAAATGAACCCCTAAAGGCCTATTTATAGTTTTAAGCATTATTACATAGATGGGCCTAAAAGTGACCCGAAATAGCCAATGGGTGAGCTAAGTCGGGCACGCCTAATCCTCTTGGCGAGTCGCCGATCTGAGCTTCACCTTGGTTCCCTTCCTTGATGGCTACTGTAACTTTCGGCGGTCTTGGGATCCATTGGGTGATGCGCCAAATGCTCTCCATGCTCGCCGAATGAGCAACCTGGCTCTGTATCTCCTTGGGCCATTAGGTGATCTGGTGGTCATTGCCAAAGCCATTGGGCGATGCGCCATGTGGACATGCTCACCCAAAGTGACTGTTTTGCCAACTATCTTTCCTCTACGCTCCAAGCTATCATCCACACAGGGTGCTGCTCAGTTAGGAGCTCCTTCAAAGCACATTTCTCAAGCCTACGAACCTCCATCCTCGAGAACGATCCATCAATACATTGAAGTTCAAGAATGGATGGTTTTGAGGCATTCCATATTGTATCATTCTCCCCTTCTTGGAAAGGATTTATCCTTGAATCCATACCTTGAAAAACCATAGGGGAAGCAAACAAGAACAAGATCCTCATGGCATGCGGGTTTGCTTTAGCGATAACAAATTCATCACCATGCCAAGGATACACAAATTTAACAATAACCAAGCATCAAAATCATCAACCAAGGGTTTGTAACCCATCAAAGAAATAGATACTTGGTTAAGTAAGAAATATTGACAAAGGGGTAGAACGAAGGAACCAATACACTTAAACAAATTCATCTGTAAGCCCTCATTGGTTCCACATTCAAAACAAGCACAATGCCTCCCTCATGTCAAGTATATCAAATTGAGTCCTCGAATCCAAACTTTGTAAAACCATATATATCATAAGCTAGAATTTTATCCTCTTAGCATGATGGGTAGTACAAAGGTTAACGCTTAAAACAATTAACCAAGGAGACTCAAACTCAAGGAACAACCAAACATCATCTATTGTCATGGCTATTATGCCCACAGATGGAGAACAAGGACAATGGTTATTCTTCTCAACATCATGGCAATACCACCCTAAGGATTATACTACCACCAATTCAAATACCTTCAAGCATTCACCTGGATCAAAAGGATAAAGGGTCCACAGAACAGGGTCATACCAATAAGTGTAGACCTCAATGATACCCTGATCCACATGCAATGCACTTCTAATCCAACTAGGGATCTCATCATATGCAAAGAGATAGTAAAGGAAGGTATAAACTTTACCTTCTCTTGGCAAATATCTCCTACCCCCATGAGATGCACATTCAACAAGATCATGCTCAGGGTAAGAAATAGAAAAAAGGTCTAGGAAACTATCCTTCCTAGACATAATGTAGGCTCTTCAAGTGGATGGTATAACCTCAAGAAGAGCTTTCCTGCATAGGGAAAGGAATCAACAATGTCGCCCACCTTATTTCATTTTGACCAGGCATTCCCACATGAATTTCACAACTCATCTCACTACCGGGGTCAAATGGAAAGGTCTTCCAAGAACTTTGATCAAGTGCACCTCCATATATCTGGTGGGCACTCTTTCCTCCCAACAATATAATCCACTCAAGAGCATGAGCATCATCATATGTAAACAAGTAATAGAGAAAGGTGTCTCGCAAATCAACCTCCTCTAGGGTGTTTTCATGTGTATGACTACTAATAGACTCACAAGCATTGGTCATACTATCAAGGAGTGAAACACACCAAGAAGAAGAAGTAACGGGAAAACACACACCACCTTCCTCCTCATCACATTCCTTCCCCACAAGATTACTCTCATCTTTCAAGAAGAGATTTCCATCTTTGGGAGGGAAAGCCTCACACCATAGTGGGTTACTATAACAAGTATAGCTATCAAGAACTATACTACTATCAAGATTCACATCACTAGGTACATCACTAGGAGTGATTTCATCATCTTCAAATAAGATATTGTACTTAAAGAGGGAATGATCAACCACTAGGGAAGAATTAAAATATTCAAGTTCACCCTCAAAATGACACATCAACTTTCGAAGCATTTTCAAGCACATGATCTCTATCAGCAAGGCAAGCAATCAGATCTTCCACAATAGATATGCTCAAAGAGTCACTCCTAATCAATTAATCAACATTATCATTAGTACCACCAGCTTGAGGTTCCTTAATCACACTACAAGAAACCTCAACCAGTGAACTACAAACAGGTTGATTAACACAATCATTACAAAATAATGAGCTAGCATTCAAAGTATAGGTGTCAACACTAGGTGGACACAAATTGATCTTACTAAAAGAATTAATTCGGTAATCAATAGGATCAATTAGTGTATCCACACTCTCAACAAGTACATTATCAATATAAGGTAAAAAAATCAATAGGCTCACATAAAGACAAGCTAACATTCACACTTTGTTCATTTGCAATGGTAAAAGTGTTAAGATTAGCTATTGTACCTTGACGCCCGTAAAAAAGATCTTCTTCACCTTGGATGTTGGGACATCCCACAAGTGCATCCATCACACCTTCGACTGTAGGCTCGTTGGCTGGAACTTGTGTTTCTCCATTCATCATGCTTGTACCTACATAAGAATACTTACAAAGTGAACGATGATCAAAAAGGTTAGATTGAGATTGTGCCAACCCTCTCACTTCACTCCTCTCAACCTCTCATTTTTCCACTCTGAGGTTGCCACCTTACTTTCCCTTACTCCTCTCAATCTTTTGTCTCACATTTTTCACCCTAGGAGGATGAAATAGAGGTGTTCCCCAATGATCCACAACACGCTTGTACCCATTCTGCTCATTTAGAACCCTATGTTCAATAAACCAATTGGCACCCAAACTTAAGTGACAAGAAGCCATGGGCATTATATCACACCAAACCTCTTCATAGTATTTTCCATATGTGAAAGAGACTTTTACCCCTTTGGTAACCTTACATCCCTCCATGGTGTATGGATAAGTCCTTTGTAGTCGAGGTACTCCCAAATAGGCTACCACCTCTGGAGTGAAGTAGTTTAGATTGTACCCATCATCGATGACAAGGTCAAATCCCAAATCACCACAAATGCCAACCTTTGTCCTAAGAACTAGTCTTCTCGGATCGACATTGAAAAGCTTTGTGTACCCCTTTGGCACATACTTGAACCTCATCAGCCCTTTCAATCCTTCCCATGTCAATGGGTGGGTACTTCCTTGGAGTGTCCGGAGCCTTTCCTCTTGAGTCCACCAACCCAATGCAAGACCTTTCAAATGACCAAGGGCATACAAGGGTTGCTCTAGACCTCTCAAATCATGGCGTTGGAAAATCTACTCACATTGCCACTCCCAATCAAGATATGCCTCGGGATCACGCCATCCCTTAAAGATAGGGAAATCAATCCTTTTGGTACCGATACCCTTGCACTACACCAAATATGGCCTACGGCCACACCAACTCGAGGCAACACTTTTTTAAGTGTTGCCAAAAATATCTAAGAGAACACTTTTAAGGCGTAACTTTTGTATAGAGTTTTTGGCCACAGAAATTGTGGCAACACTTCTAAAATGTACTCTTTGTAATTATAGGTTGCACGTTATAAGCGTTACCAAACCATAAAAAAATTGGCAACACTTGTTTATACATACGATCACACTTTTAAGTGTGGTGTATTTTCAACACTTAAAACAACACTTTATAAATGTGCTATACTAATTCTAATAATTTTTTATCTAAAAAATAATATTTTCCCCTGTAGATCTATTTCCCCCCAATTTCTTAAAAGCAAGAGTATTGCCCTAAAAAATTTCATTCGTTCCTAAGGGTTTCTCATTGTACTGTCAACTCTTTAGCAAATATGATCAGGCTTCTGAAGGGCACCTCCAATGGAATCACTGATTATGTTTTTTCTATTTCTTCTTGGTAAGCTACAAATTTTGATTTACCCATTTCGCCATGAAAAAGTAGTTCTTTTGGTTTGTCGATTTCGGCATATATGTTTGACTACAATATGAGTTTTCTCCTTGATAACAACAACAAAAATTACTAGGCTGATGAGGTCGTAGTATAACATCAATGTTGCTCTAATTTGTTGTTGGTACTCTGTTTAAATACATAATGCTTATCACTCTGGTTTTACAGGAACCATCATGTTTATATGCTTATGTCGATCTCTTCTTATGCAGATGTTACTTAGCCATTGATGATGCAGATATGGTTAATCCATTTTTTATTGATGTTGACCAAATTTATCACCTCGCTTTACCTGCTTCCCCATTTTTTACACTTTAATATTGTTAAGATTAAGTAATTGCAAAGTTTCCTTCTACTCATTTTTGTTGTTCTATAAAGTTAGATTCTTAGAAAGCACATTTATGAGTGTTTTTTGTGCATTTTTCAACAATTAACACAAATGTATTTTGAATGCTCAATGTTTTTGGACTTGCCAAGGGAATTTGAGAAAGCTCATAATCGTCTTCTTTGTGTTGTTCATTTTTGGTAATGTAGATCCTCACCTCACCATGTATGCATTTTTGAGAAAACAGAATTTTAAACACATCAACTTTTAAGGTTATAGTCCGTAGTATTTTAGCTATTAGTAGTGACAAAGGGAGAGGAAAAAATAGTGATGTAGCTCTCTTGTTACACTACAGTTCATCTTCTTTCCATCAGTAAATTCAATCTAAGTTGTTGGACAGTATGAAGACCTTTTTATAGAGGGTATAAACTTTTTTCAATATTGCATTATACTAGAAAATATATTTAGTTCATCTGATTGGAAGTATGCTTAAGAAATGTCATTTACTAGTGGGTATATTATCATGTGGAGCAATTATCATCCAGTAAATATAGTTCTTGATCAATGAGGGATAATGTTATGTAGGGTTATACTTAGATTATTTAGTTTATGCATGAGCTTTGAGAATACATAAATTGAAAAGTTATAATAAAATGTTCAGTTTCTTCGTCGTACTTATTTAGTCTATTAAGCAAATAACAGTAAATGAAGGTTAGAAGTTGATGCATTTTATTTTGTAATTCTTTTGATTCTCTAGGGTTAAAATGATTTCTTAACACATTTTTAGGTGTGTGATAAAGATTTTTGGCCGAAATATTTGAGAATGAAAGGGATGTTTGTAGATGATTGAAGATTGGGAGAGATTGCTCGAAGAGAAATTGCAGAAGTATTGATGGCTCAATCTGGAAACAGAAAGATAGATGACATCTAGTGTGGAGTTGATTTCTTCAGTCAACATTCTTCTAAATGATTTATAATCTTATGCTTGACTAATTTGCCACTTCAACATTGCACATTCAAAAGGAAGAAATACTATGCTACTGTTACTATTTAAAGGAAAGTAATGATCTTTGCCTGCCTGTTGAAAACTCTGCATCCTATCATGGTTCCAATACAGTTATGGTATCAACATTCACGGACCCTTAGCTTTTAGAAGATCCTTGTTATGGTGAAGCATGTCCTCCGGTAAATGCAGGTTGTTTAGGAGTAGGTAGTTCAGCGATATCACTAGTGAGCATTGACAAAACTGTGGAGATATTTGGCCTATCTTCTGCATATTCTTGAACATATAATAATCCAAAATGTACACATCTCACCATCTATGCAGTAGCTGAGGAGTCTTACAAGATTACAATGTTGATGTCTAGAAATCACGATTACCTTATTCATAAATTCCTAAAACCCCTGACCTGAAAACTGTGAAAGCCTTTTTACTGCAATTTCTTGTCCATCTGGCAATTTTCCCTGCAGATAATCAATCTAATTTATTTCATATTCTTTGCCCTTTTCAAGAACACTATAGAGATGTGTCAAGAAACATTACTTTGTAGATTGGACCAAAGCTTCCTTGCCCAGCTTGCTAGCTGAGTGAAATCTTGCACTTGCATTTGCTAACATGTCAAAGCTGTACAAGGTGATATCTTCAATTTTGACTTGATTGATGTCATCTTTAATCACACCACCTTGGTAAAATTTTGGAGATTCTTCTCCTAAGAATGCTTCAATTTTCCTCTTTCTTTTTGGTTTACAATGGACATTCAGAAATCAAACAATTTGTAGAAATTGAAGTTCTGGTTTGTGTTCTCGAAAAGCTCATTTGATTAATTACCTCTGTGCTTATTAATTTGTGTTGGGACATTTAAATTTGAGTTATGAGCAAGCGACACCCAAAGTGGCAAATTTGAGTGTGGTTCTAAAATTTTCCATGACATTTTATTTGATTCTGTTGATGTACATTTGCAAATCTTGTATTAAGTAATTATATCATTTTTGTTTGCATTGATTCTACTGTTATTTAGTATGAAAAACTTTTGATTCGAGTATTAGCAGAATTTGCTCTTAAATTTGAACTCATATTGGAAACCAAGTGAAAATCCATAAGGAAGTTCCTTCTCTTGTTTATTAGTCCTCTTAGTGTTGGTAGATAAAATCTTGTAATACTGTTTTTGTTAGGAAGGAAGGGGGTGACAAAAGGAACTTAAAAGCAAGCTCCTACTGCTTCACTTTTTCTCTCTAGAAAAGTATAAGCATGAGGCAGTTGAGCTAGGTTGTGTGGCATCTCTTCAGGGGATCGTTTATTCTGTTATCTTACATAGTTTCATTTCCATCTGAGGTTGCCTTTGACTAAACTTTCCCCACATGCATGAAATCTGTAACACCTTGCTAGTGCGATACTTGATGTGTTTTTCAGAATTTTTCCCTTTTAAAACCAAGTGAGTTGAATTCCGTAATCATAGAGTAGCATTATCTGTTCTTATGATGCATCTTTGATTTTCGTGAAGCATGATAATTAACCATGTGATTGTAATTTCTGTCGACTGTTAAATGTTAATTGGGTGATGAATACAGGAAAAGTTTCTGAACATGGTGTCTAAACTGAAAGAAAAAGATAGGAGATCATAACATTTATTTTTGTCGGCTGAACAATTTTTTGAAGTTAAGAGAAAGGAAGTGGAACAAATAAGTGAGAAACATGGAGTGCAAGTAGTAGATGTAGCAATGGATAGATCAAATGATCAGAGCAAGGAGCTCGTCCCTGAAAGACGAGCAGTCACTGTTACTGTCTCCACCATATCTAGTGAAACTTGCTATGAAGCTGGGATAACATGATGAACTACTCAACTCAAAACAAGACAACTACTCTCATCAACTTAAATGATGTCCCTCATAACGTTGGTGAAGGATTTCTCCAAGCCCCAACATCAAGACAAACTATAACCACAACAACTAGCATCACACCTCATGTGAGTATCATGTATCCTATCTCTAGATCTGTCTCAGTCTGCACTCAATCTAATTAACTATTTATTTTCTTGATAATTGAATGCCACTTTAATTCTCTGTGTGTATGTTACTCAAAACATTCTCCTCTCCGGTGAAGGGAGTCAATATGAGTAAAGCACGACAAGCTTCAGGGGATGACAGGGCTAGCGAGGTTTGCATCAGTAGGAAGAAGTCCGGGCATCAACAAGCAAGCAAATGTTGTTCTTCTTCTGCCACTGCAAGTTGTCTTGTTCTGGCTACTCCAAAAAACACTACCTTAGATGAGTCCATCATTTAGGGGAACTAAATAGAGTACTAGTAGTAGTAACTAAGACTATTAGGTCCTTGTTTCTAAGCATAAGTTGAAGATGCTATTTTTTGTTTTTGTTTTTTTTTTGCCTCAACCGAATTGCTTTTCCAGTGGATGCTTGCTTACCTTCTAATGGTATCGATATAAACCTATATCACATGAAAAGTGTATGCTTAATTCTCAGTATATTCGTGTTCCCTATCCCACGTAATATAAAAATTGATATGATGCTTTTTATTTTCATAGTTGAATTATATGATTAATTTTCTCATCCTGGCATCTTTTTATTTGGACCTATTTTTAGGACTAAAATCCAGATGCTTGAGGTCACTAAAACTAATTTGCAATTTCAAATTCATGAGCAGGTACATTTTTTGAGATCCTTATTCTTATACTTGAGAAGGTATATATATTCTTATTCTTATTCTTGATGAGCAGGTACATGTATCCTATCTCTAGATCTCTCTCAGTCTGCACTCAATCTAATTGCAATTTCAAATTGCTGAGCAGGTACTAACTGAGAACATTTGCAGGTTGCGTGGAACATATTCTAGCTACCATAAGTAGGTAACCAATTTACCGTATATTAAGTCTACTTGGTTGCTTGCTCCGCCCTCTCCATGTTCTCTTTAACTGAAACTTGATTTACTAGTGAAAGAAAATAATAAACTGATTGTGTTTCTGTTACTTGTTCCTTCAGAAAACATCTGAGAAATACTCCTCCAGTATGAGGGCTGAACTCAAAGGCAGGTGAGTGATTACCTTCTCAACCTCTTTAACCGAGTCATTTTTATAATGAGGATACAAAAGATGAAAACAATGAGCATGGTTTCTTTCTAATGTTTGATTTGTTGAACATGGTTTGTTTCTGCTTTTTAATTTTATTTTGAATGTGTAGGAAAGTGTCGCAATCAATTCGATTGATTGAGGCAGATGATGAAGAGTTTTTGAACTATTGTAGAAGTTTGAATATATTATATTTGGTTTTGTGAAATTTATTGGTAGTACATAAAGTATTGCTTTATAAGTATGTTTAGTACAAGACAAATTGTTTTTTATGTTTATTGCAAATCTATATATTTTAATTATTTATCAGCTAATTTAATGCTTATTTATTGTACAAAAATATTCTCATTTTTCAATTAAAATATTTGGCATCTAAATATTTTTATAGCCAAAATAACATTGCAACCCTTCAAAGGTGTTGCCATAGGGACGCTAATTGTGTAGCTTATTAATTGGAAATTGGTATATTGGAAAAGACTGCACTTCAAAGTGTTGTTGTAGATAAGCTAGAAAATGCTACGCTTCAGAAGCGTAGCCAATAAGGAAGCAAAGGCTATGCTTAAAAGTGTAGTTGTAGGAGATAGAAATGTTGCTATAAGAGGTAACGCAAAGCGTGCCCTTTTTACATTATAGGCCACACTTTTGAAGTGTAGCTGATAAGACAACACTTGAAAACTGTGGCCTAATGTCTAAGGTTACGCTGCTTTAGGCCACCCCTAGAAAAGCGTAAACTAAAGTCGAAAAATGTGGCCTTTGATCAAAAGGCTACATTTTTTTATAGTTTAGGCCACACTTTTCTAGGGTGGTTGAAGGCATAAAATGTTGTAGTGTTGACACATCCTTTATACCTGCCTTGGTTCCTATATCCCAATAAGTGTTCATTACCTTGAGAAGTATAGGATATAGTATCCTTAGACTTTAGAGCTGCACACTCTCTTCTTCCCCTTGGATGACTTTGACTTGAGCTAGTGTAGCCATACACACTACTTCGACTAAGGTGAGGATTAGCACAAGAGTAAGAATACGAATCTTCACAAGCCCTAGGGACATGCTCCTCATACTTCTTATAGAATAGACTATGATACTCACCTTACCTTCATCATGGGAGTGGAAAGTGTAACATGTTCCGGCTTCATCATAGGAACCATCATAAGACCTTTCACATGCTCTCTCATAATCATAGGAGCTTCCACAAGAGCCTTTTTCCTTTCTATCTTCACCATAAGCGTTGTGTTCAACATTTCTCTCATATTCTATTTTGGAATAGTAGCTCTCATTATCATTCGGCTCTTAATCATGGCTATCATCATAGCCCCCATAATCACCATTATCCTCACACCCATAGCCCTCATCATCACAATCGTAATCTCCCATATCATAGTCACATGGGTCAGAGGCTATTGAGGACATGCTTCCTTATAACTCCGCATACCTATAAAGTGACAACTCACAAAAACAACAAACAACGTTAGCCTTAGTAAAATGAACTCACAATCGCTCGTGTTTACACACATTTGATTGCCTCTCAATTGGTGCAACTAATGTTGACAATTGTTTGTACTTGGTCGATCACAAGGTACCAATTTTACTCTTGATCGGAATGGATTTTTGTATAAAGAAAGACGGACGACTCGATTAAAGCAAATGTATTTGAATCAAGGAGTTATCTACGAAGTAAAATGAATAAAAGCACAAAAAGAAAAGGCACTAACAAAGAAGTAAATTCAAGAATCAATAGTCAATAAGTAGAGTAATTACGAGTTGAAAATTAGTTAAGGATTCTTGACAACGAACGAGAATCAAAAGAAAGAAACTAGAATTAGAACCTGAGATGAAAACGGTCATAAGACGAGTTTCCCATCGCCAAATGGCCTATTCTCTTCACCAAACGTGCAGTTCAGCTCGCCAACTTGAAGATTAACTCACCAAACTTCACAATACGCTACGTCAACTCGGCGATCTGGGTGGAAGTTCGGCGATGCGCCGAGTGGATTCAGCGACCAAGGCTTAGCTCGTAGAATTTTCCAGTGTCTTCACCAAAATGAGGTCCAACTCGGTGATCTAGCTGCCCAAAGGGTGAGGCGCCAAGTGGAATGGGCGATCCAAGTCGGGATTCACCCAAATTCCTCAAGCTGCAACTGCAAGGCTTCGAAACTTAACCTTGGTGGTCACCCCCTCTTCATTGGCCTTTAGTATTTATTCTTTTTGGTAAATTCTCTTTTTACAAACACTTCAACACTTTCTCTTTCTTCCTTTGGAATCAAACACTTCCTTTTTCAAATATTCATTTCTTGAAGATTTGAATGTTCTTCAAGAACTTCAACAACACTATGAAGACCCAAAATAAAACCCCAAAGATTTTTAGCTCGAAATTTCATGAAACTTTAGGTGAATGCTCTCCTTGATATAGGGAACAAGCCCCAATACTTTTTAGCACTCAATTCCTTGCCAAAACTTCCAGATTTCAAAACCACTTTGTCTTCTTCAAAGCTTTTTCAACCTCTAATGGTGGTTTCTTCAAAAGTGAACCAAAACCTTTCTAATCTCAGCCCTAGACTAGAATAAGGGTAGGGAAGACTAATCTAACCTTGGAAACACCAAAGAAGACTCAAATCAACAAGACCCATTTCTGAAATTTCTCAAAAACGTATTTGAACAGATTTTTTTGTAACAAACCTAAGACTAGATTCGTAGGAATGAAACTAATCCTTGCTCTGATACCAAATGATATGATTCTCACAAGAAGAATCACAAATAAACAACAGAAAACAAGAAAGATCGAAGAAGAGACACAAGATAAGAAACAATTGGCAACTAAAAGATGTATTGAATCCAATAACCTCCTTTTTCGATCCTAACAAGCACCAAATACAGATAAATAGATAGATACAACAAGAGGAAACAAAGAGCAACCTAAGGGTATGTTAAACCCAAAGACCTCACCTCATTAATCTAACAAGAAACACCTAACTCTTACGAAGACCTCAAGGGAGTCGATATCCCAAGCAACACCCGTTTCTAAACACAAAAGCTTTACCAAGCTTTCAAACACTCACACAAGGAGTTTAGGTTTACAACCACAATATTAAAAATCAGTCTACCCTAAAATGAATCCCTAAAGGCCTATTTATAGTTTTAAGCATTATTACATAAATGGGCCCAAAAGTGACCCGAAATGGCCAAAGGGTGAGCTAAGTCGGGCTCGCCCAATCCTCTTGGCAAGTCGCTGATCAGTCAGCGATCTGAGCTTCACCTTGACTCCCATCCTTGATTAATACTGTAACTTTTGGCGATCTTGGGATCCATTGGGTGATGAGTTGAATACTCTCTATGCTCGCCGAATGAGCAGCCTGGCTTTGTATCTCCTTGGGCCATTAGGCAATCTGGTAGTCATCGCCCAAGCCATTGGGCGATGCGCCAAGTGGACATGCTCGCCCAAAGTGATAGTTTTGCCAACCGTCTTTCCTCTACGCTCCAAGCTAACCTCTATCCTCGAGAACGATCCATCAATATGTTGAAGTTCGAGAATGGATGGTTTCAAGGCAATCCATATTGCATCAAAAGACGTATCGTCAGTGAGGTTATATAGATAAATCAATTTCTGAAGAGGCTATGTGGGAGGCTGAAGAGGATATATAGATGAGATACCCAGAGTTGTTCATTCTTTAGAAAGACAATGCTGGAGGTAATATTCCTTATCTTGTTTCAGATTCATCCTCTATTCTTTATGTTTGAGTGTTTTAGTATATACACTCATATTCATGCCTCTTATTTTCTTATATGTGGTTGTGACCTTGTTAGAGAGAATAAGTTGATAAAAAGTGAGCTTGAGTTAGCTACTCTATATTAATAATCATTTGAGGACGAATGATCCCAAATGGGAGATATTGTAACGCCTCACAACTCCAAAGTAAAGATTTGAACAATCCTTCGTATTCATATAGGTCCGAACACAATGATTTTTTAAGTTTTAAATGTATGTAATGTACCTTACGAAGTGTCTCAGGTGTAGTTTAGGATTGTAAGGTACATCAACAACTAAGACAAGTTCTAAACATTTATATCGGCTAAATTTTCACATGAGTTCATAAAATGGTCAACTTCAAACTACCGTATCTGTTAGAATATAAAGTGTTAGGTAACCCATAACAATTAAAATTAAAGATATATGAGTCTTGTTTACACCGCCGTCAAGTTAGCGTCAATCAAAGTTTTGAGTAAAATGTTATGATTGATTTACTAAAGATGCTCTAACGTGGTAAATGTTCCGCAATGGCTCTGCGATATGGAGATAAAACAAACTTTTCTATCCATTCGAATTAAATTTCGTCCTCTATTTATTTTTTAAGGGTATTTTATCCTAAAAACACTTGGGAAGTTATTTATGTGACCTAAAACGTATAAGAAATCAGTTTTTCATAATTAAATCTTCTCATTCACTTCTAAAATTCTATGCTCAAGAACTTCAAGAAACATCAAGGCTAGGGTTCATCTTTCAAGATTCTCCATCAGGCTTCCCTACTAAGGTATGTAAGACTTAAATGAGGAATTCCTTTCATCCTCATGTTGAATATTTCTCAATCTTCATGAAGTTAATTTTTTAATTAGGGTTGTTAAATCTCATTAGAATTTCTCACATTTATGACCAAATTTCATGATTTCCTAGATTATTTATTCATGATATGTATTCTTGATTATTGTACTCTTTTTTTTTCTTTATACTTAGTAAGTTCTTTCATTTTCATTCTTATGATATATTGACATGATATTGTTATGATTTCATGAAGCCTTTATGCTATTACAAAAATTATTTTTGAATATCTATGAGCTATGTAAGTTCTAGGAGACTTTCTCATGATTTAAGTTATTAGCATGATTTTGAAAGATATATTTTAGAAAGTTTGAGCTCTGTCTCAACATTTATTCAGACAGATAGTTTATCAAATTATGAGCATTTCATATAACTATATTATTTTGGGAGTATTATTTAGCACTAAGAGGATGCATGTTTAGAAAATTCAAGTCCCATAACTACATGCCACTGTAGGATTTGAGTATGCTGCTTTGACAATCAACTCCTTTAGCTTTTTGAAGCTCAGTTAGTGTATCCACATTAGACAGATATGTTTTTATACCCTGGAAAGGTATAGGCCAGCCCACCCAACTAGGATTTTAAGTTGGACATCATCACCTCACATGGTGTTTATCGGTTGTACGAAACTCTCTAATAAAGCTACTATTAATTTTATGCGCTTGTATAATCATTAAGATCTTATTAGATATGACATTCATACATTGGTTTTGAAATGCCTTTCATTTATACTATGATACTTTATGATTGTGTTGGTTTCATCTTCCATATTCATTACATTCCACGTACTGATCGTATATTTTTTTTGCGTTGCATCCTCTTATGATGTAGATTCATGCATTCGCTTTCAGACTCATGGCTATACAGGTTGCAGTATTCCAATCAGCAATTGGTGAGTCGTTCTCATTTGAGGACTTTATGAAGTATCTATTAGTTAGACATTTTACTAGAGATAATATGTATTTTAAGGCAGCTAGGGCGTATGTCCTGGTAAACTTTTTTCTGCATTCGAGCGAGTAGAGGCTTATATTTAGACATAAATTGTTCAATCTCATAGATCTTTTGATTATTCTGATCAGACTTATATTATGTATATGTTTCAGTTAAATGACTTTCATCTTCTGCTCGCATTTCATAAAACGTCAGATCAGTTCATTAGTAGAATGTCAGTAAGGGTTGAGTCATTCATTATCTTAAGTTTTGGTAACACATAGGGTGTAGACTCTAGTCGTGACAATAATTAAATACCTAATCGATTATTATTTTTGAATGACTTATATTGTATCAGATGGTAGCGATCCAAATTACCAAAAGTTACAAAATGTTGTAAGAAACAATTAGTGGGTAATTTCAAAAGATGTTCTCCTCATTGATTAAAAAAACTCTCTTTTTTTCTTTATGATAATTATCCCTCTAATAGCTATAAAGAGATAGGGATAAAAAAAGAAAATGAATTGAGCTTGCACGCATGAAGAAGTATGGCAATTTTCAAGGCTTGATCTAAACTACCGCTTGAAATATTACTTTTTCAATTTTATTTCCCTTATGAAACTATATAAAATAAAATAAAAATAGCATAGAGAAGACTTCTTATTGCTTTTAGCCTTTTAATATTCACCGATTCTTTACCATGAGGGAAACTCCTTTATTTAGAAAGGAGAATTAACTTGACCCCAAAGTTAGGATTCCTAACTTTTCTCCAAAGAAACCTATATAATGGACATTTATTATAATAAAAATATATATTAGAACACACCCCCTTGAAAGTCTATATAATAGATTATTCTTCTTGTTAAAACCTTACTAGATAAAATTCAGTGAAAATATTCTAGTAAAGGAAAAAGAGAACACATATTTAATAATACACATCTTGAATGTCTCATTAAAAACCTTACAAGAAAACCACATTGGAATAAAATCTTGTGAGGAAAAAAGAGTACATCTTGTACAACATATGAGAACATCGATCCAAAGACTTGAATCTTTGCATCTGATCAATTTTGTGTACTATCTTCTTGAAAGTTGAAGTTGGTCTAGACTTGGAGAATAAATCAAGCACATTGTCACTAGAACGAATTTGTTGCACGTTGATATCACCATTTTTTTTTAACTCGTATGTTTAGAAAAGCTTTGGAAAAATATGTTTCATTCTACCTCTATTTATGAATCTTTCCTTCAACTGTGTTGTGCATGTTGCATTATATTCATATAAAATTATGGGTACTTTGTCATATTTGAAATATTTTTCAGCAATAATTTATTGTGTTTTGAAAACCCTTCAAGAGTTTTCATTCAAGTTATCTACTTGCATAACAATATAAAATATTCTTGATTGATTTAATTCATATTAGGATTATAAAAAAAGTTTTTCAAAAATTTGTATATGCTTCATACATTTTGAATCCTTCAGCAATTTTTATATCAATTTTGTCAAGTGACCATATACAATATTAAATGTATGACATCTTCTAGTATCTATACTACAAGTCAAATAAGTATTACTCTTGCCTTAGATGTATTATTCTACTTGATAAACATTACTACATTATCATGCTTTAATAGACTGTAGAATTCACGTCCTTATAATATTCTAAAATATTGCCCTATATTGTATTAAAGATATTATCAACAAGATATCATTTTGCTTTGATTTTCAGTGCCACATAACTTATTCAGATCTCATTACTTTTATTATTTTTCTTAGGTACTAAGCCTCTCATAAGGTTTCATGAAGTATTATAGCGTAGGCTCTTCAAGAGCACATTGCCTCCTTATATTGATTATGATTTTTTGCTCCTTCCTCTTTTTAAGGATTATTTTACTTAATTTGGAAGCATTGATCTATCATACTTTATGCATGTCGTAGACTCTATCCTTCAAGAACATTCAATAAAAGTATTTAGAGCTAAACATGAAATCATTTTTGGATAAGAAAATGCTCCAAGAATTTGTCTTGACTTATCTTTTAAGTGAAAATTATTTTAATGATAGTTCACAATATATTTCTTAGTTGTTTGTTATCTCCCTCTTATTTTAGGAAAACTAACATATGTATCTTAATATACTTTAAAGTATCCATCTTTGCAAATCATGGTATATTCATAATCATATACCACACATAAAAAATTATTAGATGAAAAATATTTTATTTCTAACCCTGAATAAATTGAGGAGAAAATTAATTGATAAAAATTTATTGATTTGATGTATACAATTACTTTTGTTATGCAATATACCATATTTTAGACCAACATATGAACTTTTGTTCTCATAAGCAATAGTTTTGCAATTTATTTGAGGAATATAACTTTGATATTAATCAACATTATCAAGAGAAATTGTCTTGATTATATAATCTTAAAGTTATGCTTTTAATTTAATTATTTTGCACAAATAATTTTCTCAATGTCAGACTGCAATTTGACAATAAACACATATATGATTGTATTATAAATACATATATTTATCATATCTTTAACAACTCGAATTCGAGAAAATAGAAAAATGCAGCTATCCTGAATCTGGTGTCAGAACTAATGGAAGCCACCGACAGTCTTTAGGTGGGGTCCCATGGTTCAGTCCCAGATTTAGAGAAAATTTGGGATCTAAAGGTGACACCTACGGCCGTGAACCATGGTCAGTTGATTAACCCACAGACTGTAGGTTGGTTCCATCGTTGGGGTCCAAAGAATGGTCTCTGATCCCACCCACGATCGACCAGTATGGTCCGTGGTTGGACCTACAGACCATAGGTAAGCGTCAGCAACTATTTAGAGGAAAATAGTTGTTGGATCAACTTCAAACGGTCATATTTTTTAGCATAGAGTGAATTAGGGTGCCTATGACCTATCAAATTAAATATAATTGAATTCTCTTTCCAACACCATCGAGTTTTTTAATATCCAAGCTCTGAGCATGAAACACGACCCTAGACGACGCTCGGTAGTCCAAATGACGATCCGCCAGTCCCATCGTGGATGCCCTTTGTCAACATTTAAGTTAGGATCGTTTTGGTCTTTCCAATGTGTTGGGTCCCTTAAACTACATCATTTGATGCTTAAACTATGCTGTTTTACTTAGTCTAAGCCTAACAACCTAGTTAGAATTACCTAGAACCCCCATTCTCCAAAAATCATTGAAATTAGAACGAAAAGAAAAGAAAGAGGTGCCAGTTTCTTTCAATAACAAGCAGCAGTGTATTTGACCAGGCGTTCAACATTTATATCAGTATACAGTTCAGCATGTTAGCTTCATGATTAGTACTTGGTCATTGCATTCGGCTTATCTTTTCAGTTATGTTTTAGTATTTATATTCTTGCTCAGATTATGTCATTGCTCAGTTAAGCTTTGTTCGGCTCATATATATTTGTTTAGATTAGTATCTATATCATGCATGGTCAGTACATTCCAAGTACTGACGCATACTCTGCGTTACATCCGTTTATGATGTAGGTTCATGTACTCAGCATCTAGATCACACTTAAATCATTCTCGGTCCGAATTCATCATTTTCAATTATGAGTCCTCATATTCTAAGGACAATAGACATGCTTTCATTTTAGTCATTATTTTTTTTTCGTTTTAGTTTTGTTAGAGTTACCTGGGGGGCATGTCCAAGCAACTCAACTCAGTTAAAGGCTTTTCAGACATAGTAGTATATTCATCTTGAGTTGTTAAGTGGTTTTTCAGTTATCACTAAACTCTTAGTTTATTTCACTTATATTCAGACTATTTGGGTTTTTCCGTATTTTCAGATATCCACTGTTTAGCTTCCACATAGTACATGTTTTACTTAGCTATTTTCAATATGTTCATGATAATCTAGATTCTGGGTTAGCTTGGGGTCACTCGTGATCCTAGATACTGTGTGATAGCTTCGGAGTGTGACAATATCACATGACATGTGAAAGGGTCAATATTAAACTTTTATAGTTTCCTAAATTTAGAGATATAGTCACAACTCAGTTGATCCAATAAACTTATGATGATAATAAGTTGCATGAAGAATTATCAAATAATCTTCTAGTTCTTCAATATATATTGAATACTTAATATGTACATCGTCATGATGACCAAATCTTTCGTGCCAACAAATAAAATATTTGTACTAGTAAACTTCAAATTTATCCTGACATGTGCCATTTGCTTTAGTAAATTTCTAATTTACTGTTACATGAATAAATTTCAGATTCATTTCCTTTCAATTACTCTACCAAGGTGAGGCGTGATCCCATCACGATAAAGTGCACATCTGTATTGATAAGCTTTATTGTATATTATCACATTCACTTCATGGAATGGATTTATATTTTTAGTATTTACTAAAAGTTATCATTCTTCATGAATGGAACACAATAATCTGAGCATATCAAATTATGATAGTTTAGTACCTCATTCCAGGTTTGTTAGTAATTTGTATTTCTAAGATACTTAAAACAATAATTTTGCACTACTTCGTATAAAATAATAAAATTTAAAACATATTTTCAAAACAAGAAGATTAAAATCAATAAAGAAAATAAAATTTGTGACCAATTAGAAACAGTGTAAATGAAAAAAATCAAGCCCATAGAATGCATAGTATGTCCTTAAGGAAATTATTACCCTCAAGTACTCGAGGGTAATGAAATATATCCTCTCGGGATAGAATAATGTTAGTCTACAGTTTATTGGTACCAACAATAATAGTGTCAATGAATCACTCAACAAAAGCAAAGTACACTAAATTTATTTGTGTAGTAGAAGAAGAAGTTCAGAAAATTTGTAGTTAAAAGTCTAGACTTTACATAGTCAATAGTGATAATTCTACAAAAGAGTGGTTATCCCACGGTATTATGTCTTCATCATAGATGACGAGAATTTCTATTGTGCATAACACCCCTTACTCTATCTTTTGTTGTTTGACTATCACAATGTATGCATATAGGTCCTAGAGGTTTGGGTCAAAATGAAATATCTTCTATAAAATTTTGGAGTCATTCACCTTCTTCATCGTCCTTATCTAAAGCGATAAATTCATATTTCATTGTATAGAGAATAATATATGTCTGTTGGATGATTTTCAAGAGATTATTCCTCCATCAAGGATAAATACATATCCACTTGTGGATTTTATTTTATTTGATCCTATGATTCAGTTTGCATAATTATATATTTGAATCACCGTGGAATAGTTGTTATAATGCAAAGTATAGTGTTGTATATATTTCATATATCCCAAAACTTATTTCGTTTTCATCCACTAAGTTTGATTGGGATAACTTGTGAATCGACTCAATTCGCTAATAGCACATGCTATATTTGGTTGCTATAACTCGTGATACACATCAAAATTCCCAACACTCTTGCATAATCTACTTATGAATTACTTTCACCTTAATTCTTTTGAAATGTGAAGCTCGCGTCAATTGAAGTCTTGACAATATTGAAATTCAAATACTTGAACTTGTCAAGTACTCTTTCAATATGATGATAGTATGATAATGCTAGACCATTTAGAGTTTTATAAATTATGACTTCTAAGAACAAATTAGCAACTCTGAAGTCTTTCATATAAAATTTACTAGCTAGCATGCACTTAGTAGCATTTATATCAGCAATATTATTACTCATTAACAATATGTCATCAACATATAAACAAATAATGAATTTATGGATTGGAGTATTTTAATTTAAAAGCATTTGTCACACTTGTTGATCTTAAATATTTTTGTCAACATTGCTTGGTCAAATTTAGCATGTCATTATTTAAGTACTTGTCTTAGTCCATAAATCGACTTAACAAGTTTGCATAATTTATCTTTTTTATCAGTAACCTAAATCCCTCAAGTTGTTTCACGTAAATCTCTCCCTACAATTCTCCAATTAAGAAAGGTTGTTTTAATATCCATTTGATGAACCATTTATTACTCTTTTACTTATTTGAAAGTAGATGTAGGGTGTGAGGATGAACTAGTCCTACACTATGATAGACTTACATATCTGGAAGAACAAAGTTCTTGCCAAAATTGATGGAAACTTGAAGAATACTAAAAAAACCCTACCTCTTTATACTCTTGTAACCGTGCTCTAATTCTTCTAAGTGTTAATGAACATAGAGAAGGTGTTTAAGACTGAATAAGCCCTTAACTAGGCATAAATGGGTTGGAGTTTAGGATTAGATGGAATGGGAAAAGTCTTGAATAACAGTCATGCCCCGGGCCTACACCCTGGGCGGGACTGATACTCGAAGACCATTGTTGGCCCTAAGCGAACCCTTAGCCTAGCTTACTTAACTTAGCAGAAGACTTAAACTCAACAAAGGTAAGTTCATATAATAAACTGGAATGCTATAAAGGAACATTCAACTGGCCATTAAGGCAAACTCAAGTCTCAACATGGAATAATGACAATAAAAAGACTAAATAACTAACATCTGAATGTCTATGAAGCCTCTAATAACAACTGAGATGGATGTTAGGACAAACCCCACAACATCCTAATGAACTAAACTAGAAAACAATGAAATGGATCCTCCAAAATGCAAGGAGGCTCACCAACAGACTCTGAACTACTCACTGGATCAACGATGCACCAGAATGTCAATCATAATTACCTGTGTCTACATCATAAGACGATGCAGGCCAACTGGCATCAGTACATTGAATGTACAAGTATGTGAGTTGGAAAGCTAAAAATAACATAGGCTTGAAAAGGATCTGAAAGAAACACTTACCTTGGCTTTTCTCAACTCATGAATACTTAACTTAACTCATGTCATTATAAAACTTTTTAAGACAAGTGCATTATAAAGAAAAAGAAAATTGTTTAAAACATGTTATCAACTCATATTCACAAAATCATAAAATCATAAAAACTATCATGATCCCTCTCAAAGTCTACTTGTGTAATGCATGAATGAAGTTCCATACCCCCATCCATACTAAGCAGAACCCCTTGAGGAACCATGCAATTACTGATGTGGGAGTTTCTTTAACCGACAACCAACACTTAAGAACTATGGTGATGATACAACGTTATTAGCCCCACGCTGCCCAGGCCATCCAATACCTTGCCGTGGTATAGGACCTGAACTACTAGTGGATCCACTAATCTATGTGAAAAGGATTCATCTAAAAAGTATGACCCTTTTCTACCCATGATGGCAACATGGTTTATGGAGACTTGAGTTAATGTGAACTCGCATCCCTATATCAGTGCTCAATACTACTCCCAAAAATATCATATTAGCTTTTATTTATAAAAACATACTTCTTCTGTGATTTGAGATTCGTGCTTAAAAACTTAGCTCAAAGGCTATCTTGGAAATCAAAGTTTCCCCTCTTGCTTAATTATGAAAATTTACTCTTTTCTGAAAACTAACTTGGAGGCTCTTTGGAAATCGAGGTTTCTTTTCTTGTTTAAATGTGACAACATTTTAAACTCTTTGGGAATACATAGTCCCCATATACTTTTGAAGAAATGAACTTCAAGCTTTACTCTTTACTGAATTCAAAACTTAAGTCTTAAAACAAAGTTAAAAAGTTTGTAAAAGACTTATGAAAACTTGAAATGAACTTCTCTTACTTGACTTTTGACTTTGATCTTAACTGCTATTGACTTGACTCTTAACTTATTCTTGCATTGAATTATGGATTCAAGGATTATGGTTGGTGTTTGGAAATATCTCATGTTATTTAGGAATGATTTTAGATAGCTAAACATGAGAAAAGATCGAAAATCAAGATTTGAAGGTGGGTCCGTGACGCAGAGGCATAATTAAATTTTGGTTCCGAAAATGTCTATTGAGACAGAACACCTCGTGTAGGCTCTGCGACGCAGAGCAAAATTTTTCAATTCTGGGAATAGGTCGCGCGACGCGCTTCGATACTCAAATTTTGTCTGATGAAATTTCTTCTTCGTTTTCCAGCCCCAAATCACCCAACCTCCATTATTTTTCTCAAATTACCTTTAGATACAGATACCCAACAAATATACCTAAGAACCTAACTCGAAATGACTCTATAATGTGATGTAACGAACTCAGAAACTTCTCAATTCATCCCAATTCAAGAACAACATTAAAATTCAAGAATTCATGTCAAAAACATCAACTTTCAAACTCTTTTAGGACGAATTTTACTCAACTAAACATGTTTAGCTCGTGGGTGAATGAACCCATCGCTATGACAGACTCAGATACCTTGTAGGGATCACCCCCGACGAAATTCACAAGCTAAACTCGACGAACTTGACGATTTCCTTGCTGCTCCTTCTCTTTTCTCCTCTTTTTCTTCTTCTCTAAAACCCTAACTCTTTTCCAAAAGCGTAAAACTGACAAGGTTCAGTTTAGACCCTTAATTAATTTGGTAAAATGAATTTAATTTATTGGATAAGGAAAAGACTGAAAAACCCTTCAAAAATCTGGATTGAACATTTCCTTATTTGAACAGCCCAACTTCCAATGGGCGTATCTCACTCATACGAACTCGGATTCACACAATCTTGGCTATGTTGGAAAGATCGTTCCAAAACCTTTCCAACCATTTCTAGAAATACATCTAACTCACCTGAGCTAGGAGTTATGGTCGTTTTAAGTTGATCAAAAACTCAATTTAACTTAAAATTTTCCAGATTTCCTTATACTTTCCAAAAATAACTATTTCCAAATTTTAAACTTCCTTCTAGTTCTTTCTAGTTGCGAGATGTTACAATATCTCCCCCTTGGAAACATTCATCATCGAATGAGATTACTCTTACCAAGCTAAGGGTGTCACATCAAACATACAGTTTAAACACCCAACAAGCACCATGCAATTTCGACATGCCAACTTAATATCAATGCCAAGAAAAGGATTAGTACCTTAATTTGGAACTTCTTCGGCTTCGAAGAGAGGTGGGTATCTCTTCTTCCTATCCTCTTTAGCTTCTCAAGTAGCTTCTGTACAAACTTATTCCTCCACAGAACTTTGACTTGATTCTACTTCCTTAGTCCTCAACTTGCGAACTTGGCGATCTAGAATCTGAATCGGAACCTCCTCATAAGATAAGTTATCCTTGATACCATTATCCTCAGTTGATATGATAAGTGAAGTATCTATCATGCACTTCTTCAACATGGAGATTTGGAACACCGGATGGACTGCTGCTAACTCTGGTGGTAGCTCTAACTCATAAGCTACATTGCCAATCCGCTTGGATATTCTATAAGGATCAATATACCGGGGACTGAGCTTCCCCTTCTTACCAAATCTCATAACACCCTTCATGGGTGAAACTTTCAAGTAACTCAATCATCTACCATTTGTACACAAAACCTACCTTGATATCTTAATACACCATCTCCCCCTATTCAAAAGCCAGCACTTTTTGCTTATGAACATTTGCCTTTAATTCAAGCAAGATAGGGTATTGTTCTTTCTCGCCTTTTATTTTTGGTATTAATGATGATTCAGACCTATTCATCACCACTACTCCTCCTTCTGTGGAATCCATTAATCGAACTCCTAATCATGCAAGTCTATGCACCTCTTGTGCTAACTCCTTCTTACCTTCCTCAAAATGGGTGGTACTACCCATAGACAACCTTCTTTGCCTGAGATTAAGCTCTTTCTGTTCAATGACTCTTGTGATCGGTGAACACATCCAAATGAACACCATAAAGCTAATGGCTCCATATTTTCAAAGCAAATACAATAATAGCCAACTCTAAGTCATGGGTTGGGTAGTTATTCTCATGAACTTTCAACTGTCTGGAGGCATAAGCTATAACTTTACCATTCTGCATTAAAACACAACCCAAACCAACTCTAAATGCATCACAGTACACCACAAAACCTTGAGGACCTTCTGGTAAAGTTAAATTTGGGGCAGTAGTCAACCTCTTTCTCAATTCTTGAAAGCCTTTCTCACAAGCTTCAGACCATTGAAACTTCACTGTCTTCTAAGTCAACTTGGTCAAAAGAGACAAAATAGATGAGAACCCGTCAATGAACCTTCTATAATAGTCAGCTAACCCTAAGAAATACCTAATATCAGTTGGAGATGTGGGTCTAGGCCAATTATGCACAATCTCTATTTTCTAAGTATCAACTCTAATTCCCTCTCTAGACACAATGTGGCCTAGGAATGCCATAGATTCAAGCCAAAACTCACACTTAGAGAGCTTGGCATACAACTCTCTATCCTTTAAAGTCTGGAGAACTACTCTGAGATGACTAGCATGATCTTCTTTATTCCTTGAATGGATTAGTATGTCATCAATGAGGATGATAATAAACATATCTAAATAAGGTTTAAAAACTCTATCCATAAGGTCCATAAACGCTGCGGGTGGATTAGTCAAACCCAAGGACATGACCAAAACTCATAATAACCATATTTGGTTCTGAAAGTTGTCTTTGGAATGTCACATTCTCTTACTCTTAATTGATGATAGCCTGATCTAAGGTCAATTTTTGAGAAACGGGAAGCACCCTGAAGCTGATCAAAAAGATCATCAATTATCGAAAGAGGATACTTATTCTTGATGGTAATATTGTTAAACTTACGGTAATCTATACACATCCTAAGGGAACCATCTTTCTTTCTCACAACAAGACCAGAGCGCCCCAAGGTGAGAAACTTGGTCGAATGAAGCCCTTATCTAATAGATCCTTTAACTGCTCTTTCAACTCTTTCAACTTTGCTGGTGCCATTCTGTATGGCGGAATAGATATAGGACGAGTATCTGGAAGAATGTCTATACCGAAGTCTATTTCTCTCTTAGGAGGGACTCCGAGAAGATCATCAGAAAGACTTCTGGAAATTCTCGTACTACTGAAACTGACTGAATAGGAGGTATCTCAACACTAAAGTCATTACCTCGAACTAAGTGATAGACACATCCCTTAGAAACTAACTTTCTTGCCTTAAGGTACGAAATGAAACAACCCTTAGGCACTGCTGAACTGCTTTTCCACTCTAAGACTGGCTCATTTGGAAACTGAAACTTAACTACTCGAGTTCTACAATCAACTGAGGTATAACAGGCATGAAGCCAGTCCACACCAAGAAAGACATCAAAATCTACCATGTCTAACTCAACTAAATCAACCATGGTGTCTTTGTGATTGATGGAAATGACACAATCATGATAAACTCGCTCAGCCAGAATAGACTCCCCAACAAGTGTAGAAACATAAAAGGGTTCACACATTTTCTCAGGAATAACTTCAAAGTTCATAGCAACATATGGAGTTATAAAAGATAAACTCGCGCCTGGATCTAGCAAGGCATAAACAGTAAAGTCAAAGTCTTAAATCATACCAGTGACAAAATCTAGTGAATCCTCTTTCTCTTGGCGACTGTTGACAGCATACAAGTGGTTTATTCCTCCGCCAGTACCGAAAGTAGCTCCTCTTGGTGCAATTCTGTCTGGTGGAGCAACTGAAGAAGATTGGGCTCTATTGCCCCTATTACCATTTCCCTACTTGTTCTTTGGACAATCTCGCATTAAATACCTAGTCTGACCACACTTGAAACAACCAGTGAAGCCCTCACGACAAATACCTGAGTGGTTCCTACCACACTTAGCGCAGGTAGGAGGCTTACTACCCCTTTGCGCCACACTACCTTAAGAATAGGCAGACTTAGCTCTGGAATTCTAACCATTGTACTCACCTTTGTTCCTGGGTGCAGGTGCACTAGCAAATGATGGAGCAGGTCCCTTCTGTTTCTGTTGGAAGAAAGACCAATTTGCACTACTCTTTTGCTCCCTAAACTCGTTCCCTGATGTTTTAGCCCTCTTATTCTTAAACTCTTCTCTATCCTTTATCTTATCCTCCTCAACTTGTTGCACATGGATCATTAGCCTTGCTATGTCAATATCCCCTATCAACATTGCTACCTTGCCTTCCTTGCTTGACTGACAAGACAATCCAGCAACAAATAAACTAATCCTGCTCCTCATGTAAGCAACCATCTCCGGGGCATAGCGAGAAAGTTGTGCAAACCTCAGACTATACTCATGAACACTCATAGACTCTAGATTAAGGTGAGAAACTCTCTTATCTTTTCCTCTCATAACTTACGGGGAAAGAAACGTCCCATGAGTGCACTCTCAAACACAACCCAACATACTATTGGCGCATCCTCAGCCCTATTCTTTTTCCATTGGTCAAACCAGAATCTAGCGATACCCTTCAGTTGGTATGCAGCTAGTTCCACCCTCTCAGCATCAATAACATGTAATATCTCAAAAATTTTCTAAAGTACTTCAACAAAGTTCTCTGGATCCTCTGTGACACTTGAACCTATGAAGCTTGGTAGATTCATCCCTAAAAACTCAAGGATTCTTGAAGTATCAGCCACTTCCTATCGATTACTTCTCTGTCCAACTTGATGAGTCACAACTTGGCTTAACATCTGGATACTCTCACGGAATACAACATGGTTAACTTCCCCTTGAGGTTGCACTTCAGGTGCATTAGGTAACTCATGCTCCTCAACATTTCTCCTAGTTGGATGACCTGTGACTACTCTTCATGGAGGCATGATTATCTGAAACACGCGCAAGCACGAATTAGAGGGAAACCTTATAGAGATCAAACTTTAAAGCACGAAATGAGTGTGAAATAAGTGAGAAATTTTCCTAAATATTGCAGCCTCCTAATTATAGATGTGGAGTGCTTCACATCAATAATTAGGACTCTATAGACATGGTTTTATAGACTCCCTAGGACTCTTAAACTTTGTGCTATGATATCAAGTTTGTCACGCCCCGAGCCTCTGGGCGGGACTGGCACTCGAAGACCATTGCTGGCCCCAAGCGAACCCTTGGCCTGGCTTACTTAACTCAGCAAAAGACTTAAACTCAACAAAGGTAAGTTCATATAATAAACTAGAATGTTATAAAGGAACATTCAACTGGCCATTAAGGCAAACTCAAGTCTCAACATGGAATAATGACAGTGAAAAGACTAAAGAACTAACATTTGACTGTCTATGAAGTCTCTAATAACAACTTAGATGGATGTTGGGACAAACCCCACAACATCCTAATGAATTAAACTAGAAAACAATGAAATGGATCCTCCGGAATGCAAGAAGGCTCACTAATAGACTTTGAACTGCTCACTGGATCAACAATGCACCGGACTACCAATCCAAGTTACCTGTGTCTGCATCATAAGATGATGCAAGCCAACTGGCATCAGTACATTGAATGTATGAGTATGCGAGTTGGAAAGCTAAACATAACACAGGTTTGAAAAGGATCAGAAAGAAACACTTACCTTGGCTCTTCTCAACTCATGAATACTTAATTGAACTCATTTCATTATAAAACAGTTTAAGACAAGTGCAATATAATGAAAAAGAAAACTATTTAAAACATGTTGTCAACTCATAATCACAAAATCATAAAATCATAAAAACATATCATGATCCCTCTCAAAGTCTACTTGTGCAATGGATGAATTAAGTCTCATACCCCCATCCATACTAAGTAGAACCCCTTGAGGAACCATGCAATTACTAATGTGGGAGTTTCTCTAACCGACAACCAACACTTAAGAACTATAATGATGATACAGCGTTATTAGCCCCACGCTGCTCGGGCCATCCTATACCTTGCCGTGGTATAGGACCTGAACTATTAAGTGGATCCACTAGTCTATGCGAAAAGGATTTATCTAAAAAGTAAGACCCTTTTCTACCCGTGATGGCTACATGGTTTATGGAGACTTGAGTTAATGTGAACTCGTATCCCTATATCGGTGCTCAATACTACTCCCAAAAATATAATATTAGCTTTTATGTATAAAAACATACTTCTTCTGTGATTTGAGATTAGTGCTCAAAAACTTAGCTCAAAGGCTATCTTGGAAATGAAAGTTTCCCCTCCTGCTTAATTATGAAAGCATTTACTCTTTTCTGAAAACAAACTTGAAGGCTCTTTGAAAATTGAGGTTTCCTTTCTTGTTTAAATGTGAAAACATTTTAAACTCTTTGGGAATACATAGTCCCCATATACTTTTGAAGAAATGAACTTCAAGCTTTACTCTTTACTGAATTCAAAATTTAAGTCTTAAAACAAAGTTAAAAAGTTTGTAAAAGACTTATGAAAACTTGAAATGAACTTCTCTTACTTGACTCTTGATTTCTCTTGACTTTGATCTTAACTGCTCTTGACTTAACTCTTAACTTATTCTTGAATTGAATTATGGATTCAAGAATTATGATTGGTGTTTGGAAAGATCTCATATTGTTTAGGAATGATTTTAGATAGCTAAACATGGAAAAAGACCGAAAATCAAGTCCGCGACGCGGAGGCATAATTAAATTTTGGTTCCAAAAATGTCTTTTGAGGTAGAATGCCTCGTTTCAGCTCTACGAAGTGGAGCAGAATTTTTCAATTTTGGGATCAGGTTGCGCAACGCACTCCCATACTCAAATTTCATCTGACAAAATTTCTACTTCATTTTCAAGCCCCAAATCACCCAACCTCAGTTCTTTTTCTCAAATTACCTTTAGATACAAATACCCAGCAAATATACATAACAACCTAACTCGAAACAACTCTATAATGCGACGTAATGAACTCAGAAACTTCTCAATTCATCCCAATTCAAGAACAACATTCAAATTCAAGAATTCATGTCAAAAAATATCAACTTTCAAACTCTTTTAGGACGAGTTTAGCTGAACTAAACATGTTTGGTGCACGGGTAAATGAACTCAACGTTATGAGAGACTCACATACCTTGTAGGGATCACCCCCCGATGAAATCCACAAGCTAAACTCAACGAACTTGACGATTTCCTTGCTTCTCCTTCTCTTTTCTCCTCTTCTTTCCTCTTCTCTAAAACCCTAACTCTTTTCCAAAAGCATAAAACTGACAAGGTTCAATTTAGACCCTTAATTAATTCACTAAAACGAATTTAATTAATTGGATAAGGAAAAGACTAAAATACCCTTCAAAAATTCGGATTGGACATTTCCTTATTTGAATAGCCCAACTTCCAATGGGCGTATCTCACTCATACGAACTCAGATTTGCACAATCTTGGCGGTGTTGGAAAGATCGTTCCAAAAGATTTCCAACCATATCTGGAAATACATCTAACTCATTCTGAGCTAGGAGTTATGGTCGTTTGAAGTTGACAAAAAACTCTAACTTAAAATTTTCTAGATTTCCTTATACTATAAAAAAATAACTATTTCCAGATTTTAAACTTCCTTCTAGTTCTTTGTAGTTGCAAGATGTTACAATAACTTTCATTAAAAACTGCCGACGTTGTTTACTGTTCTGACCTACGACTAGTACTAGTCAACTATAAAACCACTTTTTGGGGCTTTAAAATTTGGAAAATTCCTACGATCATTCCTATGGCCCGTAGACCTTTCTATGGTCTGTAGGACACTCCTGTAGAAATTAACTCCAAACTCTAAAATTTAACTAAGTCTGGATCACTTCTACAGAATCCATCTATGGCCTGTCAATTATCCTACGGTCCATAGGACCCAATCGTAGACCTCAACTTTCAACTCCAAAGTTTCACCAAGCTTTAAACAACTCTACGACCACTTTCTATAGCCCGTAGTACATTGTACGACCCATCCTGCACATTCGTGAACTTAACTTCAGAAACTCAAATTTCCTTGACTCAACATGGTTCCTTTTGTTCTCTTCTACAGTCCATAGGTCGGTCCCGTAGACCAGTTCTCTACCATATTTTCCTAAAACTTTTCCTATCCAAGTTTTGGGGTGTTACAATATCTCCCCCTTGGGAACATCTTCCCTCGAATATGATCATACTAAGCATAAAAAGGGTGGGTAAATTTCTAAGAACCCTAAAAAAAAGCATAAACAAACAACATAACAAAACATATCAAATTGAAAGAGTACTTTACAAAGAGTTAGTACCTTAGGCTAGGACTGAGTTGGAGGAAAAAAGATTAGGATATTTAATCTTCATATCCTCCTCAGCCTCCCAAGTTGCCTTCTCAACAAACTGATTTCTCTATAAGACCTTGACTGATGCAACCTCTTTGGTTCTCAACTTGCGAACCAGACGATCAAGAATCTGAACATGAATCTCCTCATAAGATAGGTTGTCCTTCATATCAATTCTTGGTAGGCACAATAAGTGAAGGATAACCTAATGAGTCGGGAATTTTGACTCATTTAGGGCTTAATATTCAGGGATTTAGTGTCCTCAATTCCTATTTTATGCTCATAACTGATGTTAAAATGTTAATATGCAATAATGAAGGCAAAAGGGAAAGGCAAGGACATTATGAGGCAAAAAGGAGTGAAAAACCTGAAAAAGTTGAATGAAAGGAAAGCTGGTACTCACCAAAGCCACTCGGTGGCACGCCAAGTGGACCTTCACCTCTCCTAAAATTCCACCATGCCAGCCCTTGGACAATACCAACTTGGCGAGCAAAGGAGTAGTTCGGCGACACGCCGAAGGGATTAGTGATGCCGACCCAGCTCGTTGAAGATTATAGAATCATTAGGTGAAAAGCTATGCCAAAAAGGCGAGAAAAAGAGCACTCAGCGCATCGCCGATCAGGTCGACGAGCCCGACTTACTTCACTGAGCTGACTCCGTGCTGAAATTTTGAGAATATATAACTGCAATTTTCAAAAGAAGAGAAGAGCTAGAAAAAGTTCCCACATTGTTCACTGTTGGGTTTTTGAATGTTTACATTCTAGAACATTGTTTTTACATTTTTGAGCAAGGATTTAGATACTGTGAGATTTTTAGCTTTAATTTGAGTATTTGGAGGCTTGTGGATCTTTACCTAATAGGATGGAAAACTTTGTTGGTAACGATTTCTTATTTTTTACTACGTTTGGCTAAAACCCACATTTTTAGGGGTGTGATTATGTAGTTTATTACATTAATTAGCTAATGGGTGTTGTTAGTTACTAATTTTATTGTTATTTTGAAGTGGGTTCAATTAATAGTTTGTGTTTTAATTGAGGAATTGTAGTTCCAAATTCAATTCTAGCTTAGTATTCTATACTTGCTTGAGAAAGAAGTGTTAGAGTCGAATTGTTAGTTGATGATTACAAATCTATCTTGAAAAAGATGGATTGATTAACGTTATGGGTTGTTAAATTATGTTGTGCCTGTTGAGGTTCGAAAGAACTCACTTGATTCGCAATAGCTGATTGAGAAATGACTATTGCACCCAAAACCTAGCCTACCCACCAAGATTCAACAACTTTGAGTAACTAGTAATCACCCATTACACGAAATTAGCATTTAATTTATCACACTCCCAAGAAACCTTCTCTATTTGCTTGCTTTCGATTTTAGTAGTCGTAAATTGGTTACCTGAATCCCCCCATTTGACATTAATTGTCAAAACCTTGAAAACTACATTAATGTTGCGAAATTTCTACCTCTACAAATGATTAGAACACTATTTTACTTCTTAATGAAATTCTTTATTGTATCACTCCCTATGGGATCGACCCCAACTCTTAGTTGGTTTTATACTTGTTAGCGATCGCCTACACTTAGAATTGGATGAAGTGTAGTTGAGCATTTTAGAATTGGATGAAATGTAGTTGAGCGTTTTCAAAAATAGAGTCACTGCCGGGGAGTGGTGTTTAGAATTCTTTTATTGAAGTTTAGTCGTGAACTGATTTTTGTGTAGTTGAATTACGTTATTTGTGTTCTTTGTTGACTGCTCTTAAACATGTGAAGAGATGAGTGTAAATGGGAGTGACGTCAGCCAACTTGGGAGCAACAATGACATTGGGAATTTGCATGATATCAATAACATTCAGTTTGGATGTGCGGGTGCTATCTGATTGCCTCCAATTGTGGGCAATGCGGTGTTCCACGTGACCAGCACTATGTTGCAGCTGTTGCAAATGAAGGGTCTCTTTGGAGGACTTGCTCATGAGGACCCTCATGACTACATTCAAAACTTTGTGGATATATGTGGGCCATTTTCTTTCAAGAACATCACTCAGGAGTTAGTCTGACTTTGTTTGTTTCCCTTTTCTCTAATGGGGGAAGCAACGAAGTGGTTGATCGATTTACCAAGGGAATCAATCACTTATTGGGAAGAGCTCACTGAGGCATTTTATGTAATGTTTTTCCCTCCTTCGAAGATGGTTAAGTTGAGAGATAATATTCAGAACTTCAATCGAGTGGACGGCGAACAAATACATGAGATATGGTTAAGGTTCCAAAAGTTTTTGATCCAATGTCTAACTCACGAGCTACTGGACAATGTGTTGTTACAATATATTTATCGGAGTATCGACTCAGTCAACAAAGGTGTGGCAAACCAAATCATTCGAGGAGGAATCATGCAACAATCGTTTGACATGGCATTTACCTTTCTTGATGAGATGACAGAAATGAATCGCGCTTGGTACACTGGAGAAGATCAGATGTCTCTGTTAAACTTTGGGATGACAAAGGAACAATTGGAAAAGAACGAAGAGCGAGATGGAAACATGGCCAAAATGATGACCCAAGGTACCCCCTAGGTGTAACATGGCGTATAGGACCCCAAGAAGCCGCATACAAACCACTTAACATTCATAACATAAGAAATAGAATAAAAGAGATAAAGAACAATATGTCAAGTCCAAAAATTTTATTAAAGTAAAGCGGAAGTCTAAAAACTTGTCTCATTAGCCATCTAGTATATAAGAATGAAATTTGGGCCTAGCCCATACATCATGTCCAAAACTGAAAGTATGGAAAAAAACTAAAAACAAAGAAAAACCCGTCCTCAAAGCATTAGGACTAACCAAAGCTCAAAATATCTCAAATCAACCTCTAGCCACAAAACAAAGGACCCTAACTATCTGACCCTATATTTGGGAAAATGTAGGCAAGAGTATGCATTAGTACAAATTATGTACCAAGTATGATAGCCATGCATCTAAACATTTAAATCATACTAAAATAGGACATTTTCATGAGCATGCAATGATCAAGCTAAACATGAAACTTGAGAGTTAGAAAGCATAAGTCATAAAATATGAGCAATGCAAGTGAACATCATCTTAAAACAATCTTGCGATACTTCTTGAAGTATCCTTGGCTCATCATAAATTCACTCTTTTGTGGGAAGTAGTCTTAACCGACATATAAGACCATGTGAGCTAGCAACATAGAATCTGGTGTCTCTCACACCGGAAAGAGTTGTCCTACTTGCCAAGGTAAGGACCATGAACTTCTAGCTATTGCGGATCCACTAGATAATGTCTATCTAGACAATCCTATGTTGGCACATAGTTTATGGGACTTGGTTAATCGCCATTTGTCCACTCGGCTCTAAACTTAACTTCCACGGACTAGTTCTTAATCATATTCATCTTAACTCGTAAAGGAACAAGGGTAATCACCTCTTGTCCTTACATCATATGACATGGTTAATCGCCTCTTGTCATTCAAGTAGAGAGTATGGGTAATCGCCTCTTTCCTCATCATTTACATAACTCCTTAATCATTGGTTGATTTTAGCTGAGAAGACCTTTACAGCTTAAGAACCCTTATAAGTGAGAAAACCTTTCACAATCATTCTTTCATATGTATATGTCACGACCCATGGTACCCCCTAGGCATATGGCGTATAGGACCTCGAGAGACCCCATACAAGCCACTTATAATTCATAACATAATAAAAAAAAACAAAAGAGATAAAGAATAACATTCAAGTCCTAAAAGTTTTTATAAAAGTAAAGCGGCAATCTAAACTCTTTGTCTCATTAGCCATCTAGTACATAAGAATGAAATTGGTCCTAGGCCATACATCATGTCCAAAACTGAAAGTAAGAAAGAAAACTGAAAACAATGATAAATCCATCCTCGAAGCATGAGGACTCACCAAAGCTCGAAATCTCTCAAATCAATCTCTAGCCACGAAACTGAGAACCCTAACTGTCGGACCCTACATTTGGGGAAATGTAGGCAAGAGTATGAGTTAGTACAAAATATGTACCAAGTATGATAGTCATGCATATAAATAATTAAATCATGCTAAAATAGGACATTTCATGACATGCAATGACCAAGCTAAAACATGATATAAAAGGGTTAGAAAACATAAGTCATAAAAATGCTTAATGCAAGATAACATCTTTAAAACCTTTGATCACGCGTGAGATACTTCTTGAAGTAATCTTAGTTCATTATTATTGTGGGAAGTATCCTTAACCAGCATAGAGACCATGTGAGCTATAACATTATCCCTCGGTGTCTCCCACACCGAAAAGGGTTGTCCTACTTTCCAAAGTAAGGACCATGAACTTCTAGCTTAGGTGGATCCACTAGCTAATGTCTATCTAGACAATCATCCTATGGGGGCACATAGGTAAGGAATTAGGAGATTGCTTCTAGAAAACCATCCTCTACTCACAGGAGAGCTTTCATCTCAATATCCTCTCGATGCTAAGCATAAATCCCACGGAATAGTTATTTTTTTACTTGTTCTCATTATCCATGGAAGGGCATGTCATCTTTCCAATCCAAGCTAGGTCATAAGTCATCGATGGAAAGGTATCATTCAATAACCAACCAAGCTAGCTTTCATTAGGAAAACTCCATATCTTTGATTTATTTAGGTAAGAAGACCTTTCAACCTTAGAATCCTTACTATGTGAGAAAACCTTTCACAATCATACTTTCATATGTATATGAGAAATCCTTTTAACAACACAACAATAACATCATCACTGATACTTCACTCTCAAAGCATCCTTAAAACATTTACATAAATTTCATAAGAACATTCTTAATTTCATAAACTCTTCATTGTTAATCCAAAACCCACATCATATCATCATAATTTGGAAAACATGGGAATTGCATGGGTTCATGGGAAATCATCATAAAACCATAGAATTTCATCAATTCATTCATAACAGATCATAATTCAATCAGTTAAATCAATAATCAAGAGAACCCATAATATAGAAGAAAAACCCTAACTCAATTGGGGATTTCTAACTTTGAAAATAGGAGAATTTGGGAACTCCATGAATGGAAGGAATCCATGGATGAAAACAATCATACCTCAATGCCAATTACTTAACTTCAATGGAGGAATTGGAGAATTGACTTGCAAACCCTAGGTTGAACCCTTCTTCTTCAGGTTTCTAGAGAGAGAAAATTTAGGAGAGGAAGAACTTGATTTTCTTTGGTAAATTTAAGAGAATGACTTGAATGGGTTAGTTTTGGGGTTAAAATCACTTATATAGGGGTTCTAGGTAAGGGTAAAATGCATAGTATTGAACTAAAATAATATGAAAAGACTCAGAAGTCCCTGACTTAAAAACTGAATATTCTGAGTTATTCACTTTGAGACTTTTTTGAGGAAACTTTCCTTTTGAGTTCATATATTGTTGAGTAAGTCTTCCACTGAGTATTGTGTCAGGTCAAGGGTTCGCTTGGGGACCATCAATGATTTTCGAGTGTCGGCCACATCCCACAAATAATTAAATATTACATTAATACTCAATATCAAAGATCAAATCCACCCACAAATCTAATAAATCAAAATATCAAATTAAACTCGCGCAACATCAAATAATATTCAAAAGATCGCTCAAATATGTGAAATTATTTAACAAAGTCATTAAACTTAATTAGTTTATTTGTGGGACAAATATTTATATATATGACTTAAAAATCATTTGCTAAGTTAGATTTTTTATGACAAATCATGTAGAGTGATTTTGTAAGAGATAAAAAAAACAAGTTGACTAAATTTATTAATACCAAACTAAGTTTCGTGAATTTGAGAAATAATTCCACATACTTGAGTAACCTTTTGAGATATTTACATTAACTATTGGGGTGGCGGGGAGTTTCCTTTAACTTGGTTGAGTTGATGATGGACTCGATAAAAGAAGATACCGTACTATTCAACGATGATAAAGTATTAGTTGTTATTCTTTAATGTAATTAGAATCATATATTACTTTTGAGTGATGTACTGTTCTCATTTGGGCACATAAAAGATGCACGACTTTTAAGGGCTTCCAAGATTGATAAATTGAAGAAAATTTACAACATATAAGTTTAGAGTTTTAGCTTGCTAATGAGAAAATGTTGAAGTATGCTTGTATTAGTTTTTTGTTTTTCTTTGTGAAACTTTGTACCACGTGTCTAACCCCTAGCTAGGCCACTAAAGCTATCGCTAGAGGCTCTATATGATGAAAAAAATATTGCACGCCTTTCTTAAGTTTTGCTTTAGGCACCAAATCTTGTTGAGTCGGTCCTGCTTTGTACCGTGACTTTTTCCATCTTCAACGTAATTTTTTTCACGATAAACAAATCCATTTTTTAATAATTCAAATATAAATAGTAATCGTTAAAAGTAATTTCAGAACCAAAACAGTTAGGGAACTTTTTTGAATTAATGACATCGTGGTTTGAACTTTGAATTATGACTTTTAATTTGAGTATTAATTTAATGGTCTCCTTGAAATAATCAATGGTTAAAAATATGAAAGTGACAAGAGAGGTGGTAAAAAAGATTTATGGAGCCACGTATAATGCAAAATAGGTAAAAAAAAAAAAAAGATTTATGAACCACACAAAGCTCAAAGAGAAGGCCAGTCATGACCTAATGTAATAAAAGAATCATACAATTCACTACAACAGCAAATATTCTTATCATAATATCTCTACTTTTTTTTCTGCTTTCTTTGTGTGAAAAGACGCAAAGGGTTCTAATCAAATCTTCCAAAAAGAAATAAAAGAGACAACACAATCAAAAGGATTTTGATTTGAGATTTTGAGGAATATGCGTATATAGTGAACACTGAACATGCAGTTCGATGGAATACCTTTTTGCATGCATAGGATATTTAAAAGTGAGTACTCTCTCCGCCCTATTTTATGTGAGTTCGTTTGATTTGGTACAGAATTTGTGAATGAAAGAAAAACTTTTAAAATTTGTAGTCTAAAATGAATGATAGAAATTTGTGTGGTTATAAAACATTTCATTAAGGGTAAAATAGATATTTTAAAGCTAAATTGTTACCTAATACAAAAATGTATCATTCTTTTTTAGATAAACTAAAAAAAAAAGTAAGTCATATAAACTAGGATAGAGGGAGTGCCTTTTAGGGTGTGTGGAAAACATTTTATGGAAAAATGTTTTCCAATTTTCTCATATTTGGTCGGCTTAAATATTTTGGAAAATATTTTCCAAATCAACTTCTTTCACTCAAATTTAAGGAAAATGACTTCCCTTACAAAAGTAAGAAAAACATTTTCCAAACCAACCCCCCGACCCCATCCTCCACAGAACCAAAAAACTTAAAATTTAAAAAATTAATTTTGAAAAATACTTCAAATTTTAAAAGTTTCAGTTTTTTTTTATCCCGCCCTACCACTGACCCACCTACCACCCCCCACACCCCATCCCTACAAATTTTTTTTCTTAAATGTTTGTTTTTTAATATATTTCAAATTTTAAAATGTCACGACCCAGACCGTCATGATTGACACTCACACTAACCCTCTGGTGGGAGAATCGTTACTACAATCCAACTAAGTAACTTAACGAAAAACTAGGCATTTAAAGATACGGAAACAGATTTAAATGACGAATAAAAATGGAGTTCCCATAAACTCCAAAGATTTAATAAAACAACTAAACAAACTATTGCGGAAAAAAACTTCTTGAACCTGAAAGTTATTGTACCAAAACTCTAAATTCAGCAAGTCCAAGAAAGAGGGGTACAACCCCAACCAAACATAAGAAATATCTAAAACACTAGTCTGAGTTCGAAGATAATGGACTAAACAAAAATGAAGGATCCATGGCAGCCTAGAAGAACTAGCTTACCCTCGAATCCGATCTCGATAAGTTATCTCCTAGCTGAGGTCTATCAGTAACCGCCTGAAGATGCCCTGTACTCAACAAAGAACGAGCAAATCCAGTATCAGTAAACAACCACAGTATACTGGTAGGATCACACGGCTACTCCGGTAAGCGAAATACACGCAAGCAATTACAACACAGTAAACACCCATATACAGAATACATAATCCAGTTCTCATTTCAAAAGCAACATACAACTTCCCAATATCAATGACAGATAGATATGAACATAATAATCACAAGTGGTTCTCTCATGGAACCCACACCCAAACTGTTAGTGTGTCGGAACGTGACACCCGATCTAATGTATGCGTCGGAATGTGATATTCGATCCATTATATGTGTCAGAATGTGACAATCGATCCAATGTATATGTCGGAATGTGACACCCGATCTAATGGCACAACCAAAATCACAAACACGCCATAATGAATAGTATATATATTCACATGATCAAGTAACAGTTCATGGCATGTAATGGCTTTACTGAAATCGATTTGAATTAGTAGAACTCCAAACAGATCCTGTGGAAATGGCTTTCTATGTAGTTGGGTTCATTGTGTGAAACTGTCATGACTTAAATCGGGTAAAAACCCCAAAAGTATTATTTGCTGCAAAACTTTGTTCTTAAGAGCTAAGGGACGACCCAGTGAAGTTTTTGACAGCTTTCCATGACTTCTAGTGCAAAATGTAAGATTATTACTCCTCTAATCCATTTTTCGATCCGTAGTACTTAGATTCTTGGGCAATTATTATTGGGGGAGGTTTTTGGCTTGAAGTTAATGGTAGAAAAATCCCTAATTGAACATTAGGATCTTGGGTTTGGCCTAGGATTGATAGATTGATTATTATCTAGGTAAATTAGGCTTTGTTTATTGATCCTTGTGTCAAATTACTTGTTTTAGACCAAGAACAAGCTGAAAGAATCCGAAAAGGAAAGGCTTAAATGTCTTAGGAGGATTCAAGCTTCGTTTCGACGTAGGTGATGGTTTGATTTCCTGTTTGTGTGATATATGCCGATTAATTGCTTCATTGTATGCATGCATGTATGTGAATAAGGAAATGCGAACTGAATCTAATGATATGATTATGTGTAGGGCTCCTTAACATCTTGGCTATCTACTCAGGTGATCAAATTCATAACTGAACCCTACATTCATTACCAGAATTCCCTAGACCTCACCTGACTCAAATTTCATCCAAATCTAGTTTAGGCTAGAAATTTCCAAGTCACTACTCAAAAGTTTTTTGGCCCAAATTCTTTCCCCATTGGCTTTTCCATAATGAAGGGAATAGGTCGTTACATAAGACTTTCATTTTATTACTCCACCCCTACCCCAACCCCTTACCCACCCCCCACCCCAAAAAAATCCCTTCAATTTTTTTGAACGTTTATCTTTGAAAAATATTTCAAATTTTAAAATATTCATTTTTTTTAAACCCACCCTTACCCCGGCCCTCCTATCATCCCCCTCCCCTCACAGCCAAATTTTTTTTAAAAAAAATTGTTATCCAAAATATTTGCATGATAGGCCAACAAAGGTAGAAACTAAAAACTGTAAATAACCCAACACAGTATATTCACAGAGCCTCTCACAGTACTATGCATCAATTGGTCGGGACAATGCCAAAATAATACCAAAAAATTGTAAACAAAAAATCCAAGAATTCAAAACCTACATAAATAATTAACCAACAACTCCAGAAAGAATGGAGCTTACCAATCCTCAACTGAGACAAAAACCCTACTATAAAGGCCGATCAAGACCTCGCTCGCTCTTAATTTGTAGCACGAAATTTAGCATTCCCAGGAAATGGAATATAGGTATGAATAAAGATGTACTATTTTATATGGCGAAGGTAGAGTCATAAATAGTTCTGATAAAAGGGATAATAAAGATACCATCTAAATTGAAATTATGTTACCCTCATGGCCGACGTCTGACCTCATAGTAATCAAATATGCATGATATGGTTGTCTAATCGTATGTGTGTGTGTGTGTGTGTGTGTGTGTGTGTGTGTGTGTGTATATATATATATATATGTAACACCTTTGTCTTAGAAAGAGCTAAATTTAGAAATAACTAAATTAGAAAGAGCTAAATTGATATTGGTACAAGTTACCCTTCAATTGTGAGTTTTGGGTCAACTTCAAATGACCATAACTTTCAGCACAATATGAGATAGGTAGCTCATAAGATATCAAATCGAAGGTCACTTATTCCTATTTCCAACGCCACTAAGTTTGCTAAATTACGAGTTCGGATACAGGAGATATGCCCATTTGAGTGCAGCCTATCTAGTTAAGGTAATTCATCTGTTTTAAGGAGGGGTGTTTTGGTCTTTTCCTTAGCCCACTAGGCCTACAGGTTTTTTCACCCTTTAGGGGTCTAAACTGATTGGAATCAATTTTAGTCATTCCAAAAGAGCTTAGAGTTTTTTTTAGAGAAGTTCAAGAGGAGAAAAAAGAAGAACGTTCAAGATTCTTGCAAGTTTTGAGGATTTACGCCAAGAACTTAGTTCTTTCGAGGTATGTAAGCTTTCATAGTAATGGGTTTGTTCACCCTTACTCCAATCATGAATTTCCATTATGAATTAGTCCATGAGATTGTATATATTGAGATTCTTGATGAAGTTCTTGAGGTTTTGGGCTTCATTCTTTAACAATGAAGTCTTGTTGAGTTTTTGAGGTGAGGGAGTGTTGTTCTTGGTGGGATTTGTGTGGATTTCATTGTAATTGTGTTGGGTTTATTTTTCCAAAGTAGTTTGAAGGAAATCATTCGATTCTAGATAAGTTAAGTCTTGGAATTAAGAAGAAAAATTCATCAAAAATCAAGGCATGGGGGTGGGGCAGCGCGCCAGAACTACTGCCCAGTAGTTTGGGGTCTGGCGCGGCGCGCCACTCAGTGTGCCCCAATCCACTTAGTGCGCTAGGGTCGCCAGGTCCTTTACCCTTTCGGGCTTCCTTCCGTGTGTGTTCCCTTAAATCATACCTATGTTCTCCACTTGATATCCACACTTAAATCTTCATTAATCCTTGAGAGATCATGCATATCTTAATCATAACTCTTAAATCTTCATTTTTAAATTAAAGTAAAGATTAAGAGTAGAGTTCAAGAAAGTCTTTTGAGTCGTTCTAAGCAGTCTTTTGCTATTATTTATAACTTGTTTAAGAATTGAGTAAATGAGTATGAAAATGAGGAGAGTTGAGTTTCATTTTTCAAAATGAATATAAGGGAACTAAGTATTCACAAGTGTAAACATTTTTACATTTAAATGAGAGGAAACCTTGATTTTCAAATGAGTTCATGAGAAGCTTTTTAGTATTATCTCTTTTATGAAAATCTTTTAAGTAATTATCTCAAAATGAGGAGGAGTTATGTTTTTAAACATTGAGAATTAGTTATATATTATTGGGAGTAGTATTGAGCACCGATATGGAGATGAGTTCAGACAACTCAAAATCCTCATAAGCCATGTATGTCAACATGGGTAAAGGATCATACTTTTTAAATGATTCCTTATTGCTTTTAAGCATAGATTAGTGGATCCACTTAGTTGAGGATGTTTCATACTCCGAAAAGGTATAGGATAGTTTTGGTAGCGTGGGCGAGACGCTATATCATCACAAAGCTCATAGTGATGGTTGTCGGTTAGAAAAATCTCCCAAATAAGAGTAAATAGTTTATTTATGTATTTTCATGTACATTGAGTTATTATCTACTATTTTAAAAACTTTGTATATTGTATATTGTTATTATTGCTTTTATCTTGAGTTGAGTTGAGTATTCTTGAGTTGAGTTGAGTTGAGTGAGTATTTAAACCTTTGAAGCTTGGTGGGTGATTTCAAAAATTTTTCAAGATTTAACATTTGGGTAAGTAATTTAACCCTAATCATTCACTACCCAATTATTATATCATGATTTTGGCATCAAATCTTTGTTTTTGAATTTAAAGATTCAGAAAGTTCCTCTTAAATTTGGGTTTTAACGACTTGGGCTTGTAAACTCGATTTCAGCTCATTTTTAGTCACAGTTTCACTTCTGAGTTCTAAGGTCTTTAGGTATTATAATTTACAAAAAAAATCCAGAATTTTCCCCCACCCTCGGGTTTGACTTTTTTAGTTTGTTCAGACCTATTTTTCAAAATCACTATTATGGTTGTTGTTGCTTATGTTTTCTTATGGAGATTCATTATTTGATTATATTTTCTAACTTCAGCGTCTAAATGAATATAGAAGGTTCAAGTGTCGAGTTTATTTTCTTCATTTTAAGGCAAGTGGATGTCTTTGACCTTTTGTAAAGTGTGTTGAACCTTGTATGCATTATTTGTGTGTTTGGGAGTAATGAGAAATGGTGAAGGGATACCTATCTTCTACTATAACACCTCAGAGTTGGAAAGGAAGAAAAATGCATTTTTTAGGTTGACGTTTGTGTCTACGGGTCTCATCTATGAACCATAGAAGGTCCTACGAGTCGCAGATGATAACCGTATGAAATGAGGGAAATAAAATTTTGAAATCAAGTCTCATTAACCTTTTTACGGTTCACCAAGACGACTCGTCAACCTTACTACGACTGGTAGAGAGGTCTCGTATGTGAGTCTCAGACTTAGTGAAATTTTGAGAGTCAAAGTTGGGTTCTATGGATGACATGTACAGACCGTAGGAAGACCTACGAACCTTACATGGGATCTATCAAAGAGGAGTGAATTTTAAGGTCCCAGTAACCTTTCTACGGGTGACCAGTACGTCCATAGAAGGACCTACATATCGTAGGTCTAACCCGTAGGATCGAGTCGACAATTTTTTTTCAAGGACTTTTGGGTCTTTTCCTAATTGTTTTAACACAATGCTACGTCATTTTACCTTCTAACCTAGGCCCTTTATAATCTTTTTAAGCCCCCATTTACCCATTTGAACTCATTCTCCTAAATTCCCAAAACTTGACCAAATTTATCTTCCCAAGTTCTCTCAAGTCTAAGGAAGAAGAAGAAGAGCTAGGTTTCATACAAGTCTCCAAATTCGCCATTTTTGGGCTTAAAGAATCAACGTATGTGTGTATTCACTGATGGAGTCCTTTCCTCCATTAGGTCCCTAAAGATTTCAAGTTCCCAATTTAATCTTCAAATTATCAAATTAGGGTTTCAATTCAATGAATATGGGTTTCTTCCAATTATGATTGATTATGATTAATTAAGTCTTCTAATGCATTATTTGATGTTAGTCGATGAACTTTAGTTTAGGGGGCTTTATCCCTAAAATCAAAGGCTAGGTAGGGGTCTCTTGGATAATAATATGATATATATTTCAGATAAGGTGAATCTTACTTTAGAGAATTAGACCAAATTGAGTCTAAGTATGATTACCCTTCACTTTTCCATGCATAAATTACGTTTTTCAACCATGATCTTATGATAAACCCATGAACTATGAATTATGGGCTATGAAGATATGCATGTTCTTACTATGGAATTGATATGAATGATTTAAGGTTGCTTTGAGAGTAAAACATTGATGTTGTTGTTGTGAAAGGTTATTCTAACATGAAGGATTCATACGGTTGAAAGGTTTCTTCAACTAAAATTTGAATCAAGATTTAGGAGCGATTCTAAATGAAATCTAGCTTGGATTGACTACTTAATTGTACCTTTCCATGAATAATAAGATGAATATGATTAATGACTATTTTGTGGGATTTGTTTTTAGCACCAAGTGGACTAGCGGCGATTACCCATGTCTCATAACTATATGCCTCCATAGGTTTTTCTTAGATAAACATTAACTAGTGTATCCACTTTAGCTCAAGTTTATGGTTCTTACCATGGCAAATAAGGATATCTCTTTTCGATGTAGGATAGACACCGAATTTCATGTTATAGCTCACATGGTCTATGTCTGTTAATGAATAACTTTCCACAATAACGAACTAAGGTTACTTTCTAAAAGTATCTCTCAAATGTATTTTAAAGATATTTAGCTTGCATTGACCATAATTATGACTTATGTTTTCTAACATGTTATTTTACGATTTATCTTGGTCATTGCATCTCATGTAAAGTCCTTTTTAGCATGATTTCATAACTCGTATACATTACTATCTTACATAGTACATTTCATGTACTAATGCATACTTGTGCCTGCATTGTTTCACTAATGTAGGGTCCGACGCTCCTATTCCGCACACTCTTGGCTAGTTGATATATTTGAGCTTTTAAAGATTGGTGATTCCTCATGATCCGAGGGTCAAGATTTCTTTATTGCTTTCATGCCATTTTTGTATTCAGACTTTTTATGTGATGTATGTGCTACATCCAAATCACTTTCCTTATGATGTAGTAGATGACTTTGAGACTTGTGTTTAGACTTCCGCTTTTGTCAAATTCTTTTGTATGAAATGATATCTTTTAAACTTTTTAGTTCTATTATCTTGTATAATAAATGCTAAGTGGCTTGTGTAGGGCCTCTCAGGATTCTATACGTCATCTGACGCCTAGGATCTACTTTGGGTCGTGACATTTATTTGTTCTCAATTATTGTCCGAATACTAGTAATGATTATGTGGACAAAATGCATTCATTGGAATATTAATGTTTGATGTGCCATGAGTGATTTGGATGATTATTATGATTTCCTTATTGATGTTATTCCAATGATAGGAGTGATTGATTATTGATGTGAAATTGTCATCATCTCACTAGGCATTTAAATTTCCACTATGTATAGGCATAATTGTGATACGAAACTATGTGATATTGATGAAAAAGAGACTATGACTCTGAGGGACGTGCCCCACACGGGGGATGATAAAATACTATATTAAAGGGAGATGGCCCACGTCAGGGATGATATGATATGATATCCGAGGGATGTGCCCTATATCTGGGTAGGTGCATAAACAGATATGTCCCCCACGAATCCTGAATCGGCAATGAGCAGTGGATGTGTATCAATAGGACCGACATGAACCACTCTAAATAGTATTTGCATTACATCTCATTTCACCTCATCATCATTGCTTGGTATTTATGAGTGAATTGTTATGTACTGTGATAATTGAATTTGAAAGGTTGTGATGTTTCTATAGAGACTTTGATGGTTTGTCCTATTGTGTATTACATGTATTGTGTTTGTTCTTACTGCTTTGAAGCTGGGTGGGTTCAGAATTATGTCCAGGTAGTAGTATCTGAAGGTTTGGATGGTGTGTAAGGGTGCATTGTGTTCAGTAATTACTTTATTCAGAGTCAGTTAGGGATGCTTGTTGAGTACCATTGTTTTTTAGTACTCACTCCCTTACTTTATATGCTTGTGTACCTTACGAGCCTGAATCGTGTTGATCATCCTCCAACAGCATCATCTGAGACTTTCTTTTAGAGTTCATGAGATAGCTTCTAGTTAGCCCGACATACATCACTTACTCGTTTCTTATGTCTTTCTACTATTCCAGTATCAGAGACATTCAAACTTGTTTTTTTTACAAAAATCTTTATTATTGTCTAATGACTTATACATGTGACACTGGGATTTGGGAAAGGTTTTGTAATGATATGATGTCCACAATTCTTATGCTATGCTTAGTCCTTATTTTCTTTCTTACTTCCATATTAAACCTTGTTGAGGGTTGTTTAGGCTGACCTATCATGGTAGGATAAGGTAGGTTCCATCACATCCAGTTTTGGTCGTGATAGATGGTATCAGAGCCTCAGGTTCATAGGTCTCATGTGTGTACAAATCAAGTCTAGAGTCTCGAGGATCAGCATAGAGACGTCCATTTCTTATCTTTGAGAGGTTATGAAGACTGTTAAGAAACTTTCTTTTGTTCATTCAATTTAATTGTGTGTGATTACTTTTGTTAGTACTGTGTTGCTACGCGTTCTTTAGCTAGGATGTGAGCTATTGTTGCTTGTAGAGGAGAGAAGGCAATCCACGAGCATGTTGTTGAGGCCTTAACTAGAGGGTAGAGGTAGAGCTCGTGCGAGGGGACAGGCCATTCTCAAGGAGAGGCACCAACTAGAGGTCTTGTTAGAGGTATCCCTCCTTAGCCAGAGATGGGTGTTAGAGCGGACCGGGTTCATCCATAGTATGCTGCTTCACCTTTTCTTCAAGACACCTTGTTAAGATTGTTGGGTGTGCTTGAGTGTTTTTCTTAGAGTATAGGTGTGACAGGCATAACACAGGGTTCACAGACCAAAGTGGGACCTCAGACCATAGATCAACATCAAGTCCCAGTTGCTTATAGTCTGGCAGGACATCCACCATTAGGACCTAAGGTTGATGGCGTTCCTATACCGGGGTTTGAGCTAGGGGTTCACCGTTTCTAGTGTTATCTAATGATTAACTATGTCATTATGAGAAGTTCAAAAAGATGGATCCACTTCAGTTTTAGGGTAGAAAGAGTGAGGATACGCATGAGTTCTTTTCTACATGTCGAGAGTTGTTAGAGACAGTTGCCTTGGCTGAGTCTCATGTGGTTTTATTTTCAACAGTTCAGTTGCGTGGTCCAGCTAGAGAGGGGTGGAGAGTCTATTTGGGTTCTATACCGACTGGATCTCTGTTAGTGGCTTGAGAGGTATTTGCTTGTGTTTTGTATGATCGTTGTATCCCTTGGAGTCTGAAGGAGATTCGAGATATTGAGATAGGAGAGTGTCACAGTTGCAGAGTATGAGACTCATTTTTATCAATTTTATAGACTTGACCTAACCATCATTTTGGATGAGGTCAAAAGGATTCACAGGTTTGTGTGGGTATTGTCCTTCCCCATTCATTTTATAGTGTTCAGATCATCCCTTGAGGGGGCTTCCTTTAAATCCATAGTGGGAACCACCAAAGAGGTGTAGTTGTTGAAGTGTGAGGAGTTTGGAGATATGAGGGATAAGAGGCCCCGTACATCCGGTCAGTTTTCAGGTACCTTATCTGGTGGCAGAGGATCCTTAAAGAGAGGTGGTTCCTTCCAACATCATGGACCAGTTCATGTAGTTATGCAGACATCTAAGGGTGGTCATGCAGCTCGTGGTCTCTACAGTACGAGTTAGAGGTCTCATGGTTCATAACAACATCGTGGACCAATTCATGATCCTTATTGAGAAAATTGTTTGTGTTTAGTTGAGTTTAAAGAGGAGGAGTGGGTATGCATTAATGTAAAGGGTGATTGTGGGTATTGAAAGATTAAAAAACTAAATTGATAAGCTTGAAGAAGATTGAACAATGAAAAATTGATCTTATGAATTTTTGAAATTAATTGAAATTTGTAATTAAGATTTGTTGGATTTGTGTTTGTGAACTTTTAGTTAAAATTTTAAGTCAAATGGAATTTTTTAGCCTATCTTTTCATGAACTTGACACTCAATTTGAGCAAATACGAATAACATGGCTTTGTCAAAAGTGGCCTAGTTGATTTTTTAAAATTTTTTTTTTTTACCATTTACTACCTCCGTCTCATTTTATGTGGCACTTTTCGAATTTCAAGATTCAAACAAGTCTATCTTTGATTGTAAATTTTTCATAGATTTTTTAAATATTTTGAATTTTCAATTATTGTGACTTATAGTAATTTTTACGTAGTTAAGAAGTATATAAATTTTATTTCAAAAAAATTGAAGATTCCATGCGCAAATTTCCGGTCAAACTTAAACTGTTTGACACTTGAAAAACGAAAAGTGTCATATAAATTGATACAGAGGGAGTAACTTTTTACGTATTATTAAAAATGACGTGAAATTTCACTTGTAATCAATAGTATTACATGCACACTTATCAGATGAGAAAAGGATTTTAAATATTGAGTTCTAATGGGTGTTAGAGAGTCTAACTAACAAAGGGAGATAAAGTACAAGGATCTTCCACGTCATTCCACTCATACTAAATCCAACACTCACTGTACCTAAAAGTAATATACACAAATTCTACAGAAAAGTAGTGAGTAATATCTAACCTTCCACAAAAGTAAAAACTTTTCTTTTGTGAAATATTCCTCAAGTCCACTCTTTTGGCTCCAATGGATCATAGGGATGCAGAATCATCGACGCTTAGTTAAAAGACAGTTGACAAAGCTAGGATGAGACAAATTAAATGCTGTTGTTTTGCACCCAATTTCACCTGGCAGTAGACTGTATCTAACTAGCTCTTCTATGTAATGCTTTGCTAATTAAGATTCCCTTCTCAAAGCTTGGAATGCTACTCGTAGCCTAACTTTAGCATCAAAATCTTTTCTCAAGTCAGATTTGAAAAATCTAAATGCATAGTTGTTTAATTTTATATATATATATATATTAACTAATTACTAGCTGTTCGTTAGTTGAATCATGTATAATATATATGTTTAATAATCTGTGATCATCTAACAAAACTGACCAACAGCTCAATGGTAAGTAAGGGGCTATGAAAACACTTTTGCACACTAAAATTGTGTGTTCAAATCCCACTATCATTATTGTCCTGGCTCCGTCTTCTCTGAGTATACGTAGATTTTACTATTACCTTGATCGAAAGGCGGTGACCATACATATATATAAGATACTGACCCTCCAGAAAAACGAGGGTGGTCCACAGGCTGTCCTTAACGCATCTCTGGTCACGAGCACATGGCTAATCTGTTGGCAAATGGCGATTTGTTTTATCTTTTCTACTGTACCGTTGCTGCAATCGCCCCATGTTCCACATATTCCTTTGCTCGGATACATCAATCATTAATCCAATACACGCGCGACACCTTTTGTCTCTCTATTTAAATTAACTTTTCTCTTAATATATTCCACCAAGAAGCAATAATATGCTAATTACTTCATTTTAAACTGTTTAAACAAAAGATTGTTCAAATTTATAGTACTTCCTTATTTATGTTAAACATTTCATTTTTCGAGAATCAAACAATTTAAATTTGACGAAGAATTTTCTAATGGAAGCTTCAATTTTTTAAAAATAAAATGTATATATTTGTAAACTATGTAAACAGTACTGTAAGTCACAAAATTGATAATTTAAAATATTTAAAAGATATATGAAAAATTTACGATCAAAGATAAATTTGTTTGAATTTCTAAATTTGAAATGTGTCACATAAATTAGGATAGAAATAATAGTATATAAAAATCAAAACGGAGATACAAGTTTCTCAAAGTATTCAAAATATTAAAAATAAAAGTGGATAAACAAATAGGATTCGCAAATCAAGCCTCGTTTGATTGGGAACAAGTTATCGTGGAATTAATTATTTTGAAATAAGTTAGTCCACCTTGTATATCAAGGAGACCAGGACGATCTAGTACTTCCAAACGCAAAATAAAATAATCCTCAATTTTTATCCTTAGATTATTATATTATATTATATGTACGTTACACCAAATGGTTCCTAATTTTGCATTAGTAGATAAATAGTTTCACTCCTCATTCATTCCACAGACAGCGCATTAATTTATCACACCATTATTTAAAAAACCTCTACTCGTGGTCTAATTAATCTTTCTTATGGTCTCCTAACCTACCAAAGAACTACAATTAATTGCATAAAAACTCAAGCATGTAACGAAACTTAATTGGTTTTTCTGATTTATTTATTTATTTATAACAGAGCAGATTGCATTTGTTATACGGAGAGGTCTAGAATATAGTATAATTATTATTTTTTACTAATATGTAAAAACACTCTTTACATCCGCATATAGCGTGTAACGTGCTGATTTAGAAATGGCAACAAGAGCATCTTTTTCATACTTTCTCATTTCTTGTTTCTAATAGTAGTAGGTGAAATTTGATGTATATGAATCTTTATGTGGTGATGAAGACTTTAGAGTGTTTGTAGATAAAAAAAGCTATAAAATTGTACTCCATTTTGAAACAAAATATTTGACATAGCTTATTGCTAATATCATATAATATATATGTAACTTTTAAGTTTATGCCATTTAAATAAAACTAAAATTTGGAATCTATGTGTGCATGGATATGTATTCTTCTTTTTAAGCCTAGCACACAACTAATATTTTATCTTTAGGGATAAGGCACAAGTAACTTCTAGACTATAATCGAAATTTCAGAGACACAACTTAACTAAACTGAGGTCCTATTACCTCTCTCCCCTCCCAAACCCTTTTTTTAAAATTTTGTACACCTTTTTGGCTTACGTGACATCCAAACATCTCTCACACGCCTCAACTACATGAAGTCACGGAGTGTGTCATGTAAGCCAAAAGGTGTACAAAATTACAATAAAATGAGTTCGAGGTAATATGACCTTATAGTTTATTTAAAATATATCTCTAAAATTTATATCATAATCCAGGGATATTTGTGCCTTATCCTTTTATCTTTATTGTGCTATTTTATGAATGAGACACAAAAAGAGGAACCAAAATTAGTTGAAAGTTGAGGGTCTATAATAATATTGGTATTATGGAATCTTTTGTAATGAAATGAATAAGTTAAAAAGTTATGTCATTTCATGGGACTCATTGCCATCCGACCGAATAGACAGAAAGGTGAAAGCCGAGCTGTTTCAATTGATTTTGTAGTTATATTTTGTTGATTTTTCCATAAAGTAGTGCGCTAGGAGAATCTTACACCTATCTTTAAAACACTAGAGAGAGAGGAGAAATGAAAAGAAAAATAGTTAATGGATAAACATTATTTGACTCCTTTTTATTGCACTTTCTCAAATACTATACATATTTAGGTAACTAGGACTTATTTAATTATTTTAATACTTCTTCATCTAATTTTATGTGTCATTTTTTTAGCTTATTCCAAAAATAATATCACTTTTACTATAATTAGAATCAATTTAATTTTAAGAAACTTTATTATTCTTAATGAAATAATTTTCAACTACACAAATATCTAATAATTATTTTAGACCACAAATTCTAATTGTTTTTTACTTACACAGCATGTCAAGTTAAATAATGTCACATAAAATAAGATGGAGAGAATATAATTTTAAAAGTCAAGATTAGAATAATTTAACAAACATCTTGATTATGATTAAAATAAAATTAAAAAAAATACTCTTTAATTTTTTGTATGCAATATTCTTCACATAATTTGATACTTATTAATTTCAATTTGTAATTATTAATTATTGGTACACTTCCCTACCACTCCCATTCAAAAATCCGTATAAATAAGAACAATACTCTGTGATAATAAATTTTAGGAAATTGATTTTAAAAAAGCAGTGTGAAAAAACAAATTAAAGAACATATGAGGGGAAGTGAAAAAATAAATTAAAAAGAACATACGTCGATATATAAATGAGTTGAAAACAGTAATACTCCGCGCCATTAAGCGTCATAATTAAAATTTCGATATCTGGCTATGACTTTTTCTAGATTATCTTTGTCTTGAGCCACGAATCCATTGAAAACACTTTTCTACTTCACTTTGAGATTTAGGTAACATATGTGTACACTGTACCCAGGGGCGACTCTAATAAATCGATGGCCTAAAGCCAAATTCAAATGTAGGCCTTAAATTCAAATATATATATTTATGAAGTTTATTATAGCCAATTATTTAATTTTTCTTGAGACATAATACTCATAATTTATCAAACTTCTATTACTTCTTTGCTCTTTTTGAAAAGTTTTTATTTTGTACAAAAAAATTACTCAATATTATTTAAAAGAATACTTAAAACCTATTTTTTTAAAAAAAATAAAAATGAAGCCCCTCAAATTTTGGGGCCTAAGGCAATTGTTTTTTTTCTTTCAAAGCTATAGAGTCGCCTTTAACTCTATCCTCCTCAGATTCCACTGTATACTATATTGGCTATGTTGTTATAACTAAAATTTGAAATTTAGAATCTTTAATCGTGAATGCAGACACATAAACTTTAAATTTTCTTAAGTTTTATATATATGTATATTTGAAAACAATCTAAAATCACAATAAATCAAATTAATTAATGTTTTTAAATATATAACCAACACATAAAAAATTCAAATAAAGAAAAAATGTTCCAACTCTCGAAATTGACACATAAATTTGAAGGGAGGTAATATCCTCCTTTAAAAATAACTAGGTACAAACCCACCCCCTCCCTTAAACCACTACTGGGCCAGAATAGACCGTACACGTTGTATCACTATATATACTCCCATCTCTTTATTAGATATAGTTGTAGCTTTATGTTCACATATTTCTTCGTCACAAGTTAGATGCCAAAATGTCAAGCTCTGTTCTTGTAAAAGAAGCTATTTTAATCATCCCTTCAGAGCCAACCCCTATACAAGTTCTCCCACTTTCCACTTTGGATTCTCAGCTCTTTTTGCGCTTCACCATCGAATATTTGCTAGTTTACAGGCCCTCACGCCATGTATTAGATAAACCAGCTGCAGTGAACCGTATCAAAGCCGCACTTGGTCGAGCCCTGGTCCCTTACTACCCCTTAGCCGGAAGAGTCAGGGCTCGAACAAACCGCTCAGCAGGCCTTGAAGTGGTCTGCAGAGCTCAGGGTGCGGCCTTCATACAAGCCGCCTCCGATCTCACGGCGAAAGAATTCGAAGGAGCTCCCCGGCATAACACGCAGTGGCGGAAGCTGTTGTCGTTACAAGTAACCGACGTCCTTAAAGGGTCCCCACCATTAGTTGTCCAGCTGACGTGGTTATCCGACGGATCGGCGACGTTAGGCGTTGGATTTAATCATTGTCTTTGTGATGGAATTGGTAGTGCTGAATTCCTCAACTTATTCGCTGAGTTAGCTACTGGTAAGCAAAAATTCACTGAATTAAAGCGTCAACCAGTATGGAATCGTTATCTGATGGATCCAAACATTTATAATAAGCGCACTTATCAACAAAATCATCCCGAGTTTAAGAAAATACCCGATCTTTGTAACTTTGATTCTCGATTTTCTCAACTCGCACCTACTTCAGTTACATTCAACAGGAGCAGAGTAAACGAATTGAAGAAATTATTGACATACAGCCAATCCTCTTGCACTTCATTTGAAGTACTCTCTGCTCATATATGGAAGAGTTGGGCCACATCTTTAAATTTACCACCCAACCAAACTTTAAAACTATTATTTACAATCAACATACGGAATCGAGTGAAGCCGAGCTTGCCCATTGGTTATTATGGTAACGGATTCGTCTTAGGATGCGCTCAATCTTCTGCTAGGGACTTAGTTGAAAAGGGATTGGGATACGCAGTTGGATTAGTGAAAAGAGCAAAAGAGCGAGTAGACGATGAGTACGTTAGAGAAGTGGTGGAATCAGTGAGTTCAAATGGAACGACTCCAGACTCAGTAGGTGTGTTAATAATGTCACAATGGTCAAAACTGGGATTAGAGAAAGTTGACATAGGAATGGGGAGGCCTGTTGAAGTAGGGCCAGTTTGCTGTGATAGGTACTGTATATTATTGCCAGTGTATGATCAGAAGGATTCTGTGAAGGTAAATGTTGCGGTCCCTACAAGTGCGGTTGACAAATACTTGTATCTTTTAAACACTACCACCACCATTGGCACCTGACAAACAAGATTTGACGGACGATATTCAATTTCATGACTTTCACACTTTATATATATTAAGGAGTACCTCTTATTTTTTTCGAAATTAATGAGTACTAACATATATATGTTGACTTCATGTACAACGATCGATCAATCCAAGGACGAAAAAAAATGAGTAAAAGATGAATTTGTTGAGTTTGTAATTCTTTTGCTTTGTATAATTCAATCATATTTAGGCCAGAGGTGTACAAAATCGAACAAAAAATCGAACCAAACTGCAAACTGAATCAAAAAAGTTGGTTTGACTTGGTTTGGTATTGAAAAAAAAAATTCGACTATATTTGGGTTGATTTGATTTTCAACTAAAAAAAAAAAAACAACCCAACTTTATATATATAATTTTAAAATTTTGTTTTATTAATAAAAATATTTACTTTGATATAATTTTTAAATATTTCTTATATTTTTTCATAGTTTTTATCTTTAATATATTATATCAAATTTGAAACTTAGAATTATGAATGATTCAATAAAGATTATAGTTCACAAATGTTGGTAATTATAATAAAGCTTAAATCAAAATGAAATTAATACTAATGCAAAAAAAAAAAAAAATCAATTCAACACTAAGAATGACAATAATATTGAATATTTGTTCTTTGGTTTTACATTGGTTTAGATAATTTAAATACATAATCAAATTTTAATTTCCTTTAATATTTAGTCATGTAACTAATACTTATTAAACTTATTTTAGCATGATTTAGTACTTTCAAATTATTATAATTTTCATTATGACTTGTTAATTTGCAATATTTGTTTTACGCGATTTCATTATTATTATTATTATTATTATTATTATTATTTTGTTGGATATTTTAGTGTCGTTACTCATATCATATTTTGTGTTATTTTCTTAAGAAACACCTTAGATAGTTGTATTTTGGTAGGATTAAAGAAATATTTGTAGTACAAGTAAATTATATGTTTGTATGAATACTTTACCGAAAAAATCAAAAAATACCCAAAAATCAGAAAAAATCCAAAAACACCTAAGGTTGAAAAACTCGAGTTTTATTGGTTTGGTTTGATTTATAGATTTAAAAATCCGACACAAATGGTTTGATTTGATATTTGAAAAATTCGAACCAACCCAGTCATGTACACCTCTAATTTAGGCAATGGAGCTTTCCCTCACTTTCCCTATAGTCTAAAACTTGTACTCCCTCAATCCCAATTTATATGATACTTTTCATTTTCCGTTAGTCAAATAGATTGAGTTTGATTAGAAATTTGTGTATGAAATTTTTAATTTTTTTTGAAATGAAATTTATATATTTATAAACTACGTAAAAACTACTTTAAGTCACAATAATTGACAGCTCAAAATATTTAAAGATATATGAAGAATTTACTATCAAAGGTAGAATTGGTCACATAAATTGGAACAAAGGGACTAGGTAATGACTTGGTGCTGGAGCATAAGAAATCTAGCCCATTAGTGGAAGACAAATTTATGAAGATGCGACGCAAACATGCTCTAGGAGAGAGTTGTGGTGGTTATTATCTATTAGGTTTTTCTCATTTTAATTTGTTTATCCTATTTTGATTTGACACGAGTTTAAGAAAGAGTAATTTTGACTTGTATGATCATAAACTAAAAACATGTCAAATCTACCGAAATATCATTTAACCTTTGTGAACATGTCACGTGGAAAATTAGAATAAAAAAGTTGCCTAAAAAAGAAAAGAGATATTCTTTTTGAAGAATACTAAATCAACTTATAAGAGATGAAACAGTTGGTTACATTGTTTATGGGGTTTGTGAGTTGTTTGAACTCTCCCTCATATTGATGCTCAATACTACTCCCAAAAATATAACTTAACTCATATGTTTTAAAAAAATCTTTCCTCATCCTTAACTTTGAGATTATTACTCAAAACTTTTATCTTAAAAGAGATAGTACTAAATTTCTCATGAACTCTTTTGGAAATCGGTGTTTCCTTTCATCTTAAATGTGAAAACATTTACTCTTGGAAATACTTAGTTCCCATATATCATTTTAAAGAAAATGAACTCAACTGTACTCATCCTCAAACTCAGGTACTCAAGTCTTAAAACAAGTTTTAAAACATTGTAAAAAACTTATCAAAATGACTCTAATGAACTCTCAAGACTTAACTCTTAACTCTACCTTGAATTTGAATTATGGATTCAAGGGTTATGATTTCATGTTATAGATGATCTCTCGATGTTTAGATAGTTTGGAGTGTGTATATAAAGTAGAAAACATAGGTACGATTCAAGGGAACTCACTCAGAAAGAAGGACGAAAAAGTAGGGGACCTGGCGACCCTGGTGCACTAAGTGGCATGGGGCGCTAGCCCTTGAACTAGTGAAGATCGATTGGGGCACACTGAGTGGCGTGACGCCCCAAGATTTAAACTACACAAACTTGTTTGGGGTGCACTAAGTGGCGCGACGCCCCACCGCTATTTCTAGAAATTTGATGAATTTTCTTGCTTTGTTTTCATGTCTAACTCCTCAATTATCGAACGATTCCCCTCAACTCTTATGGATTATTAGACCCAACATAATTAAAATAAAATCCACTCTAATTTACTCAAGAAAAACACTCAACATAAGATTCTCATCGCAAGAACTCAACGAAACTTCATACTTAAAAGAATAAATCACAAACTTCAAGAACTTCATCAAGAACTCATCAAGAACTCCAATTTATCAATCTTTATGGATGGATTCAAATATATAAATCATGATTGGTGTGTGGGTGAACGAACCCAACACTATGAAAGCTTACATACCTCGATTTGGTGAAATCCCTCGACGAATCTCCCGAATCTTGACGAACGCCTTGAACTTTTCTCCCTTTCTGCTCCTCTTGAATTCCTCTCAAAACCCTAAGCGTATTTGGGATTATGAAAACTGACCCAAATCAGATTTGACCCCAAAATATTACTAAAAAATGTTTTAAGCTGATGGGGTAAGGAAAAGACCAAAATACCCCTCGCTAATTAGGGTAACTTTCCTTAACTGGACATATCTCCCTCATCTGAACTCAAAAATTAGCATACTCAGTGGTGTTGGATAGAGGATTCCAATACCATTCATTTGATATCTTATGGGCCACCTAACTCATCTTGTACTAAAAGTTATGGTCGTTTGAAGGTGACCCAAAACTCATAACTTAGCATAACTTCGCAAAATTTTCAATTTAGCTATTTCAAATTTAGTGCTTTCTAAATTTAGCTCTTTCTAAGGTGGGATGTTACATTAATATATGATACTCAACTGCCTTCGATGAGCTCCATGTTTATTTGGGGCTTGTCGAGTCTCTAAAATATATTTGATACTTTTTTATAGTTAAGGGTATGGCGGGGTACTGTCCTGACCTAAGCTAAGTATCTATCATTTAGAGTATTTGTAGACTAATGTCAAAGTAAAGCGCAATTATGTCTTCTTTTCTAGTAATTAAGGCCTCAACGATCAAGCAAGTATATCTATTTTGGGCCTATCTATGTTGGTCTTCTATCAGAGTATTTTACTTATACTCATCGAAGAGTTATAAATTCATTGTTCGATGTATTATAAGCAAGAGTTATAAGGTTGTTCTCTCGAGTCTTTAGGGCATCGGGTACATATCTGTCTCGATGGGACTTGTGGTGTGGCATTTATCGGTTACATTTATCATCTTATTCGGGTATGGGATATGATTCTAAAACCCCTAATCTTGAGTCAAATTCGATTATAAATGAGTTTCCAGAAGTGTTTCCTGATGATCATCCTGGTATTCCTCCCAAAAGGGAATTAGACTCTGTTGTTGAATTAAAGAGTGCCTCTCTTTTGCAATTTCATCTTATAATCAAGTGACCTAATCAGGGTTGTAAGAAGAAGAATGCCAAGGCAAGTCAGGTTGGTTTCAATCTGAGTACGTATAGAAATGACAAAGAGTACATAGAGTTGAAGATCGCCTCTCTTTTCCTGTTAAGACATGGTATTTTTTGCTGCAGGTATTTTTGGAATTGTTCCCAGTTAATCCATTTTGTTCATGCAAGAGAATAGAGTTGAGTGGGTAACATGTTCATTTCAGTTACACCAAGATTATACAGAAAATGTTTTTTGATTTTTCCTCCCCTTGAAACCTCCCATCATGTTGGGCATATCTTGGCATGGGCCATACACCCCTTGTCTAAGTAGGAAAGACAAGTTCAAACTTCAAATCTATTCAAGTCTAAGAGGTTAAACTCTTGGAATTTTCTAGAAGTTTACTAAAATGAGACTCAAATACAATTAGAACTTCAAAATATAAGGATTAGATGTACTGACACAAATATGAGATTAATCTCAATATTTCTGACACGACCGTATAAAATAACTTTTGAAGTTAAATTTAGACCCAATGTCCTAAAACTTATTTTGAAATGGGAAACATACATAAATCCCAATAGTTTAGAAGCTAATTACATGTATCTTATCAAATTTTGGTGTCTCTAGATATTTTTCAGATACATGTATCTTGAATTCATGTTATCAAATTTAGGTGTAATTTGTTATAGATACATTGTATCTAAGTGGATTTGCATGTATCTTGATTAACAAAAAATATCACTCGCATCGCTTGCCTCTCTCTCATTTTGCTCGCCACTCTCTGGCCCATATCCATATAAAGTCTCCACAAAAACCAAACCTTAGTGGCAACTATATGTGTCGCCACTTAAGGTCATCACAAAAAAATCATATTTCTTGTAGTGCCCATGTATTTGGTATCCCAAATGCATGTGAATCACTATATATATATATATATATATATATATATATATATATATAAATACATGCATCTAGTGTGTATCTAGTATGATTCACATGTACTTGAGATGCATACGAATCTCGCTCGCCTCCCTCCAAAATCTCGGTCACCTCTCTCCCTTTTTTGTGTTCTTAGTAGCAAAACTACATATATCGAAGTGTAAAATAAGAGGGAAACTCTATAATAATTGTAAGATACGTAATAGTTTGAAAGTATAAGTAATAATAATATATATGATAGTGAAGTATGTCTAATTATGCAGTTTTTCCTTTAGAAATTCCAATTGATGTGGTGTCTTACACTGACTATGCAATTTAGATCCTTAATTCACTAGAAGTATTAATAGTGCAACACCTGGATCTGGAAAAGAAGGAAAATGTAGTTTTGGCTAGTGTTTGTGTCTACAAGACCCACTTATGCACCATAGAAGCTTCCAAGGGCTATAGGAGGAAATTGTAGGTAAAGGGAAAGTATTTTTTTCAAAACAAGTCCCAGTACTCATTTTATGGTTCAATAGGACTACTTGTTGTTCCATATACGAGTTGTAGTTAGGTCTCGTACGTGACACGTAGTGATTATCGTTTCAAACACACCTCATCCAATTTTCGGTGGAAACGATCGTTAAACAGTATAAAACCCAACAAATGAGTTGGGGTCGAATCCAATAGGGAGTGGTACGCGTTCAAATTCAATTAAGAAGTACAAATGTGATCTAACTAGCTATAGGAATAGAAATTATCGAAAAAAGACATGAAACAAATAAAAAGGGATGACAAGAATGTCAGATGGGGGATTTTGTTTGCAACTATAAACTACAATGTAGTCACACACAATTGAAATAACAATACAGAGAGGAATTCTCTGGATGTGATCGATTATAGGCGAATTTCGCTATGTGGGTAATTGAAACTACTAGTAAACAACTAAATATAAGTGAGAAGGCTAGACTATAAGGGAGATAACTTTCTCTCAAACAACTGCCCCGAATTAAGTGATTTCTTTCGAACATCAATAAGTATGATAATTAAGAACAACCCACACCTTAATTCATCTACTCTCTCGAGCTAGATGTGTAGGATTGAGTTTAGGATTCACTCTCTCGAGCTGAACCCATATCAACCCAATACATACAAACCATTAATCAATAGCCTTGGTTCTAAAACCTCTCTCTCGAGCAAGCTAAGAACACAAAATTAGAATTGTATTTGCAACTACAATTCATAAATTAAACCACAACTAATGATTAAACCCACTTCAATATAGAATTTAAACTAGTAATTAACAATACCCATACACTAATTCAACCCATAATCACATAATCACACCCCAAGAATTGGAGTTTTATCCAAACATCATAAAAGGGTAAAAACGGTTACCAAATCGATTAGCCATCAACTGGGTAAGAGTATTTGAGCCTATACAATGCACCAAATTGAAGAAAATTAGTAACCCACTTGCAAAATCTCTGAATTGAGTCTCAAAAAGCCTTCAAGTCTACAAGGAAACTCTCAAAACTCAAAAGAAAACTATTCTAAATGGTCACCGAACTAAACTTTCAAAATCCAATTTATAGTTGCCAAAAATTAGCCACAAAGGGCCATTAGGCGAGGTAAGTTAGGTTCGCTGAGTGGTTTGGCAAACTTTCCTTTGCTCTCTTCTATCGCCTTTTTGCATTGGCTCTCAACATCCTTAATTCTTGTAACTTTGGGTGATAAATCTTGTCATCGCGGAACTGATCGGCGACTCACCGACTGCTCCTTTTCTGTTGCCGACTTGGTTTCTTCCCTCAGGGCTGACACACTGGAACTTTAGGCCGACTGAAAAGCCACTCGGCGATTCGCCAAGTGCTCTTGGCGATCATCAGACTTGCCTTTCTCCACTTCTTTAGTTTGTTTTGTTCCTTTCTGCCTGTTAGTCTCCTTGCTTTGCTCCTCAATCCATATACCTGAAAATCAAGGCTTTAACATCAGTTTATGGCACAAATTAGGCATTTGAGGATACTAAAACTATATAAACAAAGCCCCAAATGAGTCCAAATCTCAGACTCATTAACACCCCCAACTTAAACTTTTGCTTGTCCTCAAGTAATACTCAAGATCAACAGTTCAAAAAGGATGTCTCAAATAGTGCTGCATAAGACTCAACATGAATGCACACAACAAGGTTCAACTTACTCATGCAATGATCAGTTGTGCACTCAAAGATTCAAATTGCAACTCACCATTATCAAAGATGCTCAAGCTCACAATACTTGCTTCAAATGCAAGTTAAAACTCAACAAAGGTACTCAAATGCCCTCATAACAAAGATGATTCCATATTCACACAAAATTCTTCAACAATTTGGAGTTTCAAAATCACATACAACTCTCACACTTACAAAGATGAGCGCATGCATGACTTTACCCATAGGTTTGCCCTTATTTTCCAATCAACATTCATTTTAGCTCACTCAAGATCACAAAGGTCTTTTCAAGGCTTGTAACGGGGCTGAGTGTAAAGGTATGGTCATTTAGGTTTAGTGGCTTCTATCTTCATGAAGTATGGTCTGAACATCAGTTTCCTCCTTTTCTTTAACATTTCAAACATGCTCACAGTCTACCCCATTATTCAACTTCATATGAACTACCGGATACCCCATTGCTTTTGCAATTTCCACTACTTTATTTCACAACTTTCTCAATCTTTTTCTTTTCTTTCTTCTTCTTCTTCTTTTTTTTTAATGGAGGGGTTCCATGTTTTTTTTTACATGGATGTGGTTACATGGAGGGGTTCCCCGGCAGCGGCGCCATTTTTGATTAACGTTTCAAACATACCTCATCCAATTCTAGGTATAAATGATCGTTAAACAGTATAAAACCCAACAAATGAGTTGGGGTCGAATCCCATATGGAGCGGTACATGTTCAAATTCAATTAAGAAGTACAAATGTGATCTAACTAGCTATAGAAATAGAAATTATCGAAAAATACATGAAACAAATAAAAAGGGGTGACAAGAATGTCAGATGGAGGGTTTTTGTTTGCAACTATCAACTACAATGTAGTCACACATAATTGAAATAACATTACAGAGAGCAATTCTCAGGATGTGATCGATTATAGGCAAATTTCGCTATATGGGTAATTTAAACTACTAGTAAACAACTAAATTTTAGTGGGTAGGCTAGACTATAAGGGAGATAGCTTCTCTCGAATAACTACCCCGAATTAGGTGATTTCTTTCGCACATCAACAAGCATAACAATTAAGAACATCCCACACCTTAATTCATCCACTCTCTTGAGCTAGATGGGTAGGATTGGGTTTAGGATTCACTCTCTAGAGTTGAACCCATATCAACCCAATACATACAAACCATTAATCAATAACCTTGGTTCTAAAACCTCTCTCTCTCACAAGCTAAGAACACAAAATTAGAACTGCATTTGCAACTACAATTCATAAATTAAATCACAATTAATGATTAAGCCCACTTAAATATAACATTTAACTAGTAATTAATACCATAAACTAATTCAATCCATAATCACATGATCACACCCAAGAATTGGGGTTTTAGCTAAACATCATAAAAGGGTAAAAATGGTTACGAAATTGATTAGCCATTAACTGGGTAAGACTAGTTGAGCTTGTACAATGCACCAAATTGAAGAAAATTAGTAACCCACTTGCAAAATCTCTGAATGGAGTCTCAAAAAGCCTTCAAGTCTACAAGGAAACTCTCAAAACTCAAAAGAAAACTATTCTAAATGGTCACCAAACTAAACTCCCGACATTGAATTAACTGTTCAAAATCCAATTTATAGTCGCCAAAAATTAGCCACGAAGGGCCATTAGGCGAGGTAAGTTAGGTTCACCAAGTGGTTTTGCAAACCGCCTTTTGCTTTCTTCTATTGCCTTTTTGCATTGGCTCTCAGCATCCTTTATTCCTGTAACAATCTTGTCATCGCGAAACTGATCGGTGACTCATTGACTACCCCTAATCTGTCACCGACTTGGTTTCTTCCCTCAGGGCTGGACACTGGAACTTTAGGTGGATTGAATAGCCACTCGGCGATTCGCCAAGTGCTCTTGGAAATCATCAGGCTCGCCTTTCTCCACTTCTTCAATTTGTTTTTGCTCCTTTTTGCTTGTTAGTGTCCTTTCTTTTATTCTCAATCCATATACCTAAAAATCAAGGCTTTAACATTAGTTTATGGCACAAATTAGGCATTTGAGGACACTAAAACTATATAGACATATCCCCAAATTAGTCAAAATCTCAGACTCGTCATGTACACATAGTGAAATTTTAACTCTTAAAAGTTGGCTTCTACTGTTTGCATGTAAGGTTTGTAGAAAGATCTATGAGCTATACATGGGTTCTGTCAAAAGCTCACCAAATTAAGGGTCTCTAATTAATTTCTACAGTTGACCAACATGGTCCGTAAAAGGACTTATGGACCGTAGGTCCAACCGTAGATGGTGGTCATCAATTATTTTTAAAGGTATTTTTAGTATTTTTTCCTAATTGATTAATGACTAAAATAGGTCTATTTAGTCATAATCCTATACCCTATATAAATCTTCTAAGCCTAAAATCTAGTTATTCTAAATTATTCTCCAAATCCTTCCAAGTTCTTCCCCCAAAGTTTCACTCTCTAAAGCTTGAAGAAGAAGTCTAGGATTTCAAGATCAAGTTTCCAAATTCACCATTGATTGTGGGATTTTGACATCAACATATGATAGTATTCACCTATGGATTTCTTTCCTCGACAGGATTTCTAAATTCTCTAATTTTACAAGTTAGAATTCTCCAATTGAAGTTAGGGTTTTATTCAATCTCATGAGTTTAATTTGAATTATGATGCAATTGGTTGTTTTGTATCTTTCCATGTATGAATTGAAGTAATTACATATTTTCAAGTTGAATTAACATGAACCCATGCATGATCCATGATTTTTAGGGTTTCATCACAAGATGAAACTTATGAATTATGAAAGATGAATATATAAAGATATGCACGTTTCTTTATGAAATTAATATAAATGATCTAATGTTTTTTGAGAGTAAAGAACCGATGTGGTTGTTGTTATTGTGAAAGGATTTCTCACATACTACTCAAAACATCATTGTGAAAGAGTTTTCTCACAAAAAGGATTTATAAGGTTGAAAGGTTTTCTCACTTAAGTTGAATCAAGACTAAGGAGCTATTCTAATAAACTCTAGTTTAGATTGTCTACTTGACTGTGCCCTTCCATAATTAATACATCGAGTTAAGATTAATAACTATTCCATGGGATTTATGCTTAGCATCGAGTGGACAAGCGACAATTACCCATGTCCATAACTATGTGCCACCATAGGTTTGTCTTAGATAGACATTAGCTAGTGGATATACTTTAGATCAAGTTCATAGTTCTTAGTGTGGGGTAGACACTGGATTTCATGTTATAACTCCAATGGTCTATGTCTGTTAAAGGTAAGTCTCCCACAATAATGAATGAAGGTTACTTTCTAAAAGTATCTCAAATGTGCTGTAAAGATGTTTAGCTTGCATTGACCATGATTCTGAATTATATTTTTTAACAAGTTATTTTATGATTTTTCTTGGTCATTTCATGTCATATAAAGGCCTTTTAGCATGATTTTGTAACTCTTATGCATTGCTATCATACTTGGAACATTCCATGTACACATACTTATGCCTAATTTTTGTCAAACTCTTTTATATGAAATGTTACTTTTGAACTCTTTGTTTCTATTATCTTGTATGATGTATGTAAAGTGGCCTGTGTAGGTCCTCTTAGGGTCTTATACTCCATTCACATCTAGGGTGTACTTAGGGTCATAACAAACTAAGTATTCAAAGTACACAATTTAGAAAAGTCCTCCGATGTCTCATAAGCCACATCAAGTAGAGTCTTGTTAATAAGTGTGAAGCACACCATATTTATGAATGAGAGGCTATAGGATGTTTTGGAAATTCCAGTTCTTTCATTACTCTAATGTTGTGCGATAGAGATTAACTCTATATTTCTCTCTCTTTATCCCTATCAGATGCTTTTTTGGATATGGCCACTTAAAAGACATATTCTAGAAGAAAGATGGGTGAGAATATGGAATGAGGAGATCCTCAAACTCCTCAAGTTTCGGTCGATCCTTTGACCGAACAACTTACTAATGAGGAATGAAGGGATACTTTTAAAGTGTTGTCTCAAGCCAATAGGGAGGTTGTGGTCCTTGTGAACCCAAATGTGGGTACAGAAGCAACTAGAGTGAGATACTTCACTAAAATGAATCCTCTTGAGTTTCATGGTTCCAAAGTTGAGGAAGATCATTAATAGTTCATTCATGATGTGTAAAAGGTGTTGATAATCATGGGAGTGATGCCAGTGGAAAAAACAGAATTGGCCACTTATCATCTTAAAGGTGTTGCACATGTTTGGTTCAACTAATAGAAGGAAGAGATGGCAGTTGATGCAGGTCCTCTTGATTGGAAAAAGTTAAAGTTTGTTTTCCTTGATAGGTTATTTCCCATAGAGATAAGGGAGGCAAAGGTACTTAAATTATCAACCTCCATCAAGGAAACACGAGTGTGAAGGAGTATGACTTGAAGTTCATTCAATTGTGTTAATATGATCCTAGTATGGTAGCCGATCCTAGGGAAAGAATGAGTATGTTTTCTTTGAGAGTGTTCGAGATAGTAGTTAAAGAATGTCGTACCGCCATACTCATCAATGTTATGGAAATTTCTCTCCTAATGGTTCATTCTTAACAAATTGAAGAGGAGAAACTTATGGAAAAGTCTAGAGAGGAAAAGAGGGCAAAGACTGATGATGGTGACTTTTGACATTCAAGGTATGATAGGTATTGCCGTCCTAAGTTTCGAAAATGGTTTTCTGGTCAAGGTTCATCCAACACTCCAAATCCTAAATTCAACATAGATAGGGTGTCTAACCCTAAGCCTCAAGTGTGAAATGGTGGTGGATCTTGATTGGCTGCACTTGCTAGGTATGGAAGAAAGCACGAGGGTAAATGCCTAGCAGGCAAGACGGACCATAAGACGAGGGATTGTCCCTCAATCACTAAAAATAAAGGATATAATCATTTATAGGCTCAACCTTACCCTTGGTCAGGCTCTAGTAGGAGTCAAAAGAAAAACAGATTTTATGCACTTCGAACTCGCTATGAGAAAGAGGGTTCTTTCGATATGGTTACTGGTATGTTTAAAGTCTTCCATTTTGAATTTTTTGATTTGCTCTATCCAGGTGCTACCTTATATTTTGTGACGCCAGATGTGGCTATGAGGTTTGATATTCTTCCAGATTTGTTGTGGCTAAAAGATTTGATAGAGATTATCCCGTCTCCTTATCCCATAGAGTCACTCATGTTGATTTTGTAGAGCTTGACATGTTAGATTTCAATATTATTTATTGTATGGATTCACTTCATTCGTGTTATGCTTCTATTGATTGTAGAACCCGAGTATTCAAGTTTCAGTTTCCTAATGAACCCATCCTAGAGTGTAAATGGGGAAATGCTATGCCTCAGTTATACTTTTGTCTTAAAGTTGGAAAGATGATTTCTAAGGGTTACATATACCATTTTGTTTGGGTTAGGGATATTGATTCTGAAACCCCTACACTTGAGTTGGTCATCGTTGTTAATCAGTTCCCGGTAGTGTATCCCGATGATTTACCCGGTGTTCATCCTGAAAAGGAAATATACTTTGGTATTGACCTTCTCCTAAATATGCAACTCTAATCCTCCTTATTGTATGGCTTCTAAAGAACTTAAGGAGTTATAAAAACAATAGAAAGATTTTTTGGATAAGGGTTTCTTCCAACCAAGTATCTCTCTATGAGGTTCTCCAGGTTTGTTTGTCGAAAAAAAGATGATTCACTTCATATGTGTATTTACTACCGTCAATTGAACAAGGTTACTATTAAGAACAAATATCCTTCCCCAATTAAGGGTGAAGGAAGATGACATTCCAATTATGAGTTTTCAAACTCGGTTATGGTCATTATGAGTTTTTGTATATATCATTTGGCTTGAATAATGCTCTTGCCGCATTTATGGATTTGATGAAAGTGATGCTTGGACAATACCTTGACATGTTTGTGATTGTGTTTATTGATGACATTTTGGTTTACTCAAGGAGGGAGGATGAGCATATCGATCATTGGAGGATTGTGTCCTCAAGGACAAACAATTCCTTGAAAAGTTTAGTGTATGTGAGTTTTGGTTGAGATCTATGGCTTTTCTTGGTCACGTTGTTTCCAGTAAAGGTATTGAGCTAAATCATAAGTGAAATGAATGCGGTTAAGAGTTGGCCTAGACCTCTATCCCATTCGGATATTCGAAGTTTCTTGGATTCGGCTGGTTTCTATAAAAGGTTTGTTAAAGGGTTTTCTTCGATTGCCTCTCCATTAACAAAATGACCCAAAAGAGAGTTAAGCTCATATTGTCTGAAGCGTGTGAGAAGAGTTTTCTAGAATTGAAAGGTGGACTCACCTCTACTCCGATTTGTGGTTTATTGTGATGCTTTCAGAGTTGGGCTAAGGTGTGTTCTTATGCAGAATGGAAATTTTATTGCTTACGCTTCACAACAACTTAAGATTCAAGAAAAGAACTATCCTACTAATGATTTAGAATTGGCAGCGGTTGTTTTTACCTTAAATATTTGGAGGCATTACATATATGATGTTCATGTTGATGTCTTTACCGATCACAAAAAAATGCAATATGTGTTTAAGAAAAAGGATCTAAATCTTCGCTAATGGAAGTGGCTTGAGTTACTAAAGGATTATGGCATTAGTGTCCTTTATCACCCCAGCAAAGCGAATGTTGTGGCAGATGCTCTTGGTTGGTTAACAATGGTAGTTTTGCTCATATTGAGAATGGTAAGAAGGAGTTGGTTTGAGATGTTCATAGATTGGCCTGATTAGGTGTTCGGTTGGTTGAATCAACCAAATGTGGTGTTATGGTGTCTATGAAAAGGCGTGTTCATGGAGCTTATTTATGGTTGTGAGGCCCCCATTTCTTTAAATGAGGGACTACATATATTTAAGAAAAGTTTTTCTTCTTTCATACTCTAAATAGTGTAATAAAACTATGCCATAAGGAACTTATTTGGACTTATGCATTTCTTAAATCCATTTGACTTCTCCTCATACTCAAGGTGGCTGAAATAGCAAATCCTAGATCCTTCTCAATGAGTAACTGTCAGAAAAAGTCTTCAGAAAGTGAAGAGATCTTAGAGTGGTTTGAGATAAAACCATTAGTATGCTCAAGTGTATTAACTAGAAAGAATGCAACCTTATTCACATGAATCGTGTGTTCGTGCTAAAGGCATGATGTGCTCTTAGATTCTCTTCTCCAAACCTTCTTTCAGGTGATACCCTTTAAGAGGGAGGTGTGTTCTAGAATTGAAGAGCATTATTTTAATCCAAAAGATAGTATGAGTTATGAGCCACTATTAGAAGTGCCCAGAGTTATAAGTATGCATTTAGAAGATTCGAAACCTATGAAATAGGGCTATTTTAGAAACCTAAGAAATGGGGTAGTTTAATTATGTCTTTCTAAGTATTTTATATGAATATGATTATGACTTTTATGTTGGTATTTACTTAGCACCGAGAGGACTTTGGAATGGAGGCCCTACTGCCAGTAGAGGTTTATTATTGAGTAGCAATTTCCTTGTTCCAAACTATGTGCCCCTGTAGGATTGTCTTAAATGACTTATCTAGTGGATCCACAAAAGCAATTAGGAATGAATCTAACGGAATTCTACCATGGCAATTAGTTTCCCCTTTTTTGGTGTGAGGGTCATATAAGATTGCATTTTATAGTTCACATGGTCTTATTTTCAGTTAATGGTAAATATCCCACAAATGAACAAGATTTTCCTCAAAGTTTTTATGAAAGCCTCCCTTATGTTTTAAGTATGCATTGACCTTGATTATGAATCATGGATTCTTTAAAGAATTTTTTTATGTTTTACTTGATCATGCATATCATGTTTAAAGTTCCTCAAATTATCGTGCATGTGTTTTAATGCATTTCTAAACTTAGCTTATTTAATGTACTTATGCATACTTGTGCCTATATTGCCTTATAATATAGGATATGATGTTCCTCATCCGGCTTGTGGCTAGCTTGGTTTTTTCTGCTACGACGGTGGATTGGTGAGTCCTCATGCTCTGAGGAGAAAGCCACTGATGCTTTATTTCTCGTATTGTCTTTTCATTTTAAGACTTCCATGTGGTATGTGGGGTACATTCCAATAACTCCTATGATGTTAAAAAGTCTATGCCAAACATTGTTTAGTAATTCATACTTATATTCAGATTCCTTATATGATATAATTATTGTCTATTCACTCTTGGTATATTTCTTTTACATTATGCTTATGTCAAGGGGCTAGTTCAGGGCCTCTTGGGTCCTGTTTGCCATGTCACATCTATGGTGTAGTTTGGATTGTGACAAACTTGGTAATTAGAGTATCAAGATTTAGAAAGATTCTAGTATGTCTGACAAGCTGCGTCGAGTAATCTTTTTCATGAGTGTAAAGTGCCCCACATTATGAATATTAGGCTACAATCCATTTGGAAACTTCACCTCTTTCACTAGTCTAAAGTCATGCAATAGACTCTATTTCTATAAATTCGTGCCATAGAGTCTTAAAGGATCAACCTTAAATTGAGGAACCTCGGGCTCCACATTTTCACCCGCATTTCTTCTCACATAAACTCTTTGAGGTTCCATGTCCTAAAGATCATTGGACAAGATTTAGGAGATGGATCTTTTTAGAAACATACTTTATGGCACAACTTTAGAGTAATTAAAGAAGTGAAGTTTCCTAAATGCTTTGTAGCCTCCTATTCATAAATGTGGGGCGCTTCATACTTATGAACAAGCCTCTATTCAACACTGCTTGTCAGACATCCTAGAACCTTCTATAAAACCATGTGCTCCCAATACCAAGTTTGTCACAACCCAAAGTACACCCTTGACGTGAGATGGCATATAAGACCCTGGGAGGCCCTACACAAGCCACTTGACATACATACCACATACCATAATGGACAAAAGTAAGAAATCTCATATAATGAAATAATTTGACATAAAAATGTATATCTAAACGTAATCTTGATGAGCCATTCTATTTATCAAGAATCTATCAAGATGAAACCCATACATCACATACAATATCTAAAAATTTAAGACATAAAATAGAGTAAAGGTGACACTGTCCTCGGATCATGAGGACTCACCAAGTCTTGAATCTTCTGTGCAATCTGCCATGAGTGGAAGGAGGAAGTTTTCCAAACTCTACAGCAGTGAAACAATGAAGGCACAAGTATGCATTATTACATGAAATGTACTAAGTATGAGAAAAATGCATAAAACATGAAACATGATCATAAGGGGACATAATTGAAAACATGATATACATGACCAAGCTAACCATTGTAACATCATTAAAAGAATAATCATGAACATGATCAGTACATCTTAGAATATAAGGAAAGCTTCACAAAACCTTTGAAAGTAACTTTGTTCATTTTTTGGATATTAATTTTAACCGACAATAGACCATGTGAGCTATACCATGGAATCTTGTGTAACTCCCACATTGAGAAGGGAAAGTCTATTTTCCATGATAGAATTTTGTATGATGACTTCTATGCTATTTGTTGATCTAATAACAACGTTATTTAAGACAATCCTACGTGGCATGTAGTTTGGAACTAGAGGTTGCTACTAGAGAATACCGTATTCGATCCTCCCTCTCAAGCTCTCTTGGTCTAAGTTGAATCCGAATGGAATATTCATATTCATAAGCATATCATCACTAATAGAGAAACATAATCCCAATATTGATCCAAGATTAAAACAACATATAATAGCTCATTAAATCTTGAATCAAGAATGTGTGAGAAAACATTTCAGCATTCATGATTCCTAAAGGTGTGAGAAAGTCCTTTCACAATTTCATAGATGCTCATCCTAGAGAAAACCTAGATAATAAAACATTCCTTTTCATAAATCATGCATAACTCTCATGAAAATAACATTTATATACTCATAGCTTCCTCATAAACCCATTTCTTTTAAGAGTTTATAGTCAAAATCTTGAAAATTGCATGGGTCTATGTGAAATCAATTCAAAACTATTTAATTGTGTCAAAACAATCATAATAAGATCAAATTTGAACAGTTGAATCAACACAATATTAACCTCTGAAGAATTGAATGAAAACCCAATCAATTTGATTACATTTAACTTGGAGAATTGAGAAATCTTTGGGGCTCAATGGGTGAATTGAACCTATTGAAGAAACCCTACATACCTTGATCTTCAAATCCCACAAGCAATAGTTTAAAAGTGTATTTGATTTGGAAACCCTAGATTCTTTATCCTTGATCTTGAGAGAGAATTTTTGAAGAAAACCTCGAAGGGGATTTGGGGATTTAAGTGAATGAGAAAGATGGGGGAAATTTGGAGGTAGAAGGGTAGTTATAGTACATATAAATAGAGGTAAAATGACATAATAAAGACATTTAATGAATAGTAAAACACCCAAATATCCTTGAGAAGTAACTGATGGATGACTTCTATGGTTTGGACCTACGTTCCGCTAAACTTTCTTGCATGCACTGGTCAACCATAGAACCAACTTTAGAAACCCAAATCACCTACTTCCCATGTGATATTTCTACGAGTCATCAAATTTCCTACGATCCGTAGACCCATTCAATAATTCTTAATTTTCAGCACAAAATTCTACTACGTCTGGAATCGTTCTACGGAACCATCCTACGACCCATCAAACTTCCTGCGACTTTTCCTGACTACTTGTATGTCAAATATCAAAAACATGAAATTTAAAAATACTCAACCTCATACCTTCCAGTTCCATCTACAGCCCATAAAAACTTTTACAAACCATAGATTGGTATGGTAAGATACAAACCGTAGCTCAAAATGAGACATTTCTTTTACAACTTTAGCTTTCCAATTTTGAGGTCTTATATATATTGTAGGCATTGTCAGTCTTTGGTTGGTTAGGTTTAGTGTATATAGCCTAGCCCACATGGTGTGGATTTGATTTAGAAGGCATTGGACAAGGTGAGGGTGATTCAAGATAAGCTTTAGATAACTTATAGTAGGCACATAAGTTATGCTAATCATAGGCCTTTGATGTTCTTAGTTGGTGATACATTCTTCTTTGACATATTACCCATGAATGTTGTGATGAGGTTTAGGAGGCGGGGAAAGCTTAGCCCTAGGCATATTGAGCCTTTTGAGATCATCTATACAACTCATAAGATTGCATACGAGTTGTCTCTACCTCTAATATTCTCAGCTATCCACCCTATATTTCATGTTTTATGGCAGCACTGGTATGTTCTTAATGAGTCTTATATGCTTCAGTATGATGAAGTAGAGTTGGATGACTTTTTGACCTTCTTGGAGGAGCTAGTTGATATTCTTGCCAAGGATGTGTGGCGGTTGTGTTCAAGAGCCTTTGTTGTAGATAAGGTCTACTGGAGGTATCATCAGGTTGAGTAGTCTACCTAGGATATTGATCTTGATAGCCGGGAGCACTTTCCTAGCTTGTTTAAGCCTTTAAGTACTTTTATACTTTTACTTTCGCACATGAAAGTCCTTTTTAGTAGACTATGTTGTAATGACCCCCTGTCCATTTTGTATTTATGTCACCTGTTCATCATTTAAAATATTCATAAAGCGATATGAAGTCATTTTATGACTTGTTGGAACTAAAAATTCGGTCGCTTGGTCATTTGATTGATTTATATGGAAGTTTTAGTGTCTTGACCTTTCGAAATTTTTACTGTCACTTTTGATAAAAAGTTTCAAAAATAACCATAGAATCCAATTCTAAAAATTTCATCAACTTTGTAATGGTCAAATTAAGCTAGTAACATGGACATCGTGACTCGCGAGTCTTTCAATATGAGTCTGTGCGATGACATTTTAACTTTCAAGTTAAGACCTAAGTTTGACTTTTATCAAAATTTTGAGTAGACGAGCTCGGATGAGAATTGTTCCCACTCAATTAGCTCTGGAAGGTTGTGTTTGGTTTAGAGCGTCCCGTTGTTTGGATCTCGAGGCCTTCAGGCTAATTTTGAGCCCCTTGTGGATTTTGGCTTGAAATTAGGTTCGGTATGGGACCCATATTATTTCATGACGACCTTGTATGGAAATTATGTCTGCTCCATCGAGTCCAAAATGTCATTTTTAATTGGTTTAGATATCTCATTTGTGTGTACACGGTTCCGAACCAATCCTCTTTCTAGTTGGGCAGCTTACTCCCCTAGGAGTGGACTTGTTGACTAGGCGCCTAGATTGATTTTCACTCTTGCGAGCTGGGTTGGGAGTTGACTCGACATAATGGTTATTTAGGCTGGGAGACCAACGTTAGGTTTGTGGTACTCTTCTCTTAGTGGACTTAGCTATTTTGCGTACCTTTCAGGCTTATAGGGATCCGTTCGGGTTTTGCGTAAACATGCACAGGAGTGTACCTTATGGGCTTATGGTGGTCAAGTTAAGTTTAGTTTAGCATTACATAGATTTACTTTTGGTATGCTCGTATGATTTCCTTTATATTCTCTTTGACCTATGTTTGTGTCTAGATTCTATCTTTTGATAATGTTTTAACCTCTCTTGCTCAATGGCCCGACAATGCCTAGTCAGTACCTTTGTTTTAGTACTCATGCTATACTTTGCATCTTTTCCGTGATGAAGGAACAAGTACCAGCTACCAGCGGTGATGGTTTGTGTATTCCTTTACTACATTTGGGTGTTAGAGACGACGACGATCACTCGGAATCTTGGATCAATATGTCTTTTTGTATATATATTTTAAGCTATTATTTTTCTTGTGAGAGATCTTGTTGTGTTCCACTTTTGGGACTTGTATTCTTATATAAGATAGCTTTGTACTCATAATTTCTAGTTTCTTGGAGGGTTTCTTATGAATATAGTTTTTGGTTTTCTTTAGTGTATGTCTTATTCTTAGTGCTAGTGTTATTTCTGTTTAGTTCTACTCTTATACTTACTACTTTTCTTTATGGGTATGAGTTGGCTTACCTACTAGGAGGTTATACTGGTTGGTACCACAGTTCGTGGTGTGGTCCGTGGTACGCTAGGTAGTGTGCTTGCCAAGCTGCCAAAAAATGAGACCCTCCCTTACGAGCCACTTGACGGCTCATGAAGGCCACCAAGGGTCATGGGAGTGGTTGTGGTCTTCACTTAGCCTCAAGGGGGCCAATTCATGAAGACCTAGCCACTGCCTCAAGGCCCACGAGAGGGACCACGACACCTGGCCTTGACCACGGCTCGTGGAGTCCCTCGTGAGAATACCTTGGGCTTGTGAGCTAAAGGAAAAAATTTCCTAGCTATTGCTCCAAGACCCGGATGGGACCACAGCTCGTGGTCATGAACACGGCTTGTGGAGCCCCACGTGGTCCCTGACATTTAACTTTAAGTGAGGGGTGTTTTGGGTAATTTCGGTCTAAGTCTTATTAAAGTGAAGTCATTTTACCTTAGTTTTATACACATATATAAGTCGTTTAAAGTCAAAATACACCCATTCACCCCATTATATCCAAAACCCCAAATCAAATCCCAAAAAGTCATCTTTTCTAAAAAATTCTCTCTTTAGAACTTCAAGGAAGAAGAAGAAGGAAGTTGGAGATAGGGTTTGAAGGAGCAAGATTTTCTACTCAAAATTCTGTGGATATTCATAACTAAGGTATGGTATTTATCCATGGATTCTCTCCAAACTTAATTTCAAAACTAGTAATTCCCCAAAAGCTAGGGTTTTACTCCAAGTCATAGATTCCTTTCAAAAATGTTTTTAATGATTTAATTACATTATATTATGATTGAATTGATAATTTATTATGGTTTTTGTTCAAATCCCCAAGAATCCATGAAATCCCCATATTCCCAATTTATGACTTGTGATGTGGGTGAATTGATGAAAGAAGGATATTATGAGATTATGCTTGTAGTAATTGAGTTATTTGAATCATGTTATTATCCATGTCTAATATAGTGATTCTAGATGTGTTGATGTGATATGAGCTTTGACCTTTGAAAGGGCAAGATATGATATGATGCATGTTTTATGAAGGTTGTGTATATGCTTTAAGAACACTTTGAGAGTGAAGTGTCCATGATTATAATAATGTTGTTGTGTTTATTGAAAGTCTAAACTCATGAACACATAATGAACATAATGTGAAAGGTTTTCTCACACAATGGAGATTCTAGGTTGAAAGCCAATTCTCACCTAATTGAATCTAACGTTATATGTAGTCATAGACGGTGAAAGGTTATTCTCACACATGATCTAATGAGCTATCCTAATGAAAAAAGTTATGACTTAATGCGTACTCCACGGGATAAATGTTTAGCATCCAGTGGATATTGACTATGAGTTGAAAGCTCTTCCGTGAGAAAGGCCGGGTTTCTAGAAGCAATCTCTTGAGATGGAAGCTCCCCCACGAGAATGGGTGGGTTTCTAGTAATAGTCTCCTTGTCCCATAATTACGTGCTCCCGTAGGATATTTAGCTAGTGGGTCCACCTAAAAACTAACAAATGATGGTCTTACCTTAGGGAAGTAGGACAACCCTTTTTGGTGTGGGTAACACTGGATTCGATGTTAAGCACACAAGTATGCTTTGAGGATACTTATGGTTTGTTTCTGTTATGATATGATGATCTATGTGATGAATAATGCTTATGACTTATTTTTCCCATTATCTTCAAAATGATGCTTTAACTTAGTAAATTTCATATATTCGACTAAATTGTCCTTTTTTCTTTTGCATATTTTCAAGTTTTTATGCATGGCTATCATACTTAGTGCATTTTTGTACAGACCCATATTTTCCTACATTTTCCCCAAGTGTAGGGTCCGGTTCTCAAGGTGGTCCTCATTGTGGCTAAAGCCTGGATTTGCTCATTTCTTCTAGATTGTTGGTGAGTCCTCATGATCCGAGGATGAGTGTTTTCACTTAGTAGTTTCATTCTTGTATTTTCCTTTTCGGACTTTGTTGTAAGGGTTGTGTCCCTATTTTATTCAAATATTGTAATAGAAGGCTACTTTGAGACAAGTCTAGACTTACGCTTTCCTTTATGAAAATTTTGGACTTGAAATGCATTTTTACTCTTATTTTTCTATTGCTTATGTTATGATATGCTAAGTGGCTTAGATGGTGCCTTTCCGGGTACTATGTGCCTTGTTGCATCTAAGGGGTACCTCTGGGTCATGACAAACTTGGTAATCAGAGCACAAGGTTTAGAATGATTCTTGAATGATGTCTCATAAGCCACGTCTACTAGAGTCTTGTTTATGAGTTTGAAGCATGCCACACTTATGAATGAGAGGCTATAAGATATTTAGGAAATTTCACTTCTTTCATTACTCTTAAGTCGTGCCTTAGAGTTTAACTCTACAAAGTCCCTCTCCTAATCTTTCTCTTGTGTCTTTAGGATATGAATACAAGAAAGGATAATGCGAGAAGAATGGAGGGTGATAATGTGAATGAAGAAGCTCCTCAAGTTAATCAAGCTCCGATTAATCCTTCGACTATGTCAGATTAGAGGTTAGGTCGGCTTTTAAAATGTCGGCCCAATCTATGACAAGTCAAGCTCAAGTTGTGACGGCTCAGGCCAATATAGATGTTGTGACTCATGTGAATCCTAATGTGAATTCGGCCCAATCTATGACAAGTCAAGCTCAAGTTAGGGATTTTGCAAGAATGAACCCCCTCAAATTTCATTGCTCCAAAGTGGAAGAGGATTATCAAAGGTTTATCGATGAGGTTTATAAATTACTAGCTATTATAGGGGTGTCTTTGGAGGAGAACGCAGAGTTAGCCACCTACCAACTAAAAGATGTGGCCCAAGTTTGGTATGATCAGTGGAAGGGTGAGAGACCCGTAGGAGCGGGCCCGATTGCATGTGAATCGCTTAAATCGGTGTTTCTTGATAGATTCTTCCCCCTAGAGTTGAGGGAAACAAAGATGCAAGAGTTTATTAACCTTCGTCAAGGAGGTATGAGTGTGAAAGAGTATTCTCTAAAGGTCACCCAATTATCCCAGTATGCTCCAACTATGGTGGCAAATTCAAGGGCCAAGATGAATAAATTTGTGATGGCAGTATACGCATGGTAGTTACAGAATATCGTATGGCAATGCTTATCCTGAATATGGATATTTCACGTCTCATGGTGCATGCCCAACAAATGGATGAAGTGAAACTCAAGGAAAAGAATAGAGAGGTGAAAAGAGCTAGAACAAGGATAGGGTGTCTAACCCTAAACCTCAAGGAGGTAATAGTGGTGACTCTTATGTGAATATGCCAAATTGTGCGAAATGTGGGAAGAATCATGATGGTAAGTGCCTAGCCGGCACCGACGTTTATTTTGGTTGTGGTAAGGGTGGTCATCAATTGATGAATTTCCCAATACTTTCGGCCAAGGGAAAAGAAGGCAAGCAAGCTCCTCCAAGAGGTTCAAACCCCAATGCTCCAAATAAAAACCGGTTTTATGCTCTTCGATCACGAGATGACTAAGAGAGCTCCCAGAATATGCTGACCGATATGTTGAAAATCTTTCTTATTGATGTGTATTCCTTGTTAGTTCCCGGTGATACTTTGTTCTTTGTGACACCTTTTGTGGCTATGCAATTTGATATACTCCCCAGTGTTAGTAGATCCTTTTTTGGTCTCTACACCGGTTGGTGATTCTATGGTGGCTAGAAGGGTTTATAGAAGTTGTCATGATTCCTTGTCTCATAGAGTTACTTTGGTGAATTTGGTAGAGTTAGACATGTTAGATTTTGATGTGATTTTAGGTATGGATTGGTTGCATGCGTGCTATGCCTCTATTGATTGTAGGACTCGGGTGGTTAGATTCCAATGTCCAAATGAGCCTATCTTAGAATGTAAGGGGGGAAATTCTATGCCTAGAGGTCAAATTGTCTCTTGTCTTAAAGCTAGGAAGATGATCTCCAAAGGGTGCATTTACCATCTTGTTAGGGTAAGGGATGTAGATTCTGAAACCCAGTTAGTGAATTTCTAGATTTTTTCCTGATGATTTGCCCGGTAATCCTCTCGAGTGGGAGATACACTTTGGTATTGACCTTTTACCGGATATGAAACCTATCTCTATTTCTCCTTATATAATGGCTCCGACGGAGTTAAAATTGTTGAAGGATCAATTAAAAGATTTACTAGACAAGGGTTTTATCTGACCAAGTATCTCTCCATGGGGTGCTCTTGTGTTGTTTGTTAGAAAAAAGGATGAGTCTGTTAGAATGTGTATCAACTATCGACAATTGAATAAAGTGACCATCAAGAATAAATATCCTCTTTCGAGAATTGATGACTAGCTTGACCAACTTCAAGGGACTAGTTATTTCTATAAGATTGATCTTCGTTTGGGTAATTACCAATTGAGGGTGAGAGGGGAACATATTTCCAAGAAGGCCTTTAGAACCCAGTATGATCACTATGAGTTTGTGGAAATGTCATTTGGGTTGACTAATGCTCCGACGGCATTTATGGACTTGATGAATAAAGTGTTTAGGCAATATCTAGAAATGTTTGTGATTATGTTTATCGATGATATTTTGATCTATTCAAGGAGTGAGAATGAACATGTGGACCATTTGAGAATTGTGTTGCAAGTTATTAGGGACCAACAACTTTTCGCAAAGTTTAGTAAATGTGAATTTTGGTTAAGGTTTGTAGCTTTACTTGGTCATATTGTGTCAAGTGAGGGTATGGAGGTAGATCCTAAGAAGACAGATGTGGTCAAGAGTTGGCCTAGACCTCTAACTCCTTCCGACATTAGAAGCTTTTTGGGTTTGGCCAGTTACTATAGGAGGTTTGTTGAGGGGTTTTTCTCCATTGCTTCTCCATTGGCGACTTTGACTCAAAAGAAGGCTAAGTTTGTGTGGTCAGAAGCTTGTGAGAAAAGTTTCCAAGAATTGAAAGATAGACTTACTTCCGCTCTGGTGTTGACCTTAATGGAGGGTACAGATGGTTTTATGGTGTATTGTGAAGCCTCTAGAGTTGGGTTGGAATGTGTGCATATGTAAAACGGTAAGGTGATTGCCTATGCTTCAAGGCAACTTAAAGTCCATGAGAAGAATTATCCGACCAATGATCTTGAATTAGCGGCGGTTGTGTTTGTCTTGAAAATATGGAGGCATTATTTGTATAGGGTCCATGTAGATGTCTTCACCGATCACGAAAGTATTCAATATGTGTTTAGTCAAAAGGACTTGAATCCTCGTCAATGAAGATGGTTAGAATTATTGAAGGATTACGACATGAGTGTCCTTTATCACTCTCAACAAAGCTAATGTGGTAGCGGATGCACTTAGTAGATTGTCTAGGGGTAGTGTGGCTCATGTAGAGGATGAAAAGAAAATATGTGTCCATGATGTGCATAGGTTGGCTAGTCTATATGTTCTACTAGTGGATTCCACAAAGGGTGGTGCCATGGCCCATAATTGTTCCGAATTGTCCTTTGTGATGGATGTGAAGTCTAAACAAGGCCTTGATCATATATTAGTTGAGCTTAAAGAATTGGTGCTCAAGAAGTCCGTTGAGACTTTCTCCCAAGGGGGAAATGGGGTCCTTAGGTACCAAGGTCGGTTATGTGTTTCGGATGTTGATGGTTTGAGGGAGCGAATTCTAGAGGAAGTTCATAGTTCTCGACATTCTATTCATCCGGGAGCCACCAAGATGTGCTGTGATCTACGAGAAGTCTATTGGTGGAACGGTATGAAGAAAGATATTGCAGGATTTGTAGCCAAATGTCCTAATTGTCAACAAGTTAATGTTGAGCATCAAAGGCCAGGAGGTTTGTCCCAAGATATAAGTATTCCCACTTGGAAGTGGGAAGATGCAAATATGGACTTTATTGTAGGTTTGCCTCGCACCCGAAGGCAACATGATTCTATTTGGGTCATTATAGATTGGATGACAAAATTAGCCCACTTTATTCCCGTCAAGGTTTCTTATTCGACAAAATACTATGCCAAGTTTTATATAAGTGAAATAGTGAAGTTGCATGGGGTCCCTTTATCTATTATTTCAGATCGGGATACTCAATTTACTTCACACTTTTGGAAGTCATTCTAAAAAGGGCTTGGTAATAAAGTTAAGCTTAGCACGACTTTTCATCCCCAAGTCGATGGGAAAAAAGAGCTTACCATCCAAACATTGGAAGATATGTTTAGGGCATGTGTTATAGATTTCAAGGATAATTGGGATGACCACTTGCCATTAATAGAGTTTGCCTACAATAATAGTTATCACTCAAGTATCAGTATGGCTCCATGTGAGGCCTTGTATGGTAGGAGATGTAGGTCTCTGGTTGGTTGGTTTGAGGTAGGTGAAATTGCTCTTATTGGTCCCAAATTGGTTTATAAAGCTATTGAGAAAGTTCAGCTCATTAGAGAGAGGTTGAGAATGGCTCAATGTAGACAAAAGTCTTTTGCCGATGTGAGAAGAATGGATCTAGAATTTGAAGTTAATGAATGGATCTATTTGAAAATCTCACCCATGAAGGGTGTGATGAGATTTGGCAATAAAGGGAAACTTAGTCCCCGGTATGTAGACCTATACCAAATTTTGAAACGTATTGGGAAGGTTGCCTATGAGTTGGATTTGCCAAATGAGTTAGCCTCGGTTCATTCTGTATTTTATGTTTCTATGCTTAAGAAGTGTATTGGAGATCCGATGTCCATTATTCCCCTAGAAGGGTTGGGAGTCAACGAAAGCCTTTCATATGAAGAGGTTCCAATAAAGATCTTAGATTGGTAAGTCAAGAGATTGAGAAACAAGGAAATAGCTTCCGTGAAGGTTTTATGGAGGAATCACCTAGTTGAGAGTCCTACTTGGGAGGCTGAGGCCGATATGAAGTCCCGATATCCTCATCTCTTTCCTTCTACTCCTATTCAAGCTTGAAGTAAATAGTTCCTCTTGAGTTTTAGTGTTTTGGGAGTCAAGTGTGTTATATGTGTTGTTCCATGATTTCCTTATGTTATGCATGCTCTTGAGAAATTCATGTTTAGTAAGAAAAATGCGTTTTCATGATTTATGTTCCTTATGTTGTTATGCATTTAGTATGAGTTGCCTATTTGACTTCAGGAGATGAGGTGATGAACATGCTTTAGTATGCTTTTAAGAGTAATTGCATATTGGCTCCATGGTATTGTGTTGAGTATGTTTTAGTTGGAGAAGGTAGTTCCTCCCATGAATATGAGAAATTTTGAGTTTCATGCATAATGGGTGTAGATTAAGTTCTTACTTCCTTGTGTTGCATTGATTATGTTTGAGAGGAAGTTGACGTTTCCTCCTTTTAATTGTGCATTATTTTGATGTTTCATGCATGATGGGCTACTAGTCCTGAGTCTTTACTTCCGTAAATGTGTCTAGATCGTCATTCGAGGATGAATGTTCCCAAGGGGGAGATATTGTACCACTCCGAAAACTAGTAGGCTAAAACTAGAGCTAAAAGTTGGGGTTATTGTCAAGGAAGTGGGCAAGGGACAAGGGAGAGGACTAGGGAAATCTAATATACCTAGATACTACCTTAGTGGCCAGGACCACCACCACGGCTCGTGGTGGGGACCACGACTCATGGTGTGGTCCGTGGTGGGCTAGGTAGTGTGCTCCCAAACTGCCCAAAAATAAGACCCTCCCCCACGAGCCACTTGATGGCTCGTGAAGGCCACCAAGGGCTGTGGGAGTGGTCGTGGTCTTCAGTTTGCCTTAAGGGGGCCAAGTCATGAAGACCTAGTCACTGCCTCAAGACCCATAAGAGGGACCACGGCTCATGGAACCCCTCGTGAGATTGCGTTCGGCTTGTGAACTAAAGGCACAAGTTGCCTAGCTACTACCCCAAGACCACAGATGGGACCACGGCTCGTGGAGCCCCATGTGGTCCCTGGCAGCTCACTTTAAGTGAGGGTTGTTTTGGGTAATTCTGGTTTAAGTCTTATTAAAGTGAGGTCGTTTTACCTTAATTTTATACACTTACATAAGTAATTTAATTCAAAATACACCCATTCACCCCATTATTTTCGAAACCCCAAATCAAATCCCAAAAGTTCATCTTCTCCTAAAATTTCTCTCTCTAGAACTTCAAGGAAGAAGAAGAAGGAAGTTGGAGCTATGGTTTGAAGGAACAAGGCTTTCTACTCAAAATTCTTTGGAGATTCATAGCTAAGGTATGGTAGTCCTTCTTCCATGGATACTCCTCATTCATGGAGTCCCTCCAAACTCAATTTAAAAATAGTAATTCCCCAAAAGATAGGGTTTTACTCCAAGTCATGGATTCCTTTTAAAAACGATTGTAATGATTTAAATACATTATATTATGATTGAATTGATTATTTATTATGCTATTTATGTTCAAATCCCCAAGAATCCATGAAATCCCTATATTCCCAATTTATGACTTGTGATGTGAGTGAATTGATGGAAGAAGGATATTATGAGATTATGCTTGTAGTAATTGAATTATTTGAATCATGTTATTATCCATGTCTAATATAGTGATTCTAGATGTGTTGATGTGATATGAGCTTTGCCCTTTAATGGGAAAGATATGATGTGATGCATGCTTTATGAAGGTTATGTATGTGCTTTAAGAACACTTTGAGAGTGAAGTGTCCATGATTATGATAATGTTGTTGTGTTGATTGAAAGGCTATTCTCATGAACACATAATGAACATAATGTGAAAGGTTTTCTCACATAATGGAAATTCTAGGTTGAAAGGCAATTCTGACCTAATTGAATCAAATGTTTTATGTAGCATGGATGGTGAAAGGTTATTCTCGCACATGATCTAATGAGCTATCGTAATGAAACAAGTTATAACTTAATGAGTACTCTGTGGGATAAATGCTTAGCACCGAGTGAATATTGGCTATGAGATGGAATCTCTTCTGTGAGAAAGTCCAGGTTTCTAGAAGCAATATCTTGAGATGGAAGCTTCCCCGCGAGAATGGGCGGGTTTCTAGTAACAATCTCCTTATCCCATAACTACGTGCCCCCATAGGATATTTAGGTAGTGGATCCACATAAAATCTAACAAATGATGGTCTTACCTTAGGCAAGTAGGAGAACCCTTTTTAGTGTGGGTAACACCGGATTGCATGTTAAGCTCACATGGTTTATGTCGGTTATGACTTATTCCCACTATGACAAGAATATGAATTATGAACTATGGCTACTCAAGGAGCTTTACTTAGTATGAGTGAAATTATGTGATCTTATTCATGCATTGCACAAGTATGCTTTGAGGGTACTTATGGTATGTTTCTCTTATGATATGATGATCTATGTAATGAATATGCTTATGAGTTATGCTTTCCATTATCTTCAAAATGATACTTTAACTTAGTAAATTGCATGCATTTGATTAAAATGTCCCTTTTTGCATGTTTTCAAGGTTTTTATGCATGGCTATCATACTTAGTGTATTTTTGTACTAACCCATATTTTCCTACATTTTCCCCCAAGAGTAGGGTCCGTTTCTCAAGATGGTCTTCATTGTGGCTAAAGCTTGGATTTGCTCATTTCTCATAGCTTGTTGGTGAGTCCTCATGATTCGAGGACGTGTTTTCACTTAGTAGTTTCATTCTTCTATTTTCCTTTCCAGACTATGTTGTAAGGGCTGTGTCCCTATTTTGATTTAAGTATTGTAATAGATGACTATTTTGAGACAAATTTAGACTTCCGCTTTCCTTTATAAAATTTTTGGACTTGGAATGCATTTTTACTCTTATTGTTCTATTGCTTATGTTAAGATATGCTAAGTGGCTTACATGGTGCCTTTCAGGGTACTATGGGCCTCGTTATATCTAAGGGTACCTCTGGGTTGTGACAAGTGCGTAAACTGAACTAATTGATCAGTTTAGATCCCAAATAATTTACTAAAAACGTATTTAATTAATTGGGTAATGAAAATACCAAAATACCCCTTTAAAATTCGGGTTACTTTTCTTATTCAAACGACACGACTTCAAACAGGCATATCTCCCTCATACGAACTCAAAAACTAGCAAACTCGGTGGCGTTGGAAATATAATTCAAAGAACTTTCATTTAATATCTTATATTACACCTAACGTATCTTGTGATGAGAGTTATGGTCATTTGAAGTTGACCCAAAACTTATACTTAGCCAAACTTGCCAAATTTGATCATTCCAAAAATGGTTCTTTCTAATTTTAGCCTTTTCAAATAACAAGGTGTTACAAATTCACACTTATGAAAAAGCCTCTATTCAACACCGCTTGTCAGACTTCCTAGAAACTTTTATAAAACCTTGTGCTCCCAATAACAAGTTTGTAACAACCAAAAGTACACCCTTGACATGAGATGTCGTATAAGACCCCAGGAGGCCCTATACAAGCCATTTGACATACATACCAGACAACATAATGGACAAAAGTAAGAAATCTCATATAATGATATAATTTGACATAAAAATAAATATCTAATTGTAATCTTGACGAGCCATTCTAATATATCACGAAGCTATCAGGATGAAACCTATACATCATGTACAACATTCTAAAACTTAAGACATAAAAAATAGAGTAAAGGTGACACTGTTCTCGGATCATGAGGACTCACCAAGTCTTCAATCTTCTGTGAAATCCAGTCATGAGTGGAAGGAGGAAGTTTGTCAGACCTTGTAATAGTGAAACAATGAATGGACAAGTATGCATTATTACATGGAATGTACTAACTATGAGGAAAATACATAAAACATGAAACATGATCATAAGGGGACATAATAAAAATATGATATACATGACCAAGCTAAACATTGTAACATCAATAAAAGAATAATCAAAAGTCATGAACTTAGTCCATACATCTTAAAACATAAGGAAAGCCTCACAAAACCTTTGAAAGTAACTTTGTTCATTTTTTGGATATTAATTTTAATCGAGAATAGACCATGTGAGCTATACCATGAAATCTGATGTAACTCCCACATTGAGAAGAGAAAGTCTATTTGGCATGATAGAATTTTGTATGATGAGTCATATGCTATTTATTGATCTAATAACTAGGTTATTTAAGACAATCCTACGGGGCATGCAATTTGGAACTAGAGGTTGCTACTAGAGAATACCCTATTTGATCCTCCCTCTCAAGCTCTCTTGGTTCTAACTTAAATTCCAACGGAATAGTCATAGAAAAAGATAATTCCATTTAGAGTAGGCACATAAGTTATGCTAATCATAGGCCTTTGGTGTTCTCATTTGGTGATACATTCTCCTTTGATGTTAACCTATGAATGTTGTGATGATATTTGCGAGGCGAGGAAAGCTTAGACCTAGGTATATTGATCCTTTTGAGATCATCTAGACAGTTGGTGAGGTTGCATATGAGTTGTATATACCTCCAATATTCTCAAATATCCACCCAATCTTTCATGTTTTATGGAGGTACCGGTATGTTCTTAATGAGTCTCATGTGCTTCAGTAGGATAAAGTAGAGTTGGATTACTTTTTGACCTTGGAGGAGCAAGTTGATATTCTTGCCAAAGATATGTGGCGGTTGCGTTCAAGAACCTTTATTGTGGATAAGGTCTACTAGGGGCATCGTTAGGTTGAGTATTCTACCTGGGAGATCGCGATTGAGATCCAGGAGCACTTTTCTGGCTTGTTTAAGCCTTCAAGTACTTCTTGACATTTACTTTCACGGATGAAAGTCCTTTTTAGTAGACTATGTTGTAATGACCTCCTGGTCAATTTATATTTATGTCACCTATTGGTCATTTAAAACATTCATAAAGTGATCCAAAGTCATTTTATGACTTCCTGGAACTAACAATTCACTTACTTGGTCATTTGATTGATTTATATGTAAGTTTTAGTGTCTTGGAGCTTTTGCAATTTTACGGTTAGTTTTGATAAATAGTTTCAGAAATGACCTTAGAATCCAATTATGAAAATTTCATCAACTTTGTAATGGTCAAATTAGGCTAGTAATATGGTCTTCGTGACTCGCGAGTCTTTCAATACGAGCTCGGATGAGAATTGTTCCAGCTCAATTAGCTCCAAAAGGTTGTGTTTGGTCTAGAATGACCCGTTGTTTGGATCTCGAGGCCTTCAAGATAATTTTGAGCCCCTTATGGATTTTGGCTTGAAACTAGGTTCGGTATGGGACCCATATTCTGTTAGATGACCTTGTATGGAAATTTTTTCTACTCCATTGAGTCCAAAATGTCATTTTTAGTTGGTTTGCGTATCTCATTTATGTGTACATGGTTCTGAACCCGTAACACCCCGTATGCTAGAACTACCAAAATATAAGATTTAGCAGTTACAGGTGGCACCGATAGGCACCACCCATGGACCATAAGGGGGCCCACAGTCCATTCTGCTAGTCTGTGGTTTTCAACCTGTGACCCCTCCCCAGACGTCCCAGAAAAATATTCTAAGTTCTGACCCACACCAGGACCTACGGACCGTAGATCAGACCACAGTCAATAGTCCAGGGCCGTAGGTTGGACCCCAAGTTTCAGCCTCCCTGTCTCCAAATGACGGTTGACCAGCACGGACCATCGGCCCAGCTACGATTTGTCAGTCCCGTCTGTCGGTGGCCCCCGACAGCAGTTTAGTCAAGGGTCATTTGGTCTTTTCCTTATGCATTGGACCCTAAACTACGTTGTTTAGACCCCAAATTACATAGTTTTGGTCAGTTTTAGCCTAGTAACTTAAATAGAATATACTCCAAGAAAATCATTCACCAAAAACTTAGAAAAATTAGAATGCAGAAGGAGAAAGAGAAGATCAATCCCTAGAGCAAGAACATTGCAGGTTTTCATCAGTTCCAGCTTTGAAATCAAAAGATTTCTCAGTGGAATTCATCACCAGGTATGTGAGATTTCACTAGTGCTTCCTTTCACCCATCAGGTCCCTAGAGTTCTGTCATATTCTTGATTCCTTTCAGATTTTCTCGACCTAGGATTTCTAGAGTTTCAATTGGTTATTATGAATTTGTTACTTTAATGTTCCTATCATATTATCATGTTGTAGTATCGTTTTTGCCCAGATTCATGCATAAGCTCAGAACCCTAGCTATGTAGTTCTTTTAGTTCATGAATTACCCATGCTAGGTCAGATATTTCAGTTATACATGCCTTAGATTTAAATGTTTCATTATGAGCATATTAATGTTGCCTTTTCAGTTAACATGTTAGTATTTTGAGCTATCCAGTATTACAATCATAAATTATTAATTACTTAATCAAATGGGAGAAGCTTAATACCAAGTGGACTAGGGTCAGTCACCCTTAAGTCCCAAAACTACGTGCCCAGTTAGTTGTAAGTCCCCTCTGTGGGCATCATTCTAGTGATCACGCCAGCATACTTCTGTAACTCTGACAGGGTATATTGGGTCCTGTCGATGGGGCGTATACATCAGACTCCACATTTAGCTCATGTGGTTTTATGTCCGTTATTAGTAGCTCCCTTACATTTTAGTCAGACTCTATTGCATTGACTAGGTCATCAATTACAATTTAGTATTCAGTCTCAGCATGTTATAAACTTGGTCATTGCATTCAGTATTTCGTGTTCAATATTCTCAATTTGTACCTTGCTTATCTCATGTCATTGCTTAGATATATGCTTTGATTCAGTTATGATTATTGATCAGTTTTACTCTATCCTGCATGCTCAGTACCTTCCAAGTACTGACGCATACTTTGTGCTACATCTTCTCATGATGTAGGTTCAGCTTATTAGCTACCAGATCACGCATAGATTGGTTCCCAATCTTCAGTTTAGAAACTTCAGTGGTGAGTCCTCATTCTTCGAGGACGAGTGACATGATTATCTTTCTTTGCTTTTAGTTTTAGTTCTAGTTTTTTCTAGATTTAGTTGGGGCATACCCCAACATCTATAGTCAGTTTAGAGGCTTATTTCAGACATAGTTAGATTCAACTATAGTGTTAGATTTTGACTTTTCACATGTTGTTTAAAATCTCAATTTTCATTTATTCAGATAGTATATGGGTATTTTCCCCTTAACTTTAGACTATTCGTATGATTTAGCTTCCACACACTATTTATTGATTTAGTTTGCTTTAATTAGTATGCTTATGATATGCCAGCAGGGTTAGCTTGGGGTCACTCGTGATCTTAGGTCCTGTGTCCGCATCCAGAGGGTAGCCTCAGGGCGTGACAAACTTGGCATCAGAGCACTAGGTTTAAGTGTCCTAGGATGTCTAAAAAGCCGCACTAAGTAGAGTCCTTTTCATGGGCGTGAAGTGTACTACATCTAATGAAAGGGAGGCTACGAAGTGTTTTAGGAAAACTTCACTCTCTTTGTTACTCTTATTGTGCATAAGGTGTGATATAATTCCTCCTTCTAACTTAACGTTATTCGTTTCAAATCATGCCTCCTTGTAGAGCTTATGGAAAGAATGCGAATGCATGAAATGCGAACGCAACTTCTCTAGTCCCAGACCAGGAAGTTTCAAATGCTGAATTTAAGAATGCCATTAAAGTGTGACTAACCAGATCAACCAGCAGATTCAACTTCCTGCAAATGTTGGTAGTGGATCGAAGGCAACCAGGGTTTGTGATTTCTCTAGGATGAATCTGCCTGAGTTCTTAGGATAAAAAATCAGTGAGGATCCCCAAAACTTCATAGATGAGGTGGAGAAGATCTTTGGAGTAATGCAAGTGACATGTAATGATAGGGTAGAGTTGGCATTCTATCAGCTGAAGGATGTAGCTCATATTTGGTATACTTAGTAGAAAGAGAACAAGGGTACAAATGCAGTTCCTATCACTTGGGAATGCTTTAGTGAAACTTCTCTAGATAGGTTTTTCACCAGAGAGTTGAGGGAGGCAAGAGCTCAGGCGTTTATGAATTTGAGGTAGGGTTCCATGTTAGTCTAAGAGTATAGGCTCAAGTTCATCCAACTCTCTAGGTATGCTCCTCACATGGTTGCCGATTCCAGGGCTCAAATGAAAAAGGTTCTTTATGGGGTATCCGACCTTATGAAAATAGAGTGTAGGAATGATATGTTGCTAAAAGATATGAACATCTCCCGATTCATGACTCATGCTCAGCAGATTGAGCGTAATAAGCTTAGGGAGCAGGATAAGGAGAATAAGAAGGCTAGGACAGGCAGCTATGATTATTCTCAATAGAAATCCGGTGGTTGGAATAGCTCGCAGTTTCAGCAGAAGTCTTCAACTCTAGCACCTTCATAATCTAGTGTTCCATCCTCCAAGTTCTGTAATGATCAGAAAGGCAGGGCATCTGGGTCTAAGACTCAAGGTAGTATTTTAGGCACTAGAACCCACCTAACTTGTCCAAAGTGTGATAAGAACCATCCGGGCAAGTGCCGTGCAGGGAAGGAAGGATTCTTTGGGTGTGGTCAATCTGGTCACAGGTTGAAAGATTGTCTTTCTAAATAGGGTCAAGGGGTCAACAATGGTAGAGCTCAGGCCACAACTTCAGCAACACCAGCAGGTCACCTAACTCAGCAGGGTAACTCATTTGTTATAAGTGGTGGATAGTGCCAAAATAGGTTGTATGCTCTTCAGGCTCACCAGGATCAAGAAGATTCTCCGGATGTAGTCACTGGTACGTTATGATTCTTTTCTTTAGATGTTTATTCATTGTTAGATCTAGGGGCTACTCTTTCCTTTGTAACTCCTTATATAATAGTCAACTTCAGTGTTAGTCCAGAAACTCTATCAGAACCCTTCTTAGTCTCTACTCTAGTTGGTGACCCAGTTATAGCTAGACGGGTATACAGAAATTGCTCTTTCATAGTCTCCCAATAAGTCACCTCTGCACATCTTGTAGAGTTAGAAATAGTAGACTTCGATATCATTCTAGGCATGGATTAGTTATATTCCTGTTATGCCTCAGTCAATTGGAGAACTAGGATTGTTCATTTTCAGTTTCCAAACGAGCCAATCTTAGAATGGAAAGGTAGTAGCTTAGCGCCTATGGGTCGATTCATTTCTTACATTAAGGCCAGAAAGATGATTTCTAAAGGGTATCTCTGTCATTTAGTTTGGGTTAAGTATTCAAGCTTCGAAACTCCAACTCTTGAGTCAGTTCCAGTAGTTAATGAGCTTCCAGAAGTGTTTCCAAAAGATCTTCCCAGAGTTCATTCCGAGAGGGAAATCGACTTTGGAATTGATCTCCTTTCAGATACCTAACCTATTTCTATTCCTTCTTACAAAATGGCTCTAATTGAGCTTAAGGAATTGAAAGAGTAGTTGAAGGACCTTCTGGATAAGGGCTTCATTAGACCAGCATTCCCAATGGGGTGCACCAGTATTGTTCGTAAAAAAGAAAAATGGTTCTCTCAGGATGTGCATTGACTATAGGTAGTTGAACAAAGTGATAATCAAGAATAAGTATCATATCCCTAGGATTGGTGACTTGTTTGACCAACTTCAGGGTGGTAGTCATTTCTCAAAGATAGACCTCAGATCCAGTTATCATCATCTTAGAGTCAGAGATAATGACATCCCAAAAACAGCCTTCACGGTATGATAATTATGAATTTGTTATTATATCATTTGGACTAACCAATGCTCCTGCAGCTTTCATGGACTTGATGAACAGAGTGTTTAAGAAATATTTGGACTTGTTCGTTATCATCTTTATTGATGATATCCTCATTTACTCTAGGAATGAGGAAAAACATGTGAATCATTTGAGGGATGTCCTGAAAACCCTCAAAGATAGCCAATTATTCGCTAAGTTTAGCAAATATGAGTTTTGGTTGCAATCTATTGCTTTCCTTGGTCATATTGTGTCTAGCGAAGGGATCCGATTGGATTCTTAGAAAATCAAATTAGTGAAACAATGGCCTAGACCTGCCTCTCCTACATATATCAGAAGCTTCTTGGGTTTGGATGGTTAATACAGAAGGTTCCTGCAAGGATTTTCATCCATAGCCTTTCCATGGACTAATTTGACTCAGAAAAAGGTCATGTTCCAGTGGTCATATGTTTGTGAGAAAAGCTTCGCAGAACTGAAAACTAGGTTGCCTACAACTCCTGTTTTGACTCTACCAGAGGGTTCAGACAGTTATGTTATCTATTCAGATGCATCTAGAGTCAGCCTAGGTTGTGTGTTGATGCAACGAGGTAAGGTTATATCATATGCTTCTAGATAGCTTAAGGTACCTGAGAAGATATCCGACTCATGACCTCGAGCTTCCAACATTGGTTTTTGCACTTAAGATTTGGAGACATTACTTGTATGGTGTTCATGTAGATGTGTTCACAGACCAAAAGAGCCTTCAGTATGTGTTCACCCAGAAAGAATTGAATCTTCGCCAGAGAAGATGGCTTGAGTTTCTCAAGGATTATGATCTAAGGTGCATTACCATCCTGGTATTGCCAACGTAGTAGAAGATGCTTTTAGCAGACTATCTATGGGTAGTGTACTACATGTTGAGGAAGAAAGCAAGGAACTAGCAAAGGATGTTCACAGGCTTGCTCTCTTGGGAGTTCGCCTTATGAGCATATTAGATAGTGGTGTAACAGTTCAGAATAGGTTAGAATCTTCATTGGTAGTGGAGGTTAGGGATAAGCGAGATAGTGATCAGATATTGCTTTAACTAAAGGGTGCAATCCATCAGTAGAGAGCTGGGGTTTTCTCCTAAGGGGGAGATGGTGTGCTTCGTTATCAGGGTCGATTAGGTGTTCCTAAGGTGGGTGAGTTGAGACAGAGGATCCTTGCAGAAGCCCATAACTCCAGGTATTCCATTCATCCAGGTGCCACTAAGATGTATTGTGATCTGTAGGAAGTCTTTTGGTGGAATGGCATAAAGAGGGATATAGCAGATTTTGTGGCTAAGTGCCCCAATTGTCAACAAGTGAAGGTAGAACATCAGAAACCAGGAGGTATAACTCAAGGGATCAACATTCCTACTTGGAAGTGGGAAGTGATCAACATGAACTTCATTACAGGTTTACCTCGTACTCGCAGACAACATGACTTCATTTGGGTGATAGTTGATAGAGTTACTAAGTCTGCACGCTTTCTGGCGGTTAAGACTACAGATTCGGCGAGGGACAATGCCAAGCTTTACATTAATGAGATAGTTAGGTTGCATGGAGATCCTTTATCTATCATCTTGGATAGAGGTCCTCAGTTTACCTCTCATTTTTGGAAGTCATTTCAGAAGGGTCTTTGTACTCAGGTTAATCTTAGCACAACATTTTATCCACAGACTGATGGTCAGGTAGAGCGTACCATTCATACCTTAAAGGACATATTCAGAGCTTGTGTGATAAATTTCAAGGGTAGTAGGGATGATCACCTTCCTCTTATAGAGTGCACCTACAATAATAGTTACCATTCCAGAATTTAGATGGCTCCTTATGAGGCATTGTATGGGCGTAGATGAGATCTCCAGTTGGGTGGTTTGAAGTTGGTGAAACAACCTTAATAGGGCCAGATTCAGTTCGTGATGCTATGGAAAAAGTGCAACTCATTAGAGATGGAATTAAGACAACCCAAAGCCACCAGAAGTCCTATGCAAATGTAAGGAGAAGGGAATTAGAGTTCTAAGTTGATGATTGGGTTTCCTTGAAAGTGTCTCCTATGAAAGGGGTGATGACATTTGCCAAGAAAGGAAAACCCAGTCCTAGATATGTAGGCCCTTACAAGATCTTGAAAAGGGTTGGTAAAGTTGCTTATGAGTTAGAGTTGCCAACAGAACTAGCAGCAATGCATCTGGTCTTCCACATTTCATTATTGAAGAAGTGTATGGGTGATCCAACATTTATAGTATCTTTAGAAAGTGTGGCTGTGAAGGATAGTCTCACTTATGAAGAGGTACGAGTTGAATCTTTGATCGTGAGGTTTGAAGGTTGAGAAACAAAGAAGTCACTTTAGTCAAGGTTTTGTGGAGTAGTCAGTCCGTAGAAGGAGCTACTTGGGAAGCAGAAGTTGCCATGAACGCCAAGTATCCTCATGTCTTTCCTTTCGATTTCATTTCAGCTTGAGATAATAGTTTCTTCTCCAGTCTCTCAGTTTACTTGTGTGTAAATTCATTCTTAGTATCATGTTCCTTTAGTTATTCTTGCATTTCAGCATATTTGCATGATCTTGGAACTCAGTTCAATTAGATATCAGAGTCTAAAACATAGTGGTACGAATTGCTTCCCCCATACTCAGCTTCTTTAGACTTCATTCGAGGATGATTGTTCCCAAGGGGGAGATATTATAACACCTCGGGTCTCAAAACGAAGAAAATCCTAGTTGTCATAAAAATTGGTGCCAGTACCAACGAAACTACCCACGGACCATAGGTGGGACCATGGATCGTAGGTGGGGTTCCGTCGTTAAGGCCCAAATCTTTATAGTCTCTAATCCTACTCACGGTCAACCAGTACGTTCTGTGGTTGGACCTATGGACCGTAGGTGAGGTTCAGAGACAGCTAGAGGGAAATTGTTGTTAGGTCAAGTTCAATTGGTCATAACTCTTAGCACACAAAGATTTAGATGGACCATAACCTATCAAATGGAACTTAATTGAATTCTCTTTCCAACGCCACCGAGTTTACCAAAATCCCATCTTCGAGAAAAATGTTATGCTCATTTTAGTGAAGCCCTATCAGGTAGATTATGAACAACGAACCCAAATGATGGCCGGTAGGTCAAACGACAGACCGTAGGTCCCTCTGTGGATGTGCTTTGTCAGAATTAAGTTAGGGTCATTTTGGTCCTTTCCCCTATGAGTTGGGCACTTAAACTACGTCGTTTGATGCCTAAACTACGTCATTTTACACTGTTTAAGCTTAGTAACTTAGTCAGAACTTACCCTTAACCATTATTCTCTAGAATTCATAAGGCTTAGAACGAAAGAGGAGAAAAGAGGTGACCCAACCCCTCCAAGAACGCATCAAGTTTTCTTTAGTTCTAGTCCCGAAATTGAAATATTTCTCTGTAAAATTCAAACCAGGTATGTTGGATTTCACTAGTGGATTCCTTTCATCCAGTAGGTCCTTATAATTCAGTTAGCTTCTTGATTCTCCACGTTTTGTTTAGACCTAAGGTTTCTAAAACATTAGATATTATTTGCAATTTAGGTGTTCGAGAATTCCTAATTAGATTATCATTTTTTCATGGAATCATTTCTTACTTCTTTGCATGAAACTCAGAAACCTAGTTGTATAGATTCTCTTAGTTCATGAATTACAAATGCTAGGTTAGTTAAACAGATATCCATGCTCCAGTTTTCGAATGTCAAATTACCAGTATATAATTATTACATTCTCAGATATGCATGTCAGTATTTTGAGCAATAAGGTATTTCAATATTTCAGTCATAGTGTATTACATACAAATTTAGTGGGGAGTAGGCTTAGCACTGAGTGAAATAGGTTTTCAGCGTACCCTTATTGTCCTAGAACTACATTCCCCCGTAGGTTAAGTCCCCACTATGGGCATTAGTTTTAGTGATCACGCTAGTCATGCCTTTATACCCCGGGCAAGGTATATCGAGCCCTTCGATGGGGTGTATACATCAGACACCACGATTAGCTCACGTGGGGTTATGTCGGTTAATAGTTGCTCCCATAGTCAGACTCTAGTGCATGTGACTAGGTTTTAAGCTATACTTCAGTATTTAGTCTCAACATGTTATGTACTTGGCCATTGCATTCAGTTCAGTTATATTTATAATGTATTAGTATTTACATAATGTTCATATTATAACATTGCTCAGTTATGCTTTGCTCAGCTTATATGTTTGTTCAACTTTTATCCTATCTTGCAAGCTCAGTACCTTCCAAGTACTAACACATACTCTGAGCTAAACCCTTTCATGATGTAGGTTTAGGTCCTCAACATTCAGATCACGCGTAGATCAGTTCCTGATCCATATTAAACAACTTTAGTGGTGAGTCCTCATACTTCGCGGACAATATACATGTTCTTAAATTTTGTCTTTCATTTCATTTTCAGTTCTTCTAGGGTTAGCTGGGGACATTTCCCAAAAACTAATGTCAGTTAGAGGCTTTTTCAGATATAGTTTAGATTCAATGTTAGTTTTTGAGTGATTGTTTAGTATCACTAAACTCTTAGAATTATATATATATATTCAGACCAGTTTTGGTTATTCCTTCATCATTCAGTTATCTCTTGTTTAGCTTCCGCATTAGTTCATCTTTTCAAAGATATATTCATTTTAATTATGATATGTCAGCTCAAGGTTAGCTTGGGTTCATTTGTGATCCAAGGTCCCGTATTTACACCCAGGGTGTAGCCTCGATGTGTGACAATTCTACTAAGTCTGGAATTGTTCTACAGAACCATTCTACGACCCGTCAAACTTCATGCGACTCATCCTTGCTACTCGTATGTCAAATATCAGATATATGAAATTTCAAAATATTCAACCTCACACCTTCTAGTTCCATCTACGACCCATAAAAACTTTTACAAACCATAGATTTGTGTGTTAGGACACAACGAGTAGTTCAAAATATATGTGCTAGGCATTGTCACTCTTTGGTTGGTTAGCTTGAGTGTACATAGCCTAGCCTGCATGGTATGTAATTGATTTAGAAGGCATTGGACCAGGTGAGGGTGATTCAATATAAGTTTTAGATAGCTTAGAGTAGGCACATAAGTTATGCTAATCGTAGGCCTTTGATGTTCTTAGTTGGTGATACCTTCTTCTTCGATGTATTACCCATGAATGCTGTGATGAGATTTTGGAGGCGGGGAAAGCTTAGCCTTCGGTATATTGAGCCTTTTGAGATCATCTAGACAGTTGGTGAGGTTGCATACGAGTTGTCTCTACCTTTTATATTCTCAGCTATCCACCCAATCTTTCATGTTTTATGGAGGCACCGGTATGTTCATAATGAGTATCATGTGCTTCAGTATGATGAAGTAGAGTTTAATGACTTTTTCACTTTCTTGGCGGAGTTCTTGCCAAAAATGTGTGGTTGTTGGGTTCAAGAGCCTTTATTGTGGATAAGGTCTACTGGAGGCATTGTCGAGTTGAGGAGTCTACCTGGGAGATCAAGCTTGATATTCGGGAGCACTTTCCTGGTTTGTTTAAGACTTCAAGTACTTCTTTACTCTTACTTTCATGAATGAAAGTCCTTTTTAGTAGACTATGTTGTAATGACCTCCTGGTCATTTTGTATTTATGCCACCTGTTTGTCATTTAAAAGATTCATAAAGTGATCCCAAGTCATTTTATGACTTGTTGGAACTAACAATTCGGTCACTTGGTCATTTGATTGATTTTTATATGTAAGTTTTAGTGTCTTGGACCTTTTGAATTTTTTATAGTGAGTTCCGATAAAGAGTTTCAGAAATGACCTTAGAATCCAATTCTGACAATTTCATCAACTTTGTAATGGCCAAATTAGGCTTGTAACATTGTTGCCATGACTCACGAGTCTTTTAATACTAGTCTGTGCGATTAGACATTTTAACTTCCAACTTAAGACCTAAGTTTGACTTTTGTCAAAATTTTGAGTAAACAAGCTCGGATGAGAATTGTTCCAACTTAGTTAGCTCCAGAAAGTTGTGGTTGGTCTAGAATGACCTGTTGTTTGGATCTCGAGGCCTTCCAGCTAATTTTGAGCCCCTTATGGACGTTGGCTTGAAATTAGGTTCGGTATGGACCCATATTCTGTCAAAACGACCTTGTATGGAAATTATGTTTGCTTATTGAGTCCAAAATATCATTTTTAATTGGTTTGCATATCTCATTTGTGTGTACTGGGTTCCTAACCAATCCTCTTTCTAGTTGGGGACTTATTGGTTGTGCGGCCTAAATTGATTGTCACTCTTGCGAGCTGGGCTAGGAGTTGACTGGATACGATGGTTATTTAGGCTGGGAGCCCAACTTTAGGTTTGTGGAACTCTTCTCTTAGTGGACTTAGTTATTTTGCGTACATTCCGGGCTTATAGGGATCCGTTCGGGTTTTCCATAAACATGCACAGGAGTGAACCTTATGGGCTTATGGAGGTCAAGTTAAGTTTAGTTTAGCAGTACTCATGTATGCTTGTATGCTTTCCTTTGTACACTCTTTGACCTCTGTTGGTGTCTAGATTCTATCTTTCATAGAGTTTTAACCTTTGTTGCTGAATTGATCGACAATGCTTAGTGAGTACCTTTGTTTTAGTACTTGTGCTATACTCTTCATCTTTTCCATGATACAGGTCCAAGTACCAGTTACCAACGGTGATGGTTTGTGTTATCTTTTACAACATTTGGGTATCAAAGACGAGGATGAGCACTTGGCATCTTGGATCAGTATGTCATTTTGTTATATCTGTTAAGCTATTATTTTTCCTTTGAGAGATCTTGTTGTGTTCCACTTTTAGGACTTGTATTTTCATAGAACATAGCTTTGTACTCATGATTTATAGTTTCTGGGAGTGTTTCTTATAAATATAGTTTTTGGTTTTCTTTGGTGTATGTCTTATTGTTAATGCTAGTGTTATTTCTATTTAGTTCTACTCTTATACACATTACTCGTCATTTTGGGTATGGGTTGGCTTACCTACTGGGGGTTATACTAGGTGCCATTATGACTCAGGAAATTGGGTCGGGACAAGAAATATCCCATACTGTTGTTATTTCTTTATTCTTAAATTTAGAGTACAAATTCATAATATTTGATTAGTTTTTATATTATTTGAATAATTTTTCATATTTCAAAATTTCTAATTTTACGAACAAATAAGTAAAAATCAAATTAAAATATTAACTTACATGGTTGTGTGTCGACAGAGAAAATATTTTATATAATATATTTTAGTCTAGAATATCATAATTATAATCTCTACCTATGCTCCCTCATTTTTCGTGAGGGTTTGATTCCCCACATCATAATCCCCACCCCCGATTCCCCTTCCACAGCCCAATTTTTTATCTTTTTTTTTTTAAAAAGTAATCTCTCTCTTTTTTTTTTATGAGAAAAATTTAACCAATTAACAAATGTGATGATACAATTATCAATTTTTGGATTACAAAAATTCATTATAAACAGTTAAATTAAACTAGAAGACACTTTTTTTTAACTTAATAAAGCCAAATAGTTAATGAATCTCTTACTTCACCTTATTATTTCAAAATGGATATTTTATAGGTCTTCTTGATAATTCTCTTTAATGTTTAAATTCATATTCAATTCTTGATGTGTTATTGTTTCACTCTAAAAAGCTTAGAGTGAAAATTTATTTAATACATGAATCAATTTCTTTAACTTTTGAAGTGCAAGAGGTTTTCTTTGGAAATAGTACCAAAAAAAAAGATTTGAATAATCACAACAATAAAAGCGCAAATGAATAAATAAACCACAAACTAGTAAACATGTAATTGTTCATATATTTAATAAGTGAGTGAAATAACAAACTTTGAAAAATAACTCATCAGACACGACATACAGACACTTAATATAAGGACAAATAAAAATTGATGTGGAGAATCCTATACCACACTTAGACATGCAAAACATTAAAGACATAAATTGTCCATGAGACCACATGAACATATAAAACAATAATAATAATAAGCGAAATACACTAGTTAAAAGACTTTATATATTATTTGTGGGTTTTGGATCTTGATCATTAATATTTTTTAGTGACAGGTCATCCAGCAAAGTCAGAACATCATCATTATTCCAATTTAGTAACTCAATCAATGAAGGACTTTCTGGAATGTCACTAGAGTAGTTCTGGGAGTTATTCAATTGAATTAATGTACCCATTGAGGGAATCTCCTCTGAAGGGTCCATTTGTGGTGTCATTTGAGAAGGCACTGGAGCATACAATGGAGGATCTATAATTGATGAAGGCATCATACAAGTCATTGTTGTTGAAGGCGTGGATTGAGGGACATTGGATGTAGACCCCTCATCACTAACATTCTTTTTCATTGCTTCACATACCAGTTCAAGGTTCTTCTTGATCACGTAACTTAGATCATTGAGATAGCAAGGATTCATGTCAACAGAAATAGTTTTTCCATTCAACACTTCATGCATCTCATTCGTAATTTCCTTTACCCTATTTTCCTTTCTTACCTTTAGTAGGTTTTTCTCCAACTTCTTGATTCTTTCTTTGGTGAATTCATCTATTGTCACCATATTTTTTGATCTCTCCAATGTTGCCAATTCTTTAAACTTTTGAAAGGTGTTGATTGCAGCACCATGATTGGGAAACACCTTAGGTTCATCACTATAAGGACTATAGATGATGGCAGCCATTTCAATGTCACAAAGAGTCATGAGTTCTTGTGCCTTTTTCAAGAACCCTTTGAGTCTTTTCTTGTATGAGACTTTTCTATCAGTTTCATTTTCAATCAAAGCAAATATTACTTTGTTTCTAGGCATTTCTAAAGAGGAGGGATATGAGGATATATGTGTTTGTTCAAGAATAACTTTGTTGTTCTTCTTCTTCTTGTTCTTGTCTTTGGCTAAGATTGACCCTCATATATATATGAAAATTTTGAATTCTAAATTTTTTTGAGTAGTTTTAACTAGAGAATTTTTTATTGTCAACAATAACTATTTTGGAATAAACTTAAATGAGAGTGTATCAGGTTGAATTATATGTAGTTTTTGGATCCAGTCTTACTAGCCAAACATTTTGAGTCAATCTTTTCTTGTAAGGAAAAGAATTAGTAGTGTTTAAATTTGAATAAGTAGTAACCACAAAACATGGTAATAAGTTTATAGCAAATATGTTTCTTATAGTATTACAATATTATTTTTTCCAATTTTGGAAGAAATTACATTTAGAAGAAATTTTATACTACTTTCAAATATTTTGAAAATTAAATCCTACTTAATTGTCATTTTATTAATATATGTTCCGCACCTACCTATTACATAACCCTCTGTGAATTTTTTTTCTAAATTAGTTTTGAGGTTAATCAATATTCCATAATTGTTGTTGTTCTTTTTCTTGTTATTGTTCTTGTCTTTGCCTAAGATTGACCCTTATATGTATATATGAAATTTTTTGAGTAGTTTGAATTAGAGAATTTTTTTATTGTGAAAATAACTATTTGGGAATAAATTTAAATGAGGGTGTATCTTCTTGAATTATATGTTGCTTTTGGATCCGGTCTTATACTAGCAAAACTTTTTAAGTCAATCATTTCTTATAAGAAAAATAATTAGTCTTTGTTTAAATTAGAATAAGTAGTATCATCAAAACATGGTCATATGTTTATATCAAATATGTTTTATTTTAGCATTACATTATTATTTTTTCCAATTTTGAAAGAAATTACATTTAGTAGAAATTTTATACTACTTTCAAATATTTTAAAAATTAAATCCTACTTAATTGTCTTTTTATTATTATATGATACGCACCAACCTATTACATGACCCTCGGTGAAATCCTTGTAACACCCCATATTCTAGAAAACCAAAGCTATAGAATTCTAGAAGTTCTAGGTGCCACCAATGGAGCCACCTACTGTCTGTGGTTGGCCATCTGCAGCCCCTCCCCAGAAACCCAGAAATATTGTTTCTAAGGGTTGACCCATGGCCAGACCTGTGGACCTTAGGTCAGACCACGGGCTATGATCCTGGTCTGAGGATCAAGACCCCCAGAACCCTTCCTTTGAAGTCGATCGACGGTCCGTCGGTTAGGCCCATCGGTTGGCCCTAACATCTTTTAAGTCGGGATTGTTTTGGTCTTTTTCCTATGCGTTGAACACCTAAACTAAGTTATTTTACCCCTAAACTACGTTGTTTTGATTAGTTTTAGTTTAGTAACTTAATCAGAACCCACGATTTGAATGAAGAGTCGACCAACCCTCTCTAAGAATGCAACAAGTTCCCCCCTTAGTTCCAGCCCCAAAATCAAAAGATTTCTCCATGGAATTCGTCACCAGGCATGTGGGATTTCACTAGTGCATTCCTTTCACCCATTACGTCTCTAGAATTCAGTCAGATTCTTGATTCCCTTCATTATACTTAGACTTAGGGTTTCTATAACTTTAGATTATTGCTGTGATTTAGCTGTTAGACTAATCCTAATCAGAATATTACGTTTTTGTGACTATGTTGCTTAATTCCTACATTAAATTCAGTACCCTAGTTTTGTAGATTTGTTTAGTTCATGAATTACGCTTGCTAGATCAGTTTATACATATATACATGCATCAGTCTACAAATGTTTCATTATCAGTACTTAATGTTGTATTTTCAGTTAGCATGTAAGAATCTTGAGCTACCCAGTTTATATTCAATAATGTTGTATTGTATACATGCTAGTGGGAGTAGGCTTAATACCGAGTGGACTAGGGTTAGTCACCTTCATAGTCTCAAAACTAAGTGCTCCCGTAGGTTAAGTCCCCTATATGGGCATCATATTTAGTGATCACGCTAGTCATGCCTTTATATCCCTGGCAAGGTATATTGGTTCCTCTCGATGGAGTGTATATATCGGACTCCACATTTAGCTCACATAGTTTTATATTTGTTATTAGTAGCTCCCACAGTCAGATTCTAGTGCATTGACCAGGTTACCAGTTATATCTGAGTAATCAGTTTCAACATGTTAAGTACTTGGTCATTGCATTCAGTTTAGTTCATGTTCAATATATTTATCATTTTCATCTTATATCATTGCTCAGCATGCTTTATTTCAGTTATGTATATGTTCAGCTTTTTCCTATCCTGCATGCTTAGTACCTTTGAAGTACTGACGTATACTCTGCGCTACTTCTTCTTGTGATGTAGGTTCAAGTCCTCAGCATTCAGTTCACGTATAGATCGCTTCCCGATCCCCAGTACAGTTGTATAAGTGGTCAGTCATCATTTTTCAAGGACGATAGACATGTTTTTTTTTTTTCATTTTCAGTCTTTTTAGTTTCAGTTTGCTAGAGTTAGCTTGGGTATGTCCCAATATCTCTAGTCAGTTAGAGGCTTATTTCAAACATAGTTTGATTCAGTTTTTGCTTGGAGTTTGATCTTTCAGTTGTTATTAAACTCATAGTTTATATATTCAGACAGTATTGGGTATTCCCCATTGTTTTAGTTTAATTATGATTTTTAGCTCCCGCACAATATTTCTCCTTTCAGTAAATCTTTAAGTATGCTTATGATATGTCAGTATAGGATTTACTTGGGGTCACTCTTGATACTAGGTCCCGTGTTTACGCCACGAGGTAGCCTCAGGCGTGACAAAACTTTTTCTAATCTAGTTTTGAGGTTAATCAGTATTCCATAATTGTAAAAAGAAAACTAATCAAAATTATATGTGTAAACATAATAGAAAAAATAAGAAGATAAGTTTTAATCTTTTAATTAAATGTTTTATCATGACTCAATTTTTCGAATTATGGTGGCACCTATTATAACCCACCAGTAGGTAAGGTAACCCTAACCTAGAACGAAATGTAATAAGTAGAAGGATAGAAACAAAGCGAAATAAAAAATTGTAAATATAGAAACAGAAGATAAAGTAGAAGCAAGCCAAAATATATGAGAGTCCCTCCCAGAACCTAGAAGTCACAAGTATAGAAATGCTAAACAAAAGAGTAGAAGTCCCAAAAAAGGACCTAAAATAAAAAGACTTGTCCCAAAATCAGAAGACAAGCCAACAAGATACAAATGGATACAAGTAAATTCTAGAACGTTAGGTGCATACCCTTGCCTTCTGATCTGGAAACTGTAATCTCGATATCTATATTGGTAACTGGTGCTCACACTTGTATCACAAAATAGATGCAGAGTGTAGTAAGAGTACCCCAAATAATATGTACTTAGTAGGCATCATAGGCCGACTAAGTAATAGAAGTAAAGGAAATACAAAATACAAAAATTAAACACGAAAAGGTCAAACAATGGGAAACAAAAAGGAATGCACAAGTGTGTACTAAGAATAGATTAGAAGTAAGTACAACTAGTTAAACATAATTAGACACCAATAAGCCTAGAAGGTACACTAGTGCACACGTTTAAGTAAAACCTGAACAGACCCCCATAACCCGTAAGGTACATATAATAACTAGAAACTAAAAAGAGAACTTGAGGATATTACAAGAACTTCAACAGCCTCTACCAGACTAGAATTGTGGAAAAGGAATCAAATAATAATACAAAATCACCCTGTTATAACTTCAATCAGATCAAAAGGTACATTAAAATTAAATCTCCCAGTTAGAACTTGATTCGGATCCAAGAGAAATATAAGATAGGACCTCTTCGTCAGAACTCTAATAGGATAAATGGGTTTTACAATAGACTCACCAACTAAGAACATGAATCAGGTCAAAGGGAAATATAATATAGGACCTATTTTTCATTACTTGAATTGTATAAACGAGAACATAATCACACAGACAATTCTTAAGATGACCAAAGGGATGATACAAGTGGGGACTGAACCCGGCTAAAAAAGATGCATCGGGAGTCTAAAAAAGGAGCAATAATAAGGTAAACATGCTCTAACAATAGAAAACATAATCCAATGACTCCAATATTCATTTTCCATCATCACTCGGGTTAAAGGAAAAGCATAAGACCTCCTTAGACTCTTCAGGGACCAGCTCCTACTCATACTCCACAAGTATATGCTAAATCACCAGTACACCCACAATAACCCGTCTACACACCAGGTCTATCTAGAGGATAAAATAAAAATACAAAAGAGCAAGCTGAGCTAAGTGGTCTCCTAACTATCATACCCCAATCTGCTGTATAATTCTACAAGGAACAAAGTTGTTGAAACACCCTAAAAATTTCTAAGCTAAGACCCAAATCATTCTATAACACCTCGTACGTGTACTCTTAAAATATAAATCTTTCGAAGTAAGTATTTGAGCTTGAACAAGGTGATGCCATACTTGTTAAGGTGTATTAAGGAAATTTTCCAATGGTACTAAAAGTTATCTAAGGTCATAAGGGAGCTGAAATACAAAGCCAATTTCAAAGCATTCCTATCCTCTAAGTTCTCGCATGAGTTCATATAAAGGTAAAATTCAAACAATCATATCTCTCAAGATATAAAGAGTTAGGGGGCATATGACCAAAAAAATTCAAGGTCTATGAGGATTATTTCTAATGCAACTATGTTTTGCTTATTTCAAGTTCACTATAAAAGTTAAGGCTATTTTACTGAAATGTGTCTAGTATATGAAATTCATCGAGGACTCTGCTTATTTGGTGACTCATTGAATAGGTTGGCGAATAACTGAATTATGTCAACTAGTTTTCCTAAAAACTTTAAGTATGTGTGTATTTTGGCGATCTAAACTTCCATTTCGTGAACTGCTAAATATCTCAAAGAGGAAACCTGTTGATCGCTAATTTGGCCAATGGGATTCATTAAAAGGTTGTCTTTTGTTTTTATGATCTTCTTACTTTCCCAGAATGGTATTCTTGATCTTTTACCCATAATTAACTTCCCTAAGTCCGTATAATTACCGAATATCATCATTTTTATATATAGAAACTCTCAAAATCCTAATTCTCCTTTTTCAAAGATCAAGAAATCCAAGAAAGACATTTCTCCAATTTCCCAAGATCTAAAGTCTTCTTGATCAAGATTCTCTTTAAGATATTTTTGTTTAAGGTATTCAATCCAAGACTTTTCTCAACACTTCATCTCCCAAGATTGTATTCAAGTTTATCTAAGAACATTGTTCTTCTAGGTATGTAAGACTTCAATGAGAGTATTATTTTTGTTATAATTCCTTAAGTATTTTGATTCTGAAGAATTTCATAAGATCATTAGAAGTAAAGCATGGGCTTATATGAAATTATGATCTTTATTCAATAAGCTATGTTTTCATTATTTCACTTAAGTATTAAAACCTTATGGTACTAATTTAGGATGATTTTTATGGTCATTAAAACCCTTATGACTTTTAAAAATTAAAACAAGTATGATACAAATTACAGCCTAAATACATGTTATTTTAAGGTATGACTTTTGAGTTGAGCCTCATATATGATTTAACATGATAAGTAATTTTCATACCTATGAGCATTATATGAGTATATGTAATCATGATTTAAATTATTCTTCAGTTCAATTACCTTAAGTCTTTAAGTTTAGTTATTTGTTTGATTAAGCCATATTACACACTTGTACATTCAATATATTGTTGTCATTCGAAATGCATCTTTTCATAATGTAGATTTACTAACTTAGGATCATCAATGAGACTTCCCTTGAGATCACATCATATGCTGTCAACTTTGGTGAGACCTCCTCACTTTCGGAAGAATCTAGATTTATAATTTTTTAGTAGTAGCATTTTGAGGTTTCGTGGGTCTAGCCTTGACACCTATTTTTATACAGTAGAGGCTTCATAGATAGATAATTTTGAAAGGTCATTCTATATTTAGTTTCTAATGTTTTATTTAAAATTTTATGATTCATACTCAGTATTTTTAGACAGTTTTGAGATTCAGTGAACTTTTTTAAATATTTTCTTCAGTTATGATGCTTATGTATACTTGGGTTAGTCTTCTGCTTAGTACTCAACCAAGATAGGGATTCCTTTTCACATAAATCCTGTGTTCGTGTGCAAAGCATGATGTGCTCTTAGATTCCCTTCTCCAAACCTTCTTTGAGGTGATACCATTTAAGAGGAAGCTGTGCTCTAGAATTGTTGAGAAGTATTTTAATCCAAAAGATAGTATGAGTTATGAACCAATATTAGAAGTGCCCAGAGTTAGAAGTATGCATTTAGAAGATTAGAAACCTATGAAATGAGGTTATTTTAGAAACCTAAGAAATGGGGTAGTTTAATTGTGTCTTCCCAAGTATTATACATAAATATGATTATGACTTTTCCGTTGGTATTTAATTAGCACTGGGAGGACTTTGCAATACAAGCCCTACAACTAGTAGAGATTTACTCTTGAGTAGCAACTTCCTTGTTCCAAACTATGTGCCCCCGTAGGATTGTCTTAAATGACTTAGCTAGTGGATCCACAATAGCAATAAGGAATGAATGTGATGAAATTCTACTGTGGCAATTAGTTTCCCCTTTTTTGGTGTGAGGGTCATATCATATTCTATTCTATAGCTCACATTGTCTTATCTTTAGTTAATGCTAAATATCCCACAAATGAACAAGATTTTCCTCAAAGGTTTTATTAAATCCTTCCTTATGGTTTAAGTATGCATTGACCTTGATTATGAATCATCGATTCTTTAATGAATTTTAATATGTTTACTTGGTTATGCATATGATGTTTAAAGTTCCTCAAATTATCGTTCATGTGTTTTTATGCATTTCTCCATACTTAGCTTATTTAATGTACTTATGCATACTTGCGCCTAGATTGTATTATAATATAAGATATGATGTTCATCATCCGGCTTGTGGCTAGGTTGGTTTTTTCTACTAGGACGGTGGATTGGTGAGTCCTCATGCTCTGAGGAGAAAGCCATTGATGCTCTATTTCTTGTATTGTCTTTTCATTTTAAGACTTGCATGTGATATATGGGTTACATTCCAACCACACCTATTATATTAGAAAGGCTATGTCAAACACAGTTTAGTATTTCACACATATATTCAGATTTCTCATATGATATGGCGTTTATTGTCTATTCTCTCTTGCTATATTTCTTTTACATCATGCTTATGTCAAGGGGCTAGTTTAGGGCCTCTCGGGGTCCTGTTTACCACGTCACATCTATGGTGTAGTTTGGATTGTGACAAACTTAGTAATTAGAGTATCAAGATTTAGAAACATTCTAGCATATCTGACAAGCTACGTCGAGTAATCTTTTTCATGAGCGTTAAGTGTCTCACATTTATGAATATTAGGCCACAATCCATTAGGAAACTTCACCTCTTTCACTACTCTAAAGATGTGCCATAGACTCTATTTTTATAAAGTCGTGCCATAGAGTCTTAAAGGATCAACCTTAAATTGCGGAACCTCGAGTTCCACATTTTCACCTGCATTTCTTCTCACATAAACTCTTTGAGGTGCCCTATCCTAAAGATCATCGGACAAGAATTAGGAGAGGGATATTTTAAGAAACAGACTTTATGGCACAACTTTAGAGTAATGAAAGAAGTGAAGTTTCCTAAACGCTTTGTAGCCTCCTATTCTTAAATGTGAGGCGCTTCACACTCATGAACAAGCCTCTATTCAACATGCTTGTCAGACATCCTAGAACCTTCTATAAAACCTTGTGCTCCCAATACCAAATTTGTCATGACCCAAAGTACACCCTTGACGTGAGATGGTGTATAAGACCCCGAGAGGCCTGACACAAGCCACTTGACATACATACCACACATAATAATGGACAAAAGTAAGAAATCTCATATAATGAAATAATTTGACATAAAAATGGATGTCTAAATGTAATCTTGCCGAGGCATTCTAATATATCATGAAGCTGTTAGGATGATGCTCATACATCACGTACAACATCTGAAAACTTAAGCCATAAAAAATAGAGTAAAGGTGACACTTTTATCGGATCATTAGGACTCACCAAGTCTTCAATTTTCTGTGCAATCCATTCTTGATTGGAAGGAGGAAGTTTGTCAGATTCTAGAGTAGTGAAATAATGAATGCACAAGTATGCATTATTACATGGAATGTACTAACTATGAGGAAAATGCATACAACATGAAACGTGATCATAAGGGGACATAATCGAAAACATGATTTACATGACCAAGTTAAACATTATAACATCATTAAAAGAATAATCATAAATCATGAGCATGGTCAGTACATCTTAAAACATAAGGAAAGCTTCACAATACCTTTGACAGTAACTTTGTTCATTTTTTGGATATTAATTTTAACTGACAATAGACCATGTGAGCTATACCATGGAATCTAATGTATCTCCCTCATTGAGAAGGGAAAGTCTGTTTGCCATGATAGAATTTTGTATGATGACTCATATGCTTTTTGTTGATCTAATAACTAGGTTATTTAAGACAATACTATGGGGAATGGAGTTTGGAACTAGAGGTTGCTACTAGAGAATACCCAATTTGATCCTCCCTCTCAAGCTCTATTGGTTCTAAGTTGAATCCCAACAAAATATTCATATTCATAAACATATCAACATTTATAGAAAATCATAATTCCAATATTAATCCAAGCTTAAAACATCATATAATAGTTCATTAAATCATGAATCAAGAATGTGCGAGAAAACATTTTAGCATTCATGATTCCTAAAGGTGTGAGAAAGTCCTTTCACAATTTCATTAATGCTCATCCTAGAGAAACCTAGATAACAAAACATTCTTATTCATAAATCATGCATAACTCTCATGAAAATAACATTCATATACTTATAGCTTCCTCATAAACCCATGTCTTTTAAGAGTTCAAGTCAAAATCTTGAAAATTGCATGGGTCCATGTGAAATAAATTGAAAAGCATGTAATTGTGTCACAACAATTATAATAAGATAAAATTTGAACAATTTAATCAACACAATATTAACCTATGAAGAATTGAATGAAAACCCAATCAATTTGATTAAATTTAACTTGGAGAATTTAGAAATCTTTGGGGCTCAATTGGTGAATAGAACCCATTGAAGAAACCCTACATACATTGCTCTTCAGAGCCCACAAGCAATAGTTTAAAAGAGTATTTGATTTGGAAATCCTAGATTCTTCATCCTTGATCTTGAGAGAGAATTTTTGAAGAAAACCACGGAGGGGATTTAGGGATTTATGTGAATGAGAAAGATGGGCGAAATTTTGAGGTAGAAGGGTAGTAAATAGAGGTAAAATGACATAATATGGGCATTTAATGAATAGTAAAATACCCAAATATCCTTGAGAAGTAACTCATAGATGATTTCTACGGTTTACACCTACGTTCCGCTAAACTTTCTTACATGCATTGGTCAACTATAGAACCAACTTTAGAAACCCAAATCACCTACTTCCAATGTGATCTTTCTACGAGTCATGAAATTTCCTATGATTCATAGAACCATTCGATAGCTCTCAATTTTCAGCACAAAATTGTTGTAACACCTCGGGTCTCAAAACGAAGAAAATCCTAGTTTTCAGAAAATCTGGTGCTAGTACCAACGGAACTACCCAGGATTATAGGTGGGGTTCCGTCGTTAAGGCCCAAATATTTATAGTCTATGATCCCACGCACAGTCGACCAGTACGGTCCATGGTTGGATCTACGGACCGTATGTGTAGGTCAGCAGCCAGCTAGTGGGAAATTACTGTTAGGTCAAATTTAAACGGTCATAACTATTAGCATACAAGAATTTAGGTGGCCCATGACCTATCAAATGAAAGATAATTGAATCTTTTTCCAACGCCATCGAGTTTGCTCAAATCCCATCTCTGAGTAAAAGGTTATACTCATTTTAGTGAAGCCTTATCGGGCAGATCATGAATGAAGAACTTAAGCGATGACCGATAGGTCAAATGATGGACCGTAGGTCCCTCCATGGATGGACTTTGTCAGAATTAAGTTAGGGTTGTTTTGGGCCTTTCCCCTATGTGTTGGCCATTTAAACTACGTCGTTTGATTCCTAAACTACGTCATTTTACTTAGTTTAAGCCTAGTAACTTAGTTAGAACATACCCTAAACCATTATTCTCTAGAATTTACCAAGCTTAAAACAAAATAGGAGAAAAGAGGCGATCCAATCCCTCCAAGAATGCAGCAAGTTTTCTTCAGTTCCAGTCCCAAGATCGAAAGATTTCTCCATGAAATTCGTCACCACGTATGTGGGATTTCACTGGTGAATTCCTTTCATCCACTAGGTACCTAAAATTCAGTCAAATTCTTGATTCTCCATGGTTTGTTTAGACCTAGGGTTTCTAAAACCTTAGACATTGGTTGTGATTTATCTATTAGAGTATTCCTAATCAGATTATCATGTTTTTTTGGAATCGTTGCTTAGTTCTTTGCATAAAACTCATAACCCTAGTTGTTTATATTCTCTTAGTTCATGAATTACACATGCTAGGTCAGTTAAACATATATACATGGTCCGGTTTTTGAATGTCACATTATTAGTATATAATTGTTACATTCTTAGCTTTGCATGTCAGTTTATTGAGCTATTCAGTATTTCAAGATTTCAATCATAATATATCATATACATATTCAGTTAGGAGTAGGCTTAAGACCGAATGGACTAGGGTTTCAGCGTAGCCTCATAGTTCTAGATATATGTGCCCCCGTAGGTTAAGTCCCCTCTATGGGCATTAGTTTAGTGATCACGCCATTCATGCCTTTATACCCCTGGCATGGTATATCGAGCCCTTCGATAGGGTGTATACATCAAATACCACGGTTAGCTCATGTGGTGGTCATGTCGGTTAATAGTAGCTTCCATAGTCAGACTCTAGTGCATTTGACCAGGTTTTCAGTTATACTTCAGTATTCAGTCTCACCATGTTATGTACTTGGTCATTGCATTCAATTCACTTCTTTTCAGTATGTATCACTATTTCCATCATGTTCAAATTATATCATTGCTCAGTTATGCTTTGTTCAATTTATATGTTTGTTCAGCCTGTATCCTATCATGCATGCTCAGTACCTTCCAAATACTAATGCATACTCTGCGCTACATCCTTTCTGGATGTAGGTTCAAGTCCTCATCATTAAAATCACGCGTAGATCAGTTCCTGATCCACATTCAGGAGCTTCAGTGGTGAGACCTCATACTTCGAGGACAATAGACATGTTTTCAAATTAAGTCTTTTATTTTAGTTTTAGTTCTGCTAGGGTTAGTTGGGACATGTCCTAGTAACTCCAGTCAGTTAGAGGCTTTTTCAGACATAGTTTAGGTTCAGCGTTAGTTTTTGAGTGATTGTTCAATATCACTAAACTCTTAGAATTATATATATATTCAGACCAGTTTTGGGTATTCCCTATTATTCAGTTATCTCTTGTTTAACTTCCACATTAGTTCATCTTTTCATAGATATATTCAGCTTACTTATGATATGCTAGTTCAGGGTTAGCTTAGGGTTATTTCTGATCCTAGGTCCCATGTTTACGCCCAGGGTGTAGCCTCAGTGCGTAACAATTCTACTAAGTCTAGAATCGTTCTACAGAACCGTCCTACGGCCCTTCAAACTTCATGCGAATCGTCCTAGCTACTCGTATGTCAAATATCATAAACATGAAATTTCAAAATATTCAACCTCACACCTTCCAATTCCATATACGACCCATACAAACTTTTAAAAACCATAGATTGGTGTGGTAGGACACAACGAGTAGCTCAAAATAAGACATTTCTTTTATAACTTTGGCTTTCTAATTTTTGAGGTGTTATATATATTGTAGGCATTGTCACTCTTTGGTTGGTTAGATTGAGTGTACATAGCCTAGCCCACATGGTAAATAATTGATTTAGAAGGCATTGGACCAAGTGATGATGATTCAAGATAAGTTTTAGATAGCTTAGAGTAGGGACATAAGTTATGCTAATCGTAAGCCTTTGATGTTCTTAGTTGGTGATACCTTCTTCTTCTATGTATTACCCATAAATGTTTTGATGAGATTTTGGAAGCGGGAAAAGCTTAACCTTAGGTATATTAAGCCTTTTGAGATCATCTAGACAGTTGGTAAGGTTGCATACAAGTTTTCACTAGCTCTAATAATCTCAGCTATTCACCCAATCTTTCATGTTTTATGGAGCCACCAGTATGTTCTTAATGAGTATTGTGTGCTTCATTATGATCAAGTAGCAATTCATGACTTTTTCACTTTCTTGGAGGAGCTAGTTGATATTCTTGCCAAAGTTATGTGGTGGTTGCGTTCAAGAGCCTTTTATTGTGGATAAGGTCTATTGGAGGTATCGTCAGGGTGAAAAGTCTACCTGGGAGATCGAGCTTGATATTCGGGAGCACTTTCCTAGCTTGTTTAAGCCTTCAAGTACTTCTTGACTTTTACTTTCATGGATGAAAGTCTTTTTTAGTAGACTATGTTGTAATGACCTCCTGGTCATTTTGTATTTATGTCACCTGTTTGTTATTTAAAACATTCATAAAGCGATCCTAAGTCATTTTATGACTTGTTGGAACTAACAATTCAGTCACTTGGTCATTTGATTGATTTATATGTAAGTTTTAGTGTCTTGGAGCTTTTGAAATTTTTACAGTCAGTTTTGATAAAGAGTTTCAGAAATGACCTTAGAATCCAATTCTGACAATTTCATTGACTTTTTAATGGTCAAATTAGGCTAGTAACATTGTCGTCGTGACTCACACGTCTTTCAATACGAGTCTATGAGATTAAACATTTTAACTTCCAAGTTAAGACCTAAATTTGACTTTTGTCAAAATTTTGAGTAGACGAGCTCAGATGAGAATTGTTCCAGCTCAGTTAGCTTCGGAAGGTTGTGTTTGGTCTAGAACGACCCTTTTTTTGGATCTCCAGGCCTTCAGGTTAATTTTGAAACCCCTTGTGGATTTTGGCTTGAAATTAGGTTCGGTATGGAACCCATATTCTATAAAGACGACCTTGTATGGAAATTAGGTCTGCTCAATTGAGTCCAAAATGTCATTTTTAATTGGTTTGCATATCTCATTTGTGTGTACTGGGTTCCGAACCAATCCTCTTTTTAGTTGGGCAGCTTAAGCCACTAGGAGTGGACTTGTTAATTTTGCAGCCTAGATTGATAGTCACTATTGCGAACGGGGATGATAGTTGACTGGATACGATGGCTATTTAGGCTGGGAGCCCAATTTTAGGTTTTTGGTAATTTTCTCTTAGTGGACTTAGCTTTTTTGCGTACATTTCGAGCTTATAGGGATCTATCCTGGTTTTGCATAAACATGCACAGGAGTGTACCTTTTGGGCTTATGGAGGTCAAGTAAAGTTTAGTTTAGCAGTATTTATGTATGCTCGTATGCTTTTCTTTATATTCTCTTTGACCTCTGTTTGTGTCTAGATTCTATCTGTCATAGTGTTTTAACCTCTCTTGCTCAGTCGGCCGATAATGCCTAGTTAGTACCTTTGTTTTTGTGCTCGTGCTATACTCTTCATCTTTTTCGTGATGCAGGTCTAGGTACCAGCTAACAGCGGTGATGGTATTGTGTTATCTTTTACAATATGAGCACTTGGCATCTTGGATAAGTATGTCTTTTATGTATATATGTTAAGCTATTATTTTTCCTTTGAGAGATATTATTGTGTTCCACTTTTGGGACTTCTACTTTCATAGAACATAGCTTTGTACTCATGATTTCTAGTTTCTGGGAGGGTTTCTTATAAATATAGTTTTTCGTTTTCTTTTGTGTATGTCTTATTATTAATGCTAATGTTATTTCTGTTTAGTTCTACTCTTATACACATTACTTGTCATTCTGGGTACGGGTTGGCTTACCTACTGGGGGTTATACTAGGTGCCATCATGACTCGGGAAATTAGATCGGGACAAGTAATATCCCATACTGTTGTTATTTCGTTATTCTTAAATTTAGAGTAGAAATTCATAATATTTGATTTGTTGTTATATTCTCTTAATTTTTTTTTCATATTTCAACATTTATAGTTTCACGAACAAATTAGTAAAAATTAAATTAAAATATTAACTTACATGGTTGTGTTTCGATAGAGAAAACATTTTATATAATATATTTTAGTCTAGAATATCATAGTTATAATCTCTACCTATGCTCCCTCATTATTTGTGAGGGTTCGATTCTCCACATCATAATCCCCACCCACAATTCCCCTTCTACACCCCAATTTTTTATCTGTTTTTTTTTTTTTTTAAAGTAATCTCTCTTTATTTTTGTGAGAAAAATTTAACCAATTAACAAATATGATGATACAATTATCAATTTTTGGAATTCAAAAATTAATTATAAACAGTTAAATTAATCTAGAAGACATGACTTTTTTTTAACTTAATAAAGCCAAACAGTTAATGAGTCTCTTACTTCACCTTATTATTTCAAAATGGATATTTTACAGGTGCTCTTGATAAATTTTTTTTCATGTTTAAATTCATATTCAATTCTAGATGTGTTATTGTTTCACTCTAAAAAGCTTGGAGTGAAGATTTATTTAATATATGAATCAATTTATTTAACTTTTAAAGTGCAAGTGGTTTTCTTTGGAAACCGTACCAACAACAAGAATTGAATTATCACAAAATTAAAAGCGCAAATGAATAAATAAATCACAAACTAGTAAACATGTAATTGTTCATATATCTAATAAGTGAGTGAAATAAAAAACTTTGAAAAATAACTCATCAAACACAACATACAGACCCTTAATATAAGGACAAATAAAAAGTGAAGTGGAGAATCCTATACCACACTTAGACATGCAAAACACTAAAGACATAAATTGTCCATGAGATCACATGAACATATAAAACAATAATAATAATAAATGAAACACACTAGTCCAAAGACTTTATATATTATTGGTGGGTTTTGGATCTTGATCATTAATATTGTTCAGTGATAGGTCATCCAACAAAGTCACGACATCATCATTATTCCAATTTAGTAACTCAATCAATGAAGGGCTTTCTGGAATGTCACTAGAGTAGTTATGGGAGTTATTCATTTGAATTAATGTACCCATTGGGGGGATCTCCTCTGAAGGGTCCATTGTTGGAGAAGGCACTGGAGCATACAGTGGAGGATCTATAATTGATGAAGGAATCATAAAAGTCATTGTTGTTAAAGGCGTGGATTGAGGAACATTAGATGTAGACCCCTCATCACTAACATTATTTTTCATTGCGTCACATACCTGTTCAAGGTTCTTCTTGATCACGTAACTTAGATCGTTGAGATAACAAGGATTCATGTCAACTGAAATAGTTTTACCATTCAACACTTCATGCATCTCATTCGTAATTTCCTTTACCCTATTTTCCTTTCTTATCTTTAGTAGGTTTTTCTCCAACTTATTGGTTCTTTCCTCGGTGAATTCATCTTTTTTCACCATATTTTTTTTATCTCTCCAATGTTGTCAATTCTTTAAACTTTCGAAAGGTGTTGATTGCAGCACCATGATTGGGAAACACCTTAGGTTCATCACTATAAGGACTATAGATGATGGCAGCCATTTCAATGTCACAAAGAGTCATGAGTTCTTGTGCGTTTTTCAAGAAACCTTTGAGCCTTTTCTTGTGTGAGACTTTTCTATCAGTTTCATTTTTAGTCAAAGCAAATATTACTTTGTTTCTAGGCATTGCTAAAGAGAAGGGATATGAGGATATATGAGGATATATGTGTTTGTTCAAGAATAACTTTGTTGTTCTTCTTGTTCTTGTTCTTGTCTTTGCCTAAGATTGACCCTTATATATATATATGAAAATTTTGAATTCTAAATTTTTTTGAGTAGTTTTAATTAGAGAATGTTTTACTGTCAACAATAACTATTTTGGAATAAACTTAAATGAGAGTGTATCAGCTTGAATTATAAGTAGTTTGTGGATCCAGTCTTATACTAGCCAAACATTTTGAGTCAATCTTTTCTTATAAGGAAATAATTAGTAGTGTTTAAATTTGAATAAGTAGTATCCACAAAACATGGTAATAAGTTTATGGAAAATATGTTTGTTTTTTTTTATAGTATTACAATATTATGTTTTCCAATTTTGGAAGAAATTACATTTAGAAGAAATTTTATACTACTTTCAAATATTTTTAAAATTAAATCCTACTTAATTGTCATTTTATTAATATAGGATACACACCAACCTATTACATAATCCTCAGTGACTTTTTTTTCTAAATTAGTTTTGAGGTTAATCAATATTCCATAATTGTTGTTGTTCTTGTTCTTGTTCTTGTCTTTGCCTAAGATTGACCCTTATATGTATATATTAAATTTTTGAGTAGTTTGAATTAGAGAATTTTTTATTGCGAACAATAACTATTTTGGAATAAATTTAAATAAGGGTGTATCGTCTTGAATTAAATGTAGCTTTTGGATCCGGTCTTATACTGGCCAAACTTTTTGAGTAAATCTTTTCTCATAAGGAATAGAATTAGTGTTGTTTAAATTAGAATAAGTAGTATCAACAATGGTCATCAGTTTATAGCAAATATGTTTTATTATAGTATTACATTATTATTTTTTCCAATTTTGGATGAAAATGCATTTAGTAGAAATTTTATACAACTTTCAAATATTTTAAAAATTAAATCCTACTTAATTGTCTTTTTATTATTATATGATACGCACCAACCTATTACATGACCCTCACTGAAATTTTTGTAACACCCCGTACTCTAGAAAACCAAAAATGCAGAATTCTAGAAGTTGTAGGTGCCACAAACGGGGTCACCTATGGACCGTAGGTTGACCCACGGACCGTAGGTGGGGTCCATGGTTGGCCACCTGCGGCCCCTCCCCAGAAACCCAAAAAAAAAATCTTCTAAGGGTTGACCCACGGCCGGACCTGCTCCTCTGAAGTCGATCGATGGACTGACAGAACGGGCCGTCAGTTGATCGACGGTCTTTCGGTCAGGCCCGTCGGTTGGCCCCGACAATTGTTAAGTCAGGATCATTTTAGTCTTTTCCCTATGCGTTGAACACCTAAACTAAGTCGTTTTACCCCTAAACTACGTTGTTTTGGTCAATTTTATTCTAGTAACTTAATCAAAACTCACCCTAGTCAATTCATTCTCCAAATATCATCCAATTTGAACGAAGAGTCGACCAACCCTCTCCAACAACGCAGCAAGTTCCCCCCTCAGTTCCAGCCCCAAAATCAAATGATTTCTCCATGGAATTCGTCACCAGGTATGTGGGATTTCTCTTAGTGGGTTCCTTTCACCCATTAGGTCTCTAGAATTCAGTCAGATTCTTGATTCCCTTCATTATACTTAGACTTAGGGTTTCTAGAACTTCATGTTATTGTTGTGGTTTAGTTGTTAGTTTAATCCTAATGAGAATATTACATTTTCATAACTATGTTGCTCAATTCCTACATGAAATTCAGTACCCTAATTTTGTAGATTCATTTAGTTCATGAATTACACTTGCTAGATTAGTTTATACAAATATACATGCATCAATCTACAAATGTTTCATTATCAGTAGTTAATGTTTCATTTTTAGTTAGCTTGTAAGAATCTTGAGCTATCTAGTTTATATTCAATAATGTTGTATTGTATACATTCTAGTTGGGAGTAGGCTTAATACCGAGTAGAATAGGGTCAGTCACCCTCATAGTCCTAGAACTACGTGCCCGCGTAGGTTAAGTCCCCTTTGTGGGCATCATATTTAGTGATCACACTAGTCATGCCTTTATACCCCTGGCAAGGTATATTGGGTCCTCTTGATAGGGGCGTATACATCGAACTTCACATTTAACTCACGTGGTTTTATGTCGGCTATTAGTAGCTCCCACAGTCAGATTCTACTGCAATGACGAGGTTACCAGTTATGTCTCAGTATTCAGTTTCAACATCTTATGTACTTGGTCATTGCATTCAATTTAGTTCATGTTCAGTATATTCATCATTTTCATCTTATATCATTACTCAACAAGCTTTATTTCAATTATGTATATGTTGTTCAATTTTTTTCTATCCTGCATGATAAGTACCTTTGAAATACTGATGCATACTCTGTGCTACATCTTCTCGTGATGTAGGTTCAAGTCCTCAGCATTCAGATCATGTATATATCGCTTTCGGATCCCCAGTTCAGCAGTATTAGTAGTGAATCCTCATTTTTCAAGGACTATAGACATGTTTTTTTTTTGCATTTTCAGACTTTTTAGTTTCAGTTTTGCTAGAGTTAGCTTGGGGCATGTCCCAACATCTCTAATCAATTAGAGGCTTATTACAGACATAGTTAGATTCAGATTTTGCTTGGAGTTTGATCTTTCAGTTGTTATTAAACTCAGAGTTTATATATTCAGACATTATTGGGTATTCCCCATCATTTCGATTTAATTATGATTTTTAGCTTCCGCTGAATATTTCTCATTTCAGTAAATCTTTAAGTATGCTTATGATATGCCAGTACAGGGTTTTCTTGGGGTCACTTGTGATCCTAGGTCTCGTGTTTACGCCACGGGGTAGCCTTGGGCATGAAAAACCTTTTCTAAACTAGTTTTAAGGTTAACCAATATTCCATAATTGTAAAAGGAAAAACTAATCAAAATTATGTGTAAACATAATAGAAAAATAATAAGAAGATAAATTTTAAACTTTTAAATAAATGTTTTATCACGACTCCATTTTTTTGAAATATGGTGGCACCTATTATAACCCACCAGTAGGTAAGGTAACCCGTAACCTAGAACGACAAGTAATAAGTAGAAGGATAGAAACAAAGTGAAAGCAAAAAAATTAAATATAGAAACAAAAGATAAAGCGGAAGCAAGCCAAAAAATATATATACAATAAGAGAATCCCTCCCAGAACCTAGAAGTCACAAGTATAGAAATGCTAAACAAAAGAGTAGAAGTCACAAAAAAAGTACCCAAAATAAAAAGACTTGTCCCAAAATCGGAAGACTAGCCAACAAGATACAAATGGATACAAGTAAATTCTAGAACGTTAGGTGCCTACCCTTGCCTTCTGATCTGGAAACTGTAATCTTGATATCTATATTGGTAACTGGTGCTCATACTTGCATCACAAAATAGATGCAGAGTGCAGTATAAGTACCCCAAACAATATGTACTTACTAGGCATCAAAGGCCGACTAAGTAATAGAAGTAAAGGAAATACAAAATACAAAAATTAAACACGAAAAGGTCAAACAATGGGAAACAAAAAGGAATGCACAAGAGTGCACTAAGAATAGATAAGAAGTAAGTACAACTAGTTAAACTTAACTAGATGCCAATAAGCCCAGAAGGTACACTAGTGCACAAGTTTAAGTAAATCCTGAATAGACCCCCATAACCCGTAAGGTACACATAATAGCTAGAAACTAATAAGAAAACTTGAGGATATTACAAGAACTTCCATAGCCTCTCCCAAACTAAAATTGTGGAAAAGGAATCAAATAATAAAACAAAATCATCCTGTTAGAACTTGAATCAAATCAAAAGGTACATCAAAATTAAATCAACTAGTTAGAACTTGAATCGGATCCAAGGGAAATATAAGATAGGACCTCTTCATTAGAACTCTAATAGGATAAAAGGGTTTTAAAATAAACTCAGCAACTAAGAACATGAATCGGGTCAAAAGGAAATATAATATAGGACCTCTTTGTCATGACTTGAATTGGATCAATGAGAACATAATCACACAGACTTGACTTAAACTGACCAAAGGGATGATACAAGTGGGGACTCAGCCCGACTAAAAAAGATGCACCGAGAGCCTAAAAAAGGAGCAATAATAAGGTAAACATGCTCTAACAATAGAAAACATAATTCAATGACTCCAATATCCATTTTCCATCATCACTTCGGTTAAAGGAAAGGAATAAGACCTCCATGGACTCTTTAGGGATCAGCTCCTACTCATACTCAACAAGAAAATGCTAAATCACTAGTACACCCATAATAACCCATGTATACACATGGTCTATCTAGAGTATAAAATAAAAATACAAAAGAACAAGCTGAGCTAAGTAGTCTCCTAACTATCATACCCCAATCTGCTGTATAAGTCTACAAGGTACTAAGTTGTTGAAACACCCCAAAGATTTCTAAGCTAAGACCCAAATCATTTTGTAACACCTCGTACGTCTACTCTTAAAATATAAATCATTTGAAGTAAGTATATGAGCTTGAACAAGGTGATGCCATACATGTTAAGGTGTATTAAGGAAATTTGCCAACGATACTGAAAGTTATATAGGGTCATAAGGTAGCTGAAATACCAAGCCAAGTTCAAAGCATTCCTATCCGCTAGTTCTCGTATGAGTTCATATAAAGATAAAATTCAAACAATCATATCTCTCAACATATAAAGAGTTATGGGGCATATGACCAAAAAAATTCAAAGTCTATGAGGATTATTCCCAATGCAACTATGCTTTCCTTATTTCAAGTTCAATGTAAAAAGTTAAGGCTATTTTACTGAAATGTGTCTGGTATATGAAATTCATCGAGGACTCCTGCCTATTTGGCGATTCACCAAATCGGTTGGCAAATAACCGAATTATCTCAACTATTTTTCCTAAAATATTTAAGTATGTGTCTATTTTGGTGATCTAAATTTCCATTTGGTGAACCGCTAAATATCTCAGCGAGCAGACCTCTTGATCGCTAATTTGGCAGAAGGGATTCATTAAAAGGTTGTTTTTTGTTTTTATGATCTTCTTACTTTCTCAGAATTGTATTCTTGACCTTTTACCCATAATTAACTTCCCTAAGTCCATATAATTACTGAATATCATCATTTTATGTATAGAAACTCTCAAAATCCCTAATTCTCCTTCTTCAAAGATCTAGAAATCCAAGAAAGATATTTCTCCAATTTCCCAAATACATGTTATTTTAAGGTATGAATTTTGAGTTGAGCCTCATATATGATTTAAGATGATAAGTAATTTTCATACCTATGAGCATTATATAAGCATATGTAATCATGATTTATATTATTCTTCAATTCAATTACCTTAAGTCTTTAAGTTTAGTTATTTGTTTGATTAAGCCCTATTACATACCTATTTATTCAATATATTGATGTCATTAGAGATGCATTTCATAATGTATATTTAGTAACTTAGGATCATCAATAGGATTTCCCTTTAGGTCACATCATATACTCGTCAACTTTGGTGAGGCCTCTTCACTTTCGGAAGAATTCAGATTTATAATTTTTTAGTAGTAGCATTTTGAGGTTTCGTGGGTCTTGCCTTGAAACCTATTTTTCATGGGATTCATAGATAGATAAATTTGGAGAGTCATTCTATATTTAGTTTCTCATGTTTTACTTAAAACTTTTTGATTCATACTCAATATTTCATATAGTTTTGAGATTCAGTGAACTTTTTTAAATATTTTATTCAGTTATGATGCTTGTGTATACTTGGGTTAGTCTTCTGCTTAGTAGTCAACCAAGATAGGGATTCCTTATTCACATGAATCGTGCGTTCATCCGAAAAGCATGATGTGCTCTTAGATTCTCTTCTCCAAGCCTTCTTTCAGGTGTAACCCTTTAAGAGGGAGGAGTTGCGTTCTAAAATTGTTGAGCAGTATTTTAATCCAAAAAATAGAATAAGTTATGAGCCAATATTAGAATTGCCCAGAGTTAGAAATATGCATTTAGAAGATTAGAAACCTGTGAAATAAGGTTATTTTAGAAACCTAAGAAATGGGGTAGTTTAATTGTGTCTTTCCAAGTATTATATATGAATATGATTATGAATTTTCCGTTGGTATTTACTTAGCACCGGGAGGACTTTGCAATAGAGGCCCTACTACCAGTAGAGGTTTATTCTTAAGTAGCAATTTCCTTGTTCCAAACTATGTGCCCCCATAGGACTATCTTAAATGACTTAGCTAGTGGATCCACAAAAGCAATTAGGAATGAATGTAACAGAATTCTACTGTGGCAATTAGTTTCCCCTTTTTTGGTGTCAGGGTCATATCATATTCCATTTTATAGCTCACATGGTCTTATCTTTAGTTAATGGTAAATATCCCACAAATGAACAAGATTTTCCTCAAAGGTTTTATTAAATCCGTCCTTATGTCTTAAGTATGCATTGACCTTGATTACGAATCATCAATTCTTTAAAGAATTTTTATATGTTTTACTTGGTCACGCATATCATGTTTAAAGTTCCTCAAATTATCGCGCATGTGTTTTTATGCATTTCTCCATACTTAGATTATTTAATGTACTTATGCATAATTGCGCCTATATTGTATTATTATATAGGATATGACGTTCATCATCCGTTTTGTGACTAGCTTGCTTTTTTCTACTAGGATGATGGATTGGTAAGTCCTCATGCTCTGAGGAGAAAGCCAATGATGCTTTATCTCTCGTAATGTCTTTTCATTTTTAGAGTTGCATGTGATATATGGGTTACATTCCAACCACACCTATTATATTAGAAAGGCTATGTCGAACATAGTTTGGTATTCACACTTATATTTAGATTTCTCATCCTATATAAGACTTTTATTGTCTATTCTCTCTTGCTATATTTATTTTACATCATGCTTATGTCAAGGGGATAGTTTAGGGCCTCTCGGGGTCCTGCATTCCATGTCACATCTATGGTGTAGTTTGGATTGTGACAAACTTGGTAATTAGAGTATCAAGATTTAGAAAGATTCTAAGATATCTGACAAGCTGGATCGAGTAATCTTTTTCATGAGCGTAAAGTGTACCACATTTATGAGTATAAGGCCGCAATCCATTTGGAAATTTCACCTCTTTCCCTACTCTAAAGTTGTGCCATAGAGTCTATTTCTATAAAGTCATGACATAGAGTCTTAAATGATCAACCTTAAATAGAGGAACCTCGAGCTCCACATTTTCACCCGCATTTCTTCTCACATAAATTCTTTGAGGTGCCATGTCCTAAAGATCATTGGACAAGATTTAGGAGAGGATATTTTTAGAAACAGGACCTATGCGACAACTTTAGAGTAATGAAAGAAGTGAAGTTTCCTAAATGCTTTGTATCCTCCTATTCATAAAATTGGGGCACTTCACACTTATGAACAAGCCTCTATTCAACATGCATGTCAGACATCCTAGAACCTTCTATAAGACCTTGTGCTCTCAATACCAAGTTTTTCATGATCCAAAGTACACCCTTGATGTGAAATGGTGTATAAGACCCCGTGATGCCCTATACAGGCCACTTGACATACATACCACACAACATAATGGCCAAAAGTAAGAAATCTCATATAATGAAATAATTTGACATAAAAATGGATGTCTAAACATGATCTTGACGAGCCATTCTAATATATCAAGAAGCTATCAGGATGAAACCCAAACATCACGTACAACATCCGAAAACTCAAGCCATAAAAAATAGAGTAAAGGTAACACTATCCTCGGATAATGAGGACTCACAAAATCTTCTATCTTCTGTGCAATCCAGTCATGATTGGAAGGAGGAAGTTTGTCAGATTCTAGAGTAGTGAAATAATGAATGCACAAGTATGCATTATTACATGGAATGTACTAACTATGAGGAAAATGCATAAAACATGAAACAAGATCATAAGGGGACATAATCGAAAACATGATATACATGACCAAGATAAACACTGCAACATCATTAAAAGAATAATCATAAATCATGAACATGGTCAGTACATCTGAAAACATAAGGAAAGATTCACAAAACCTTTGATAGTAACTTTGTTCATTTTTTGGATATTAATTTTAACCGACAATAGACCATGTGAGATATACCATGGAATCTAATGTAACTCCCACACTGAGAAGGAAAAGTCTATTTTCCATGATAGAATTGTGTACGATGACTCATACGCTATTTGTTGATCTAATAACTAGGTTATTTAAGATAATCCTACGGGGTATGCAGTTTGGAAATAGTGGTTTCTACTAGAGAATACCCTACTTGATCCTCACTCTCAAGCTCTCTTGGTTCTAAGTTGAATCCCAACGGAATATTCATATTCATAAACATATCATCCTTCATAGAAAAATAGAATTCCAATATGAATCCAAGCTTAAAACATCGTATAATAGCTCATAAAATCTTGCAACAAGAATGTGCGAGAAAACATTTTAGCATACATGATTCCTAAAGGTATGAGAAAGTCCTTTCACAATTTCATTAATGGTCATCCTAGAGAAACCTAGATAATAAAACATTCTTTTTCATAAATCATGCACAATTCTCATGAAAATAACATTCATATACTCATAGCTTCCTCATAAACCCATTTCTTTTAAGAGTTTATAGTCAAAATCTTGAAAATTGCATGGGTCCATGTGAAATCAATTGAAAAGCCTATAATTGTTTCAAAAAAATCATAATAAGATCAAAATTGAACAATTGAATCAACATAATATTAACCTATGAAGAATTGAATGAAAACCTAATCAATTTAATTAAATTTAATTTGGAGAATTTAGAAATCTTTGGGGCTCAATGGGTGAATAGAACCCATTGAAGAAATCCTACATACCTTGCTCTCCAAATCCCACAAGAAATAGTTTAAAAGAGCATTTGATTTGGAAACCCTAGATTCTTCATCCTTGATCTTGAGAGAGAATGTTTGAAGAAATTCTCGGAGGGCATTTGGGGATTTAGTGAATGAGAAAGATGGGGGAAATTTTGAGGTAGAAGGGTAGTTATATGACATATAAATAGAGGTAAAAAGACATGATATCGGCATTTAATGAAGAGAAAAATACCCAAATATCCTTGAGACGTAACTTATAGATTATTTATACGATTTGGACATGCGTTCTGTTGAACTTTCTTACATGCACGGGTCAACCATAGAACCAACTTTAGAAACCCAAATCACCTACTTCCAACGTGATCTTTCTACGAGTCATGAAATTTCCTATGATCCATAGACTCATTTAATAACTCTCAATTTTCAGCATAAAATTCTTGTAACACCTCGAGTCTCAAAACGAAGAAAATCTTAGTTTTTAGAAAATCTGGTGCCAGTACCAACAGAACCACCCACAGACTATAGGTGGGGTTCCGTCGTCAGTACGGTCCATGGTTGGACCTATGGACCATAGGTGAGAGTCCACTGCCTGCTAGAGGGAAATTGATGTTAGGTCAAATTCAAACAGTTATAACTCTTAGCACACAAGGATTTAGGTGTCCTATGACCTATGAAATGAAAGATAATTGAATCCTTATTCCAACACCACCAAGTTTGCTAAAATCTCATCTCCGAGTAAAAAGTTATGCTTGTTTTAGTGAAGCCAAGTCAGGCATATCATAAACGATGGACGCAAATGACGACCGGTAGGTCAAACGATCTAAGATCGTACGTCCCTCCGTGGATGGGGTTCGTCAGAATTAAGTTAGGGTCGTTTTGCTCCTTTCCCTTATGCATTGGGAACTTAAACTACATTGTTTTACTAAGTTTAAGCCTAGTAACTTAGTCAGAACTTACCCTAAGCCATTATTCTCTAGAATTAACCGAGCTTAGAACAAAAGAGGAGAAAAGACGCGAACCAACCCCTCTAAGAATGCAACAAGTTTTCTTCAGTTCTAGTCCCAAAATTGAAAGATTTATCCATGAAATTTGTCACCAGGTAGGTGGGATTTCACAGATGGATTGTTTTCATCCACTAGGTCCCTAGAACTCAGTCAGATTCTTGATTCTCCATGTTTTGTTTAGACGTGGGATTTCTAAAACCTTAGATATTTGTTGCAATTTAGCTGTTAGAGTATTCCTAATCAGATTATCATATTTTCATTGAATCGTTGCTTAGTTCTTTGCATGAAACTCAGAACCCTAGTTGTGTAGATTCTTTTTTGTTCATGAATTACACATGGTGAACAGTTAAACAGATATATATGCTTCAGTTTTTGTCAGTCACACGAATATATAATATTTTTATTATTATTTTGCATATTCAAAGATTTTTGAGTTATTTCAATTATCGTATTATATATATATTCAGTTGGGAGTTGGATTAGCATTGAGTGGACTAGGGTTTCAGTGTACCCTCATAGTCCCAGAATTACGTGCCCCCATAGGTCAAGTCCCCTCTGTGGGCATTAGTTTTAGTGATTACGCGAATCATGCTTTTATACCCCTATCAAGGTATATCGGGCCCTTCGATGGGGTGTATACATCAGACACCACGGTTAGCTCACGTGGTCATTATGTCGGTGAATAGTAGCTCCTAAAGTCATACTCTAGTGCATTTGACCAAGTTCTTAGTTATAGTTTAGTTTTCAGTCTCCGCATTTTTTGTACTTGGTCATTGCATTCAATTTTGTTCTTTTCAGTATGTATCAGTATTTCCATCATGTTCAGATTATATCAATGCTCAGTGATGCTTTGTTCAGCTCATATGTTTGTTCAGCTTTTATCCTATCCTCCATGCTCAGTACCTTCCAAGTGTTGACGCATACTCTGCGTTTCATCCTTACATGATGTAGATTCTGGTCCTCAACATTCAACTCACTTGTAGATTATTTCCCAATCAACATTCAGCAGCTTCACTGGTGAGTCCTTATACTTTGAAGACAATAGAAATATTTTCAAATTAAGTCTTTCATTTCAATTTCAGTTCTACTAGGGTTAGCTGGGGACATATCCTAGCAACTTTAGTCAGTTAGAGGCTTGTTGAGACATAGTTTAGATATAGCGTTAGTTTTTGAGTGATTGTTCAGTATCACTAAACTCTTAGAATATATATATATATATTTTAGACCAGTTTTGGGTATTCCCATCATTTAGTTATCTCTTGTTTAGCTTCCGCATAAGTTCATCTTTTCATAGATATATTCAATTCGCTTATGATATGCCAGCTCAAGGTTAGCTTGGGGTCATTCGTGATCCTAGGTCCCGTGTTTACGCCCAGGATTTAGCCTTGGGGCATGACAAACTTTGTAACAAAGCATTAGGTTCAAGAGTCCTAGGATGTCTGAAAGCCGTACTAAGTAGAGTCATTTACATGGGGTGTTAAGTGCACCACATCTAATTAGATGGAGGCTGCGAAGTGTTTTAGGAAGACTTCACTTTCTTTGCTACTCTTATCGTGTGTAAGATATGATCCAACTTCTCATTTCTAATTTGACGTTATGTGTTTCAGATCATGCTTCAATCGATTGTAGAACTAGGATCATTTGGTTTCAGTTTGCAAATGAGCCAGTATCAAAATAAAAGAGTAGTAGCTCAGTTCCTATATGTCGATTTATCTCTTGCCTTAAAGCCAGAAAGATGATCTCTAAAGGGTAGTGTAGCACATATTGAGGGAAAAAGAAAGGAATTAGAAAAAGATGTTCTTCGACTTGCTCACTTAGGATTTAGTCTTACAGACAGATCAAATTGTGGTATGATAGTACAGAATAGATCAGAGTCTTCATTGGTAGCGGAAGTTGAGGAAAAACAGGATAGTGATCCTATATTATTCCAGTTGGAAGGTGAAGTTAATCAACAGAAAGTAGAAGTTTTCTCCCAAGGGAGAGATGGTTACTTATATGTTCCTAAGGTGGACGAGTAGGTGAAGCAGCCTTGATTGGTCCAAATTCAGTTTATGAAGCTATGGGAAAAATTTAAGCTTATCAGAAATAGACCTAAGACAGAAGTCCTATGCAGATGTAAGGAGAAGGGACTTAGAGTTTGAGATAGATGTTTGGCTTTTCCTGAAAGTATCACTTATGAAGGGGGTGATTAGATTTGACAAACTTGGGAAGCAAAAGCAACCATGAAGGCCAAGTATCCTCATCTCTTTCCTTCTGATTCCGTTTCAGCTTGAGTTTATAGTTTCCTCTGCAGTCTCTCAGTTTATGCATGTGTAAATTCATTCCTAGTATCATGTTTCTTCAGTTGTTCTTGCATTTTAGCATAGTTGCATTATCTTGGAACTCAGTTCAGTTAGATATCAGATTCTAGAACTTAGTGGTAGGGATTGCTTCCCCTCATACTCAGCTTGGTTAGACTTCATTCGAGGATGAATGTTCCCAATAAGGATGTATTTTAACACCTCGGGTCTCAAAAAGAAGAAAATCCTAGTTTTTAGAAAATCTGGTGCCGCTACCAACAGAACCACCTACGGACTATCGGTGGGACCACCGATTGAAGGTAGGGTTCCGTCGTTAAGGCCCAAATCTTTATAGTCTCTGATCCCACCTATGGTCGACCAGTACAGTCCGTGGTTGGACTGTAGGTGAGGGTCAACAGCCAGCTAGAGGGAAATTGATGTTAGGTCAATTTCAAACAGTCATAAGTCTTACCACACAAAAATTTAGGTGGCCCAAGACCTATCAAATGAAAGATAATTGAATCCTCTTTCCAACGCTACTGAGTTTGCTAAAATCCCATCTCTGAGTAAAATGATATGCTCGTTTTAGTGAAGCCCTAGCAGGAAGATCATAACCGACAAACCCAAACGATGGCCGGTAGGTAAAACGACGGACTGTAGGTCCATCCGTGGATGGGCTTTGTCAAAATTAAGTAAGGTTATTTTGGTCCTTTCCCCTATACGTTGGGCACTTAAACTACTTCATTTGATGCCTAAACTATGTCATTTTACCCAGCTTAAGTCTAGTTATTTAGTCAGAACTTAGAATTCACTAAGCTTAGAACAAAAGAGGACAAAAGAGGCGACCCAACCCCTCCAAGAACGCAACAAGTTTTCTTCTCTTTTAAAAAAAAAAAAAGAAAGATTTCTTTGTAAATTTGTTGTAGTGTATTTAACTAGTGGATTCCTTTCATCCACTAGGTCCCTAGAATTCAGTCAGATTCTTGATTCTTTGTATTTTATTTATACCTAGGGTTTCTAAAATCTTAGATATTAGTTGCGATTAAGCTATTAGAGTATTCCTAATTATATCATCATATTTTCATGGAATCATTGCTTAGTTCTTTTCATGAAACTCAGAACCCTAGTTGTGTAGATTCTCTTAGTTCATGAACTACACATGCTAGGTTAGTTAAATAGATATACATGCTCTAGTTTTTGAATGTCACATTACCAGTATATAATTGTTACATTCTCATATTTGTATGTCAGTATTTTGAGCTATTCAATATTTCAATATTTCAGTCATAATTCATCATATACATATTAAGTTAAGAGTAGGATTTGCACCGAGTGGACTAGGGTTTCAGCATACTCTCATAGTCCTAGAACTACATGCCCCCATAGGTTAAGTCCCCTCTATGGGCATTAGTTTTAGTGATCATGCCAGTCATGCGTTTATATCCCTAGCAAGGTATATCAGACCCTTCGATGGGGTGTATACATCAGACACAACAATTAGCTCATGTGGGGGTATGTTGGTTAATAGTAGCTCCCATAATCAGACTCTAGTGCATTTGACCGGGTTTTGAGTTATACTTTAGTATTCAGTCTCAGCATGATATGTACTTGGTCATTGCATATAGTTTAGTTCTTTTCAGTATATATTAGTATTTACATCATGTTCAGATTATATCATTGCTCATTATGCTTTGTTCAGCTTTTATACCTTCCAAGTACTCACACATACTATGCACTACATCCTTTAATGATGAAGGTTCAGGTCCTCAGCCTTAAGATCACACGTAGATTGATTCCCAATCCATATTCAACAGCTTTAGTGGTTAGTCCTCATACTACGAAGACAATAGACATGTTTTCAAATTTAGTCTTTCTTTTCAATTTAAGTTCTGCTAGGGTTAGCTAGGGACATGTCCCAATAACTCTAGTCAGCTAGAGACTTTTTCAAACATAGTTTAGATTTAGCGTTAGGTTTTGAATGATTGTTCAGTATCACTAAACTCTTAGAATTATATATATATATATATATATATATTATATCAGTTTTGGGTATTCCCCGTCATTTAGTTATCTCTTTTTTAGCATCCCTATTAAGTCATATGTTCATAGATATATTAAGTTTTCTTATGATATGAGAGCGCAGGGTTAGCTTGGTTCATTCATGATCCTAGGTCCCGTGTTTACGCCCAGGGGTAGCCTCGGGGCATGACAATTCTACTAAGTCTGGAATCATGTTACGAAACCATCATACGACCCGTCAAACTTTCTGCGACTCGTTCTTGTAACTCGTAGGTCAAATATCATAAACATGAAATTTTAAAATACTCAACCTCACACCTTCTAGATACATCTACGACACATAAAAACTTTTACAAACCATAGATTGGTGTGGTAGGACACAACGAGTAGCTCAAAATGAGACATTTCTTTTACAACTTTGGCTTTCCAATTTTTGAGGTGTTATATATATTGGAGGCATTTTCACTCTTTGGTTGGATAACTTGAGTGTACATAGTCTTGCCTACATGGTATGGAATTGATTTAGAAGGCATTGGACCAGGTGAGGGTAATTAAAGACAAGATTTAGACAACTTAGAGTAGGCACATAAGTTATGTTAATCGTAGGCCTTTGATGTTCACAGTTGGTGATACATTCTTCTTCGATGTATTATCCATGAATGTTGTGATGATATTTGGAAGGCGGGGAAAGCTTAGCCTTAGGTATATTGACCCTTTTGAGATCATCTAGACAGTTGGTGAGGTTGCATACGAGTTGTCTCTACCTCCAATATTCTCAGTTATCCACCCAATCATTCATGTTTTATGGCAACACTGGTATGTTCTTAATGAGTGTCATGTGCTTCAGTATGATGAAGTATAGTTTGATGACCTTTTGACCTTCTTGGAGGAGCCAATTGATATTCTTGCCAAAGATGTGTGGCGGTTGCGTTCAAGAGTCTTTATTGTGGATAAGGTCTACTGAAGGCATCGTCAGGTTAAGGATACTACCTAGGAGATCGAGCTTGATATCCGGGAGCACTTTCCTGGCTTGTTTAAGCCTTCAAGTACTTCTTGACTTTTACTTTCGCGGATGAAAGTCTTTTGTAGTAGACTATGTTGTTATAACCTCCTGGTCATTTTGTATTTATATCACATTTTCGTCATTTAAAACATTCATAAATCAATCCCAAGTCATTTTATGACTTGCTGGAAATTACAATTCGGTCACTTGGTCATTTATTGATTTATATGTAAGTTTTAGTGTATTGGAGTTTTTGAAATTTTTACAGTCAGTTTTGATAAAGAGTTTCAGAAATGACCTTACAATCCAATTCTGACAATTTCATCAACTTTGTAATGGTCAAATTAGGCTAGTAACATTGTTGCCGTAACTCGCGAGTCTTTCAATATGTGTCTGTGTGATTTGACATTTTAAACTCCAAGTTAAGACCTAAGTTCGTCTTTTGTCAAAATTCTGAGTGGACAATCTCGGATGAGAATTATTCTAGCTTAGTTAGTTTCGGAAGGTTGTGTTTGGTCTAGAACGACCTACTATTTGGATCTCGAGGACTTCGGGCTAATTTTGGGCCCCTTTGTGCATTTTTGCTTGAAATTAGGTTCAGTATGGGAACCATATTCTATCAAGATGACCTTGTATGGAAATTGTGTCTGCTCCATTGAGTCCAAAATGTCATTTTTAATTGCTTTGCATATCTCATTTGTGTGTATAGGGTTCCGAACCAATCCTCTTTCTAGTTGGGCACTTTACGCCCCTAGGAGTGGAATGGTTGGATGGGCGAACTATATTGATTGTCACTCTTGCATGCTGGGATGGGGGTTTACTAGATAGGATGGTTATTTAGTCTGGGAGCCCAACTTTAGGTTTGTGGTACTCTTCTCTCAGTGGACTTAGCTATATTACATATCTTTCGGGCTTATAGAGATCCGTTTAGGTTTTGCATAAACATGCATATGAGTGTACCTTATGGGCTTATAAAGGTCAAGTTAAGTTTAGTTTAGTAGTACATAGGTATGCTTGTAAGCTTTATTTTATATTCTTTTTGACCTTTGTTTGTGTCTAGATTCTATCTTTTCATAGTGTTTTAACCTCTCTTGCTCAGTCGGCCGACAATGCTTAGTGAGTACCTTTGTTTTAGTATTGATGTTAAACTCTGCATCTTTTCCATGATGCAGGTCCAAGTACTAGGTACCAGTGGAGTTGGTTTGTGTTATCTTTTACAACATTTGGTTATTAGAGACAAGGATGAGCACTTGACATCTTAGATCAGTATGCCTTTTTGTGTATATATGTTAAGCTATTATTTTTCCTTTGAGAGATCTTGTTGTGTTTCACTTTTGGGACTTGTAGTTTCATATAAGATAGGTTTGTACTCATAATTTCTAGTTTCTAGGAGGGTTTCTTATAAATATAGTTTTAGGTTTTCTTTGGTGTAAGTCTTATTCTTAATGCTAGTGTTATTTCTGTTTAGTTCTACTCTTATACTTATTACTTGTCATTCTAGGTACAGGTTAGCTTACCTACCTTATACTAGGTGTCATCATGACTTGGAAAATCGGGTCGGGACAAGTAATATCCCATACTATTGTTATTTCTTTATTCTTAAATTTAGAGTAGAAATTCATAATATTTGATCAGTTGTTATATTATCTTAATAATTTTTCATATTTCGACATTTCTAAATTTACGAACAAATGAGTAAAAACCAAATTAAAATATTAACTTACATGGTTGTGTTTCGATAGAGAAAACATTTTATATAATATATTTTAGTCTAGAATATCATAATTATAATCTCTAGCTAGGCTCCCTCATTTTTTGCGAGGGTTCGATTCTCCACATCATAATCCCCTCCCCCAATTCTGCTTCCACACCCCAATTTGTTATTTGCTTTTTTAAAATTAATATCTCTTTTTTTATGAGAAACATTTAACCAATTAACAAATGTGATGATACAATTATCAATTTTTGGATTACAAAAATTAATTATATACAGTTAAATTAAACCAGAAGACATGACTTTTTTAAACTTAATAAAGCCAAATAGTTAATGAATCACTTACTTCACCTTATTTTTTCAAAATGGATAGTTTATAGGTCATCTTCAAAATTTTCCTTAATGTTTAAATTCATATTCAATTTTAGATGTGCTATTGTTTCTCCCTAAAAAACTTAGAGTGAAAATTTATTTAATATGTGAATTAATTTCTTTAACTTTTGAAGTGCAAGAGGTTTTTTTTTTTTTGGAAACAGTACCAACAACAAGATTTGAATAATCACAAAAATAAAAGTGCAAATGAATAAAAAAATCACAAACTAGTAAACATGTAAATTGTTCATGTATTTAATAAGTGAGTGAAATAACAAACTTTGAAAAATAACTCATCAAAAACGACATACAGACCCTTAATATAAGGACAAAGAAAAAGTGATGTGGAAAATCCTATACCTCACTTAGACATGCAAAACGTTAAAGACATAAATTGTCCATGAGACGATGACAACAACAACAACAACAACAACAACAACTACTACTACTACTACTACTACTACTACTACTATAAAAATAATAATAATAATAACAACAACAACAACAACAACAACAACAACCACAACCACAACAACAACCACAACCACAACAACAACAACAACCACAACAACAACAACAACATTATTCCAATTTAGTAATTCAATCAATGAAGGACTTTCTGGAATGTCACTAGAGTAGTTCTGAGAGTTATTCATTTGAATTAATGTACCCATTGTGGGGAACTCCTCTGAAGGGTCCATTTGTAGTGTCATTGGAGAAGGCACTGTAGTATATAGTGGAGGATCTATAATTGATAAAGGCATCATAAAAGTCATTGTTGTTGAAGTTGTGGATTAAGGTACATTGGATGTAGACCCCTCATCACTAACATTCTTTTTCAGTGCTTCACGTACCAGTTCAAGGTTCTTCTTGATCATGTAACTTAGATCGTTGAGATAGCAAGGATTCATGTCAACAGAAATTATTTTTCCACTCAACACTTCATGCATCTTATTCGCAATTTCCTTTACCCTATTTTCCTTTCTTACCTTTAGTAGGTTTTTCTCCAACTTCTTGATTCTTTCCTCGGTGAAGTCATCTCTTGTCACCATATTTTTTTATCTCTCCAATGTTGCTACTTCTTTAAACTTTCAAAAGGTGTTGATCGCAGCACCATGATTGGCAAACACCTTAGGTTCATCACTATAAGGACTATAGATGATGGCAGCCATTTCAATGTCACAAAGAGTCATGAGTTCTTATGCCTTTTTCAAGAACCCTTTGTGTCTTTTCTTGTATGAGACTTTTCTATCAGATTCATTTTCAGTCAAAGAAAATATTACTTTATTTCTAGGCATTGCTAAAGAGGAGTAATATGAGGATATATGTGTTTGTTCAAGAATAACTTTGTTGTTGTTGTTCTTGTTCTTGTCTTTGCCTAAGATTGACCCTTATATATATATATATATATATATGAATATTTTGAATTCTAATTTTTTTAGTAGTTTGAATTAGAGAATTTTTTTATTGTCAACAATAACTATTTTGGAATAAACTTAAATGAGAGTGTATCAGCTTGAATTATATGTAGTTTTTGGATGAGTCAATCTTTTCTTATAAGGAAAATAATTAGTAGTGATTAAATTTGAATAAGTAGTATCCACAAAACATGGTAATACGTTTATAGAAAATATGTTTCTTATAGTTTTACAATATTATTTTTTCCAATTTTGGAAGAAATTGCATTTTGAAGAAATTTTATTATACGTTCAAATATTTTAAAAATTAAATCCTACTCAATTGTCTTTTTATTGATATATGATATGCACCAACCTATTACATGACCCTCTGTGAATTTTTTTTTCTAATTTAGTTTTAAGGTTAATCAATATTCCATAATTGTTGTTGTTCTTGTTCTTGTTCTAGTTTTTGTCTAAGATTGACCCTTACATATATATGAAAATTTTTTAGTAGTTTGAATTAGAGAACTTTTTACTATCAACAATAACTATTTCGGAATAAATTTAAATGAGGGTGTATCTTCTTGAATTATATGTAGCTTTTGGATCCAATGTTATAATAGCAAAGATTTTTGAGGCAATCATTTCTTATAAGGAAAATAATTAGTATTGTTTAAATTAGAATAAGTAGTATCCACAAAACATGGTCATAAGTTTATAGCAAATATGTTTTATTATAGTATTGCATTATTATTTTTTTCAATTTTGGAAGAAATTACATTTAGAGGAAATTTTAAACTACTTTCAAATATTTAAAAAATTAAATCATACTTAATTATCTTTCTATTATTATATGATACTCACGAACCTATTACATGACACTCAGTGAAAGCTTTGTAACACCCCGTATTCTTGAAAACCAAAAATGCAGAATTCTAGAAACTGTTGGTGCCACCAATGGGGGCACCTATGGATCATAGGTTGACCCACGGACCGTAGGTGGGGTCCGTGGTTGGCCACCTGCAGCTCCTCCCCAGAAACCCTGAAAAAAATCTTCTAAGGGTCGACCCACGGCCGGACCTACGGACTATAGGTCAGACCACGAGTCGTGGATCAAAACCCCTAGAACCCCTTCTCTGATGTCGATCGACGGACTAACAGGATGACCCGTTAGTCAATCGACGGTCCATCGGTCAAGCCTGTCGGTTGACCCCGATAGCTTTTATGTCAGGGTCGTTTTGGTCTTTTCCCTATGCGTTTGACACCTAAACTATGTCGTTTAACCCCCAAACTATGTCCTTTTGGTCAGTTTTAGTCTAGCAACTTGATCAAAACTTACCCTAGTTAATTCATTCTCCAAAATTCATCCAATATGAATGAAAAGGAGAAGAAAGATTTGACTAAACCACTCCAAGAGCACAACAAGTTCCCTTCAGTTCCAGCCCCGAAATCGAAAGATTTCTCCGTGGAATTTGTCACCAGGTATATGGGATTTCACTAGTGGGTTCTTTTCACCCATTAGGTCCCTAGAATTTAGTCAGATTCTTGATTTCCTTCATTATGCTTAGACGTAGGGTTTCTAGAACTTTATATTATTGTTGTGATTTAGTTGTTAGATTAATCCTAATCATAATATTACATTTTCGTAACTATGTTGCTTAATTCATGCATGAAATTTAGCACCCTAGTTGTGTAGATTCGTTTAGTTCAAGAATTACATTTGCTAAATCAGTTTATACAGATATACATGCATCGGTCTACAAATGTTTCATTATTAATACTTAATGTTGTATTTTCAGTTAAGATGTCAGAATTTTTAGCTATCCAGTTTATATTCAGTAATGTTGTATTGTATACATGCTAGTTGGGAGTAGGCTTAATAACGAGTGGACAAGGGTCAGTCACCCACATAGTCCCAGAACAACGTGCCCCCGTAGGTTACGTCCCCTCTGTGGGCATCATATTTAGTGATCACGCTAGTCATGCCTTCATACGCCTGGCAAGGTATATTGGATCCTCTTGATGGGTCGTATACATCGGACTCCACATTTAACTCACGTGGTTTTATGTCGGTTATCAGTAGGTCCCACAGTCAGATTCTAGTGCATTGACCAAGTTACCAGTTATATCTCAGTATTTAGTTTCAGCATGCTATGTACTTCGTCATAGCATTAAGATTAGTTCATGTTCAGTATATTCGTCGTGTTCATCTTATATCATTGCTCAGCATGCTTTATGTAAGTTATGTATATGTTGTTGAGATTTTTCCTATCATGCATGCTCAGTACCTTTCAAGTACTAATGCATACTTTGCACTACATCTTCTTGTGATGTAGGTTTAGTCCTAAGCATTCAGATCACGTATAGAACGGTTCCCGATCTCCAGTTCCACAAAATGCAGATTTCATAAGTTGCAGGTGCTAACAATGGAAACAATCCATAGACCGTAGGTGGGGTCTGTGAATGGCCACCTGCAGCCCTTTCCAGGAAAAAAAAGGTCCAGAAAATTGTCTAGGGGTCGACCCATGGTCAGACCCATGGACTGTTGGTCAAACCACGGGCCGTGGTCCTGGTCCGTGGATTGATACCTCAGAATCCCTTCTCTGAAGACCAGTCGGTGGTTGACTGGATGGACCGTAGGTCCATCAACAGTCCATCGGTTGGTCCCGACAACTTTTAAGCGAAGGGTAGTTTGGTTTTCTCCCTATGTGTTGGACCCCTAAACTATGTCATTTAATCCCTAAACTACGTCATTTTAGCCAGCTTTAGCCTAGTAACTTAATTAGAACGTACCCTAGTCAACTCATTCTCCAAAAATTCTTCAAGTTGAACAAAAAGAAGGAGCAAGAGTCGACCAAGCCATCTCCAAGAATGTAACCAGGTTTCCTTCAGTTTCAACCCCGAAATTGAAAGATTTCTCCATGAATTTTGTCACCAGGTATCTGGGATTTCACTATTGGGTTCCTTTCACCCATTAGGTCCCTAGAATTCAGTAATATTCTTGATTCTCTACATCATGATTAGACCTAAGGTTTCTAGAATTTCATATTTATGTTATGATTTAGTTGTTAGACTAAACCAAATCAGATTATCATGTTTTTGTAGAATTGTTGCTTAGTCCTTGCATGAAACTCAGAACCTTAGTTTTGTAGATTTGTTTAGTTTATGAATTATACTTTCTAGGTCAGTTATTTCAGATATACATGCTTTAGTTAAGAATGTTTCATTATTAGTATGTTAATGTTGCATTTTCAGTTAGCATGTCATTATCTTGAGCTATTCAGTATTATAGAAATTCACTCATAATCTGTTATTTACATAATCAGTTAGGAGTAGGCTTAATATCGAGTAGACTAAGGGTTAGTCATCCTCATAGTCCCAGAACTATGTTCCCCCATAGGATAAGTCCCCTTTATGGGCATCAGTTTTAGTGATCACGCCAGTCATGCCTTTATACCCTTGGCAATGTATATTGGGTCCTCTCGATGGGGTAATACATTGGACTTCACAAATAGCTCTCATGGTTTTATGTCGGTTGACAGTATCTCCCATAGTCAGATTTTAGTGTATTGACCAGGTTACCAGTTATAGTTCAATACTCAGTCTCAGTATGTTTATACTTGGTCATTACATTTAGTTAGCTTCGTATTCATCATATTTCAGTATTTCTATCATATTCAGATTATATCATTGTTCTTATTGCTTTGTCCAGTTATGTTTATATTATTCAACTTTATCTTATCCTACATGCTCAGTACCTTTCAAGTACTGACGCATAATCTACGCTACATCTTCTCATGATGTAGGTTCAGGTCCTCAGCATTCAGATCACGCATAGATCTATTCCCAATCTCTAGTTCAACAACATTAGTGGTGAGTCCTAATTCTTTGAGGACGAGTGATATGTTATTTTTCTATTTTCAGTCCTTTAGTTTCAGCTTTGTTAGAGCTAGCTGGGGACATGTCTTAGCATCTCTAGTCATTTAGAGGCTTTTAGTCAAACATAGTGCTAGATTCAATTTGAGTTTGATCTTTCAGTTGTCATTAAAATCAGTTTTATATATTCAGACTTAGAATGGGTATTCCCCAGCATATCATTTTCTGATATGTTTCAAGCTTCTGTATAGAATTTTCTTATTTCAGTTACCTTAGTATGTTTATGATATGCCAGCAGGTTTATCTTGGGGTCACTCATGATCCTAGGTCTCGTGTTTACACCCTGGGGGTAGCTTCGAGGTGTGACAAACTTGGTATCAGAGCACTAGGTTCAAGAGTAAAGTCGCACTAAGTAGAGTCCCTTTCATGAGTATGAAGCATGCCACACCTATGAGGGGGAGACTATGAAGTGTCTTAGGAAAAACTTCATCTTCTTGATATTATTATTTTATGTTGGTATGATCTCCTTTATAATCCATCGTTATGTGTTATCAGATCATGCCTCCTCGTAGAGCTTACCCCAGGAATGCTAATGCACACAACACTAACGCAACTCTTCCAGTCCCAAATCATGAGGTTTTGAATGTAGAGTTTTGAAATGCCATTCAAATGTTGGTCTAGCATGTACCTATCTAGAACAAATAACAAGTTCCAGTTCCTGCAAATGCTAGTGGTGGAACAACGGCAACTAGGGTTTGTGCTTTTTTTAGGATGAACCCACATATGTTTCTAGGGTCGCATGTTGGTGAAGATGCCCTGAACTTCATTAATAAGGTCAAGAAAATCTTTGGAGTGATGCAAGTGATAGTAAATGATATGGTATAGTTGACGTCCTACCAGCTTAAGGATGTGGCTCACATATGGTTTACACAGTGAAAGGACAACAACGGTGAGAATGCAGCTCTTGTGACTTAAGAGTGTTTACAGGAGCTTTTCTGGGATAGTTCTTTCCAAGAAAGTTAAGAGAGGCTAAGGTTCAGGAATCATGAATTTGAGACAAGGGTCCATGATAGTCCAAGAGTACGAACTTAAGTTCACCCAACTCTCTAGGTATGCTACACACATGGTTGCCGATTCCAGGGTTCACATGAGTAAGTTTCTTTTTGGGGTATTTGACTTGGTTAAAATAGAGTATAGAAATGTTATGTTGCTGGAAGATATGGATATCTCTAGGATCATGACTCATGCTCAGTAGATTGGGGGAGATAAACTTAGGGAACAGGCTAAGGAGAACAAAAAGGCTAGGATAGGCAACTATGAGTACTCTCAACAAAAATCGGGTAGTGGAAATCGCTTGCAGTTTCAACAATAATCTTTAGCTCCAGCATCTTCATCAACTAGTGTTCCATCCTACAAGTCTCGACAGGATCAAAAAGGTAGGGCACAGGTCAGGGAAGTGTTTCCGTTACTAGAACTTACCTAACTTGTCCAAAGTGTGTTAAGAACCATCTAGGAAAGTATCTTACAAGGAAAGATGGATGTTTTGGGTGTGGTCAAACTGGTCACAGGTTGAGGGATTACCCTTCTTCTAAATAGGGTCAGGGTGGTAACACTAGTAGGACTCAGTCTACAACTTCAGCAGCACCAGCAGATCATCCAACTCAGCAGGGTAACTCATCTGGTATAGGTGGTGGTCAATGACAAAATAGGTTGTATGCTCTCCAGGCTTGCCAGGATCAGGAAGATTCTCCTAATGTAGTTATTAGTACGTTATGAGTCTTTTATTTATATGTTTATGCACTCTTAGATCCAGGGGCTACTCTTTCCTTTATAACTCCATATATAACAGTAAACTTTGGTGTCAGTCCAAAAACTCTCTCTGAACGTTTCTCAGTCTCTACTCCAGTCGGTGACCCAGTTATTGTTAGACGGGTAGATAGAAATTGCCCTGTCATAGTCTCCCAAAAATTCACCTCAGTAGATCTTGTAGAGTTAGAAATGGTAGACTTTGATATCATTCTAGGCCTAGATTGGTTATATTCCTATTATGCCTTAGTCGATTGTAGAACCAGGATTGTTTATTTTCAGTTTCCAGACGAGCTGATCCTAGAATGGAAGAGTAGTAGCTTAGTGCCTATGGGTCGATTTATTTCTTATCTTAAGTCTAGGAAGATGATCTCTAAGGTTTATCTCTATCATCTAGTTCGGATTAACAATCAAGCTCCGAAACCCCAACTCTTGAGTCAGTTCCAGTAGTTAATGAGTTTCCAGAAGTGTTTCCAGAAGATCTTCCCGAAGTTCCTCCTAAAAGGGAAATCGACTTTGGAATTGATCTCCTTCCACATACCCAGTCTATTTTTATTCCTCCTTACAGAGTGGCTCCAGCTGAGCTTAAGGAATTGAAAAAGCAGTTGAAAGACCTTCTAGATAAGGGCTTCATCAGACCTAGTAATATTTCCCCATGGGGTGCATTAGTGTTATTAGTGAAAAAGAAAGATGGGTCTCTCAGGATGTGCATTGATTATAGATAGTTGAACAAAGTCACAATCAAGAATAAGTACCCTATTCCCAATGACCTGTTCGATCAACTTCAGGGTGCTAGTCATTTCTCAAAGATATAACTCAGATCCAGTTATCATCAGCTAAGAGTCAAAGATAGTGACATCCCGAAAACAACCTTCAGAACTCGGTATGGTCATTATGAATTTGTAGTTATGTCATTTGGACTAACCAATGCTCCTGTAGCTTTCATTGATTTGATGAACGAGGTGTTCAAGCAGTATTTGGACTTGTTCGTTATCGTCTTTATTGATGATATTCTCATTTACTCTAGGAATAAGGGTTTTATCAGACCTAGTAGTATTTCCCCATGGGGTGCATTAGTGTTATTCGTGAAAAAGAAAGATGGGTCTCTCAGGATGTGCATTGATTATAGACAGTTGAACAAAGTCACAATTAAGAATAAGTACCCTATTCTCAATGACCTATTCGATCAACTTCAGGGTGCTAGTCATTTCTCAAAGATATACCTCAGATCCAGTTATCATCAACTAAGAGTCACAGATAGTGACATCCCGAAAACAACCTTCAGAACTCGGTATGGTCATTATGAATTTTTAGTTATGTCATTTGGACTAACCAATGCTCCTGTAGCTTTCATTGATTTGATGAACAGGGTGTTCAAGAAGTATTTGGACTTGTTCCTTATCGTCTTTATTGATGATATTCTCATTTACTCTAGGAATAAGGAAGAACATGGGACTCATTTAAGAGTTATCGTGCAAACACTCAAATCATCAATTATTTGCTAAGTTTAGCAAATGTGAGTTTTGATTGCAATATGTTGCTTTTCTTGGTCATATAGTATCTAGCGAAGAGATCTGAGTGGATTCTTAGAAAATAGAAGCAGTGAAACAATGGCCCAGACCTACCTCTCCTATAGATATTAGAAGTTTCTTGGGTCTAGCTGGTTATTACAGAAGGTTCGTGGAAAGACTTTCATCCATAGCTTCCCCATTGACTAAGTTGACTCAGAAAAAGGTTAAGTTTCAGTGGTCAGACAAGTGTGAGAAGAGCTTTTCAGAATTTAAAACTAGGTTGACTACAACTCCTGTTTTGACTCTACTAGAGGGTTCAGACGGTTATATGATCTATTGTGATGCATCTAGAGTCGTCCTAGGTTGTGTGTTGATGGATCGAGGTAAGGATATAGCATATGCTTCTAGACAGCTACATGTGTATGAGAAGAACTATCCGACTCATGACATAGAGCTTATAGCAGTAGTATTTTCCCAAAAGATTTTAAGACATTACTTGTATGGTGTTCACGTAGATGTGTTCACAAACCATAAGAGCCTTCTATATGTGTTCACCCAGAAAGAGTTGAATCTTCGCCAGAGGATATGGCTTGAGTTCCTCAAGGACTATAGTATGAATGTGCTTTACCATCCTGGTAAGGCCAATGTAGTGGCTAATGCTTTTGCAGGCTATCTATGGGTAGTGTAGCACATGCTGAGGAAGCAAGGAAAGAACTAGAAAAAGATGTTCATAGGCTTGCTCGCTTAGGATTTCACCTTATGAGCATATTAGATGATGGTTAACAGTTCAAAATGGGTCAGAATCTTCATTGGTAGTGGAGGAAAGCTAGACATTGATCCTATATTGCTTCAACTGAAGGGTGCAGTTCATTAGCAGAAAGTTAAGGTTTTCTCCCGAGGGGAAGATGGTGTGCTTCACTATCAGGTCGTTTATGTGTTCCTAAGGTGGGTGATTTGAGATAGTAGGTTCTTACAGAAGTCCATAGCTCCAGGTATTCTATTCATCTAGGTATCACTAAGATGTATATGATTTACGGGAAGTCTTTTGGTGGAATGGCATGAAAAGGATATAGCAGATTTTGTGGTTAAGTGCCCTAATTGTCAGCAAGTGAAGGTAGAACGTCAGAGGTATGACACAAGAGATCACTATTCATACATGGAAGTGGGAAATGATAAACATAGACTTCATTATAGGTTTTCCTCATACTCGTAGATAGCATGATTCCATTTAGGTAATAGTTGACAAAGTTACTAAGTTTGCGCAGTTTTTGGCTGTTAAGATGACAGATTCAGCAAAGACTATGCCAAGCTTTACATTAATGAGATAGCTAGCTTTCATGGAGTTTCTTTGTCTATCATCTTATATAGAGGTCCTCAGTTTACCTCTCATTTGTAGAAGTCATTTCAGAAAGGTCTTAGTACTAAGGTTAATCTCAGTACAACATTTCATCCATAGATGGATGGTCAGGAAGAGCGTACCATTTAGACCTTAGGGGACATGTCAATAGCTTGTGTGATCGACTTCAAGGGTAGTTGGGATGATCACATTCCTCTTATAGAGTTCGCCTACAATAATAGCTACATTCCAGCATTCATATGGCCCCTTATGAGGCATTATATGAGCATAGATGTAGATCTCCAATTGGTTCGTTTGAAGTAGGTAAAGCTGCCTTGACAGGGCCAAATTCGATTCATGATGCTATGGAAAAAGTTCAGCTCATTAGAGATAGACTTAAGAAAGCCCAGAGTATATTAGGGGACATGTCAATAGCTTGTGTGATCGACTTCAAGGGTAGTTGGGATGAACACATTCCTCTTATAGAGTTCCCCTACAATAATAGCTACCATTCCAGCATTCATATGGCCCCTTATGAGGCATTATATGAGCGTAGATGTAGATCTCCAATTGGTTGGTTTGAAGTAGGTAAAGCTGCCTTGACAGGGCCAAATTCGGTTCATGATGCTATGGAAAAAGTTCAACTCATTAGAGATAAACTTAAGACAGCCCAGAGTATATTAGGGGAACATGTCAATAGCTTGTGTGATCGACTTTAAGGGTAGTTGGGATGATCACATTCCTCTTATAGAGTTCCCCTACAATAATAGCTACTATTCCAGCATTCATATGGCCCCTTATGAGGCATTATATGAGCGTAGATATAGATCTCCAATTTGTTGGTTTGAAGTATGTGATGCTGCCTTGACAGGGCCAAATTCGATTCATGATGCTATGGAAAAAGTTCGCTCATTAGAGATATTTAGGACAAATGTTCCCAAGGAAAATATAATGTAACACCATGTATCCTAGACAGACCAAAATGTAGATTTCAAAAGTTGCAGGTGCCTACGATGGCCACCACCCATGGACTGTAGGGTGACCCACAGACCGTAGGTGTGGTCCGTGGATGGCCACCTGCAGCATTTCCCAGAAAAATAAGTACATAAAATTATCTAAGAATCGACCCACGGCCAGACCCATGGACCGTAGGTCTGACCATGGGCTGTGGTCCTGGTCAGTAGATCAAGACCCTAGAATCCCCTCTCTAAATACCAGTCGACGGTTGATAGGATGGACCATAGGTCCATCAATGGTCCGTCGATTAATCCATCGGTTGGTCCCAACAGCTTTTAAGTCAGGTCGTTTGATTTGTCCCTATGCGTTGGACCCCTAAACTATGTCATTTTAGTCACCTTTACCCTAGTAACTTAATTAGAACTTACCCTAGTCAACTCATTCTCCAAAAATTCATCAACCTGAACAAAAAGAAGGAGAAAGAATCGACCAATCCCTCTCCAAGAACACAGCCAAGTTTCCTTCAGTTCCAGCCCCGAAATCGAACAATTTCTTCATGAATTTTGTCACTAGGTATGTGGGATTTCAATAGTGGGTTCCTTTCACCCATTAGGTCCCTAGAATTCAGTTAGATTCTTAATTCTCTACACCATGCTTAGACGTAGGGTTTCTAGAATTTCAGATTTATGTTGTCATTCAGTTGTTAGACTAGTCCAAATTAAATTATCATGTTTTCATAGAATTGTTGCTTAGTTCTTGCATGAAACTTAGAACCCTAGTTGCGTAGATTCATTTAGTTCATAAATTACACTTGCTAGGTCATTTATTTTAGATATACATGTCTCAGTTAAGAAGTATATTAATGTTGCATTTTCCGTTAGCATATCAGTATCTTGAGCTATTCAGTATTACATAAATTCACTCATAATGTGTTATTTACATAATCAGTTGGGAGTAGGCTTAATACCGAGTGGACTAAGGGTCATTGACCCTTATAGTCCCAGAACTACGTGCCCCCATAGGATAAATTCCCTCTGTGGGCATCAGTTTTAGTGATCACACTAGTTATGCCTTTATACCCTTGACAAGGTATATTGGGTCCTCTCAATAGGGAGATACATTGGACTCCACGGATAGCTCTCGTAGTTTTATGTCAGTTAACAGTAGCTCCCACAGTCAGATTCTAGTGTATTGACCAGGTTATCAATGATAGTTCATTACTCAGTCTCAGCATGTTTATAGTTGGTCATTACATTTAATTAGCTCAGTATTCAATATATTTAGGTATTTCCATCATATTCAAATTATATCATTGCTCTTATTGATTTGTTCAGTTATGTTTATATTATTCAACTTTATCCTATGATGCTTGCTCAGTACCTTTCAAGTACTAACACATACTTTGCGCTACATCTTTTCTTGATGTAGGTTCAGGTCCACATCATTCAGATCACGCATAGATCGATTCCTGATCTTTAATTCAGCACCATCAATGGTGAGTCATCATTCTTTGAGGACGAGTGACATGTTATCTTTCTATTTTCAGTCCTTTAATGTAATACCCTGGAAACTAGTAAGCTAAACTAGAGAGTTTTGGAGCCTTGTGTTACGGTTTAGTGTTTGATATGAGGGATAGAATCGTAAAATGATTTCTTGTACTTAGAATGAGGGGCTTAGGGGTTAACCGTCAAGGTAAGACTCCCCAAAGACCAACCAAAGGGTCCTTGAGAAGGACCCTAAAATAGTCCCCAAAAGCTATCAAAAAACAGCCTCCCATGAAGGGTATCTATAGACAATAAATGGACTCACGTCCCGTAGGAAGGGGTCGTGGGTCAAGGCCTTGCTTCCTCTATATGTTGAGCCCCAGACCATCACCCACAAATGGCCAGTACGGTCCGTGGACCCTCCCACGGTCCGTGGATGTGGTCTCATGGGTGGGGCAGTTTTGAAGTATAATTGTTTTAAGTTGAGACTTAAGGGTTAATTCATTATTAGTTAGGGGTTAAGTGAGGTTGGTTTATTAGTAATTAGACCACCTATATAAACCTAATGGACCCCTAAACTAAATCAATTAAGTCATTCTTCCAAGACCCCGAAACAAACCCAATTCCCTCCAAGAAATTCTCTCTCTAGAAGTAAAGAATAAGAAGAAGAAGAGAAGGAAGCTAGGGCAGAATTCTTCCATTGATGCAAGCTTGGTGACGGCTTTATAATCAAGGTATGTTAGCTTATTCATTTATGGATTCCATCCATATGGACCCTAGATTTCCCCCAACTGTAAAGGCAAACCCAATTCTAGCTATGGTTTCTTCCTACATTGTGGGTAGTGTCGAAGTATGATTCCAATTGAGTGGATAAAATTTAATTATGATTTATTTATCATTAAATTATGATATTATGATGAATTTATATTATTTCCATGGTAACCCATGTCTAATTGAAAGAATTGATATCATGTGGGTTTATGCCATGAGAGGTGAAATTGAGGATTCATAGGTGATCTTCTAAAATTAATGTCATATGTAGTAATTGTTCAAGATTAGGAACATATAGACATGAATTGAACTAGAATTTAGTATATATGATGGATCATGACTAGTAAAGTTGAAATTGAACCTTTATGAAGAATTATGACTAGAATCACTAACTAATGAAGATTGTGATTAGAATGCCTTGAAATCTAGGTATGTATGATGACTATAAGAAGTAAATTTTGAGAGTAAGGTTTGTAGTCATGAATGTTAGGACTTTCAAAGTAAAGCTAATTTGATGTGATCTTGTGGTGTATTGTTGAAAGCATATTCTCACTTACACACTTAGGCATAAATATTCTAGGAGATACAAGGTTCTCTCACATAGAATGATTCTAGATTGAAAAGCTAATCACCTAAAATGAATCAAAGCATGTTAGACTAGAATAGCTTGAAGTTGTGACATATGATCCCTTCATGAATAGCTTGACTTGGGAAGACAAGACTAATATTGGTAGCTTAGGATTGAGGATCCATACTCTCCTAAGGGTAGCTTGAACTATCATTTTAGAATTCCTTCATGATATCATGACTTGGTTAGGCTAAGACCCTTCATGGTAGCTTAGGATTGAGAACACATACTCTACTACGGGTAGCTTAGGATTGAGAAATCATACTCTCTTAAGGGTAGCTTACATTAGCATCATAGTGTGCTTGTAAGGGTAGCTTAAATTAGCATCTTAGTGTGCTTGTAAGGGTAGCATGACTTAGTTGGTCTAAGACTATTTCATGGTAGCTAGGATGGAACACTTGTACCCTTCCTAGAATAGCTTGAATTTGCATGATCAATATGTTTCCATGATAGCTTGGTCTAGCCTAATAGGGTGCTATTCTTTGGTAGTCTAGAATGATAAATAGTAATCATTTGAGTATGATAGCCTAAGGTGGTACTTAGTGTGAATCGTAATATGGGATGTCATTCATGCATTGCACAAGTATGACTTGAAGCTACTTATGAAGTGTTCTCTTATATGATGTATGTTTAGCTTGGGTTGTTGCTATAGTTGCCATCCATGACATAATTGACTAGAGGTGATAATTCCCTTGTCTAGGAGAAGTAAGCTAAGATTGAGACCAAATGAATGGTAGGTGTGAATATGGTGACTTTAAGGTTATGCTTAGTGTGAATGGTGTTATGGGATGTCATTCATGCATTGCATAAGTATGCTTTGAGGTTACTTAGGAGTATCGTTCTCTTATTAAATGAAAACCTAGGTCTTGACTATGCATATATACTATGATTAAGATGACCAAAATGGGATACTTAGCTTGGATGGGATTATGGGATGTCATTCATGCATTGCGCACGTATGCTTGAGGTTACTTGAGAGTTGTCTTATTATGATATGAATGACTAGGAGTTGAATAATGCTTACATGATGCTTATGTTGGAGACTTTACTTATGATTATGAAATTGTATCTTATGCTTATTGTTGATGTTTCATAAAGTATTGGATTATGTCTTATGTTAACTAACCCTTGTGATATTATCCTCTTATGATGTTATTCTAGCTAACATATTTAGTACATTTTGTACTAACGCATACTTTGCCTACATTCTTATCAAATGTAGGGTTCGGTGATTTGAGTTCCTATCTTGAGGCTAGGTTTCAAGGAGTAAAGAAGTTCAAGACTTGGTGATTCCTCATAGCTTTGAGGACAAAATCCACTATTTCCTTTATGTATTTTATTTTCATGTTAAGACTATTGTATGGGCTATGTCGCAAAGGTTTAAATTCAAAGTTGTGTTTAGATGGTTGAGACAAAGTGTAGTAAAGACTTTCGCTTGCTTTTATGAAAGACTTTGACTGTATGGATAAAAGTTTTTAAAATTTCCGTACTTTTCTATTATCTTATGTTATGATATGCTAATGGCTTGTATGAGACCCCTTCGGGGTCAAGTACTCCATGTTACATCTAGGGTGTATCCCTGGGTCGTGACAAACTTGGTATCAGAGCACAAGGTTTAGAATGGTTCTAGGACTATCTCAAACCACGTATAGTAGAGTCTTGTTCATAAATGTGAAGCACACCATATTTATGAATAAGAGGCTATTGGATGTTTAGGAAATCTCATTTCGTCATTCTCTAAGTCGTGCCATAGAGTTTGGCTCTAGTGGGTCCTTCTTCTAATATGTGCCCTATGATTTTTTCAAGGTACGGCTAATACATGGGCAAATGCTAGGAGATATGAGGAAGGAAATGTGGAGTAAAAGGTTCCTCTACAAGTTCCACACCAAGCTCCTCCTCAAGCTCCAATTGATCCTTCGGATATGTCAAATGCAGAGATTAGGTTGGCTCTCCAAATGTTGGCCCAAAACTTTGAATACTCAAGCCCAAACTGTGACGGCTCAAATCAATAGGGAGATTGTAGCTCCGGCAAACCCAATAAGAGGGATGGCTGCTTTTAAGGTGAGAGAGTTTTTGAGGATGAACCCTCCGGAGTTTTGTGGCTCCAAAGTGGAAGATGATCCTAATGGGTATATAGAGGAGGTTTATTAGGTGCTAGCTATCATGGGAGTGACTACGGTAGAAAAAGAGGAACTAGCCGCTTACCAACTGAAGGATGTTGCAAAAATATGGTATGTACAATGGAAAGATGGTAAGCCGGTAGAAGCGGGTCCCATAGATTGGGAGGTGTTTAAGAAGGCATTTCTTGATAGATTCTTTCCCCGAGAGTTGAGGGAAGCTAAGGTGGAAGAGCTCATCAACCTTAAGCAAGGTAGTATAGTGTTAAGGAGTATGTCTTGAAATTTACTCTATTGTCTAAGTATGCTCCATATATGGTAGCAAGTCCGAGGGATATGATGAGTAGGTTTTGACTGGGGTATCCCGCATAGTAACAAAATAATGTCGTACGGCAATGCTCCATGATGATATGGATATCTCACATCTTATGGTGTATGCTCAAAAAATGGAGGAAGATAAACTCCAAGACAAAAAATCTAGGGAGAAAAAGAGATCTAGGATGGACAATAATAATTCCTTTCATGATGGGTCTGATGGACATGGTCACTTTAGGAATCGACAAAAGTTTTTCGAACAAGGATTTTCTAATGCTGTTAAGGATAAGGATGAGAGGGTGTCTACCCCTAGGCCACATGGGGTTGGTAATGAGTCCCTATGGCCCCCTTATGGTAGGTGTGGTAAGAGACATGAGGGTAGGTGTTTGGCCAGTAGAGAGGGTTGCTTTAGTTGTGGTGAGAGTGGCCACACGATGAAAGATTGCCCAAAGGCAAAGGCTAAAAAAAGAGAGGGTAAGCAAGTTGCCACAAGTGGTATAGATCCGGAGCCTCAAAAGAACAATAGGTTTTATGCTCTCCAATCTAGAGAAGATCAATAGTAACCTCCTTATGCTTCTACCGGTATGTGTTTTATGCTTTATTAGGTTCCGAACTACTTGTCTTTTGTGACTTGATATGTTAGACTTTGAAGTTGTCCTTAGTATGAATGATGTTTAAAAGAATTTGTATAGGCTTACTCCCAAGGGGGAGATGGTGTGCCTATCTAGCAAGGTTATTGTGTGTTTATGTGTTGCCATGATTTCCTTATATGTATGTTCATGAAAAAATTTAGGTCTTGATTGAAATGACTTATATGCATTGTTTTGCCTCATGTTGTAGTGCATTTGAGTAAGAGTTGCATATAAACTTCACGAAATGAATTAATGAGCATGCCTTAGTTTGAAGTTGAAAGATTCCTCCTTGGACAAAATGCTTTTTGAGAGTAAATTGCATTTAGGCTCCTTGAGTACATAATGAGCATGTTTTAGCTAGGAGATGTTAGTTCCTATTTCAATATGAGTAGATATAGAATTTCATGCATTTTGGGTTGGTAGATGTAGTTCCTACTCCCTTGTGTTGCATTGAATATGTTTGGCTTGGAGTTGAAGTTTCCCTCCTTGGTTTGTGTGCGTTGAGATGTATTGCATGCATTATGGGTTGCTAGTTTAGATTTTATTACCTTGAGAAGTGTTTAAAATCGTCATTCGAGGACGAATGATCCCAAGGGGGACATATTGTAATACCCCGGAAACTAGTAAGCTAAACTAGAGAGTTCTAGAGCCTTGTGTTAGGGTTTTAGGGTTTGATATGAAGGATAGAATCGTAAAATGATTTCCCATAGAATGAGGGGTTTAGGGATTAAACGTCAAGGTACGACTCTCCAAAGACCAACCAAAGGGTCCTTCAGGAGGACCCTAAAACAGTCCCCAAAAGTTGTCAAAAAATAGCCTCCTACGAAGGGCATCTATGGACAGTAGATGGACCCACGCCCCATGTGAAGGGTTCGTGGGTCAAGGCCTTGCTTCCCCTGCATATTGAGCCCCAGATCATCACCCGCAAATTACCAGTATGGTTCGTGGACCCACCCACGGTCCGTGGGTGTGGTTTCATGGGTGGGGCAGTTTTGAAGTCTAATTGTTTTAAGTTGGGACATAGGGGTTAATTCATTATTAGTTAAGGGTTAAGCGAGGTCAGTTTATTAGTAATTAGACCACCTATATAAACCAAATATACCCCTAAATTAAATCAATTAATTTAGGAGGAGGAGGAGGAGGAGGAGCTAGGGCAAAATTCTTCCATTGATGCAAGCTTGGTGAAGGATTTATAATCAAGGTATGTTAGCTTATTCATATATGGATTCTTCCATCCATAGAGCCGCCTAGATTTCCCCCAATTGTGAAGACATAACCCAATTTTAGCTAGGGTTTCTTCCTACATTGTGTGTAATGTTGAAGTATGATTCCAATTGAGCGGATAATACTTAATTATGATTGATTTAGCATTAAATTATGATATTATGATGAATTTATGTTATTTCCATGGTTAACCCTAGACTAATTGATAGAATTGATATTATGTGGGTTTATGCCATGAGAGGTGAAATTGAGGATTCATAGGTGGTCTTCCAAAATTAATATCATGTGCAGTAATTGTTCAAGATAAGGAACATATAGACATGAATTGAACTAGATTTTAATAGATATGATTGATCATGACTAGTAAAGTTGAAATTGAACCTTTATGAAGAATTATGACTAGAATCACTTACTAATGAAGAATGTGATTAGAATACTTTGAAATCTAGGTATGAATGATGATTGTAAGAAGTAAAGCTTGAGAGTAAGGCTTGTAGTCATGAATGTTAGGGCTTTGAGAGTAAAGCTAATTTGATGTGATCTTGTGGTTTATTGTTGAAAGCATGTTCTCACTTGCACACTTAGGCATAAATATTCTAGGAGATACAAGGTTCTCTCACATTGAATGATTATAGGTTGAAAAGCTAATCACCTAAAATGAATAAAAGCATGTTATACTAGAATAGCTTGAAGTTGTGACATATGATCCCTTCATGTATAGCTTGACTCGGTAAGACAAGACCAAGATTGGTAGCTTAGGATTGAGGATCCATACTCTCCTAAGGGTAGCTTGAACTAGCATTTTAGAATGCCTTCATAATAGCATGACTTGGTTAGGCCATGACCAATTCATGGTAGCTTAGGATTGAGGACATATACTCTCCTAAGGGTAGCTTAGGATTGAGAAATCATACTCTCCTAAGGGTATCTTACATTAGCATCATAGTGTGCTTGTAAGGGTAGTTTATATTAGAATCTTAGCGTGATTGTAAGGGTAGCATGACTTAGTTGGTCTAAGACTATTTCATGGCAGCTAGGATGGAACACTTGTACCCTTCCTAGAATATCTTGGATTTGCATGCTCAAAATGTTTCCTTGATAGTTTGGTATAACCTAATAGGGTGTTATTCTTTGGTAGTCTAGAATGATAATAGTAATCATTTGAGTACTTAGTGTGAATGGTAGTATGGGATGTCATCCATGCATTGCACAAGTAGGACTTGAAGCTACTTATGAAGTGTTCTAGTATATGATGTATGTTTAGCTTGGGTTGTTGCTATAGTTGCCTTCCATGACATAATTGACTAGAGGTAATATTTCCCTTGTCTAGGAGAAGTAAGCAAAGAATGAGACTAAATGAATGGTAGGTGTGAATATCGTGACTACAAGGTTATGCTTAGTGTGAATTGTATTATGGGATTTCATTCATGCATTGCACAAGTATTGTTTGAGGTTACTTAGGAGTATAGTGCTCTTATGAGATGAAAGCCTAGGTCTTGAATATTCATATAGACTATGATTAAGATGACCAAAAAGGGATACTTAGCATGAATGGGATTATAGGATGTCGTTAATGCATTGCACAAGTATGCTTTGAGGTTACTTGAGAGTGGTCTTATCATGATATGAATGACTGGGAGTTGAATAATGCTTACATGATGCTTATGTTGGAGACTTTACTTATGTTGGAGACTTTACTTATGATTATGAAATTTTCTCTTATGCTTATAGTTGATGTTTCATGAAGTATTGGATTATGTCTTATGTTGACTAACCCTTATGAAATTATGCTCTTATGATGTTATGCTAGCTAACATATTTAGAACATTTTGTACTAACGCATGCTTTCCCTACATTCTTATCAAATGTAGGGTTCGGTGATTTGATTTCCTAACTTGAGGCTAGGTTTCAAGGAGCAAAGGAGTTGAAGATTTGGTAAGTCCTCATACCTTCGAGGACAAAAGACATTATTTCCTTTATGTCTTTTATTTTCATGTTGAGACTATTGTATGGGCTATGTCCCAAAGGTTTTAATTCAAAGTTGTGTTTAAATGGTTGAGACAAAGTGTAGTAAAGACTTGTGCTTGCTTTTATGAAAGACTTTGATTGTATGGATAAAATTTTTTAAATTTAAGTATTTTTCTATTATCTTATGCTATGATATGCTAAGGGCTTGCATGAGACCCCTTCGGGGTCAAGTACGTCATGTTACATCTAGGGTGTACCCCTGGGTCGTGATACTTAGTTTCTGGTTTGCTAGAGTTAGGTGGGGACTTGTCTCAACATCTCTAGTCATTTAGAGGCTTTTATTCAGACATAGTACTAGATTCAGTTTTAGTTTGAGTTTGATCTTTCAATTGTCACTAAACTCAATTTTATATATTCAGACTTCGAATGAGTATTCCCCATCATTTCATTTTATGATATGTCTTAAGCTTCCGCACATAATTATCTTATTTCAGTTACCATAGTATGCTTATGACATGCCATCACGGTTAGCTTGGGGTCACTCGTTATCCTAGGTCCTGTGTTTACACCCTAGGGGTAGCTTCGGGGCGTGACACCTCATTCTTCGAGGATGATAGACATTGTCTTTCATTTTCACTATTTTTAGTTTTAGTTTTGCTAGAGTTAGTTGGGGCATGTCCCAGCATCTCTAGTCAGTTAGAGGTGTATTTCAGACATAGTTAGATTCCCTTTTTTCTTGGAGTTTGATCTTGGAGTTGTTAATAAACTCATAGTTTATATATTCAGACATTATTGGGTATTCCCCATCATTTCAGTTTAATTATGATTTTTAGCTTCCGTGCAGTATTTCTAATTTCAGTAAATCCTTAAGTATGCTTATGATGTGCCAGTACAGGGTTAGCTTTGGGTCACTCGTAATCCTAGGTCCCTTGTTTACACCTAGGGGTAGCCTCGGGGAGTAATAAACTTTTTCTAAACTTGTTTTGAGCTTAATCAATATTCCATAATTGTAAAAAGAAAAACTAATCAAAATAATATGTGTAGACATAATAGAAAAAATAAGAAGATAAATTTTAATCTTTTAAAGATATGTTTTATCACGACTCGATTTTTTGAATTACGATGGAACCTAATATAATCAACTAGTAGGTAAGGTAACCCGTAACCTAGAACGACAAGTAATAAGTAGAAGGATTGAAACAAAGCGAAAGCAAAAAATATAAATATAGAAACTGAAGATAAAGCAGAAGCAAGCCAAAATATATATAAAATAAGAGAATCCCTCCCAGAACCTAGAAGTCACAAGTATAGAAATGCTAAACAAATGAGTAGAAATCCCAAAGGACCTAAAATAAAAAGACTTGTCCCGAAATCGGAAGACTAGCCAATAAGATTCAAATGGATACAAGTAAATTCTAGAACATCATGTGCCTATCCTTGCCTTTTGATTTGGTAGTTGTAATCTCGATATCAATACTGGTAACCGGTGCTCACACTTGTCTCACAAAATAGATGTGAGTGTAGTATGAGTACCCCAAAAAATATGTACTTAGTAGGCATCATAGGCCAACTGAGTAATAGAATTAAAGGAAATAAAAAATGCAAAAATTAAACACGAAGAGGTCAAACAATGGGAAACAAAAAGGAATGCTCAAGAGTGTACTAAGAATAGATAAGAAGTAAGTACAACTAGTTAAACTTAACTAGACGCCAATAAGCCCAAAAGGTACACTAGTGCACAAGTTTAAGAAAAACCTGAACAAACCCCTATAAACTGCAAGGTACACATAATAGCTATAAACTAATAAGAGAACTTGAGGATATTACAAGAACTTCCACAACCTCTCCCAGACTAGAATTGTGGGAAATGATTCAAATAATAAAACAAAATCATCCTATTAGAACTTGAATCAAATCAAAAGGTAAATATAAGATAGGACCTATTCGTCAGAACTCTAATAGGATAAAAGGGTTTTACAATAGACTCAGTTAGAACTTGAATCGGATCCAAGGGAAATATAAGATAGGACCTCTTCGTCAGAACTCTAATCGGATAAAAGGGTTTTACAAAAGACTCACCAACTCAAAACATGAATCGAGCTAAATGGAAATATAATATAGGGCGTTTTTGTCATTACTTGAATTGGATCAACGAGAACATAATCACACAGTCAAGACTTAAACTGACCAAAGGGATGAAACAAGTAGGGATTGAACTCGGCTAAAAGAGATGCACCGGGAACCTAAAAAGGAGCAATAATAAGGAAAACTTGCTCTAATAATAGAAAACATAATCCAATGACTCCAATATCACTATGGTTAAAGGAAAGGCACAAGACCACCTAATTTTTTGGGACCAACTCCTACTCATACTCCACAAGTAGCCGCTAAATCACCGTACACCCACAATAACCCGTGTACACACCAGGTCTATTTAGAGGACAAAAAAATACAAAAGAGAAAGCTGAGCTATGTAGTCTCCTAACTATCTTACCGCAATCTGCTATATAAGTCTACAAGGAACTAAGTTGTTGAAACACCCCAAAAATTTCGAATGTAAGACCCAAATCATTCAGTAACACCTCATACGTCTACTCTTAAAATATAAATCGTTCGAAGTAAGTATATGAGCTTAAACAAGGTGATGCCATACTTGTTAAGGTGTATTAAGGAAATTTACCAAGGGTACTAAAAGTTATCTAGGGTCATAAGGGAGATGAAATACCAAACCAAGTTCTGAGCATTCATATCCGCTAAGTTCTCACATGAGTTCATAGAAAGGTAAAATTCAAACAATCATACCTCTCAACATATAAAGAGTAAGGTGGCATATGACCTATAAAATTCAAGATCTATGAGTATTATTCCCAATGCAACTATGTTTTTCTTATTTCAAGTTCACCGTAAGAAGTTAAGCCTATTTTACTGAAATGTGTTTGGTATATGAATTCACCGAGGACACCTACTTATTTGGCGACTCAGTGAAGAGGTTGGCGAATAACCGAATTAACTCAACTACTTTTCCTAAAAAGTTTAAGTATGTGTCTATTTTGGTGATCTAACCTTCCATTTGGCGAACCGTTAAATATCTCAGCGAGTGGACCTGTTGATTGCTAATATTGCGGACAAGATTCATTAAAAGGTTGTTTTTTGTTTTTATGATCTTCTTACTTTAGCAGAATGGTATTCTTGACCTTTTATCCATAATTAAATTCCCCAAGTCCATATAATTACCTAATATCATCATTTTATGTATAGAAACTCTCAACTAATGGAAAGAAAAGAGGGCGGTAGATGAGGGTCCTTTTGATTGGGAGAAATTTAAGGTTCCTTATATTGATAGATTCTTTCCTCTTGAGTTGAGAGAAGCAAAGTCACTTGAGTTCATTAACCTTCATCAAGGGGATATGAGTATGAAGAAACATGCTTTGAAATTCATGCAATTGTCTAAATATGCTCCAACTGTAGTTGTGGATCCAAGGGCAAGGATGAGTAAGTTTGTGTCGGGTGCTTCCGACTTAGTGGTCAAGGAATGCCTAACCGCCATGCTTGTGAAGGAGATAGATGTTTCCTATTTGATGGTTCATGCACAACAAATAGAAGAGGAAAAACATAAGGAGAAAACTACGGATTCAAAGAGAGAAAGAAGGGATGATGGTTATCTTCACATTCAAGGTCTGATGGAGAAAATTGTTCTTAATGTAAGAGTGGTCATGAGAAAATGTGGCTTAAGTGTAGGGAGTGTGGGATAATACATGAGGGTAAATATCTAGCAATTTCTAATGTTTGATTTGGTTGTGGTAAGATGGATCATAGGGTAATGAATTGTCCTTAGGTTCTTAGGAATGAGAGAGATACCCATCGACGCTCAACCCTACCCTTTCTCTAGTCTTAGTGGTGGTTGGAAACAAGATAAGTAATATTCTCTTCAAACTCAAGAAGATCATAAGGGTTCCCCGATGCATTAATTGGTAAGTTAAGGTCTTTTAGCTTGTGGTTATGTATTGTTTGATGTTGAGTGTTTCGTTGGATATGGTAAGACTTCATGTATGGAGATGGTGTTAAGAGTAGTCCTTGAAAATCCTTGTGGAAACTTCTTAAGTGTTTACTTGTATCGATGGTTTAGTAGTTGTTAAGACTTTGGTGTCATGTTTGGGATTGAGGGAGATAGATTTGAAAAGACTAGTGGGGTTTGCTCCCAAAGGGGAGATAGTGTGCTTCATGGTTCATACGTGAATAGAACTATGTTGGATTTGGAAGATTTCCTTGTTATGATTTGGTGGGTGAAAGTTTGGAGGCGATGTGACTTCTTAGTATTCCTATCTCTTTCCTTCTATCTTAGAGCCTAGCTTGAGGCCTTAGCCCTCATGGTTTAGTCTTTAGGACTCTTATATCTTAGCCATCCTCATGTTTCCTCATGCATGCATGTTCATGATAATTTTGATTTTCAAAAACATGATTTATTTTATTATTGATTTATTCATGCGTATCTGCATTTGAGTATGAGTTGCATATAAACCTTATGAAAATATGTTTTGAACATACTTTAGCTTGGAGTTGAAGTTTCCTCCTCGGATATATGCATTTATGTGATAGCATTCATGTTGGGCTGCTAGGTCTAGTTCATATCTTCCTTATGATGTTCTGAATATGTTTTAGCTTGGAATCGAGGTTCCTCCTTTGTTATGTGAATATTGAGGAAGTTGCATTAATGATTGGGTTGTTAGTTTCCCTCCTACTCTATTCGCTCTAGTTTGAGTTCCATTTGAGGATGAATGTTTCGAAGGGGGAGATAATGTAGCACCTCAGATTTGGGAAAGGCTAGAAAGGGGTCAAGCGGGCAAATCACAAGCCCAAAATTGGACCATAGGACCCTCCATGGAGCCCTATACAGACCGTGAAAGGGACCACGACCCATTTTGGTGCTCGTGAAGTCATTCCAAAAGTTACCCAAAAAGGTTCCCCTCCCACGGACCCTCAGGTGGCCCGTGGTGAGCATCACGGATTGTAAAAGTGGTCGTTAAGTGGGTCAAGTCAGTAGGAGCTTTCTCCTAGCTACTGGTCAAGGGCCACAGGCATCACAATGGCCCGTGAAGCCCCATACAAATTGTGAAGTCATCCATGAAGAGGTTTCATTAGACTTAGAATTTAGGGTCAACTTCAAACGATCATATCTTTTAGCACAAAATTACTTAGGTGGACTATACCCTATCAAATTAAAGATCTCTGAGTCCTCTTTCCAAAGCTATCAAGTTTGCCTAATTCTAAGCTTAGAGTATAGCTTTATGCCTGAAATAGTGAAGCAATGTCAGGCAGAATTTCTTCACGACCCTTTTGACGGGCCGTTGTAGTGTATGACGACCTGTTTTAGCCTCCTTGATGCCAATTCGGTAGTTTTCCGACATAGACTTTTGGATCTTTTCCCCCAATTATTTTAACTCAATACTATGTCATTTTTCCTTCTACCCAAAGCCCTATATAATTATTTTAAACCCCGAAATCACTCAATTCAATTCATTCTTCTAAAATTCTCAAATTGATCTAAGCTCTTCCCCAAATATTTCTCTCTAGAAGAAAAAGAAGGAGTCAACTTAGGGTTTGAAGATTCAAGTCTCCAATCCACCATAGCTTTTGGGCTTTGAACTACAAGGTATGATAGTTTTCATCCATGGATCCCTTCCATTCATGGAGTTCCCAAATTCTCTAATTTTGTAAAGTTCGATTCCCCAATAAAGTTAGGGTTTTCTTCAATTTCCATGGGTTCTCTTAATCATAGATTTAATTGATTGTTTTATGTATTTTTATGTGTGAATTGAAGTAATTTCATGTTTTTAAGTTGATTTCTCATGAACCCATGCATAACCCATGATTTTGATCATAACCCATGAAAGATGAATTTATGAAGATATGCATGTCCTTTTGATTAGATTGATTTAATGAAGTTGGGGATGCATCAACTTTGAAAACATGATGAAGCTTATGAATTATTTAAAAGATTGTATGTTCATGAAAGTATGTTTATGACTCAAGAAATCTTATAGATGAGATTGTTTATATGTTCTATGAAGATTGTCCATATGAACATGAATGACATCTTGATTTGTCCTCAACGCTTTTTAGGCTATTTTCCTAAATTAGGTCTTCATTAGTATGATATTTGGATATGCCATCAATGATTATAGGCCATGATTTCAAAACTATTTCCATTAGTATTAATAGGGCATCTATAGCATGAAGTGAATGAATGTGTGCCTTAAAAGATGATATGAAAAGATCATGGACGGGGAGAGGTTTCCTCATGCATGGTCTAAGGAGATATCCTATAATAAGACAAGTGGCGACTACCCATATCTTTTAAAGATAAGACAAGTTAAGATTAATAACTACTCTGTGGGATTTATGCTTACCACCGAGAGGATATTGAGATGGAAGCTCTTCCGTGTTGAGGTCGGGTTTTCTAGTAACAATCTCTTTATCCCTTACTTATATGCCCCCATAGGATGAGTGTATAGATATATATTAGCTAGTGGATTCATGGTTCTACCTTGGAAAGTAGGACAACCCTTTTCGATGTGGAAGACACTAGGGGATCATGTTATAGCTCATGCGATTTTTATGTCGGTTAAGGCTGATTCGCCCTATAATAATGAAATAAGGTTACTTCAAGAAGTATTTTTCATGTGCTCACACATGATTTTACTTGCATTGATCATGATTACGATTATGTTTTCTAACCTTCTTATCTTATGTTTGACTTGTTCTTTGCATATCATAAAAATGTATGTTTTAGCACGATTTCATACTTTTATGCATGTTATCATACTTAGTGCATTTCTGTACTAAAGCATACTCTTGCCTACATTTCCCCAAATGTAGGGACCAACCTTACAAATTTGCACTTTCGTGGCTAGGGATCCCATATAGAAGACTGAAGTTTGGTGAGTCCTCATATTCTGAGGACCGAGTTTGATTTTCCTTTTATTTTTACTTTTAATTAGTGAACTTGATGTATAGGCTACACCTTAATAAACTCTTATGTACTAGATGGCTTTGAGACGATGTTTAGATTCCACTTTATTTCTATAAAATTGTCTTTTAAGTCTTTTAATCTTTATGATTTAGTATGATGCATGCTAAGTGGCTTGTATAGGGCCTCTCAGTTTCTTGTACGTCATGCCATATCTAGGGTATACTTTGGGTCGTGACAAGTGCCCAGAGTTAAGAAGTATGCACTAAGAAAATTAGAGACCTATGAAATAGGATTTGTTTAGAAACCTAAGAAATGGGGTAGTTTAATTATGTCTTTCCAAGTATTTTATATGATTATGTCTTGTCTGTTGATATTTACTTAGAACCAGGAGGACACTGGAATGGAGGCCTTACTGCTAGTAAAGGTTTGTTCTTGAGTAGAAATTTCCTTGTCTCGAACTATGTACCACTGTAGGATTGTCTTAAATGACAAAGGTAGAGCATCCACAAAAGAAATTATGAATCTACCATGGCAAGTAGTTTCCCATTTTTCGGTGTCAGGATCATATTAATTTCCATGTTATAGCTCAAATTGTCATATTGTCGGTTAGTGGTAAATATCCCACAAATGAACAGTATTTTCCTCAAAGGTTTTATGAAATCCTTCCTTAGGTTTTAATTATGCATTGACCTTGATTATGAACCAATGATTATTTAAAGAATTTTTATATGTTTTACTTAGTCAGGCATATCTTGTTTAAAGTTCCTCAAATTATCATTGCTATGTTTTTATACATTTCTCCATACTTAGATTATTTAATTTATTTATGTATACTTGTGCCTACATTGTTTTATAATATAGGGTATAGTGTTCCTCATCCGACTTATGGCTAGCTTTGTTTGTTCTACAAGCACGGTGGATTGGTTAGTCCTTGTGCTCTGAGAAGAAAGCCATTGATGCTTTATTTCTTCTATTGTCTTTTCATTTTCAGAATTCCATGTGATATATGGGCTACACTCCAACCACTCGTATGATGTTAGAAAGTCTATGTCAAACCTAGTTAGTATCTCACACTTATATTTAGATTCCTCATATGATATATGAATTTTATTATTAATTTTCTCTTGCTATATTTCTTTTACATCATGCTTATGTCAAGTGGCTAGTTTAGGGCCTCTCGGGGTTCTATTTTTGATGTCACATCTAGGGTGTACTTTGGGTTGTGACAAATATGGTAATCAGAGAATCAGGTTTTTTAAAGATTATACAATGTCTGACAAGCTGCGTCGACTACAATCTTGTTCAAAATTTTGAAGTGTGGCACATTTATGAATATGACACTACAATCAACCAAGCCCATCTCGATTCCTTCTTATCATATGATTCCAACTGAGTAGAAGAAATTGAAGATCAATTGTAGGACTTGTTGAGTAAGGGGTTTATTCACCCTAGTGTTTCTCCATGGAGTGCTTCTGTGTTTTTTGTGAGCAAGAGGGATGGAACCATAAGGATGTGTATTGATTATCGATAGTTGAACAAAGTGACATTGAAGAAAAAGTATTGTCTTCCTCATATTGATGACTTGTTTGATCAACTTTAGGATGCAACCTTGTTTTCTAAGATTAGTTTGAGGTCCGGTTATCATTAGCTGAAGATTAGGGCATAAAATATCCCTAATATAGCTTTCGGGACTCGTTATGGGCACTATGAGTTTCTTGTGATTTCTTTTTGGTTTGACTAACACCCCTGCAACGTTCATAGAGTTAATGAGCTGGGTGTTCCAACCTTATCTAGATTCTTTCATGATAGTGTTCATTGACGACATCTTGGTATACTACAATACTGAGGATGATTACAATCGGCATTTAGGGATTATGCTCCAGAGGTTGAGGGAAGATAATTTATATGACAAGTTCTCAAAGTGCATGTTTGTCTTGATTTTGTGGAATTTTCAGGACACGTGATGTCCACAGAGGATTCTCAGATAGATCCAGCCAAAATTGAGGCAATTAGAGGTTAGCCCAAACCTACATTTGTTACTAAGATTTAGAGTTTTGTGAGACTTACAGGCTATTACAGACGATTTGTGCAGAGCTTCTCCACATGTACATATCCTTTGACCAAATTGACTCGATAGAGTGTAAACTTCTAGTGGTCTGATGATTGTGAGGAGCGCTTTTAAAATCTCAAGACCTTGTTGACTTTGTCTCCTATTTTTCCTTTACCCGATGAGGGTGTAGACTTCACTATTTATTGTGATACTTCTAGAGTCGGGTTAGGTGGTGTTCTGTTTTATAAAGGTACGGTGATTACCTATGCTTCTAGATAGTTGAAGACCCATGAGAAGAACTATCCCACCAATGATTTAAAGTTGGAGGTCGTAGTGTTTGTGCTTAAGTTGTAGCAGCATTATCTATATGGGGTTCATTGTGAGGTCTTCACGGATCATTGGAGTCTTCAGTACATCTTTAGTTGGAGGGATCTGAACTTGAGGCATCATAAATGGCTTGAGCTACTAAAGGACTATGACATCACCACCTTGTATCATCCAGGGAAGGCCAATGTGGTGGTTGATGTTTTGAGTAGGAAGAGCTCTAGCATAGGAGTCCTGCCGCTATTAGTATGGAGGAGAGACCATTAGCTAGACATGTTCAGAGGTTATCCAATAGTCTCATCCAGTTATACATTTCTGAGGAGACGGGTGGTTTGAATGCTTTTATAGAGGCTCATTCTTCCTTAGTATAATAGATTTGTGAGCGTCAATTTAGTGACGATAAGTTCTGTCTCATTTGAGCCAAGGTGATGAGAAGGGAAGCCAAGGAGGTTGTCATTGATTTTGATGGTGTCTTGAGGATTAAGGGTAGTATTTGTGTGCCCAAGTTGGGCGAGTTGACTAAATTGATTCTTGAGGAGGCCCATTATTCTCGATATTCCATCCATCTAGGAGCAGCAAAGATATATCATGATTTGAGCCAGCACTATTGGTGGAGTGGTATGAAGAAAGATATGGTAAATTTTGTTCTAGGTATTTGACTTGCCAGCACGTCAAGTATGCGCACGAGTTGTTCGGATGTATATCTCAGAGGATGCTCATTCCTACTTGGAAGTAGGAACAGATCACTATGGATTTTTTTGTGGGATTACCTACCACAATGAGTGGTTATGACTCTATCTAGGTGGTTTTTGATAGGCTGACCAAGTCCGCCCATTTCATCCTAATTCGGGTGAAGTATATGCGGAGAAGTTAGCCAAGCTTTATATTAGTCAGATTGTGCAACTACATGGAGTCCCGATTTCTATTGTCTCTTATCGAGGTTCTTTGTTCACCTCTTATTTCTGAAAGGCATTACAGTATGGCTTAGGCAATTGGTTAATTATGAGTGTAGCTTTCCACCCTCATACATATGGTATGTCCAAGCAGATGATTCAAGTGTTACAGGACATGCCCTGAGCTTCTGTGATCGAGTTTGGTGCTAGATGGGATTAGCATTTATCCTTAGCAGAATTTTCGTACAATAATAGTTATGACTCTATGGCTCCATTTAAGGCATTTTATAACAGATGGTGTTGATCCTGAATTGTATGGTTTGTTTCAAATAAGATAGACTCATTAGATACAAACTTTCTTTGAGATGCTATAAAGCAGGTTCATATGATCCAGGGTAGATTGTTGACAGCTCAGAGTCGGCTGAAGAGTTATGAAGATTGGAGAGTTCGAGTTCGAGTTCGATTTCTAGTGTTAATAGAAGGTAATCATGTTTGTCTTCGAGTCTCACCCATGATGGGTGTGATGAAGTTCAGAAAGTAGGTCAAGTTTAGCCCTAGATTCATTCGACCCTTTAAGATTTTGAGTCGTGTGGTAAAGGTGGCCTATAAGTTGGCCTTGCCACCAAGCTTTTCAGTTGTGTATCCTGTATTTCATGTCTCCATGCTTTGGAAGTACGTGTCGAATGAGTCATATGTACTTTTTGTTGATTCAGTTGAGTTGGGTCCAGACTTATCTTTTAAGGAGGAGTCTATAGCCATCTTGGATATGTAGGTCAGGAAGTTTAGTTACCAAGAGATTGCTTTAGTGAAGGTGCAGTGGAAGCACCATTCTATTTGTGAGGAGACTTGGGAGACAAAGTCATAAATGCATGTTAGATATCCTCAGCTTTTTTAGGCTTCCAGTACTTTCTTTTACTTTATGTTCGAGGATGAACATGGTCCCAGGTTGTCATTTCTAGAAAGTTTTGTGAATTTTCTATTTTACCCTTCTTGATCTTAACCACGAGTCTTTTATGATTGAGTTTTGGAATATGGTTTCAAACTTTGAGTTATAAGTTGTGAATTTTGTAAGATTTGAGTTTGAAATACTGAAGTTGTTTAAAATGAGTTTTGGCGTCTTTTGGTGTTTAGAGTGTCACCCCCCGAGCCTACACCCTGGGCGGGACTGGAACTCGAGAACCATTGTTGGCCCTAAGTGAACCTTTGGCCTGACTTATCTCTTAGCGGAAGACTTAAATAATAAGAAACAATCTCAAAAGATAACTCATGCAATAACTTAGAATGTCTTAAAAGAAACATTTAACTAGCCAAAATGGCAACTCAAGTCTTAACATAAACAATTTAAAATGGAAAGACTAATGAACTATATTATCTATCTATGAAGCATCTAAAACTGTGAGGGATGTTGGGACAAGACCCCCTATCATCCTAACAACTGAAATACTAAAATAATATAAAAAAGGATCCTCCAGAAAGAAAGGAGGCTCACCAACTAACTCTGAGTGATCAACTGGATCAACGAGGCATTGAATGTTGATGTTGTTTACATGTGTCTGCAACATAAAATGATGCAGGCCAAATGGCATCAGTACATTGAATGTACGAGCATGTGAGGGGGAAAATAAACACGACATAATCTTGAACTGAAATTTGAGAGAAACACTTACCTCAACTTTACTCAACTCATGGATAACCAACTCATTGCAAAAATAAACAACAATAAAGATGTAGTTTATATAAAGTATTTAAAATAGTAAGAAACAACTCAATATACATATATAAAGTAATATAACTCTGTGGGAGAGTCTCTAACCGACAACCATCACTATGAGCTATGTGATGATACAATGTCTCGCCCACGCTGCCAGAACTATCCTATAACTTGCCGGGATATAAAATGCCTCAACTAAGTGGATCCACTAGTCTATGCTAAAAAGCACTAAGGACTCATCTAAAAAGTATGACCCTTTCTATCCACGTTGGCTACATGGTTTATGGAGACATTGAGTTTTTATGAACTCGTCCCCACATCGGTGCTTAATACTACTCCCAAAATACTCAGCTCATATGTTTAAAAACAAAAACACTTTCTGTGGTTTGAGATAATTACTCAAAAACTAGCTCGAGCTCTCTAGGAAATCGGTGTTCCTCTCTTGTTTAAATGTGAAAACATTTAAACTTTGGAAATACTTAGTTCCCATATACTCTTTTTGAAGAAATAAACTTCATTTGTTACTCTTACTTAACTCTAGACACAAGTCTTAAAATAGGTTTAAAACATTCGCAAAAGACTTTTTGAAAGCACTCTAAGAACTGTCTAGACTTTTCTCTTAACTTTCCTTGAATTTGAATTTATGGATTCAAAGATTGTGATTTGTGATAGGAACGATCTCGTGATGATGTTTAGAAGTGTTTTGTGTATAGTTAAACATGAGAAACAATCAAGAAATCATTGTCTAGGAGCAAGTCCATGATGTAGAGATACATTTTAATATATGGTCGAAAAATAAATTTTGAGACAATGGAGTCCGCGTCCTTTCTGCGACATGAAGGGAAAATTTGTTCACTCGGGGAGCAAGTTCGCAAAGCGAACTTGCGTGCGAATTTCTGCTCAACTTTTTCCTTCTTCATTTTCAAACCCCAATTAGCCTAAATTCAATTATTTTTCTCAATTCCTCTTTAAATTCAGATACCCTGTACATGAACACAAGAATCTAATCAAACACAACTCTTAAATCAACATGATTTCCTCAAGAACTGATCAATCTCATATCATCTCAACAACGGAAGCCAATTGCAAGAACATACTTCAAGAACATCATACTTTCAATTTTCTTGAACCAATTTCACTGAAATAAACATGATTGGCACGTGGGTAAACGAACCCAATGCTATGAAAGTCTCACATACCTCTTTAGGGATCAAACCTTATCAAAATGACTTCGATTCCACAAGAAATCTCTAAGATCGCCTTGACTTTTCCCATCTTTTCTCCTCTTTTCTCCTCTTTTCTCTTCTCTCAAAGCCCTGGCGTATTTCTTAATTGTGTAAACTGAACTAACTCAGTTTAGAGCCCAAATAACTTACTAAAAACGAAATAATTTAATTGGGTAATGAAAAGACCATAATACCCTTCTAAAATCCGGTTTTGACTTTCCTTATCTAGATCGCCAGACTTCAAATGGCCATATCTCCCTCATACGAACTCAAAATTAAGCAAACTTAATGGAATTGGAAAGATAATTCAAAGATCTTTCCTACGGTATCTTATAGCACACATAAATCATTCTTAGATAGGAGTTATGGTCATTTAAAGTTGACCCAAAACTCATACTCAACATAACTTGACAAATTTTAGATTTTCATTCTTTCCAAAAATGCTTCTTTCTAATTTTGGCTCTTTCAAACAACGGGGTGTTACAATATCTCCCCCTTGGGAACATTCGTCCTCGAATGAGATTACTCTTAGTAGGCTAAGGGTGTAACATCTAACATTCAGCTCAAACACCCAATAAGAAAATCTAACACATTAAGTATTTCAATTAAATAGTAATAAGAAGAGAATTAGTACCTTGATCTGGAATGTCTTCGGACTCACAAAGATGTGGATATCTCTTCTTCATATCCTCCTTAACCTCCCAAGTAGCTTCCTCAACAAATTGATTCCTCTATAGAACTTTGACTGATGCTACTTCCTTGGTCCTCAACTTGCGAACTTGGCGATCTAAAATCTAAATGGGAATCTCCTCATAAGACAAGCTATCCTTAATACAAATGCCTTCGGTTGGTATAATCAATGAAGGATCGCCCATACACTTTTTCAATATAGAAATGTCAAACACTAGTGAACTGTTGCTAACTCTTGTGGTAGCTCCAACTCATAAGCTACATTCCCAATCCTTTTGGATATTGTGTAAGGGCCAATATATCGAGGACTATGCTTCCTCTTCTTACCAAATCTCACAACACCCTTCATGGGTGAAACTTTCAAGTATACCCAATCATCTACTTCAAACTCTAAACCCTTCTCCTAACATCTCTATTGTATATCTGACGACTCTGCGCTGTTTTCAACCTCTCTTGAATAACTTTCACTTTCTCCATAGCTTGATGAACTAAGTATAGTCCTATCAACCCAGCTTTACCAACCTTGAACCATCCAATAGGAGATCTGAATCTTCTCCCATAAAGAGCCTCATATGGAGCAATCTAGATGCTATAGTGGTATCTATTGTTATAAGCAAACTCAATGAGAAGTAGGTGATCATCCCAATTTCCTTTGAAATCAATCACACAGGCCCTCAACATATATTCTGAAGTTTGAATAGTGCGCTCTGCTTGACCATCTTTCTGAGGATGAAAAGCAGTACTCAAGTTCACCTTCGAACCCAAACATTTCTGGAATGACTTCAAAAATTGTGCAGTAAATTGGGCAACTCTATCTGAAATAATCGAAACTGGAACTCAATGAAGTCTAACTACCTCATGAAGATACAACTTGGCATAATCCTCCATTTAATAGATAGTCTTTACCGGAAAAAAGTGGGTTGATTTAGTCAATTGATCAACAATCACCCAAATGGAATCATGTTGCCTGCGAGACCGCGGCAAACCAGTAATAAATTCCATATTGATCATCTCCCATTCCACTTTGAAATCTCTATTTTCTGAGCCATACCACCAAGCGTTTGATGCTCTACTTTAACATGTTGACAATTCGGACATTTAGCAACGAACACAACAATACCTTTCTACATACTATTCCACCAATATATTTCTCTCAAGTCACGATACATCTTTTTGGAACCCAAATGAATGGAATATCTAGAGCTATGAGATTCCTCCATGATCCTCTCTTGGACTTCACTTGGATACACACAACCTACCTTGATACCTCAATATGCCATCTCCCCCTTGTTCAAAAGCCATTACTTTTTGCTTACGAACATTTGCCTTCAATTCAAGCAAAATAGGATCTTGGTCTTGTTTTTCTTTAATTTCATACACTAATGATGATTCAGCCCCATTCATCACCACCACCACTCCTTTTGTGGTATCCATTAGTCGAACTCCTAATCGTGCAAGTGTGTGCACATCTTTCGCTAACTCTCTCTTTTATTCCTCAACAAGGGCAGTACTACCCATAGACAACCTGCTCAATGTATCAGCAACAATATTAGCCTTACATGGGTGATAGAGAATACTCATGTCATAATCCTTGAGTAACTCTAACCACCTCCTCTATCTAAGATTAACCTCTTTTTGACTAAACACATACTGAAGACTCTTATGGTCGGTGAACACATCTTCATGAACACCATAAAGATAATGACGCCATATTTTCAAAGCAAATACTACAGCAGTCAATTCTAGATCATGGGTTGGATACGTTTAGCTGTCTGGAGGCATAAGCTATAACTTTACCATTCTGCATTAACACACAACCCAAATCAACTCTTCACGCATCACAATAAACAAAAAAGCCTTATGCACCTTTTGATAAGGTCAATACTGGGGCAGTAGTCAACCTAGTTTTCAATTCCTGAAAGCTTTTCTCACAAGCTTCAGACCATTGAAACTTAATTGTTTTCTAAGTCAACTTGGTCAAAGGGGATGAAATAGATGAGAATCCCTCTACGAACCTTCTATAATATCCATCCAACCCGAAGAAACTCCTAATATCAGTTGGAGATGTGGGTCTAGGCCAATTCTGCACTGCCTCTATTTTTTGAGTGTCAACTCTAATTCCATCACGGGAAACAATGTGGCCTAAGAATGCCACAAACTCAAGCCAAAACTCACACTTAGAGAACTTGGCATACAACTCTCTATCCTTTAGAGTTTGGAGAACTATTCTGAGATGGCTAGTATGATCTTCCTCATTCCTCGAATAGATTATAATGGCATCAATGAATACGATAACAAACATATCTAAATAAAGCTTGAATACTCTATTCATAAGGTCAATGAACATCACAGGCGCATTGGTTAAACCGAAATGACATGACCAAAAACTCATAATGACAATAACGGGTCCTGAAAGCTGTCTTTGGAATATCACATTCCCTTGCTCTTAACGGATGGTAGCCAGATTTGAGGTCTATCTTAGAGAAACAAGTGGCACCCTAAAGTTGATCGAAGAGATCATCAATTCACGGAAGAGGATATTTATTCTTTATGGTAACCTTGTTCAACTGACGATAATCTATATACATTCTAAGGGAACCATCCTTCTTTCTCACAAATAAGACCGGAGCGCCCCAAGGTGAGACACTTGGTCGAATAAAACCTTTCACTAGGAGATTTTTCAACTACTCTTTTAACTCTTTTAACTCTGCTCATGCCATTCTATATGGCGGAATAGATATAGGACGAGTATCGGGAAGAATATCTATACCAAAGTCTATTTCTCTCTTAGGAGAGACTCCGGAAAGGTCATCTGGAAAGACCTCTAGAAACTATTTTACTACTGGAACTGACTGAATAGGTGGTATCTCAACATTAGAGTCATTAACTCGGACTAAGTGATAGACACATCCCTTTGAAACTATCTTTCTCATCTTAAGGTACGAAATAAAAAGACCCTTAGGCATTGCTGAACTACTTTTCCACTCTATAACTGGCTCATTAGGAAACTAGAACTTGACAACTGGAGTTCTACAATCAACTGAGGCATAACAGGCATGAAGTCAGTCTATACCTAGAATGAAATCAAAATCTACCATGTCTAACTCAACTAAATCAACCATGGTGCTCTTCTGATTGACGAAAATGGTATAATCACGATAGACTCTCTCTGCTAGAATAGACTAAGCAACAGGTGTAGAAATACTGAAGGGCTTATTACGTTTCTTAGGAAGAACATAAAACTTCATCCCAATATAAGGATTGACAAAATATAGAGTCACTCCTGGATCTAGTAAAGCATATACATCAAAAGTATGACCCTTTCTACCCACGTTGGCTACATGGTTTATGGAGACATTGAATTATTATGAACTCATCTCCACATTGGTGCTCAATACTACACCCAAAATACTTAGCTCATATGTTTAAAAACAAAAACTCTTTCTTTGATTTGAGATAATTACTCAAAAACTAGCTGAAAGGTTCTCTTGAAAATTGGTGTTTCCTCTCTCTTTTAAATGTGAAAACATTTACTCTTTGGAAATACTCAGTTCCCATATACTCTTTTTGAAGAAATGAACTTCATTTGTACTCTTACTTAACTCAAAACTGAAGTCTTACAACAAGTTTAAAACATTTGCGAAAGACTTTTTGAAAGGATTCTAAGAAGTCGATAGATTGGCTGTTAATCTTCCTTGAATTTGAATTTATGGATTCAAGGATTGTGATTTGTGATAGGAAAACTCTTGTGATGTTTAGGAGTGTTTTTATATAGTTAAACATGAGAAACGATCAAGAAATCACTGTCTGGGAGCAAGTCCGTGATACGGAGATGCATTTTAATATTTGATCGCTAAATAAATTTTGAGACAGTGGAATTTGCGTCCTTTTCGCAACCCGACGGAAAAATTTGTTCACTTGGGGAGCAAGTCCGCGACGCAGACTTGCGTGCCAATTTCTACTCGACCTTTTGGTTCTTCATTTTCTAACCCTACGCCTTAATTCGATTCTTTTTCTCAATTCCTCTTTAGATTCAGATACCCAGTTCATGAACACAAGAATATAATCAAACGCAACTCTAAAATCGACACGATTTCCTCAAGAACTCATCAAGCTCATCTCAAGTCAAGAACAAAAGCCAATTACAAGAACATACTTCAAGATCATCGTACTTTCAACTTTCTAGCATAAATTTTGCTAAAATAAATATGATTGGCACGTGGGTGAATGAACCCAATGCTATGAAAGTCTCACATACCTCTTCAGGGATCAACCCTTGTCAAAACGACTTCGATTCCGCAAGAAATCTCTAAGAACGCTTTGTCTTTTCCCCACTTTTCTCCTCTTTTCTCTTCTCTCAGAGCCCTAGCATATTTCTTAATTGCATAAACTGAACTAACTCATTTTAGACCCCAAATAACTTACAAAAAATGAAATAATTTAATTGGGTAGTGAAAAGACCATAATACCCTTCTAAAATTCAATTTTGACTTTTCTTATCTAGACAGCCATAGGAACACAAAATTGAGCAAACTTGGCCGTGTTGGAAGGATAATTCAAAGATATTTCCTACGGTATCTTTTAGCACACCTAACTCATCTTGAGCTAGGAGATATGGTTGTTTGAAGTTAACCCAAAACTCATACTCAACATAACTTGCCAAATTTCAGATTTTCATTCTTTCCAAAAATGGTTCTTTCTAATTCTAGCTCTTTCAAAAAATGGGGTGTTACAATATCTCCACTTGGGAACATTCGTCCTCAAATGAGATTACTCTAAGTAACCTAAGGGTGTAACATCTAACATTCAGCTCAAACACCCAACAACCAAATCTAACACATTAAGTATATCAATTAAAGAGTACTAATAAGAGAATTAGTACCTTGATCTGGAATGTCTCATGACTCAAAGAGATGTGGATACCTCTTTTTCATATCCTCCTCACCTTCCCAAGTAGATTTCTCTACAAATTGATTCCTCCATAGAACATTGGTTGATGCTACTTCCTTGGTCCTCAACTTGCGAACTTGGCGATCTAAAATTTGAACATAAATCTCTTCATAAGACAAGCTATCCTTAATACCAATGTCTTTTGTTGGTATAATCAAAGAAGGATCGCCCATACACTTTTTCAACAAAGAAATTTGCAAAAGACTTTTTGAAAGAACTCTAAGAACTCTCTAGACTTTTCTCTTAACTTTCCTTGAATTTGAATTTATGGATTCAAGGATTGTGATTTGTGATAGGAAAGATCTCGTGATGATGTTTAGAAGTGTTTTGTGTATAGTTAAACATGAGAAACGATCAAGAAATCACTGTCTAGGAGCAAGTCCGCGATGCAGAGATACATTTTAATATTTGGTCGCAAAATAAATTTTGAGACGATGGAGTCCGCGTCCTTTCCGCGACATGAAGGGAAAATTTGTTCACTCGGGGAGCAAGTCCGCGAAGCGAACCTGCGTGCCAATTTCTGCTCAACTTTTTCCTTCTTCATTTTCAAACCCCAATTCGCCTAAATTCAATTATTTTTCTCAATTCCTCTTTAGATTCAGATACCTAGTACATGAACACAAGAATCTAATCAAACATAACTCTTAAATTGACACGAACATACTTCAAGAACATCATACTTTCAATTTTCTAGAACCAATTTCACTGAAATAAACATGATTGGTGCGTGGGTAAATGAACCCAATGCTATGAAAGTCTCACATACCTCTTTAGGGATCAAACCTTATCGAAATGACTTCGATTCCGCAAGAAATCTCCAAGATCGCCTTGACTTTTCCCATCTTTTCTCCTCTCACAAAGCCCTAGCATATTTTTTAATTGCGTAAACTGAAATAACTCAGTTTAGAGCCCAAATAACTTACTAAAAATGAAATAATTTAATTGGGTAATGAAAAGACCATAATACCCTTCTAAAATTCGATTTTGACTTTCCTTATCTAGATCGCCAGACTTCAAATGGGCATATCTCCCTCATACGAACTCAAAGTTAAGCAAACTCGGTGAAATTAGAAAGATAATTCAAAGATCTTTCCTACGGTACCTTATAGCACACATAAATCATTCTGAGATAGGAGTTATGGTCATTTAAAGTTGACCCAAAACTCATACTCTACATAACTTGACAAATTTCAAATTTTCATTCTTTCCAAAAATGGTTCTTTCTAATTCTAGCTCTTTCAAACAATGCGGTGTTACAATATCTCCCTCTTGGTAACATTCGTCCTCGAATGAGATTACTCTTAGTAGGCTAAGGGTGTAACATCTAACATTCAGCTCAAACACCCAATAAGCAAATCTAACACATTAAGTATATCAATTAAAGAGTACTAAGAAGAGAATTAGTAGCTTGATCTGGAATGTCTCCGGATCCACAAAGATGTGGATATCTCTTCTTCAAATCCTCCTTAACCTCCCAAGTAGCTTCCTCAACAAATTGATTCCTCCATAGAACTTTGACTGATGCTGAAATGTTTTGCTATGCTATAGAGCAAAGTAGCAGTAGCATCTTCATAGACAATTTCTGAAGGGACACTAGTTCCTTCTTCAATCTTTACACCTACTTTAGTGGTTACAGTACCAAGGATATCAGCCCTATTTTGATCTGTTAGGTAATTGTCCCACCAATTTGTAAGGGTTCCTGTAAAACCTGCAATGATCATGTTAGCAGCTTCCTTGTCACCAGCACCTTTCATTTTATATGCGGTGTTGTTCATTCCCATTTCTTGGAGCTTGGAATAAATCTGACCTTCAGCCATACCATCTATATTCCATTCAGTCAAACTTGAACCATCTGCAGCAGATGCTGGATGGAGAACATCTTCCTCAAATTTAACATCAGGAAAAGAAGGTCTAGAATAATAATTCCTTTTATTAGGATGTCTTTCCAATAGAGTTCTAAGCTTATTTCCTTGGGTGATCTTAAGCTTAGACAATTGCTCATTAATCCTGTCTAGCAGTTCATCGGAATGACTAAACTCTTTGGATAATTTAGGGAAGTTTTCCTTGGAGAACTCAGGAATCTTAAAAATAGGAGTCTCTATTTGAAGACTAGATTTTGAATAACTAGGTTTATCCCTTGACTAATTCCTTTGAAATTATTTCCTTTCTCTTCCTCTATCTGTCGGGAGATAACATGGAGAATCTAGTTGGTATAATTGTTCTGTTCAAGGATTTTGTTAATATCCCCTCCTGTTATAAAAGTTGCTTCCTTTTCTATGGGCTTCTTAAAGGGAGCGGCTTTCAAGATCTCCTTACGATAGGGAATGCTAAGTCCTTCAAGCGGAGGAGTAACACTTTCAATCACCTGATCTTTGGTGTACCATTTGTTAATAAGGACCCGAAGAGATGATTGCTTGTCATCAATTCGTCTAGAAGATTCAAACCATTTTAAAAACTTGATTTCTATTTTAAACCTTTTCATGTCTTTGAACCACTTGTCTCTAAAAGCGGTTCTTTGTTCCACCGTATAAGAAGCTTTATACCAATCTACCTTTTGCTTATGTTCAGGGGCTTTCCACCAAGTGTGTAATTTCTTTTTACTGGGGACAAAGTCTTCCTATCAGAAGTTAGCACTCCGATGAAATCTTTTCTTTGATGAACAGGTTTCATGTCGCTGGCTGTAGGACTTCCCAAAGTCTCTTCATAGTAAAACTTAGGAACATTCTGGGAGAAATCTACACCATGAAGCTTTCTATGGTCAGGCTGGCTAATACTATCTTCATCCTCCTCCCGGGTTTGAAAAGAAGAAGGTCTTGCCGAAGACATTCTTCTACTTGAAGAAGCTTGGCTGAAAGAACTGGATCTTAAAAACTTAAGGTTAATAGATCCGTCAGGGAACTGGATAACCCGATCTAATCGCTGAAGTCTCGAGTTGAAGGGTAAAGGATTCGTAATGGAATCAAATTTCCATTCTTCATCAGCTAAAATGTCAGTCCACTTAAGAAGTCTAGGGACAAAAGTAGTACTATGCTCTTGATTAGCTTCCATAAGCATAGTAACACCTTTAACACTAGAAGCTATAGCATTTAGGGCTATAGTGGTCTTCATAAGCTTATAATATACCCGATATATTACAGCTATTTCTTTGGTATTTATTTTACTATTCATGTTTTTAGTTTTGACATTAAGTGTCAAAGTATCAATAATATTCGGATCATGAATATCAACAGTAAAATTAGGATAACAGTTAAAGTAAACTGGTCCATAAGCAAGATTACTTTCTAAAACTTCTAACAGAGAATCATCAAAATTAAGTAGTCTATCATCTCTAAGAAGCAGACAAATAGGAATATTTAAACCTTTACGGAAAAGAGGTTTAATAGCAACTTGCACCAGTCCAATATGAAGAAATTTAAATTCCTTCCTATATCTATCTATATCAGCAGATAATAACAACTTGATAGTTTCAAGAGAATTATTAATAGCTATAGTAGATTCACAAGTTTTAATATTATATTTTTTAAACATAGAAAAATTACCTAACTGGTAAATCTTTTCAAAAGGTTCTTTAGGGATAGACCAATTTTGTAGATCATTTTCTGTTTTAGAAATAGATATATTAACAGAGTTAACAATATGCTGTCTATTATCCATAGAGAGAGAATGCCATTAGACTATACTAATGATATGATAAAAAGTAACTAAGCATTCTAGTAAAGATATCAACTAATCATACAACATGAGATTTCAAATTATTCTATAGTAACTATGGATTCATGCTCGTATTTTACATTAAGGTCTATGGATTTTACAAGAGATTTTCAAGTAAAGTACCTTGCAGTCTACACGCCTGTCTCATCGGCTTAACGACCGCCTATCAACATCGCAACTACTTGAAACATTCTCAACACCTTTCCTTAATCACCATACATGAACTCCATTTTTACAGTTAAAGAATTAAAAATTCATATTGTATAAAAAGGTGATAACTTTGCTAAATTGCTAAGTAACTAATTAATGTTTCATAAGTACAGTATTTGGCATAAGGATTTAGCCGTTCATGGCTACGATTAACATTACTATTAACATGCTAAATATGCCTAACATGGCTCTGATACCATTCAAAACGATCGTAGCATTTAACAGTAATAACACATAAACATAAAGTATAAATGAGTAAACGAGAGAAAGATATACAAGAACTCACAATTTTATTCAAGCAACGGAAGCAAACATCCAAGCCAAAAGTGCAAAGGGAAACATTACAATAGTAAGAAAGAGGCTATAAGAAATTCTATCCTGAAATTTCTGATGCCTTATAATGAGAAATGCAATGTCTTATATAGACAAAGAGAAGAAAAGAATAATTTTGATGCCTTCTTCGGATTGGCTCTGGAAGGAATCTGCTTTATCTTGAGTGGATTTCTTCTTTATTAAAGTTGTCTGCCATCTCTTCTAGAAAGTAGTTGCGGCCTTTGATAAAGTTGTCGGCCAACTGCTTTTCTTTTGGAAAGTAGTGGCTGCCTTTAATAAAGTTGTCGGCCATCTCCGCAACATGCCAAAACCTCTTTTGCTGTTGTGGGATTCCTTTTTGACCAATTTAATTTTAATCAAGAGATATTCCAACTCTTTGAGTTTCATCTCTTTCCTTTTAAATAATTCTGACTCTTTGAGTCTCTATTCAAAAGGTCAGTAATTCCGGATTTTAACATCCTCTACTGGATTAAATTAAATTAATCATAGAATGGATCTAGGTAAGATAATGTTAAGGATTTTGGTCTTAACATATCTCTATTATCATCACTCTGAGAAGAGGCTTCATCCAACAGCTGCAAGGTTGTTTCTTCATTGGATTTTTCCTCCTCTAGATCTGATAAGGCCTGTTGGAGCCTTTTCTTTAAATCATATTTGGAAGACGATATTTTACCACTTGTAGAGGCTGGAGAAGAACGTTGAGCAGCTTCTTTGGGAGTTGGCGACCATCCTTTAATGCATATTTCTTTTGATAAATATTTGATCCTGTCAAATACATGGATAGAAAAAGTCCAACTGATAATAAATGAAATCCTTTTTTGGACAAAATATTTACACAATTTAATGTGGTCAGGGAGAGTAGAAAAATCCTGTTCAGTTTGAAACTGATCGAATTTATCCAAAAATAACTTTGGTAAAACTTTTTTATTTCCTCCAAAATAATTCCACCATTCGTAGAACCATCTGGGGATGATAGATTTTGAAAATTCTAGACTATACTTGACAAACCAGGTATGAGTGGTTGGCCTGAGATATAGAAAATTAAACCAAGCATTTTTATAGTCGAACCAATTATAAGTTTGGGGTCTATGCTCCCTGGAAAGATTAATAGGTGTATGCAAATGATCCACCAGCCATTCAAATGGAGATAAAACTCTTTTAATTGTAAATTTAGAATAGGCAATGCTATCTGGATCTAAATCATGGCTAAGTTTATGCTCCACTTCAATGGAACCTGTATCAACGAGGATAAATTCATAATATTTCCTAGTTTTTAGTGGATTTTCTGTATCCACATAATTTCTGTTTGTATAACATGGTTTAAGCAGATGCTTAACCTCATAATTCTCAAATTCCTTGTCAAGGGCAATGAGTGGGTTGATCTGCAAAGTAACCAAATTAATGACTTCACGTTCTTTAAGTTTATTATGGGCTGGAGAAACTGCCTCTCTAAAGCTTTCTGAAGCTTTCATTGCATAAGAGTCTTTGGTTTGAGGGGAGGAAAATCTAGGTTTTCCTGATGGAGCAAAGGAGCAAGGTTCAGATTCTTTAGCGAAGGGTTTCTTAAGAATCAAAGGGTTTGACGAGGATGAGCTAGGTGGTAGCTGTGGAAAAGGGCTAATGACCTGAGAAGGATTTATTGGAGGTAGGCTGGCAAGAGCCGAAAACTTGTTAGGGCTATTCAAGGATGGCCTTATTGCGAATGGTGAAGCTGACGGCTTCTTGTCTGAGTCTTTTCCCTTTTCTTGGAAAGGGCCTTTAGTTCCAAATCCTGGCCTTATGACCGGCCTCATGTTTTTCCCTGCAAAAATTCTCTTGTTAGAAAATCCGGGAGAGAGATTTCTTCTCCTTTGATATATTCAACTTGGAAATCAAAGCTTGACAATAAAGCTTGCCATCTAGCAAATATCTGTTTAGAAACAAGATTTTTAACATCCTTTTGCAGAATTTCTTTTGCAGATTTACAATCTACCTTAAGCGAGAATTCCTTATTAATCAAATCATCTTAAAACTTAGTAATGCAAAGGACAATATCTAAAACTTCCTTTTTAATAGTACTATAGTTTTTCTGAGCGGAATTCCAAACTCCGGAAGTAAAACGAACTAATTGCTCATGACTTTCAGGTGTTCTCTTTTGCTTGACAATTCCTCCATAACCGATGTCTGAAGCATCAGTCTCAACAATCATAAAGGAATCTGGATTAGGGATACCTAAACAAGGCAAACTCTTAACCATTTCTTTAATCTTAATAACCGCGGTGGTTTGTTCCTTAGTCCATGGAACAGGTATCTTCTTAAGCCTGTCATATAATGGTTTACAAACCTGTCTTACCTTAGGGATGAAGTCTGCAACATAGTTAAGACTACCCAAAAACCTTTGTAATTGAGTTTTGTCAATAATAACGTCTGGGAATTTATCTGAAAACTCAATGGCTCTGCAAATGGGTTTATATGTGCCTTGATACAAATCATGACCAAGAAATCTGATTTTTGTTTGAAAAAGTTTAATCTTTTAGGCGCTAACTACCAAACCATTATGTTTAACAATTTTAAAGAATATATTTAAATGTTTGAAATGAGAATCAATGTCCTCAGAAAAGATTAATACATCATCAATATAAACAATAGAAATATGACTAATATGATTAAAGATGGAATTCATAATGTTTTGAAATTCTGAAGGGGCATTCTTAAGCCCAAAAGGCATGACGTTCCATTCATATTGTCCAAACGGGACATTGAAAGCAGTTTTATATTTATCCTTTTCAGAAATCTGTATTTGCCAAAATCCTGACTTCATATCAAATTTACTATAAATATTTGCTTTAAAAGAACAAAAGTTCTTTTTAAAAGATTTCTTTTGTTAGGAATCGGATATCTAATCCATTTTAAAATAGAGTTTAAAGGTTTAAAGGTTTATAGTTAATAACAAGTTAGGGAGAGCCTCTCTCTTTTTCCGCCATGTTGTTGACATAAAAGGCTGAACAACTCCATGGAGACTTAGAGGGCCGGATAATGTTATTTTCCAAAAGAGTATTAATCTCCTTTTTACAAATTTCCATTAAGTCGTGATTCATCTGAATGGGCCTAGCTTTCGTAGAAATGGCCTTTTCATTGAATCCATCAATATAAGGGAGATCAACAGTATGGGCTTTTCTGGCCCAAAATGCATTTGGAAATTCAGAGCAAATTTCTTTTTCAAAAGTCTTTTGAAAATTGGCAATCTTACTTACCATTCCCGGGGTTTTTAAAATTTGCTCAATTTTCCTAATTTTTATATCTTCGTTGAGAAAACAAATCTGATTAGAAATTAGATTAATTCTAAAAGCAGTTTGTTTATGTAAAAATTTACTTTCTTCCTGAGAAAGCGTTTTAATAAAAGGAAATGAAATTTCTTTTCCTAAAATCTTTGTTTTGATAGAATCAAAATCAGAAATATAAGGTTTTATTTGAGTAATAAATGGTATTCCCAAAATAATTTCTTCGTTAATATTCTTAGTAATAACAAAGTCATTTTTAAGACATATACCATCATTGCAAATATGAGCATCAAATAACTTATAATCAATAATTATACGCTCACCTGTGGCGCTGTATAATTTAGTAGCCCCTTTGGTAAGGTACTTAGTAGGAATTAATCCTTCAATAATGCAATTTCGATTTGCACCACTATCTAACAAAGCAATCTTGTTAAGGGTCAAATGATTATTAACAACAAGTTTAATCATAATATGAGAACTCTGAGGTCTAATTTTGGTAATAGCATGGATACCTGCTTCGCTATCCCCATCTTCTTCATGTTCTTCATTATCTGAAGCAACCCCTTTAGAGGTTCCTTCGTCATTTCTAACTTCCTTGAGAAGTTTTTCGGTGATAGCTTCAATCTCTATCTTATGAAGCCTGGACTTAATTCCTTTCATTTCTTCTTTAAGAGAATTGACTTCTCTTCTAAGTTCTTCTACCGAAGGTTCTTCTTTTTTGGAATCAAATCTGTTCATAATTTGTTTCATGCTGAAGGGAGTTACTTTAGGCTTTTCTTCTTTTTGCCTAGTAACTAATTTCTGTAATTCAAGGAGGTACTTTTTCCTAGCTTCTTCATCTTAAATATGCTCAATTGTAGAAAAGAGAGTTTCAGCAGTTTTCTCAGAGATGACACTGATAGTTTTACTATCACAAAGGCAAAATGCACCATTGCAATTACACTCTGACTCACTTTCTTCAGATTTTGAATTATGAGCGACATTGAGAAACTCTTCATCACTTTCTTCTTCGGAAGAAGAATATTCTGAGTCTGAAGCTTCTTCTTCTTCAATGATGGAGAAGAGCTTTTGCTTGACTTCATCATCAACTTCAAGAAGATTAATCTTCTTTTTCTTCTTCTTATTTCTGGGGCACTTATTAGATCGGTGACCCTTTTTACCACATGTCCAGCAGGTGTCTTCTGATCTTTTTTAAGCTGATCCTTCAGCTTAAGATCAGTGCAAAGTTCCATTGCAACCACATTAATAAGACTGATGAGATCTCCGTATGCCAGTTGGGAATACGGGATTTTCCCTTCGCATTGATCTCTAATTTTAGATCTAGCCTTTTCAGCGAAATGAGTAGGTAATCCGCTGATAAATCGTTCTTTCCAATAATCATTATTGCAATCAGATCTTATCATGACCTTATTTAGAAACATGTCTTTGTACCATTTGAAATTTGTCAATTTCTTGCAGTACAAATTATTCAGGATTTCCAAACTTCTATCTTGGAAAAGACGCAGTTCTCCCACGAAATGTTTTGCTATGCTATAGAGCAAAGTAGCAGTAGCATCTTCATAGACAATTTCTGAAGGGACACTAGTTCCTTCTTCAATCTTTACACCTACTTTAGTGGTTACAACACCAAGGATATCAGCCCTATTTTGATCCGTTAGGTAATTGTCCCACCAATTTCTAAGGGTTCCTGTAAAACCTGTAATGATCATGTTAGTAGCTTCCTTGTCACCAGCACCTTTCATTTTATATACGGTGATGTTAATTCCCATTTCCTGGAGCTTGGAATAAATCTGACCTTCAGCCATACCATCTATATTACATTCAGTCAAACTTGAACCATCTGCAGCAAATGTGAATGGAGAACACCTTCCTCAAATTTAACATCAGGAAAAGAAGGTCTAGAATAATAATTCCTTTTATTAGGATGTCTTTCCAATAGAGTTCTAAGCTTATTTCCTTGGGTGATCTTAAGCTTAGACAATTGCTCATTAATCCTGTCTAGCAGTTCATCGGAATGACTAAACTCTTTGGATAATTTAGGGAAGTTTTCCTTGGAGAACTCAGGAATCTTAAAAATAGGAGTCTCTATTTGAGGACTAGATTTTGAATAACAAGGTTTATCCCCTATTTGACTAATTCCTTTGAAATTATTTCCTTTCTCTTCCTCTATCTGTCGGGAGATAACATGGAGAATCTAGTTGGTATAATTGTTCTGTTCAAGGATTTTGTTAATATCCCCTCCTGTTATAAAAGCTGCTTCCTTTTCTATGGGCTTCTTAAAGGGAGCGGCTTTTAAGATCTCCTTACGATAGGGAATGTTAAGTCCTTCAAGCGGAGGAGTAACACTTTCAATCACCTGATCTTTGGTGTACCATTTGTTAATAAGGACCTGAAGAGATGATTGCTTGTCATCAATTTGTCCAGAAGATTCAAACCATTTAACAAACTAGGAATAGATATAGGACGAGTATCGGGAAGAATGTCTATACCAAAGTCTATTTCTCTCTCAGGAGAGACTCCGGAAAGGTCATCTGAAAAGACCTCTAGAAACTATTTTACTACTGGAACTGACTGAATAGGTGGTATCTCAACACTAGAGTCATTAACTCGGACTAAGTGATAGACACATCCTTTGGAAACTATCTTTCTCATCTAAAGGTACGAAATAAAAAGACCCTTAGGCATTGTTGAACTACTCTTCCACTCTATTACTAGCTCATTAGGAAACTGGAACTTGACAACTGGAGTTCTATAATCAACTGAGGCATAACAGGCATGAAGCCAGTCCATACCTAGAATGACATCAAAATCTACCATGTCTAACTCAACTAAATCAACCATGGTGCTCTTCTGATTGACGAAAATGGTACAATCACAATAGACTCTCTCTACTAGAATAGACTAACCAACAGGTGTAGAAATACTGAAGGGTTTATTACGTTTCTTAGGAAGAACATAAAACCTCATCGCAACATAAGGAGTCACAAAATATAGAGTCACTCCTGGATCTAGTAAAGCATATACATCAAAAGTAAAGACTTTGATCATACCAGTGACAACATCTGGAGAATTCTCGTGCTTTTGATGACTAGTGGTCGTATATAGGCGGTTTGCTCCTCCAATAGTCCCTAAAGTAGCTCCTCTAGGTGCAGCCCTGTCTGGTGGAGCAACTGAAGAAGATTGGCCTCTATTGCCCCTATTTTCATTTCCCTACTTGTTCTTAGGACACTCTTTCATAAAGTGACCCTCTTGACCGCACTTGAAACATCCAGTAGAGCTATTGCACTAAGCACCTAGGTGGTTCCTACAACACTTAGCATATGTAGGAGCCCAATTACCTTCTTGTGCCACACTACCCTGAGACTGGGCAGGTCTAGCTCTGAAATTCTACAAATTCTGACTATTATACTCACCTTTGTTCCTTGCTACAGGTACACTAACAAATGATGGAGCAGGCCTCGTTTGGTTATGTTGAAAGGAAGACCGGTTCATATTACTCTTTTGCTGCTCGGACTCATTCCCTGTCTTAGCTTTCTTGTTTCTAAATTCTTCTCTATCCCTCAACTTTTCTTCCTCAACCTACTGCACATAAACCATAAGTCTCTCTATGTCCATGTCCCCTATTAGCACGTTGTCTTGCCCTCCTTACTTGGCATACGAGATAACACGGCAACAAACAGATTCATCCTGCTCCTCATATCAGCAACCATCTCTGGAGCATATCGGGAAAGTTAGGTGAACTTCAAACTGTACTCATTAACACTCATAGGTTCCTTCTTAAGGGTAAGAAATTCCCTTACCTTGGCTTCTCTCAGTTCACGAGCAAAGAAACGCCCTAAGAAAGCACTCTCGAACATAACCCAACTCAAAATCGGTGCATCCTCAGCCCTACTCTTCTTCCACTGGTCAAACCAAGTCCTAGGAACACTCTTTAGTTGATAGGCAGCTAGTTCCACTCGCTCAGCATTGGCAATGTGGATAAGCTCAAACACTATCTGCAATTCTTCCACAAAGTTCTTCGGATCCTCGGTAACACTTGAACCAGTGAAGCTTGGGGGATTCATCCTCAGGAACTCATGGATCCTCGAAGTATCAGCCACTTCCTGTCAAGCCCCTCTTTGTTGCCAAACCTGGTTGTTCACAGCTTGACTTAACATCCGAATAGCTTCACAAAATTCAGCATTGGTGACCTCTCCTTGGGTTTGCACTTCTGGTACATTAGGTATCCCTTCTCTTAAATGTTCCTCCTAGCAGGACGGCCTCGACCAGCTCTTCATAAAGGCATGATCTGAAAGACACACGCAAGCACGAGTTAGAAGGAACTTTTATAGAGATTAACTCTATCACACGACATGAATATTAAAGAAGTGAGATAGTTCCTAAATGTTCTAGCCTCCTAATTATAAAGTGGTGCGCTTCACACCAACAACTAGGACTCTACAAACAAAGCTTCATAGACACCCTAGGACTCTTGAACTCTATGCTCTGATACCAAGTTTTTCATGCCCCGAGCCTACACCCTGGGTGGGATTGGCACTCGAGAACCATTGCTAGCCCCAAGCGAACCCTTGGCCTGGCTTAACTCTTAGCATAAGACATAAATAATAAGAAACAATCTCAAAAGATAACTCCTACAGTAACTTAGAATGTCTTAAAAGAAACATTCGACTAGCCAAAATGGCAACTCAAGTCTTAACATAAACAACTGAAAATAGAAAGACTAATGAACAATATTATCCATCTATGAAGCCTCTAAAACTGTGAGGGATGTCAAGACAAGACCCCCGATCATCCTAAGAACTAAAATACTAAAATAATAAATAAAAAAAAGGATCCTCTGGAAACCAAGGAGGCTCACCAACTGACTCTCAGTGCTCAACTGGATCAACGAGGCACTGGATACTTATTCTGGTTACCTGTATCTACATCATAAAATAATGCAGGCAAAATGGCATCAGTACATTGAATGTACGAGCATGTGAAGGGAAAACTAAACACTATATAAGCTTGAACTGAAATCTGAGAGAAACACTTACCACAACTTTACTCAACTCATGGATAACCAACTTAATGCAAAAATAAACAACAGTAAAGATGCAATTTATAGAAGGTATTTAAAACAGTAAAAAATAACTCAATATACGTATATAAAGTAATATAATTATGTGGGAGTTTCTCTAACCGACAAGCATCACTATGAGCTATGTGATGATACATCGTCTTGCCCACCCTGCTAGAACTGTCTTATTACTTGTTGGATATAGAATGCCTCAACTAACTGGATTCACTAGTCTATGCTAAAAAGCACTAAGGAATCATCTAAAAAGTATGACCCTTTCTACCCACGTTGGCTACATGGTTTATGGAGACATTGAATTATTATGAACTCAGCTCCACATTGGTGCTCAATACTACACCCAAAATACTTAGCTCATATGTTTAAAAACAAAACCTCTTTCTTTGATTTGAGATAATTACTCAAAAACTAGCTCAAAGGTTCTCTTGAAAATTGGTGTTTCCTCTTTCTTTTAAATGTGAAAACATTTACTCTTTTTGAAGAAATGAACTTCATTTGTTACTCTTACTTAACTCAAAACTCAAGTCTTACAACAAGTTTAAAACATTTACGAAAGACTTTTTGAAAGGATTCTAATAACTCTATAGATTGGCTGTTAACCTTCCTTGAATTTGAATTTATGGATTCAAGGATTTTGATTTCTGATAGGAAAATCTTGTGATGTTTAGGAGTGTTTTTATATAGTTAAACGATGCATTTTAATATTTGATCGCTAAATAAATTTTGAAAGGAAAAATTTGTTCACTAGGGGAGCAAGTCCGCGACGCAGTCTTGCGTGCCAATTTCTGCTCGACCTTTTCCTTCTTCATTTTCTAACCCCAATTCGCCTTAATTCGATTCTTTTTCTCAATTACTCTCTAGATTCAGATACCTAGTTTATGAACACAAGAATCTAATCAAACGCAACTCTAAAATCAACAAGAATTTCCTCAAGAACAAAAGCCAATTGCAAGAACATACTTCAAGATCATCGTACTTTCAACTTTCTAGAATAAATTTAGCTAAAATAAACATGATTGGCGCATGGGTGAATGAACCCAATGCTATGAAAGTCTAAAATACCTCTTTAGGGATCAACCCTTGTCGAAACGACTTCGATTCCACAAGAAATCTCCAAGAACGCTTTGTCTTTTCCCCTCTTTTCTCCTCTTTTCTCTTCTCTCAAAGCCCTAGCGTATTTCTTAGTTGCATAAACTGAACTAACTCATTTTAGACCCCAAATAACTTACAAAAAAAGAAACAATTTAATTGGATAGTGAAAAGACCATAATACCCTTCTAAAATCCGGTTTTGACTTTTCTTATCTAGACAGCCCAACTTCAAATGGGAATATCTCCCTCATAGGAACATGAAATTTAGCAAACTTGGCGGCGTTGGAAGGATAATTCAAAGATATTTCCTACGGTATCTTTTAGCACACCTAACTCATCTTGAGCTAGGAGATATGGTTGTTTGTAGTTAACCCAAACCTCATACTCAACATAACTTGCAAAATTTCAGATTTTCATTCTTTACAAAAATGGTTCTTTCTAATTCTCGCTCTTTCAAACAATGGGGTGTTACAATATCTCCCCCTTGGGAACATTCGTCCTCAAATGAGATTACTCTAAGTAGCCTAAGGGTGTAACATCTAACATTCAGCTCAAACACCCAATAACCAAATCTAACACATTAAGTATATCGATTAAAGAGTACTAAGAAGAGAATTATTACCGTGATATGGAATGTCTCATGACTCAAAGAGATGTCGATACCTCTTCTTCATATCCTTCTCATATTCCCAAGTAGCTTCCTCTACAAATTGATTCCTCCATAGAACTTTGGCTGATGTTACTTCCTTGGTCCTCAACTTGTAAACTTGGCGATCTAAAATCTGAACATGAATCTCTTCATAAGTCAAGCTATCCTTAATACCAATGTCTTCTGTTGGTATAATCAAAGAAGGATCGCCCATACACCTTTTCAACAAAGAAATTTGCAAAAAACTTTTTGAAAAATCTCTAAGAACTCTCTAGACTTTTCTCTTAACTTTCCTTGAATTTGAATTTATGGATTCAAGGATTGTGATTTGTGATAGGAAATATCTCGTGATGATGTTTAGAAGTGTTTTGTGTATAGTTAAACATGAGAAACGATCAAGAAATCACTGTCTAGGAGCAAGTCCGCGATGCAGAGATACATTTTAATATTTGGTCGCAAAATAAATTTTGAGACGATGGAGTCTGCGTCCTTTCCGTGACACGAAGGGAAAATTTGTTCACTCGGGGAGCAACTCCGCAAAGCGAACCTGCATGCCAATTTCTACTCAATTTTTTCCTTCTTCGTTTCCAAACCCCAATTCGCCTAAATTCAATTATTTTTCTCAATTCCTCTTTAGATTTAGATACCTAGTACATGAACACAAGAATCTAATCAAACACAACTCTTAAATTGACATGATTTCCTCAAGAACTCATCAATCTCATCTCATCTCAACAACGGAAGCCAATTGCAAGAACATACTTCAAGAACATCATACTTTCAATTTTCTAGAACCAATTTCACTGAAATAAACATGATTGGTGCGTGCGTAAATGAACCCAATGCTATGAAAGTCTCACATACCTCTTTAAAGATCAAACCTTATCAAAATGACTTCGATTCCGCAAGAAATCTCCAAGATCGCCTTGACTTTTCCCATCTTTTCTCCTCTTTTCTCTTCTCTCAAAGCCCTGGCGTATTTCTTAATTGCGTAAACTAAACTAACTCAGTTTAGAGCCCAAATAACTTACTAAAAATGAAATAATTTAATTGGGTAATGAAAAGACTATAATACCCTTCTAAAATTTGATTTTGACTTTCTTTATCTAGATTGCTAGACTTCAAATGGGCATATCTCCCTCATACGAACTCAAAGTTAAGCAAACTCGGTGAAGTTAGAAAGATAATTCAAAGATCTTACCTACGGCATCTTATAGCACACATAAATCATTTTGAGATAGGAGTTATGGTCAATTAAAGTTGACCCAAAACTCATACTCAACATAACTTGACAAATTTCAGATTTTCATTCTTTACAAATATGGTTCTTTCTAATTCTAGCACTTTCAAAAAATGGGGTGTTACAATATCTCCCTCTTAGTAACATTCATCCTCGAATGAGATTACTCTTAGTAGGCAAAGGGTGTAACATCTAACATTCAGCTCAAACACCCAACAAGCAAATCTAACACATTAAGTATATCAATTAAAGAGTACTAAGAAGAGAATTAGTACCTTGATCTGGAATGTCTGCGGACTCACAAAGATGTGGATATCTCTTCTTCATATCCTCCTTAACCTCCCAAGTAGCTTCCTTAACAAATTGATTCCTCCATAGAACTTTGACTGATGCTACTTCCTTGGTCCTCAACTTGCGAACTTGGCAATCTAAAATCTAAATGGGAATCTCCTCATAAGACAAGCTATCCTTAATACAAATGCCTTCGATTGGTATAATCAATGAAGGATCACCCATACACTTTTTTAACATAGAAATGTCAAACACTAGTGAACTGCTGCTAACTCTTGTGGTAGCTACAACTCATAAGCTACATTCCTAATCCTTTTGGATATTTTGTAAGGGCCAATATATCGAGGACTAAGCTTCCCCTTCTTACCAAATCTCACAGCACCCTTCATGGGTGAAACTTTCAAGTATACCCAATCATCTACTTCAAACTCTAAATCCCTTCTCCTAACATTTATGTTGGATATCTAACGACTCTGCGCTGTTTTCAACCTCTCTTGAATAACTTTCACTTTCTCCATAGCTTGATGAACTAAGTATAGTCCTATCAACCCAGCTTTACCAACCTCAAACCATCCAATAGGAGATCTGAATCTTCTCCCATAAAGAGCCTCATATGGAGCCATCTAGATGCTAGAGTGGTAACTATTGTTATAAGAAAACTCAATGAGAGGTAGTTGATCATCCCAATTACCTTTGAAATCAATAACACAGCCCACAACACATCTTCTAAAGTTTGAATAGTGTGTTCTGCTTGACCATCTGTCTGAGGATGAAAAGCAGTACTCAGGTTCACCTTCGAACCCAAACCTTTCTGGAATGACTTCAAAAACTGTGCAGTAAATTGGGCACCTCTATTTGAAATAATTGAAACTGTAAATCCATGAAGTCTAACTACCTCTTGAAGATAAAACTTGGTATAATCCTCCGCTGAATGGGTAGTCTTTACCGGCAAAAAGTGAGTTGATTTAGTCATTCGATCAACAATCACCCAAATGGAATCATGCTTCCTGTGAGACCGTGGCAAACCAATAATAAAGTCCATATTTATCATCTCCCACTTCCACTCTGGAATCTCTATATTTTGAGCCATACCACCGGGCCTTTGATGCTCTACTTTAACTTGTTGATAATTCGGGCATTTAGCAACGAACTCATCAATACCTTTCTTCATACTATTCCACCAATATACTTCTCTCAAGTCACGATACATCTTTTTGGAACCCAGATGAATGAAATATGTTGAGCTATATGCCTCCTCCATGATCCTCTCTTGGACTTCATCCACCCTTGGTACACACAACCTACCTTGATACCTCAATACACCATCTCTCCCTTGTTCAAAAGCCATTACTTTTTTCTTACGAACATTTGCCTTCAATTCAAGCAAAATGGGATCTTGGTATTGTTTCTCTTTAACTTGAGACACTAATGATGATTCAGCCTCATTCATCACCACCACTCCTCCTTCTGTGGAATTCATTAGTCGAACTCCTAATCGTGTAAGTTTGTGCACATCTTTCGCTAACTCTCTCATTTCCTCCTCAACATAGGCGGTACAACCCATAGACAACCTGCTCAATGCATGAGCAACACCATTAGCCTTACCTGGTGATAGAAAATACTCATTTCATAATCCTTGAGTAACTCTAACCACCTCCAGATTATCCTTGATAGAGAATACTCATCATTGATTTATCCTTTTTAGGTATTGTGTTAGTTTTTTTTATCTTTTATGGATAGCTGGTCAAGGAGACCTCAGATTCTTGTTTTGACAATTCCATTGAGTCTGGAATGTCGAATTTAGTTGATTTCTACATATGGTTTGTGTGTACGGGGTTCGGAACAAATCAAGAGGGCCCTTTCAATGATTGATTATAGTTTGCTGGTGTCTGCAAGCTTGGCTTTTGCGAAGGCTTGTTCTCTTAAAAGAAATTTGCAAAAGCAATGGAGCCTTCGCTTTTGTGAGAGGCGCCACTTTTACAGGATTCGCAAAAGCGAACTTGTGGTTCGCTTTAGCGATGGCCAATTAAGCAAACCTAAGTCCGCTTTTGAGACATCGAGAGGATTTTAGACCTAAAATTTTAAAGTTTAAGCCCCATTTACATTTTTTAGCTTGGTAACCCTTGGAGGCGATTTTTGAAGAGATTTCTTGTGCTAAATCTTTTGTGATCCTAAAACATCATTTCCTTTTGATTATTTTATGGATTTCAACATCAAAACTTAGGATTTTGATTGGAAAATGGCAAGGTTTTTCAAGATATCAAGTTCTAAACTAAAATGGAGATTGTGAACTGATTTCAAATCCTTTTTCAAAATGATTTTCACCAATAAGTTCCTAAGGCCTTGAGTAACATTTTCAAGTATTAATTTTTGGATTCAAACTTTATTTTTGGAATCGAGTTTTGAGTTGATTGAGCCATTATTCAAATTATATGTTGTGGATATCGTTTTTTTTTGGAAATTTATCATGAATACTTGATTGATATATATTGTTTGGCTTTGGATGTTGGTCGGAAGGGGAAGACTCAAGTCTTGGAGTAATAGTTGGTTGCATTAAGGCAAGTGATCTCCTAAACCTTGTAATTTTGTATAATTTATGTATTTCCCTTCAATATGTGTGTGTTAGGAGTAATGGGAATGAGGTGAAGGTTTCATTGTTCCACTTGATTAATCTTAATGAGTAAGCAGGGATTAAAGAAAAGGCAACGTGTTGATCATATTATTTTTTTTGAGAATTGCTTTGTTGTGGCCCCTATTTGATTGATTGATGAAATTCTTTGATGGCATGAATGTGGGATTGAATTTCTTGAATTGTTGTCTCTTCCTTATGGTGTGCATTTGCTTATATGCATTGATTATTATACACCATGACGAGACATGTGATCTAAAGCTGATGTGAAATGGTTTCGGATAGTGATATGACATAAAGCTGATGAGAAATGGTGTCGGCTAGTGATATGATATAAAGCCAATGGGAAATGGTTTCGGCTAGTGATATGGCATAAAGTTGATGAGAAATGGTTCCAGCTATTAATATGATATAAAGCCGATGGGAAATGGTTCCAGCTAGTGATATTGTACCGAAGGAAACGGCAGGAGTTTGGTTATTGTGATTTGATGCACTTCGATGCTTATGGTTGGCGTACTTGTTAAATATGATTGATGAACTTGTTATATGTGATTTATCTGGTTGACATTGATATTAACTTACTTGATATGTGTTGATTGTTGAATTGTGACTATTGAATTGCGATTATTGAGCCTTGTGAGTAGTGTATTATAGAAATGTTAGGTGTAGTTTGAGGAGGTTCAGTTGGGATGAAAATAGTATTTGATTTCTATCTAGTTATCCTTGTTTATTATGTTTCTTGTACAATATTTTTGGTACTCACTCTTTATTTCTACACTTATATAGGTTCCGATACCGGTACCGTGTGATTGCTCTTGTTCTCCTTTTTTGAAGCTTGTTGAAGGACTTAAGAGATAGTTGTTTGTCATCTATGTACGACCTCTTTTTCATTTTCGTTATGCTTTATTCTATTTGAGAAACAAAGACTTGAGACTTGTAACCATCTTTAAATTCTGCACTTTATGTATTAGTGGTTTGTACACATGACAACCAAGTTTTGAGGTGTTTATAGAATGAATAAGTTTTTTGCTTTTATATTATTTTTGATTTTTCTTTCCACTTTTATTTCATTTTGTTGGGTTGAGGCTATCTTGTCTTGGTGGGAATAAACAAGTACCATCACGTCCATTTTTGAAATCATGACATTTATTTGGTCATCTTTGACAAAAGCTTACTCCCTTTGCAAAATTACTTCAAGTGCTTTAAGTTAATTTCTTTTCAAATAATTTTAAATATCTTTATCAACTTTAAGTATTTTTCCAAAAAATTATTCAAATAAAGATTTTAAATCATTGGATAACCACATTTTGGCGAACATTTCAAGTGCCTTAAAAACCTTCTTGAAATGTAAAAAAGTTCCTCGTACCCTTTTCTCTTAACTTTTAGGTTTAATTATGTTAAAGTCTTTAAAGTTAAGTTTTCTTAATTTCTTTTAAGTAAATAATTAAGTGGATACTCTTTTTCTAGTAATTCTCTTAAATTGTTTTATATTTAGAACATTTCAAAAGTGGTTTTTCTAAAAGATAGTAAAATCGAGACATAATAATGCTAACTACCAACTCGACCCTTAACAAATTATCATGCTAGAAAAAACAGCAAACAAGTCTAATCAAGTAAGGTGACCTCGAAGCCAAACACGCGCACTCCAAACCTCTTTACCGAAGCTTTAGCCTTCTGATCTGCCTCCAAATGATACCACACTATCAAAATAGTGATCCAAACATCAATATGATCAATTCGACACCAAAATTTGCAATAATTGAAAAATGAGATTAAAAATGAGAGAAAAATGACATTGTGGGACCCATACAAGAAATCTTGAAATTGACTTCATGAAAACGTCTCAACCATCTCAAGGAACTTGTACCCCAAAAATGGGCACAATCCGTTCTCAAACATGCCCTAAAAATTGCCCATTCTCAAAAGTTCAAGAATTCACAATTGAACAATTGAAAATGGGAAAATCAAAGGAAACTTGGGAGTTAAATGCAAGTACATTGATGCTAACAACGAGCCAATGCAATCCACAACTAAAATCAAATTTGAGCTCTTAATCAGTTTCTTATAGAGGAATATGTGAAAAAAGAGTAGTATAATAAGCAATATATAATTGATTAGTCAAATGTTCTCGGCAAACGCAAGAGCCACGACCGCGAAAGCCAAGGTCAAACTTGATCGGGTTAAAATGAACCTTTTCTGCTGAAATAAGACATTGGCTGTAAAAGCGTGGGTCAGGCCCTAATCTCTATGTGAATGTGAGCCAAGCTTGCTAACACGATTTTTCATTTCATGAACTTCCATGAATGCGACTCAGGTCCTGCGAACGAGAAGCACAAGCCATGGTGAACCAACAAAGGTTGCACTAGCTCAATTTAGAGTTGCCAAAAATTCTGATGGGGGCTCAATATTTCTTTAGAATTCCATGTAAACAATCAAACTCTGCTATCCCTGTAAATTTGATATTTCGGACTCAATAGAGATGTCATAACTTTCATTTGAAGTAATCTTGAAAAAAAGTTAGTCCTACACCCAACACTTCATAATAGCCATGAACTACAAGGTTGATCAAAATGAGTCTGAAAGCCTCGGGACCTTAATCAAGGGTCCATCTAGACCAAAATCAATGTTTCGGAGCCAACGGATCCATCAAATGCATCTTGAGGTTGTTTACCTAAAGTTTTGACCAAAGTCAATCATTCAAACTTCAAAAGCTCTAAAAGAAGAAAAATTGTATAAAAAAACAAACAAATGACCCGGTGACCAACTATCAGTTTGAACAAGTTAGAAATGACTTGAGGCTACAATAGAAAAGCATTAAACGCCAAAAATAATGAAAAATAGAGAAAATGACCAAGAGGGTCACTACAATATATATATATATATATATATATATATATATATATGGTAATTTGATTGTAATTTTGAGTTAGCTAGACTTGTATTTTGATATAATTTGACTTTTTTTTGATAGTTCTTTTTCATGTAGTGAAATGAGCTTTAAAAAAAATCTAAATAACTTTTTTTTAGGATTTTTATTATTTTTTCTTCAATTGACGTTAGTAGTAGTGAGTACATTTTTTATTGATGGATGGTGTCACGTTTTTTTTTTTTCAATCATATGCATCAATTGCATTTATTTTATACTCTATTATATTATTATTAGTTTTGATGATGATGCAATGTAAAGTAACTTTCCCTTTATGGTAATTTGATTGTTGTTTTGTTGTTTTGAGTTAGTGACTTTTATTTTATTTAATTTTTTTTTTGTTTTTAGTTAATAGTTTATATATGGATTAGAGTGACATGTGCACCCAATTTTATTGATGGATCAGATTGGCACGCTTTTCAGGTTTACATCATATGCATCAATTGCATCATTTTATACTATAATTACATTGTCTTGGTAAGGAATTTGACATGTTAATGGTAGAAGTAACTTTCCCACCCTTATGGTAATTTGATTGTAATTTTGAGTTAGCTAGACTTGTATTTTGGATATAATTTGACTTTATTTGATAGTTCTTTTCTGATGTAGTGAAATGAGCTTTAAAAGGATCTAAATAGGACTTTTAGGACCAATTATTATCATTGCTTCAATTGACAACGTTAGTGAGTACATATGGATTTTATTGATGGATCAGATTGTCACGCTTTTCAGGTTTACATCATATGCATCAATTGCATTATTGTATACTCTAATTACATTATCTTAGTGAGGAATTTGATGCGTTAATGGTAAAAGTAACTTTCCCACTCTTATGGTAATTTGATTGTAATTTTGAGTTAGCTGGACTTGTATTTTGGATATAATTATTGTCGTTGTCTTTAGTCAATAGTTCTTTTCTTATGTAGTGAAATGATTTTTAAAAGGATCTAAATAGGACTTTTAGGACCAATCATTATCATTGCTTTTGATTTGGTTCAATCGACGATGTTAGTGAGTACATATGGATTTTAAACTCACACATGTTAATTTTACACCTTGTTGTGTAGGTTTTGATCAAAGTGCCTTTGGACATTGATTGGATATTTGTTCAGAGTGATGTTCCCGAGATTCTGAGGTAGTTGCATTGGTTGATCACAACATTGTTGAGTACCATCTATGTTATTAGTCCTTTCATAATACTCTCATATATTTTTAGTTTGAGGTTTAATTTAGATCTACATAGATGGATTGTACTAGTGAATTTCATGTTTTCGGGTTAGATTATTGATGTTTTCGACGTTCTTATTTTGAGTTTATGAATGAGTTTTATTATGACTTATGTTAATTATTATATTTCGCATACTTATTTTCAAAATGAGATAAATATTTAGTTGGGGTTACCTATTAGTGAGTTAAATATGTGTCATCACTTCTCTAGATTTTGGATTGCGACAAATATATTTTTTGTTTCAAGTTAACTAATAAATTTATTTCTGTTTGAGAAAGTGAAGAATTTAATTTAGTTACTATAAAAGAATTAAAAAGCATTGTATGTAATTACTACATCATCAAATTATATTAAAATATTTAATAATCAATTGGTAGACTTATCATTTTTATTTATGCCTCTTAGTCCGTCTTGTTATCTCATTTTGGATTATTAATTATTTAAAAATGATTATTAGACTAAAAAACCAATTAAAAATTAATTGGTAAACTTGATTTTGTATATCAAAAAAATTCCCTTATTTCAACTTGAAATTTAAGATTCACTGATTCTACTATAAAACTCATATTTTGAGTATAAGCTAAATATAAATTTTCTACTATAACATTTAATATGAGGTGAAGATTACTTTCCAGACCAATATTTGACAAGAAATTTATTTATCATAGTAAATTCATTTTCAATTTGTATATATAAATAACCATGATATTTCATTTTTTGTAAATCATATTCCTAGAAAGTAATTGAGCTTTAGATATAATTGTATCCTAGCATTGTGGGTAAGAAAACTATAAGATGTCAAAAAAAATTCTTTAGTGGAAAATAAGAAAATGAAGGTGATGGATACACAATGTTCTCGAAACGTCATTCAACCTTATATAAAAAAGTCAATGAATTTGTAAGTGAATGTGGTAAAGATCTTGAAATATCTTTTTCTTCACTGACTAATAAATCATTTTCATTTATTCTTTGTTTTTGTCACGATCCAACCCATCAGGCCGTGCGGGGACCTACACTAACGCCTAAGTAGGAGGACCCTTGATCCCCATACGGTTAAAAACATGCGGAAGATTAAGAAGACTGGAGATAAAAGGAAATTCATGAGATTTTTACATAATAAAGAGTTTAAACAATCTAAAGTTAAATTTGTAAACTAAATAACACCCCCAGGGACTGTCACGTCCTAGAAGTACCCCCTAGACGTAACATGGCGTATAGAACCCCAAAGGACTCCACACAAGCCACTTAGATCTCATAACATAATAAATAGAACAATATAAAATAATAGTCCAAGTCCAAAACATTTTATAGAATGAAAAGCGGAAGTCTAAAGTCATGTCTCATCATAGACATCTAATACAATAGAATGAGTTTGGGCCTAGCCCATACATCATGTTCAAAAAGGAAATACAAGAAAGAAACTAAAAACAATAAACTCCATCCTTTAAAGCATGAGGACTCACCAAGCTTGGAAAGAATCAAAGTCCAAGCTCTAGCCACTATAATGGGAACCCCGTCTGTCAGACCCTACATTTGGGGAAAATGTATGCAAGAGTATGCGTTAGTACAAAAATTCACTAAGTATGATACCTATGCATAAAAACATTTAAAACATAAAGGGACATTTCATTTCATTTCATGTAATTGACCAAGTTAAAACATGATATAAGAGAGTAAGTAAGCATACTTCATAAAACAAGGCCAGTGCAAGCTAATCATCTTTAAAACCTTTGAACACATATGAGATACTCCTTAAGTAACCTTAGTTCATTAATCATGTTGTGGGAAATTTGCCTTAACCGACATAGAGGTCATGTGAGCTACAACATGATCCCCCGGTGTCTCCCACACTAAAAAGGGTTGTTCAACTTGCCTAAAGTAGAACCATGAACTTCTAGCTTAAGTGGATCCACTAGCTAATCATCCTATGAGGGCATATAGTTTAGGGGATACAGAGGTTGCTACAAGAAACCCGGCATCTACTAACGGGAGAGCTTCCATCTCAAGAGATTGTTTCTAGAAACCCGGCCTCTACTAACGGGAGGGCTTCCATCTCATAACAATATCCACTCGGTGCTAAGCATAAATTCCATGGAATAGTATTTTCTTACTTATTCTCATTATCAATGGAAAGGCATGCCATCTTGCCAATCCAAGCTAGTTCATTAAGATAGCTCTTATACATTGATTCAATTAGGTGAGAAAGCCTTTCAACCTAAGAATCCTTGTTATGTGAGAAAACCTTTCACATCATGCTAGTATGTGTTTATGAGAATGTCCTTTAACAACACAACATCATCATTTGTACTTTACACTCAAAGCACCCTTAAAGCATTTACATAATTCTTCATAAAAACATGCATAATTCCATAACCACCTTTCAAGGCAAAAAACCCTCTTTCAATCATCAACATTTAGAAAACAAGGGTTAGATATGGATTTCATCATAAACTCATGCAATTCTCTCATTACATGCTTAATTTCATAAAACTCTTTCTTTAAGATCAAAATCCCACAACATATAGTTCATAACTTGAAAACATGGGGATTTCATGGGTTCATAGGGAAAACATCATAAAACCATAGTAAATCATCAATTCATGCTTAGAAGATCATAATTCAATCATTTAAATCAATAATCATAAGAACCCGTGGAAATTGAAGAAAACCCTAACTAATTAGGGAATTCTAGCTTTTGAAATAGAGGAAATTGGCGACTACATGAATGAGAGGGATTCATGGATAAAAACTACCATACCTCAAGTCAAATTTCTAGCCTTCAATGGAGAAATTGGGTCATTAGCTTGAAACCCTAGGTTGAATCTTCTTCTTCTTCTTCTTCAACTTTCTAGAGAGAGAATATTTGAAAGGAGTTTTGGGAATTCGGAAGAATGAAGTAAATCGGTCTAATTTGGGGGTAAACAGGCTTATATAGGGTTCTAAACATAGGCAAAATGACATAGTATAGGAACTAGTTAATTAGGAATAGACCCAACTACCCCTGAAACTTAACTGCCAGCCCTAACCCACAACTCACCACGGACGAACCATGGATGGACCTATGGTCCGTCATGCACGTCCGTCACTAAATTCAGAGACTTTTGCCTGGACCCACGGTTGCTGGACCATGGGGGTTGGTCCCATCGTGGTCCATGGCCTGGACAAATTATGGGTGACCAATCCACGGACCCTCCTACGTCTGTGGTTCAACCCACGGGCCATGGATGGCACCTGATATTGCTGAAATATGATAGGCTTCCCTCTATCAAGTCCGGGGTGTTACAATATCTTCCCCTTGGGATCATTGGTCCTCAAATGAGATTCAAAGTGGTTCTAAGTGAGTAGAAGGGGAACTAACAACCCAACCTTGCAATGTAATGCATGTAACCAATGAGGAACTATCGACTCCAACCTAGGACATTCTCAAAACATCACATAGGCATTAATCTAATTCTAACAGCCCATCATGCATGCAATCTCATCAAAATGCACATAATCAAGGAGGAAACATCAACTCCAAGCTAAACATACTCAATGCATAGAAAGGAAGTAGGAACTACATCTAGTAACCTAATATGCATGAAATTTCAACATAACTTCATTTCCAAGGAGGAACTACCTTCTCCAAGCTAAAAGCATGCTCAACACAAGCTTATGGAGCTCATATGCAATTCACTCTCAAAAAGCATATCTAAAGCATGTTCAACAATCATATCATGAAGTCTATAGGCAACTCTTACTCAATGCACAACAACATGAGGAAAATCAAACAATTGACTCATTTTCTCAAAACTTAACTTTTCATGAACATGCATAACATAAGGAAATCATGGAAACACATAAACCACACATGACTCCCAAAATAAGGAATAAGCCATGAGGAATTCATTACCTCAAGCTAGAGTAGGAGTAGAAGGAAAAATATGAGGATATCGGGTCATCATATCGGCCTCGGCCTCCCAAGTAGCACCCTCAACTAAATGATTCATCCATAACACATTTACGGAAGCTACTTCCTTGTTTCTCAACTTCTGACTTGCCAGTCTAAAATATCATCTGGAACCTCTTAATAAGAAAGATTCTCTTTAACTTCCAAACCATCTAAGGAAACTATGGATGTCAGATCAGCAACACATTTCTTCAACATGAAGACATGGAAAATTGGATGCACCGATGCCGACTCATTTGGCAAATCAAGCTCATATGCAACCTTACCAACACGCCTCAAGATCTCATATGGGCCTACAAAATAGGGATCAAGCTTCCCTTTCTTACCAAACCTCATTACACCCTTCATGGGTGAGATTTTCAAGTAAACCCAATCATGAACATCAAACTCAAGATCCCTTCTTCTAACATCAGCATATGACGTTTGCCAACTTTGAGCCATTTTCCACCTCTCTTTAATAAGTTATATCTTATCTATGGCCTCATGTATAATTTGGGACTTATAAGGGGAGCTTCACCCACCTCTAACCAACCGATAGGAGATCTACATAGTGCCTCAAATGGAGCCATATCAATACTCGAGTGATAACTATCATTATAGGCAAACTCAATCATTAGCAAATGGTCATCCCAATTACCCTTAAAATCAATCACACAAGCTCTCAAATGTCTTCCAAAGTTTGAATAGTACGCTCCGCTTACCCATCAGTTTGGGGATGAAAAGTCGTGCTAAACTTAACTTTGGTACCAAGACCCTTTTGGAATAATTTCCAAAACTCAAAAGTAAATTGGGTACCTCGATCAGAAATAATGGACAAGGGCACTCCATGCAACCTCATCATCTCTCTCAAATACAACTTAGCATAATCTTCCACCGAATAAGAAACATTGACGGGAATGAAATGAGCAGATTTCGTCATTCGATCTACTATCACCCAAATCGAGTCATGTTGTTGCCGAGTGTGAGGCAAACCAACTATAAAGTCCATATTCACATCTTCCCACTTCCAAGTAGGAATACCAATGTCTTAGGATAAAACTCTCGGTTTTTTCTGTTCAACCTTCACTTGTTGACAATTAGGACACTTAGCCACAAATCCCACAATATAACTCTTCATCTCATTCCACCAATAGATCTCCCACAAATCACGGTACATCTTGGTGGCTCCGAGGTGAATAGAATATCGAGAACTATAGGCTTCTGACAAGATATGTTCCCTTAAGTCATCAACATTAGGAACACACAAATGACCTTGATATCTTAGCACACCATCTCCCCCTTGGGAGAAAGCCTCAACAGACTTCTTAAGCACCGTCTCTTTCAATTCTACCAATATTGGATCAAAACATTGCTTAGCCTTCACATCCATCACAAAAGACGATACGGATCCAGTATGAACCATAACACTGCCCTTGGTGGAATCCACTAGCTAAACACCTAATCGTGCCAACCTATGAACATCTCGAACCAACTCTTTCTTTTCATCCTAAACATGAGTAACACTACCCATAGATAATTGACTAAGAGCATCCCCTACCACATTATCTTTAACGGGGTGATAAAGAACACTCATGTCATAATCCTTCAATAATTCAAGCCGCCTTTGTTGGCGAAGATTCAAATCCTTTTGGTTAATCACATATTTCAAACTCTTATGATCAGTGAAATCATCAACATGAATCCCATACAAATAATGTCTCCACATTTTAAGGCAAAAACGACCGCCGCTAATTCAAGGTCATGGGTAGGATAATTCTTCTCATTGATTTTAAGTTGCCTTGAAGCATAGGCAATAACCTTACCATTGTGCATAAGCACACATCCCAACCCAACTCTACAGGCATCACAATATACCATAAAGCCATCCGTACCTTCCGGTAAAGTCAACACCGAAGCGGAAGTAAGTCTATCTTTCAACTCTTTGAAACTTCTCTCACAAGCTTCCAACCATATAAATTTAGCCTTCTTTTGAGTCAAAGTCGTTCGAAGGAGAAGCGATGGAAGAAAATCCCTCAACAAACCTTTTATAGTAACCGGCCAAACCCAAAAAGCTTCTAATGTCTGAAGAAGTTAGGGGTCTAGGCCAACTCTTGACCGCATCCGTCTTCTTAGGACATACCTCAATGCCCTTTCTTGAAACAATGTGACCAAGGAAGGCTACGAACCTTAACCAAAAAATTCACATTTGCTAAACTTTGCAAAAAGTTGTCGGTCCTTAAGAATTTGCAACACGATCCTTAAATGATCAATATGCTTATCCTCACTTCTTGAGTAGATCAGAATATCATCAATGAACACAATTACGAACATATCAAGGTATTGTCTAAACACCTTACTCATCAAATCTATAAATGCCACCGGAGCATCACTCAACCCAAACGACATTACCAAAAACTAATAATGGCCATATCGGGCTCTAAAAGTCATCTTCGAAATGTCATCTTCTTTAACCTCAATTGATGATAACCCGACCTAAGATCAATCTTAGATAAGTAACTTTCCCCTTGAAGTTGGTCAAATAAATCATCTATCCTAGGGAGAGGATACTTATTCTTAATGGTCATCTTATTTAACTGAAGATAGTCAATACACATACGAAGAGAACCATCCTTCTTTCTAACAAACAAAACTGGAGCACCCAATGGAGAGATACTCGGTCAGATGAAACTCTTATCCAACAAATCCTTCTATTGTTCTTTCAAATCCTTTAACTTTGCCAAAGCCATTCTATAAGGAGAAATAGAAATAGGTTGTGTGTCTAGGAAAAGGTCAATACCCAAGTTTATTTCCCACTCAGGAGAAATACCGGGCAAATCATCGGGAAACACTTCCAGAAACTCATGGGGACTGACATAAGAGTTGGGGTTTCAGAATCTACATCCCTCACCCTAACAAGATGGTAAATACAACCCCTAGAGATCATCTTTCTAGCTTTAAGACAAGAGATAAACTTACCCTTAGGCATAGAATTTCCCCCTTTCCACTCTAGGATAGGCTCATTTGGAAACTGGAACTTAACCACACGAGCTCTATAATCAATAGAGGCATAACATGAATGCAACCAATTCATACCAAGAATGACATCAAAGTCTTAACATATCAAGCTCTACTAAGTCAACAAGAGTAACTCAAGGAAATGGGATATTTTCTATAAACCCTCTTTGCCACCACAGAATCACCAACAGGAGTAGAGATAGAAAATGGTTTTGACAATACATTGGGGAGCACATCAAACTTCATGGCCACAAATGGTGTCACAAAAGACAAAGTAGCATCGGGGTCAACTAAATCATATACATCAAGTTGGAAGACTCTTAACATATCAGTAACTACATTCAGAGAACTTTCTTGGTCACCTCGGGTTTGGAGAGCATAGAAGCGGTTTTGCTTTGGAGCATTGGGATTCGAACCACTAGGATGAGCTTGCTTGCCTTCCCTTCCTTTTGTCGCAAGCATTGGGCAATCCCTCATTTTGTGACCACTCTTTCCACAACTAAAGCAACCATCTGTGTTGGATAGACACTTACCATCGTGCTTCTTCCCACACTTAGCACAAGTGGACCTAGCTACGGAAGATCCACCACCATTCCCTCCTTGAGGTTTAGGGTTAGACACCCTATCCTTGGTGAACTTAGAAGGAGAATTGTAGGAACCTTGACCAGAGGACCCTTGTTGGAATATAGGATGACTATGTCCATTGGATCTTGCATGTGAAAAATTACCATCACCGGTCTTCGCCCTTTTTACCTCCCTCGCCTTCTCTTTAAGTTTCTCCTCTTCGATTTGTTGTGCATGTACCATGAGATGTGAGATGTCCATATCATGAATGAGTATAGCATTTCGGCACTCTTTAACCGCCATTTCGGACATACCCGACACAAACTTACTCATTCTAGCCCTAGAATCGACAACCATTGTTGGAGCATATTTGGATATTTGTGTGAACTTTAGAGCATATTCCATCACATTCATACTTCCTTGACGAAGGTTAATGAACTCAAGCACCTTTGCTTCCCTCATCTCAAGGGGAAAGAACCTATTAAGAAAAGCAGATTTAAACATTTCTCATTCAATGGGGCCCGCTCCTACCATTCTTGTTTCTTTCCATTGATTGTACTACACTTGAGCAAGACCTTTCAATTGATAAGCATTCAATTCTTCCTTCTCTCCGGAAGTCACTCCCATGATAACAAGTACTTTATAGACCTCATCGATAAACTCTTGAAGATCTTCATCAACCTTGGAGCCATAAAGTTCCAGAGGGTTCATCCTCATAAAGTCCATCACTTTTGAATCCGCCGTACCCACATTTGGGTTCACGGGGAATACCACCTCCCTATTTGCTTGGGCCATCACGTCTCAAGGCAACACTTGAAAAGTTTATCTAAACTCTGCATTTGTAACTTGTTTGGCCAAAGGATCGACCAGAGCTTGAGGAAGAGCTTGGGGAGGAGCTTCTTGTTCCACATTCTCCCTCACATTCCTTCTAGTATAAGCTCTTCGCGTAGACATATCCTGGAGAACATAGGATAAGGATTATGAGAGAGACTTTATAGAGTTAAACTCTATCACACGATTTTAGAGTAATGAAGGAAATAGAGTTTCCTAATCATCTTGTAGTCTCTCATTCATAAATGTGGCACGCTTTACACTCATCAACAAGACTCTACCAGACGTGGCTTATGAGACATCCTAGGACCATTTTAAACCTTGTTCTCTAATTACCAAGTTTGTCATAACCAACGGATACCCCCTAGACATAACATGGCATATAGAACCTTGAAGGACTCCACATATGCCACTTAGGTCTCATAACATAAGAAATAGAATGATAAGGGTAAAACAATAGTCCAAGTCTGAAACATTTTATAGAATGAAAAGCAGAAGTCTAAACTCATGTCTCATCATACCCATCTAATACAATACAATGAACTTGGGCCTAGCCCATACATCATGTTCGAAAGGAAATACAAGAAAGAAACTAAAAAATAATAAACTCCATCCTCGAAGCATGAGGACTCACCAAGCTCGAAAAGAATCAAAGTCCAAGCTCTAGCCACTATAATGGAAACCCTGACTGTCGGACCCTACATTTGGGGAAAATGTAGGCAAGAGTATGCGTTAGTATAAAAAATGCACTAAGTATGATAGTTATGCATAAAAACATTTCTAAAAGGGACATTTCATTTCATTTAATGCAATTGACCAAGTTAAAACATTATATAAGAGAGTTAGAAAACAAACATCATAGAACAAGGCCAATGCAAGCTAATCATCTTTAAAACCTTTGAACACATATGAGATACTCCTTGAGTAGCCTTAGTTCATTATTAATCATGTTGTGGGGAATTAGTCTTAACCGACATAGAGATAATGTGAGCTATAACATAATCCCCCAGTGTCTCCCACACAGAAAAGGATTGTTCTACTTGCCTAAGAAAGAACCATGAAGTTCTAGCTTAAATGGTTCCACTAGCTAATCATCCTGTAAGGACACATAGTTTAAGGGATACGGAGATTGCTACTAGAAAACCGGCATTTACTAACGGGAGAGCTTCCATCTCAAGAGATTATTTCTAGAAACACGGCCTCTACTAACGGGAGGGCTTCCATCTCATAACAATATCCACTCGGTGCTAAGCATAAATCCACGGAATTGTATTTTCTTACTTGTTCTCATTATCCATGAAAAGGCATGTCATCTTGCCAATCCAGGCTAGTTCATTAAGATAGCTCTTATTTATTGATTAAATTAGGTGAGAAAGCCTTTCAACCTAAAAATCCTTGTTATGTGAGAAAACCTTTCACATCATGCTAGTATGTGTTTATGAGAATGTCCTTTCACAACACAACATCATCATTTGTACTTTACTCTCAAAGCACCCTTAAAGCATTTACATAATTCTTCATAAAAACATGCATAATTCCCTAACCACCTTTCAAGGCCAAAAACCCTCTTTCAATCACCAACATTTAGAAAACAAGGGTTAGATATGTATTTCATCATAAACTCATTGCATGCTTAATTTCATAAAACTCTTCCTTTAAGATTAAAATCCCACAACATATAGTTCATAACCTGAAAATATGGGGATTTCATGGGTTCATAGGGGAAAACATCATAAAATCATAGTTAATCATCAATTCATGCTTAGAAGATCATAATTTAATCATTTAAATCAATAATCATAAGAACCCATGGAGATTGAAGAAAACCCTGGCTACTTGGGAAATTCTACATTTTGAAATAAAAGAATTTGTGGACTCCATGATTGAGAGGGATTCATGGATGAAAACTACCATACCTCAAGTCAAATTTCTAGTCTTCAATGGAGAAATTTGGTCCTTAGCTTACAACCCTAGGTTGAATCTTCTTCTGCTTCTTCAACTTTCTAGAGAGAGAATATTTGAGAGGAGTTTTGGAAATTTTGAAGAATGAAGTAAATGGGTCTAATTTGGGGATAAAAAGGCATATATAGGGGTCCTAAACATAGGCAAAATGACATAGTGTAGGAACTAATCAATAAGGAAAAGACCCAACTACCTTTGAAACTTAACTGCCAGCCTTGACCCATGACTTACCACCACAGATGTGGATGGACCTATGGTCTATCATGTACGTCTGTCACTAAGTTCAGAGACTTTTGCCTAGACCAACGGTAGCTAGACCATTGGGCTTGGTCCCACCTACGGTCTGTAGGTCCCACTGTGGTCCATGGCCTGAAAATTTTGGGTGACCAATCCACAGACCCTCCTACGGTCCGTGGTTCAACCCATGGGCCGTGGTTGGCTACCGTGGTTGGTTACCGTGGATGGCACCTGGTACTGCTGAAATTTGATAGGCTTTCCCTCTATCGAGTCTAGGGTGTTACATGTACCTAGTTTAAACAGGTACAAGAGCTTCTATGATTACAGGGTATAAAATACAATAACTAATGAAACAGCTCCCACCACAGGGATGAAAGAGTTGAATTTGTTGGAGATTGTCTTCGTCTTAACCTGTGAAACATCATTGACCCTACAACCAAACTATGCCAAATAGCATAGAAAGAGTAGCATCATTACAAACAACACGTAGTAGTAAGAATCATCGGTCAACCTGATGCCCACCGCATAATATAAAGAAATCAACTAGCACGAAACGTGCAATAAGAAAGTACACCCCTCAACCTCTATCCTCCTGCCTTTATCATTACCATATACCTTAAACATACTAGTACACTTGACTCTAACCCCCTACTCTATCACCCTACTCACTCTGTTCTGGATCATAGCTTAACCCTTCTATCTCATAGAGGAATTCCCAAATACAACCACTACCAACCTAGTCAACCAATCACGACATGCCCTCGTTTCTTCTGCATCATAAATCATCCCTTGACCACATAGTATACTCTATCAATGCTCACTAACAGTTTCAAATATGAATCCCCTTCCCAAGGTAGGACCTAACTACTTTTTGCATCATGAACACTACCCCACTTATCATTGTTTAAGAACACAGACAACCTCTCTAAAAATAGTTGATAGTAACACCTGGACCCTTGGTCTCCACTTACCACACAACATACAAATTAGGCATGATCATTCGCAGTTAATTCCAGTAAACGAGATATAAGAAGGTAACCACAACACAGTATAAGCTCATATACCAAGATGCATAATCAATCATTATTTTTGAAGGAATATACAATTCCCCAATATCAATGACATATAGATATGAATGTAGTAGTTATAAATGGTCCTCTCATGGAACCCACACCCAAATTGGTAGTTTGTTGGAACGTGACACCCGATCTAGTATATATGAATGGAACGTGACACACGTTTCAATATATATGTGTTAGAACGTGACACCTGGTCCAATATATGTGTCTGAACATGACACCCAATCTAATATATGTGTCATAACATGACACCCGGTCCAGTCAGCACAACCACAACTATAATCACACCCATAATGAACAGTTCACATAATAACACAGTCAAGTAATAGGTTAATGGCATGTAATGTTCCATACTTAGTTATTTCATTAGGTTCGATTCATGTTTATCTATTCACATGCATGCATGCATACAATGGAGACATTAACAAGCATATATAACATAAACGGGAAGTCAAACCATAACCTACCCTTAGTTCATAGGACGAGGCTTCTCCGCCACAATAAACGTCATATTTAACAACTAGGAGTACATGTACAACCGTCCATTTTTCCGTGCTTGAAGGTCTAAACATGAATTCTACTATTTATTAGCAATATATTACACACTGAGCATGAATTGATGATTACTCAAGAAGTAAGTAAACCTAGCCTACCTGGGCGCCAAGTAGCTTCAGAGGTATTATAGCTCGAATCCTGGCTTTTGGACAATGAGACGATGGATTTTGGCTGGAAATCAATGAGTTGTCATCAACCTTGTGCTAGAAATCTTTTTCTTCTTCCTTGCCAAGCCTAGAGCAGCCTTTTGAGGGTTTCTGGGGTGACCCTCGCCTCTTTTTGGCACTTAGGGAAAAAGGAGGAAATAAGACTTCGCGTCATTAAGTTTTTCCCTCCGACCTTCCCTCTCTAGCGTTCCCATCCCCCTAGGGCACCGCCGCTGTAGCAGTATCATTCTGATCTAGCGAGACAATAGTGTCCAGTTACTCACGACGTTTTTCCCTTCACAAGTGACAACGATTCGAGTTGTTACAATAGTTACCAATTTACCCTACGAGCCAATTTGGAGTACTTCAAAACTAACAGATCAGGCTATCATGAAACAAAGAAAGATAGTAGTTCCCAAGGTTTAAGCATGAAAGGATCTTACCCAGGGAACTGGTTAAGGAAACAATGCAACATACGGAGAAAGAGAGACGCACCAATTTACCGGGTCTGACCCCACCAGAGCGGCAGAGTGGGAACCTCCCATCGTAGTGGAAGGTTGGGACCAGTTTAGAAGTGGAAAAGGGAATGGTTTCCCCATTTCCTCCTATACCTACCCTAAAACTCTAAAAAATATCTCGATTGCTTCGCTCCGAAAGTCAATCTTAAGGTAATTCTCTTGCTCCCTACTATAATTACTTCAATACTTGCTTAACAACGATTGCATGAAAAGAATCAATTGGGTAGAATGGCCTTGCGATAGTTTACAAAATTTTCACATGGATTGCTTGATTTGATAAGAGAAACGTAGCATGGACACTTCCCTTACGTTCATAGTGTCTCCATAACATTTTGAGCATAAGGATTTAAAGATAATATGGTCGAAACAGTTTTGAAATGGGTGAGGGAAGTTGAATAGTGTTCTTGGTGGAAAACTTGAATTCGAGCACCATTAAGGAGTTGAAATGCTAGGGTATTCACAGATTTAGGTACTAGGATACTCTAGAAACACTGATCTGGCAAAACTTTTGCTAAAAATGAAGTTTTAGGGTGAAGGGTCACCATGATCGTGGCCTGAAGTTTGACCCAGATGAAGGCTGCTCTAGCAGCCTCTATCCCGCTGTGGTGGGATCCTGCAGAACTGTAACACCCCATAGCTAAAAGAGGGAAGCTTAGCTGATTTTAGAATTTCTAGGTGTCACTCACGAGAGCCAACCATGCCCCGTGGTTGGATCCATGCTCGTAGGTGAGCCTCTTGGAAGGGCACCAAGAAAACGGCCTAAAGCAGTAGCCACGCGAAAACCCATGCCCCGTGGATGGGTGCACGACTTGTGGCTATAGGATCCATAGATGGACAAAAACTCTCGGTCCAGACTACGCTTGACTAGGACGGACTGTAGGTCCATCCACAAATCGTCAGAGTGGTCTCGTGGGTCAGGCTTGGTAGGTTAATTAAGGGATACAAGGGTCCTTACCAAATTTAATTAGAATAAAGTGGTGTCATTTTACCCTAGTCTAAACCACATATATCAGTACTTTAGACCTCTAAACTAAGTCATTCAATTCATTCTCTCAAACTCACTAAAAGAATTGGGTTCCTCTCTCAAATAATTCTCTCTAGAAAGTTGAAGAAGAAAAGAATTCAAGCTCGGTCAAGTCAAGTCTCCATTCTTCCAAGCTTGGTAGGCTTTGTAATCAAGGTATGATGGCTTATTCATCCATGGAATCCTTTCATCCAGGGAGCCCCATGATTTCCCCAATTTAGATGTAATCTTCTAGGATTGATGAGATACATTGTAGATTGTTTGAGATTGAAGCATACATATATGAATTGATTAAGAGTAATGCTTATAGACATGAATTGATTTAGATCAAGTATGTATGATGAATTATGAATTGTAAGGCTTGAGATTAGGATTGTCTTGAGACTAAGACATATATGATGAATGATGATTGTTAGGGCTTTTAGAATAAAGCTAATATGATGAGTTATGACTAGTATGCCTTTGAGATTAAACCTTACTTGATAAATTATGAAGCTTTCGACTTTGAGAGTAAAGCTTATGCATGTATGAATATTGAATTATATATAGGATTGCTGAGGAAGGATTTATCCACATGATATATATTATGAATAAATGAATGTATAATGTAAAAGGCTTTCTCACATAGAATGATTCTAGGTTGAAAGGCTTGCTCACCTAAAATGAATCAAAGCATGTATGAACTATGATAGCTTGAAGTAGTGATACGATACCCCTTCATGAATAGCTTGACTTGGAAAGACAAGCCCATGCATGGTAGCTTGAGTAGTAGATCTCATGGATTGCCTTGAATTGAGAAATTGTACCCTTCTAAAGGTTATCCTGGACTAGCATAATAGAATGCTAGCATGATAGCTTGACTTGGTGAGGCCACACCATGTCATGATATCTTGGATTAAGCAATATTACCCTTCCTTGAGTATCTTGGACTTGCATGAGAGGATGTTTTTCATGATAGCTTGGTCTAGCATAATGAGGTGATTTTCCTTGGTAGCCTTGAATTGGTAAATCATAACCATTCATGAGTAATGCTTTGTCTTGGACTAGTAGAGAGATACTCTTCCATGAATAGTAAGAATGACTAAAGAGGGACAAGTCCTTAATCAAAGTAGCATGTTTATGATGAAACAAGTTTACTTTAAGGAAGTATTGCAAGTATGTTTTGATATGATGTTTACTTGTATGATGTTAGATTAGCTTGGATTGTTGCTTGAGTTGCCTTCCTTGATATCTAAAGGTGATGACCCAAGTCTTGAGTAAGAATAAGTTGAGGTTACTTGAGAAGTGTTCCTCTTATAGTATAATGATTTATGTGCATTGAATATGCTTATGACTTATGTTGTTATCTCTTATGATTATGGTATATGTCTTAGGTTGACTAATGCCTATGGTATGCTTATGTTGATAATTCATGCTAGCCATCATATTTAGTACATATTTGTACTAACGCATACTCTTGCCTACATTCTTATCAAATGTAGGGTCCGGCGATATCAACTTCCATCCTCGTGGCTAGGATCGTAGTAGAGCAAGCAAGTAAAGTTTTGGTGAGTCCTCAAAGCATCGAAGATTTGACCACCTTTTCTTTATGTATTTCTTTTATGTTTAGAACTTTTTTATGGGTTGTGTCCCAAGACTATAGATGGTTTGAGACAAGTGTTAAAGACATTTTCTTCGTTTTATGAAACTTCACTGGTATTGGAAAATGTTTTAAATTTCCGCACCATTTTCTATTATCTTATGTTATGATATGCTAAGTGGCTTGTATGAGGCCTCTTGGGGTCTTGTATGCCTTGTTACATCTATAGGGTACCCCTGGGTTGTGCAAACTGGTAATTAGAGCACAAGGTTTAGAATGGTTCTAGGATGTTTTAAACCACGTCTAGTAGAGTCTTGTTCATAAGTGTAAAGCTCACCACATTTATGAATGAGAGGCTAGGAAACTTCTCTTCTTCATTACTCTTAAGTCGTGACATAGAGTTTAACTCTATAAGGTCTTTCTCCTAATCCTTAACTGATGGTCTTCAGGATATGGCTACTACAAGGGTTAATGCTTGAAGGAATAAAGAAGACAATGTGGATCAAGAAGCTCCTCCACAAGCTCCAATTGGCCATTTGGCTGAGAATGTGACTAATGCGGAGTTTAGTCCTCTTTTCAAGTATTGACTCAAGCCATGATGGCCCAAGCCAATAGAGAGGTAGTAGCTCCCGTGAACCCAAATGTGGGTACGGCAGCTTCAAGAGTGAGAGACTTTATGAGGATGAACCCTCCATAATTTTATGGGCCAAAGCTTGAGGAAGATCCTCAAGAGTTCATAGATGGGGTCCATAAGGTGTTAGATATTATGGGAGTTACTTCGGCGGAGAAGGCGAAATTGGCTGCTTACCAACTCAAAGGGGTTGCTCACGTTTGGTTTAATCAATGGAAAGAAGCTAGACCGGTAGGAATGGATCCCATAGAGAGGGAAAGGTTCAAAATTGTTTTTCTTGATAGTTTTTTCCCTCTTGAGATGAGAGAGGCTTTGGTGCTTGAGTTTATTAACCTTAGGCAAGGTAACATGAGTGTTAAGGAATATGCTTTGAGGTTTACTCAATTGTCGAACTATGCTCCATCTTTAGTGGCCAACTAGTCAAGAATGAGTAAGTTTGTGTCAGGGGTGTCCGATTTAGTAGTGAAAGAATGTCGTATTGCTAGGATCATTGGTGACATGGATATTTCTCTTCTTATGACTCATGCCCAACAAATTGAAGAGGAGAAACTAAAAGGTAAATCTAGGGAGAAAAAGAGGTCTAGAATGGAAGATGATAGTTCCTCTCATGTAAAGTACGATGGACATCATCATCCTAAGCATCGACAAAGGTTTTTCGGGCAATATTCCTCCAATGCTCCTAAGTATAGTGAAGATAGGGTGTCTAACCCTAAACCGCAAAGAATTAGTAATGAATCCCTATGGCCTACTTGTGCTAGATGTGGAAAGAGACATTAGGGTAGGTGTTTAGCCGGTATGGAGGGTTGCTTTAGTTGTGGTGAAAGTGGTCACAAAATGAGAAATTGCTTAAAGATGAAGGCTAAGGCAAGAGAGGGCAAGCAATTTGCTCCCAGTGGTTTGGATGGGAATGCTCCAAAGCAAAATAGGTTCTATGATCTTCAACCTAGAGATGAACAAGAGTGTCCTCTGAATGTTTCTACCAGTATGTGTTTTATACTTTATAGATTTTGATGTTGCCTTGCCTTTTTGTGACTTGATAGGACTTGATATGCTAGACTTTGATGTTGTCTTTAGTATGATTGGTTGCATTATTGTTATGTTTTATTGATTGTAGAACCCGACTTAATGATTATAAGTTTTGGGTATGTTGCAAAGGTTTGGTGAATAAGGTGTTTAAGTAATACCTTGATATGGTAAGTAAGTAGACTCCTTAAAAAGGATAGTAGTATAATTCACCATGGTTTAGAATCATCTTGGATAATGGATATGAAAGCTTAGTGATAACTTGATCTGACCTTAGAATTGAAAGAAACGGTGCTTAGAAAGTCCGTTTAGACTTACTCCCAAGAGGGGAGATAGTGTGCTTAGATAGCAAGGTTATTGAGTGTTCCTAATGTTCATGATTTGGGTTACTTGCACTTCTCACCTTAGAAAGGTGTAATGAGTTTTGGAAGTTTAGTCCCCATTTGTAGGCCCATAAAAGATCTTAAGGCATGTTGGTACGGTTGCTTTGAGCTAGGTTGCCTAATGAGTTGGCATCAGTGCATCCGATTTTTCATGTCTCTAGGTTAAAGAAGTGTGTTGGAGATCCAACATTCATAGATCCTTTAGAAGGGTTGGGAGTTAATGAGAATATCTTTTATGGAGAAGTACTGGTTGAGATCTTAGAGTGACAAGTTAAGAAATAGGAGAACAAGGAAGTTGTTTCTATGAGAATGTTATGGAGGGATCTTTTAGTGAGGGTAGGCCAAGGCCAATAATATGTCCCGATATCCTCATCTTTTTTCCTTCTAGTCCTCCTCCAGCTTGAGATAAAGAGTTCCTCATGGTTTGTTCTTTGTGTGAAGTCATGTGTGTTTTAGATGTTCGCATGATTTTTTTATATTGTGCATGTTCATGAAAAACTTGTGTTTAGAAAGAAAATAAGTTTGTATGATTGATTTTCGTCATGTTGTAGTTCATTGAGTATGAGTTGCCTATAGACTTCATGAGATGAGTTGTTGAACATGCCTTAGCTTGGAGTTTAAAGGTTCCTCCTTGGATGTATATTATGAGTATAGATTGTATATAGGCTTCATGAGATCGTGTTGAGCATGCTTTTGGCTTGGAGATGATAGCTCCTCCTTGAAAATGAGAAATATTAAGATTTCATGCATGTTGGGTTGCTAGATGTAGTTCCTACCTTCCATGTGATGCATTGAGCATGTTTAGCTTTGAGTTGATGTTCCTCCTTGGTTATGTGCATTTAGATGTGTTGTATGCATGATGGGTTGCAAGTCTTGAGTCGTCTCATTTAAGAAGTGCCTAGAATGACATTCAAGGATGAATATTCCCAAGGGGGAGATATTGTAACACCTCATAGCCAAAAGAGGGAAGTTTAGAGAATTTAGAATTTCGAGGTGTCACCCGAGGGCCAACCACGCCCCGTAGTTGGATCCATGCCTCGTAGGTGAGCCTCATGGAAGGGCACTAAGAAAACTGCCTAAGGCAATAGCCACGCCAGGACCCACGCCCCATGGATAGGTCCACATTTCATGTCTAGGGGGTCCATAGATGGGCAAAAACTCTCTGTCCAGACCACACTTAACTAGGATAGACCGTAGGTCCATCCACGGCCCATCAATGTGGCCTCGTGGGTCAGGCCTGGTTGATTAATTAAGGGGTACAAGGGTCCTTTCCAGATTTAATTAGAATAAATTGGTGTCATTTTACCCTAGTCTAAACCACCTATATAATTACTTTAGACCCCTAAACTAAGTCATTCAATTCATTCTCTCAAACTCACAAAAGAATTGGGTTCCTCTTTCAAATAATTCTCTCTCTAGAAAGTTGATGAAGAAGAAGAGAGTTCAAGCTAGGTCAAGTCAAGTCTCTATTTATCCAAGGTTGGTAGGCTTTGTAATCAAGGTATGATGGCTTATTCATCCATGGAATCCTTTCATCCAGGGAACCCCATGATTTCCCCAATTTAGAAGAAGAATTCCCCAATTCTAGTTAGGGTTTCTTCTAATGTTATAAGTTATGACCTGATTGAGTGGATTATGGTTGTTTATGATTGAATTGATAGAATTACATGATTATAGGTTGAATTTATTTGTACTCATGCCTAACCCTTGTTTCTAACTTAGAATTGATGAAATTGGGTTTATGACATGAAAGGGGAAACTAAGGATTTAGATGTAATCTTCTAGGATTGATGAGATACATTGTAGATTGTTTGAGATTGAAGCATATAGTTATGAATTGATTAAGAGTAATGCTTATAGACATGAATTGATTTAGATCAAGTATGTATGATGAATTATGAATTGTAAGGCTTGAGATTAGGATTGTCTTGAGACTAAGGCATATATGATGAATGATGATTGTTAGGGCTTTTAGAATAAAGCTAATATGATGAGTTATGACTAGTAGGCCTTTGAGATTAAATCTTACTTGATAAATTATGAAGCTTACGGCTTTGAGAGTAAAGCTTATGCATGTATGAATGTTGAATTATATATAGGATTGCTGAGGAAGGATTTACCCACATGATCTATATTATGAATAAATGAATGTATAATGTAAAAGGTTTTCTCACATAAAATGATTCTAGGTTGAAAGGCTTGCTCACTTAAAATGAATCAAAGCATGTATGAACTATGATAGCTTGAAGTAGTGATATGATATCCCTTCATGAATAGCTTGACTTGGTAAGACAAGACCATGCATGGTCGCTTGACTAGTAGATCTCATGGATTGCCTTGGATTGAGAAATTGTACCCTTCCAAAGGTTAGCTTGGACTAGCATAATAGAATGCTTGCATGATAGCATGACTTGGTGAGGCCACACCACTTCATGATATCTTGGATTGAGCAATAGTACCCTTCCTTGAGTAGCTTGGACTTGCATAAGAGGATGTTTTTCATGATAGCTTGGTCTAGCATAATGAGGTGCTTTTCCTTGGTAGCCTTGAATTGGTAAATCATAACCATTCATGAGTAATGATTTGTCTTGGACTAGTAGAGAGATACTCTTCCATGAATAGTAAGAATGACTAAAGAGGGACAAGTCCTTAATCAAAGTAGCATGTTTATGATGAAACAAGATTACTTTAAGGAAGTATTGCAAGTATGTTTTGATATGATGTTTACTTGTATGATGTTAGATTAGCTTGGATTGTTGCTTGAGTTGCCTTCCTTGATATGAATGACTAGAGGTGATGACCCAAGTCTTGAGTAAGAATAAGTTGAGGTTACTTGAGAAGTGTTCCTCTTATAGTATGATGATTTATGTGCATTGAATATGCTTATGACTTATGTTGTTATCTCTTATGATTATGGTATATGTCTTAGGTTGACTAATGCCTATGGTATGCTTATGTTGATGATTCATGCTAGCCATCATATTTAGTACATATTTGTTCTAACGCATACTCTTGGCTACATTCATATCAAATGTAGGGTCCGGCAATATCAAACTCCATCCTCGTGGCTAGGATCGTAGTAGAGCAAGCAAGTAAAGATTTGGTGAGTCCTCATAGCATAGAGGATTTGACCACCTTTCCTTTATGTCTTTCTTTTATGTTTAGAAATTTTGTATGGGTTGTATCCCAAGACTATTCAAGTATTAGATGGTTTGAGACAAGTGTTAAAGACTTCCGCTTCATTTTGTGAAACTTCAATTGTATTGGAAAATGGTTTAAATTTCCGCACCATTTTCTATTATCTTATGTTATAATATGCTAAGTCGCTTGTATGAGGCCTTTCAGGGTCTTGTACACCTTGTTACATCTTGGGGGTACCCCTGGGTCCTGATAGGAACAGTGACCTATTGCCACTTCAAATAAATATTTTTTCCTTTCCTTAGTTAGGGATTGACTAATTCCACAGAGTTCTAATGTGCAAATTTCATGAATTTTTTGCAGGCTTGTCTAACTATGGCTGGAGTAAATAAACAAAACTTGTTTTTTGTCTAGTTCCCCGATGCTACAAGTCAGGGAGGCACCATGATTATCGGAACACCAAATTTTATCTAAGAGGTTTCGCCCAGTAGGCTTAACCGCACCCGACCTTCCTCGTGCTCTAGTGGTGGCTTGCGTTTTGCTAGGGATTAGGCTAAATGTAGGGGCACAGATTGTGTCCGAGTGAAAGATGTTCTACGGAGGAAACAAGAAGGCATTCTTCCTACCTAGACAAGTGACGGTGATGTCCAGGCAGGCGGGGGTGCCACTCTTAGACACTGATGAGGTACTTCCTATGGGTCCACCTTTTCATCCTCTTTTGATAAGGCAGCCCTCCACCTAGAGAAGAAGGAAAATAAAGGCAGACATGGTCGGCAGCAGTAGAGCAGCGGCTGAGGCGAGCGATGAGGGAGAGGATGATAATGAGGCCGACGACACCCCTCTTACCCAGTCTCAGCCTCCACTATCAGGCGGTCGTGTGGAGAAGGACCTAGCGGCCATCCGAAGGAGATTGGGAGGCTCCTATGCTATCACATCGACTCCAGTTCCACCCTCCACTGGCCTCGAGGTTGAGATGTTTCACCGCCAACTGCGATGGGAGAATAAGAAGAATAGGTCGGATATGAAAGGCCATTAAGGTCATTTTCTCTTGCATAGCCTCCTAAGGAGAGCTTTCCAGGCTCGAGCCAGAGGACTTTTAAGAGCTCTCCTGGTTGAGCGAGGCGTTGACTGGCGAGGTAGCCCTAAAGGACCTAGATTCAGATGATAACACTCCCCCTCCCTATGGACCTTGATTTGGGTTTGCCCTGCTTGGTCATGTAACAAACAATATTTCTACTTCCCTTTTTGCTTTTCCTTAAGTTTTTGTAAGCACATGGATGCTCATTTTGCTATTTTCATAGCCGTAACTAAATGCTAGGTGATTATAACTCACTGTTTTATTTCTCAGTAATAATTGGATTGCGGAATTTAGCCATGCATGATTCGGAGTCCATAGGCGAAACAAGGGAAAAATAGGGGAAATAGGATTGGGATTCTGTCTCGCCCTGTCCTGCTCTAGCGAGAGACTTCCCACCCTGGCAGGATGATCCCGCCCAAGCGGCCCTGACAAAGTCAGTTTTCGGGACAACACTTCCTAGGGGTTCCCCTGTTTCTAAAGTTTTTCATTGACTCTCATGGCCATAATTAAGCATTTAGGATAACCCTCTTAGCAAAGATAGGAGTTGTCCACCCCGAGGTCAACCCAACGGTATACACACCAGAACCTTTTCCCACTAATTTAACACAACAAGCATGCACATCCTAAGAATATGTCTATTAATCACATAGTTTGTAATTGGTTGCAAAACACGTCAAGGGAACCTTTTAGAACAACAAATTCCATTATTATGCAATAACATCCCTTTTTCTTACATGGTTCCCGACCAATCCCGACTGCCCTGAAATCGGAGTTTCCCTACGGTCACAAGTCATTCTTTTCCCTTACCCTCTTTATCAATGGTAAGTCCATGCACAACTAAAAGTTGCATTCCCTTGTATAAGTATATCATGTCACACAATAAGAATTTGTTTATGAATCACATAACAATTTATCTCTAGATCTTTGCACATAACCAAGTGATGACTCTCTCTCTCTGACAACAAGTTCACGAAAACCCAAGCAATCATAACTCACATAATTTCAAACATTTTGGCAAGTACACTGCACACATCAAAATCTAGACGGGCAACACTGTGCACATAATCACATCATAGTATTCAAGCAAGTACACTTCACACACCAGCAGTTATTCAGATAACACCATGCACATAATCACAATTTCAAGCTATCACATAGGCAAGTCAAAATTATTAACTTAATTAACCTCATTGATGATCATTAGCTGATCATCATGCATTTATACAGCCTCTAAGGCCAGATACCAATTGGAACCTTCTCGGTTCCAATTTACCTTGCTTGTGTCCCTTCAGCCTCGACTACGACATCTAGTTCACTTTATTGGGATACCAATTGGAATCTGAAAATACCAATTGGACTCAACCTATACCACAAGCGACAACCCGCACGGAAGGAGAGAAGAAATGGAACGGCTTCCTAGAATGCTTCATAGATTCCTGAAGATTAGATGTGGACGTCAACACATCAATCTACAGGAGTCTATTCCACATTTGTTCTTGTATTGGGAGACCGGCAACCTGGGCTCTGATATTTATTTGTCACGACCCAACCCACCAGGTCGTGCGGGCACCTACTCTAACACCTAAGTAGGAGGACCCTTGATACCCAAACGGTTAAAATCATGCAGAAGATTAAGAAAACTAGAGATAAAAGGAAATTCATGAGATTTTTACATAATAAAGAGTTTAAACAATCCAAAGTTAAATTTGTAAAATAAATAACTCCCCAGGGACCTAGTCTAAACAGGTACAAAAGCTTCTAAGATTACAGGGTATAAAATACAGTAACTAATGACACAGCTCCCACCAGAAAGAAGGAAGAGTAGAAGCTGTTAGAGATTCTTTTCGTCTTCACCTATGAAACATCATTGACCCTATAACCGGACTATGTCAAATGGCATAGCAAGAGCAGTATCAGTACAAACAACACCTACTGATAGGCATCATCGGTCAACCCGATGCCCACCACATAATATAAAGAAATCAATCAACAGTAAACATGCAATAAGAAAGTACACCCCTCAAACTTTATCCTTCTGCCTTTACCATTCCCGTATACTATAAATGTACTACTACACTTGACTCTAACCCCCTACTCTATCACCCTGCTTGTTTTTTTCTTGATCATAGGTTAACCCTTCTATCTCAGATAGGAGTTCCCGAATAGAACCACTACTAACCCGATCAACCACTCACGATATTCCCTCGCTTCTTCTACATCACAATTCAGCCCTTGACCACATAGTATACTCTATCAAAGCTCGCTAACCATTTCGAATACAAATTCCCTTCCCTAGGTAGGACCTAACTACTTTTTGTATCATGAACACTACCCTACTTATCATTGTTTACGAACACAGACAACCTCTCTAAAAATAACCGATAGTAACACTTGGACCCTCAGTCTCCACTTACCAGACAACATACGGATTGGGCATGATCATTCACAGTTAATTCTAGTAAACGAGATATAAGCAAGTAACCACAACACAGTACGAGATGCAATCAGTCATCATTTTAGGAGCAGTATACAATTCCCCAATATCAATGACAGGTAGATATGAATGTAGTAGTCACAAATTGTCCTCTCATGGAACCATACCGAAACTGTTAGTGTGTCGGAACATGACACCTGATCCAATATATATGTGTCAGAATGTGACACTCAGTCTAATATATATGTGTCGGATCGTGACATCCGGTCCAATATATATGTCAGAACGTGACACCCGATCCAATATATGTGTTGGAACGTGACACCCAGTCCAGTCAGCATAACCACAGCCACAATCACACCCATAATGAAAAGTTCACATAGTCACACAGTCAAGTAACTGGTTCATGGCACGTAATTGTTCATACTTAGTCATTTCATTAGGTTCGATTCATGTTGATCTATTCTCATACATGCATGCGTGCATACAATAGAGCAATTAACAAGCATATATAACACAAACGGGAAGTCGAACCATCACCTACCTTAGTTCACAGGACAAGGCTTCTCCCCCCCCCCCCTCCCACGGTACACATCATATTTAACAACTAGGAGTACATGTACAACCATCCCTTTTTCCGTGCCCAAAGACCTAAACATGAATTCTACCGTCAATTAGCAATATATTATGCAGTGAGCACAAATTTACGACTACTCAAGTAAGTAAACCTATCCTACCTGGGCGTCAAGCAGATGCAGAGGGATTGTAGCTCTAATCCTGGCTTCCGGACAACAAAACGGTAGATTTTTGCTGGGAATCGGCGAGTTGTCATCAACCTTGCGCTAGAAATTTACTTCTCCTTTCTTCCCAAGCCTAGAGCAGCCTTTTGAGGGTTTCAGGGGTGACCCTCACCTCTTTTTAGCACTTAGGGAAAAAGAAGGAAATAAGACTTCGCGTCATTAAGTTCTGCCTTCCGACCATCCCGCTCTAGCGCTCCCATCCCGCTGAGGCGCCGCCACTGTAGCTGCTTCATCCCGCTTTGGCGGGACAGTGGGGTCTAGTTACTCACGAAGTTTTGCCCTTCATAAGTAACGACTGTTCGGGTTGTTACAATTTTGATTTGTATTGTTATGTTCTTTAATAGCAATAAGTCATCCACTCACACTTGATTCTACTATAAGATACATAAAACAATTGATGGCGGAATTAATAGTTGAATGAATAAAAGTAAATGGTATATCAGTCGGTGAAGAGAAGACTATTTAAAGATCAACATTACATTCTCTTATAAGTTCACTTGATCTTTATATAACATTGAATGACATTTAGAGAATATGATGTTTCGATCAACTTCTTTTTCTATGTTCACCAGTGGAATTTTTTGACCTTCTATAGTGCTTTTACCTTCTATGATAGAGTATAATAAAATTGTTATCATAGAAAATTGATTGAAACAACTAAAAAATGAAGTATAATAAAACTGAACCAAATTGATAATAAACTGATTTTATTTGGGTTTGGTTTGGTTTGGTTTGGTTTGGTTTTAGATTTTTGAAATTCGATAGCATTTGGTTTGGTTATGTTTTAATATACATACTTAATATATTATTTTTATAAACAATTTTAAAGATCTTATATATGTTTTCATCAAAATTTATTTATAATTTACTTATTGAAAGCAAAAATGTCCAAGGTGAAAACATTTATCTTATTGATTTTACGTATATGGTGTCTATGACAATTTTTTGTGGGACTGACAATGTTATTGTCTCTTTCTTCTAGGCAAAAATAGTGAATTTTAAAGCTTTATTCATAGTAAATTCAATAATTGGTTCGAAAATGTATATTATATTCATAGTAACTAAACCAAACCGAAACCGGTAACCACCAAATCGATAAATGTATATTATATTTGATTTGATTTTGATAATTTTAAAACCAATTAAGTTGATTTGATTTTAATCAATAACCAATCCAAACCGACCCATAAACAGCCTAGTCCCACCTATATTACTTTAGTAAGATTTTATTATCTTCACAAATAAATAAATTTTGCATATTTAGATTTTAATTTTTAGATATTGAAAATAAGCAAATCTCAATTATTCACGGTTCAAATGCAAAAGTGAGGGGTAAATTGGAAGAAATGATGGACAATCGTAGGGATAACCACTCTGTCCAATCATCCAATAGGCAGCTGCTGACGTCCCCCTCTTCCGGTCAGATGTACGGCCAACTTCCCTTTCCCATTCCTTATCCCATTCCCCCGATGTTTTTCCCCTTCACCTCCGGTCCACCTTAGCACCCTGCCTTCTCTCTTCCGAACTTCAAATACGGATCATCGCCTGAATCGGAGTCGGTCGCCTATTTTCTCTGTTGTATGGAGAACCAAACTGCTACTCAGAACACCTCTAGGCCTCACGCTGGAGGACGTGAAGACTGCTGGAGTGAAGGTGCTACTGAAACCCTAATCGAAGCATGGGGCGATCGCTATCTCAGGCTTAATCGCGGCAATCTCCGGCAGAAGGACTGGAAGGAAGTCGCCTACTCCGTTAATTCACGTCAAAATGGAGTTAAGCCTCAGCGCACTGATGTACAATGTAAGAACCGGATCGATACTTTGAAGAAGAAGTACAAGCTTGAGAAAAACAAGTCAACTCCCTCAAAGTGGCCGTTTTATAACCGTCTTGATTATCTCATCGCTACCAATAATGTTTCTGCCTCACTCTGTAATAGAAGACCGTCTGCCTCGATATCACTTGCCGTTAAGGAAAAAATTAGCCCCGACTCAAACTTTGGTGCATTGAATTATTCAGGCGGTTCATCGAGGTTGAATTCAAGTGGTTCAAATGACAGCTCACATGATGATTTGGCCTTTGGGAGTGGAGAGAGGAAGAATAAGATGGAGTACGTAGGGTTATCCCAGGATACCACCGCATTTAAGGAATTAGCAAGGGCAATTTTGAGGTTTGGGGAGATATATGAAAGGATTGAGAGCTCAAAGCAGCAGCAGATGATGGAGTTGGAGAAGCAGAGGATGGAATTCACCAAGGACCTTGAGGTACAACGGATGAATATGTTCATGGAAACTCAGTTACAGATTGAAAGGTCTAAATGTGCTGCCAAGCATCCCCCTTCGGCAGGTGAAAATTTCAGATATTTACTGCAGCTGTTTGCATTTTTCTTGGCTTCGGAAAAATGAATCTATTTCTGTCTGAAAGCTGGGATTTCCTAAGATGCTGAAGAACTAGTAGAAATAATTTGTCTAAATTGAGTACTTGAAGGGGCTCTTTTGGTGTACTTCACAAACCACCTTGTTGTATGTTCTTAAAAGCAGTGAACTTTACCTAAAACATAATATCCTGTTCTTCACACGATCAATTGGATCATACTTGAAGTTAGAGCATTGAACCATCCTTAAGAGATCACTGATAATCAGTTACTATGGTTTCCCAAGGTCCATTTTTTGAGTAAAATTGTCAATTAAAGATGTTTTCAATGAGTGCATAACCGATCATGTTTGCAGTTAATAATGCAAGCTATTGGTTGACTTTATATAGTTACATAGTTGTTGTGTTACAAGATCCTCATAGTTCCCCACTTTTTTTTCATACTTCTTTCTTGCTTTATTAGCTAAATTATGACGTCTTTATAATTATTGCTATGTAATGTAATTGATGTTTATTTCAAACTTTCTTACTATTAGTGATTGTGATTGGGTCTTAAACTTTAGAATGCTCCTTGCCACATTGCGTCCTAGCTTTCCATAGTTTTCCCTAATTTTCTAGAACTTTGTGCATTCTCCAGCAGCTATAAGAGTGTATAGTTCATATGTTTGGAAGATGCAGATAGAGGAAATGTGAGCAGACTGGTAGGTAAGTTAGACTTTTAGATTTTTCTTCCTTGATAGCGTAAAACAAATATCTCTTACATCATAGTATGTTGCCTTCCTAAATGAGAATTGTCTTTGGTTGTTGAATTCAGAATAATTAACAATGGAGGATAAGGATGATACTCAAGGATAATTGGGTTATTACAATGAGTATAATAAAAAAATGTATATATAGGAATATGATTTTGAGTAGAACCTTTTCAAACTGCCACTAGTGTGATATGTGTAGGAGACAAGTCCACAATTGGTGAAAGATTTGATGCATGGCATGGATCATTCAACCTTTTGGGACGCTGACAACGATGACAAATCAGGAAGTGGTATTGTAGAGTTGTAGGAGTGTTATTAATAAGTTCCCCAAGTGGTTGTGTGGGTAACACTATAGAGATCTCAAACATTTTTCGGAATGTGGTCTTTTCTAACTCTTGGGATGCATGCAACTTTCATTACCCTCTTTCCTCCGACATTGTGCCGGAGATATTTTGATGATTCTCATATCCCTTAACTTCTTTCTCTTTTCTGAATCTCATTCTCTCTTTTCCTAAACCCTCCGTTAATCTCATCTCAACCTCTTTTGAAATCTTCACCCCTTCTCTCTTACCTAGAGACTAGAGTTGTTTACTCGTGCTCTTATCTGCTAACCAACATCCAACTTCTTTTTGCCTACTTGTTTAGTTGAGTAACTGGAGCTTAGTATACGGCGATGAGATAGGTGTTTGATACAAGGTTGGTACGATAATATAGGGTGGAATATGGTATTTTTGGCTTGCAGCAAAAGTTTCAAGTTGTTAGAGGCAGCCACATGATAATTGGTTTGAAACTGTTGAAAGGTGGAAAACTTTTGATAAGCATTCTTGACCTTTGTCAATGTATGAAATTGGTTTCCGAGGGGAAACACAAGATATGTAGGAGATGGAGAAACACCAATCAATTATATTCCTACCATGTCATTGTTGCAGTTCCTGTGCACACATAAGTGTACGTGGTCGTCAAGTAATACAATGATTGCAATGCAATTGAAAAGGTTGAATCCCACAGGGACTTTTGACAGCCAGTCTTGCGATATAATTATAGGAAAGTTGCATTAGTGGAATGGGGGATCTCACCTTCAACAAAGAAATACGGTGACCAGCTGGTAGTTTTTGAAATCCCAACAATATTTTCTATATAAAAGAATCCGGAATGCCTGATGTCTTTTAAGAATAGGGGAGACCTTTTTTTTGGGTTAGTGCGTGCATGTATAGAACAAGTGTTTTCCAGAAAAAAGGTAGTATGTTTTATTACTTCTAGTTTTACGATTTAAAGCATAAAGATTAACAATGATTGAATTGGCTGTTTTGATAACACAGTAAAAGACAGATTTTAGGGTTATGCCGCTTATATGTTCCACCCAGTGTCTGCGTCTAGATTATCCTGCAAATTACTACTGAGCTGTTGCTTCACGAGATTGATAATAAGATTATGGTTTTCCCAACCTCTGATCTCCTTTTCGTGTTAGCCTCATACCTATATTGTTAAGTGATGAATGTTGGCTTCCACGAATGCATTTGATATCCAATATAAGAGGCAAGTAGGGCAAAACTAGGTATATTTCTATCCTAGCCGCAAATCCGCTCCCGTAAGAATGCATCTACTCCATTTAACCCTTGTTCTATCTTAACTTCCGTCTCTCAAGTTCCGGTACAAAATGTATATTTATTCTACTGGTATTGAAACAGTAAAATAGTAAGAACAAGGTTAAATGAACAACTCATGAGATAGTACTGCAATAATACTTAGATTACAACATAAACGTTCATACTTTGTCCATAACCCTAGAACAAGAGTGTTTAGCCACTCATAATTCTATTACACTTGCGGGAATTCATGTTCAAGGCAAGAAATAATGCTAAAATAAAGAGAAGAAAATTAATCCTAATAGAAGAAGCTATGGTGTGTCTGTTTTGTGCTCCAAATATCCAATTATTGACCCCCACCCCCCAAAAAAAAAAAAAAAAAAAAAACTTAAAACTTACAAGGGTTTCTTACATAGTATGTGGAGAAGACTAAGAGGCTCCACCCAAAAATAGGTGGGAATTTACAGATTTTTGGCCACGTTGTCTAGGCTCGTGCTGCAACAGCCTGCAACTTTTTCCTCCTCTAGCTATTGTAAAACTTCAGAGAGCTTGAGTTCTGTTAGAGACTAACCCCAAGCCTCGCGTCGCAAGGGTCTGCTGATTTTCCACAGTTGGCCATTTTTTTGAGCTTTTCACCTGCGAATGAACATTACACCTCAATTAGTTCTAGAATGCTAGAATGAGTAATAGTTGGGAATATTTCGTGTTTACTCTCTGAACGAGGCATAAATGTGGGTGAAACATGGCCAAAAGACGTATAAATACACCTAACATCAGTCATCCAAAACTTAAATTCTCTTGAAAGGTATATCAGAGTCCTTGCTGTGTAAGGGGCAAGCAGCCTATGATCATCATTCGGAGATTGAAAATAATGCTGGATGGCAGATGCACATATTTTGGGAATAAAAAGGAGTTTTGTTGCAAAAATAGCTCAAATCATGGCATGGCCTAGACAATATCAAGATTGTGGAAAATGAATATCTTGAGTAAAAATCAGTTCTTAATTGACATATGCTCTATTAAAAGGCAAAATAGAATATCTAAGCAGATGTTGAATTAGTTCTGTTGGTTATAGTGCTATGATCTCATATGATCCCTCCCAGTCACATTGTACTACAACAACGGATAGATAGAACTAGCAGTGACTATTTCTTGTTTGATTTTCATTGAGGGTTGGGGTGAAAAGAATTAAATTGCAAGGTGGAACTTAAAAAAATAGAAATTGTGTTTGGAGTGATGATCCCTGCCATGTCTGGATAAAGTTGTCTAGTTTTCCTGCTTATTGCGAGAATGTCTTCAGGACAATTGGAGGTTGATTCGGTGGATTCTTAAAATTGATGAATATACTAGAAATAGAGCATATATGAGATGAGTAAGGATGTGCGAAATTTACCGGTATCAAATTATTGGAATCACTGAAGCTTATCGTTGATGATCTAAAATTTGAGGTGCCATTATGGGTTGAGTCATAAGCATGGGTGGACAAGATAAGCTGGACTTGGAAGTTCATCACCGGAATGTGTCTGCAGCAATGCAGCGATGCCCAATGAGGTTGGAAAGTGTGAGAAGTATATTGGAGTGCTGCAGAGTCAAAAAATGAATAGAGGATGGAAGCAAATGTTGAAGACCATTTCCCTTGCAGCTTTTGAACTATAAAGGAAATAGAGATGCTTTGAAGATTAAAGACATCATATCCCTTTTATAAAAAAATGGGTAACGGGTCAACAATGCCCTTAAACTATGTGAAAGGAACAAAAATGTTCTTTGTTTATAGTTTGGCTCAAAAATGTCCTTACCGTCAATACTTTGGTTCAAAAATGCCCTTGCAGTCAATACTTTGGTCCAGAAATGCCTCTATAGTTACAAAATGGGTCAAAAATGCCCTTTTTCAAATAAATATATTATTGTTTTCTTTTTAAACACATCTTCTAATTAAAATATTATTAAAGAACACTATTCTTGTTTTCTTTCTTCTAAAATCACTTTAACAAATAAAAATGTAGGAAATATTTTTTTTCTTCTTAAATCTCATTTTATCAATTAAAATAGAATAATTTTGTGTACCCTTTCAACAGATAATATATGTCATATATATAAGATCATAGTAAATCCATCATTAATTTATATTTATATAACGATAAAAATTAATGATAATAAAATAAGAAATATTTTCATTTTTTATTTTTTTCTGAGTTGAAGTAAGATAAACATTTGTTAATTTAAAAAACATTATTAGAAAAAGAATGTGTTAAAAAAATAGTAATATATTTATTTGGAAAATGAGCAGTTTTGACCCATTAAATAACAATAAGGGCATTTTTGGACCAAAGTATTGACGGCAAGGGCATTTTTGGACCAAACTACAAATGGAGGGCATTTTTGTTCCTTTCACATAGTTTAAGGGCATTTTTTAACCAAAGTATTGACGATAAGGATATTTTTTAGCCAAACTATAAACGGAGGGCATTTTTGTTCCTTTCACATAGTTTAAGGGAATTTTTTACCCTTTTCCCTAAAAGAATTGATGCCTATAGAATCTATACTTTTTGGTGCAAGAGTAAGTATGATAGAAACTCTATCGTAGTATTTTTAATTTCGAAATTCTTGTGGATATAATAAAAACAACAATGTTGTAATCTCTCTTGTTGTTCTTTGCAATACCTTCTTGGTACTATTATGAAAGTTATCTTACCCTGTAAAATAAATTAACACTAAAGAAATTGCAAACTTGTATGAAGAAAAAAGTGTCAAATAATGTTGAGTTTCAAAGGTGATATTGGCTAACATAATTTATTGACTAAGGTTTGGTAAATAGGAACAATATCCTTTTAGCATTAACTTTGGCACAAGTTTTGTCAATCAGAACTATGTTATTTGTAAATAACATACACCATGACACCTCACCTTGAATTTGTCATGTGAATGCATCCATCACCAAGGCAAATAAAAAGGCCAAGGGTGGATTCCTGGTGCAACACCATCAAAATTGGGAAGTGCTCAAAGTCTCCTCCTAGTGCCCTTATATGAGTATTGACTTCATCATATATACCCTTATTTTCCTAGTGTAAGCCACATGTATACCTCTAGCCTCCAATCAATTCCGTAGAACCTCCGCCCCCAAGGCCTAGCTCGAGTGGCAAAAGGTGGAGGATTTGTGGCTTAGGTCACAAGTTCATGCCCCACACCATGCAAAGCGAAGCCTGGTATTTAAGTGGAGAAGGGTAGAGAGGTGGGCCCATTATCCACCGAGTTTAGAAGGCTATGATTGGTCCAAAGGGCGGGTCACAAACAGATTTCTCGGTTATCAAAAAAAAAAAACTCCATAGAACCTCCCTTGGGACTGTATCGTAAGCCTTTCGCTACCCTAGATTGCTCCACTAGTCTTTTTGCGAGATGAATGACTTGTTGTTCAGGCCCTGACATGAATCTAAACAGGTTTTCAAAAAATAGCCACGCCCCTCCTCCCCTTTATCTCCACCACCCTCTCCCAAACCTTCGTATTGTGGCTTAGCAGCTTGATACTTTTTGGTTGTTGCAATTTTAAATGTAACCCTTGTTCTTGTACAACAAAATCATTGTACCTCACCTCCATTCTTTAGGCATCTTTGCCTCTTGAAAGCGACATTTAACAACGCTGTCAAGCACTCCACACCTGCCCTGTTTGCGCCCTTCCAAAATTCAACCGGGATCTCGTCTGGCCCGGTCAATCTACCCCTATGCCAGGGGCAAACCTACATAGTGTCAAGAGGGTTCATATGAACCCACTTCGTAAAAAAATTATATTGTATATTTGGTTTTTCTTCTGGACAATACATGTATAGATATAATATTGACTCCACTTAAACAAAAGCATGCCTTTGGTCCAGCGGTAAAGTGGGTTCATTTTTGGAAGGAGATCCTGAGTTCGAAACCAGCCAACAACACAATACGTTTTGTTTTACTCTTTTCCTACACCAACCAACAACACAGTACATTGGTTTTACTCTTTTCCAACGCATATAAGATAACTTAGGAAAGTTTTTCCAATATATTAATCTATAAAAAGAAAAATAACTACACTATTTAAGTTCTTTCTTTTAAAAAAAAAAAAACTAAAAATAGTTCTCAATTTTCAAATCCCTCATTGCTTTTTGGCTGAACCCTTTTTCTTGTGCTTTTCCTCATTATTCTGATTAAAGCATATATTTAAATTATTTATTTAATAAAAAATAAGATTCTAATTAAATTATAATTATATATTAATTGATTTTTGATTAACAAAATTTAGTTTATTGCTTTTTTTAAAAAAAATCTCCTTCATATGTTGAACCCACTTGGTAAAAATCCTAGGTCTGTCACTGCCCTATGCATCCTAAGAATAGCACCCTTAACCTCCTCAACCTTTATAAGCGACATGGATTATTACTTGTAAGCAAGTAGTAGAAATTTTTGTGATATTTCTCTCATAGGAAGCAAACTGTATATTTGACCCTTCAATTTTATTCTAGTTTGAATATTTATTTGATGCTTCAATTTTGAAGCTCGGTAGATGTGGTTTATCTCGGTCAGTTTCTTTTTGACCCGAATGTTAAGTTGCTAAATCCTACTAAATCGAGTTCAACTGAAAATAGTTGTCAAATATACCGACCATTTTAGTGATTTGTCACTACTTCTCGGTGCTCAACATTTTATTTGGCGAGTGATCATCCTAAATACTACCTCTCTTTGGAAATTGGCCTAAATTTTTCCTTTGGCACTATCCAGTTTACCTCATTCTCTTTTAACTTTTCGCCCTATTAATTACGGCATTGGTTAATAAAAGCAATTTATGATTACCATATAAACACCTTCTGATAGTGTCTTAACTGTGGCACCTCTAGGGCATCTTTCGTATCTGCTGGCTCTTTACTTCCTGGGTCTAGCAACTTATCTTGGCTTCATCGACAATATAAATGCTAGGATCGCACGGTTTTTCATTTGTAACAAGCAAATACTATGAGATCTAAGATAACTGGAGATTAATTAGCAGTTGCACATGGTCTATTAGGAATCGTTTTTGAAGGTAAGTTGTGGTTTACATTCTGGCACTCACTCTTTCTTCAAAATCTGGAGCTTACTGTAAAGTTAAAAACATTTGAGAAAAAGGAACTATAACTGTACCTTTTACTTCTTTGTTAGATGCTTGACTATGCCTTCATCGCAGCATCGTCAAGATGTTATAGCTAAATCTGAACATTGGCTTGTCTGAACTAGAGTGGTCTGTATCTTTTCTGGCTAAAGCTTCCCCATCCCCATACCTTAATCAGTTTAGGAACTATATTCAAAAGATTGCTGTGATTAGTTGCGAGCAGGATAATTGTAAGGGCAAATTAATAACAAGAAAATCTACAGGGATCTGTTTGTTTGTAGAATCCAATTGCTAGCTTTTGTGTTTTTCTATAGTTTTCACTTTCTTATCATTGGGCCAGAGTGGCAAATTGTCATTCTTTTCTATGATGTTTATTTTAATTACTTTTCCTCTTTCTTCCTGTGAATGTGTAAGACTGAGAAAGGAAGAAGCGGTACAGTTACGTTGAAGGTCGTGAGCCACATTACGTTGTTTCATGGACTTGTATGGTGTGCTCCTATATTTTATACTCAGGATCTTTAGGATAAGCTAGGGTTCCTTGAAAATATAGTTATTATCCCTGTGGAGCAGAGCTTATGACTTTTACTTTTCCAGAATTCCTGATACCAAATTGTCATTTAGTGTGGAAAAAGATTCATGTTCATTTTTCATCGTTGGGCATATCAATTGTTAGGATTGGACTGTGAAATTCTATGAGGCACAAGATTTATGAACTTCTGACATGGAAACAGTAATGTAAATGTTTGCACTACTTTAACATAGGATTCTCTCTCCTTATCCCTCGTTTATGCACAAATGTTACATACTGAGCTGTTTTTCTATTTGCTTTCATCTTTTTTAATCCCCCTTTGCTTTTAAGATTGGTAAGAAATCTTCATCTTTACCTTTGGTCTTTACCTAGTGATTGAAAGTCGTTAGATGTGTTTGTATTGTTGAATGATGTCAGATGTTGCTATACACTTGAGCCTTATTGCTTAGTTTCTAGAAAGACGTTCCATTTGCTAACCTTCATGTATGTTTCACAGGAAAATAGTTTTATGCAGCAGTTACATCTACTAGGGCAGGAAATAGCTGCTGACCCAGGGCTAAAGTCACACAAAGGTGCTTGTAAATTTTTCATGTAGTTGACAGAAGAAGCTCAAGAAACTATGATTATGCTTGTATTTGGATCTGCCATGTTTGTGTACATGATATGTTGTTATGCTACAGGTTAGTTGTAACTTAAATATTTATTAGGGTGATTTTTTTTTTTTTCAGTTGAAATAAGTAGGTGAATATTAGTTGATGTTTCACGACATCTTGATGAGCCCCCTAAACAATGACTGGGTTTCTCAGACTTGTTTAAAATCAATCTGCAGTATTGTAGTGAACACAGAATATCGAGGCTGTAAGGAACATCCAACTGCCTTGATACTTCTCTCTATTGAATGATTAATGTACGTACTTCCATTATTCACAATATTACAACCGTGACTTCTGGGGTATCGTTTGGGGCTGAGCTCAGAAGCTCTGGCAGGTTGGCACATCACTGGATCATTCTAACTAGAAAACATAGGCTGGAGATCCTGGCTCACGCGCATCATGAATAGAGGAATCATTGGTTCTTTGTAGTAGTTGCTAATTGGTACCTGCTTCTCAAAGGTAGCCGAATGCTACTATTACATTGAACATCAAAGTTATCCCTGTCATAGATGTGCATGTAAAGTTGGCTCATGAATCATTGGTGACAAACTAGTCTTGATGTAAGACGAACAGTGGAATTGGAACAGAAGTAAAAAAATTATCGTCAATTTATGTTAGCTTGTTACTAGTGATAATTCAATTGCTCATTTGTTTTCATATTATCCAGTACTGTGATCATGATATTTAAAAGGCATATACAGTATCTTCTCCATGCGGTTACGTCTAACAGGACTGCTAAAGCTCAAAAAACATAGAGATCAAACTTGTTTTGTTTAAAGCCCTCCGGACTTCCGAGGTATGTGGTGTACAGCGTAAATTGATATGCTCAAGTTACAGTCTGATGATGTAACGTGGTCGTATGCAAATATAGTAATCTAATAAGAGTTGGAGTCAAATTCCAAAGAGAATGAGTTTTTACTATTGGAACGAATATCAAATCTATAGTCAACTTCTTTTTCGTAAAAGGTGAAGAGTAATTGTACACTAAACAAAAGATTGAAGTAAATAAGATTGTAAACACATAAGATTAAATCACTAAGGTTGTGTCCTCCCAATGAGTTGCATGCATCATCACTCAATATTTTTCAAGTTTGAACTTTGAACGATGTAGTTACAAATGATGCTTCTGCAACTATATGAGTTATTTAAATAAGTTTGATTAATTATGCCAAGTAAATCCTTTTCTTTGGCCAAATCCTAGCCCACTCTTCCGAGTTTGAAGATTAAGATATTATGACATATGTAAATATTTGTAACCATCAACTAGTTAATCAAGAACAAAAAGAAGTTTGATATCTTAAAAATTATAATCAAGTAATATGCAATCACATGACAACTTATGAACTCTGCAATCTTACTTGAGGATTTAGTTATCATACTAAAAGTAAAATTATAAGAATATAAGTAAAGAGAATGCATACACTTACTAAAAAAAAAAAAAAAAAAAAAAAACTTGAAAGAGTATGAAGATCTTTGTCCAAGAACTATAGAAAGAGAGAACTTAGATGATAACAAAGTACTATTACCTAAAACTAACACAATTGTCAAATCTCAAAAGAAACCTAAGATGGCTATTATGTATGGTTGAGTGTTATCAAACATTTAATTTTTGGGAATTTTACGCAAATTCTATAGTATTAAAAGCTAATTATATCTTACCTGTTTTTAAAAAAAATAATTTATAAATTCCTTAAATTTGGTGGAATTCATATACATCACGTCTCGGTTTTGAGTACATCACTCAACATCCCAATACACCACGTAAAGTGATGTCTCCAACCAATACATCGTGTAAAATAATGTATCTAACTGATACATCGTGTAAAATGATATATCCGATAATATGAGAGAGTAGAGATTTTTTTTAAAAATGGTAGAGAATTTTAGAGAATATGATCAAATAAATTGTGTATTTAAGCAATTTTTCTTTTTTTTTTTACCTCTTTGAGGACCAACGACGATTCTTCTCTTTTATCTTTTCACACAATTATATTTTTCATGTGTTCTATAATAAGTAAATTATCATTAAGTGTAACTCTATATAAAAATCAACTTATAGTGGATTATGTTAATGCAATTGAATGTCAAATTTCTGGCAAAATATTTCTTCATGATATGCCACTAATTTATCATTTCAATCAGGTTCATCGAACAGAAGGTTATCCTCTAGTAATATAACAAAACGGTAAGATCATATATGAAAATATTAAATTTTTGACATGTTTATTGCGCATATATATATCGAACCATATAATTTAAATCTACTCAGTTAAAAGAAAGCATAATTGTGGTGGCTAATGCAATGCAATTACTTGTCGAATTTGTGGCCAAATATTTTTGTCATATTGTTCCACTACTGTATAATTTTGGATCAGGTTCATCAAGAGAAGATTATACAGTAACAATACAACGAAATAATAAGAGCATACATGAATATATTCATGGGATTTATTTTTTATTTTGTATAATTATTTGATATACGCTATTTATTTGCCCGATTAACTTTGATCTATGTCGAGTAGGCATTTATTGGTTACCTCTTTTAGGGCCGACGACAATTCGTTTTCTTTTATTCTTTCCACACAATAGTATTTTTTTTCATGAATTCTTGTAACTAAATTATCATTAAATGTAACTCTATATAAAAATCAACTTAGTTAAGAGAAAACATAATCATAATAGCTTATATTAATGCAATGGAATATTTTGAATTTGTGACTATGTATTTCTTCATGATGTGCCAAAGGTTATCCTCTAGTTATATAACAAAAACGTAAGAAAAATATTATTTTTAGCATGTGCGTTGCACGTGTATATCGAATAAAGTAACTTAAATCAGTTAAAAGAAAGAATAACTATAATGGCTAATGTTAATGCAATTACTTGTCAAATTGTGGCTAATATTTCATCATGGTGTACTACTGCTTTATAATTTTGATCAGATCCAACAACGAGAAAGTAATGTTTTAAGAATACAATGAAATAATAAGACTATACATACATATATTAATGTGATTTGTTTTTTATTTTGTATAATTATTTGATATTTGCTATTTACTTTGTTGGGTTTAAAAGAGAAGAAATTATAGGAAAAGAATAAATACATTTTTTTTAAAAAAAAAAAAAAAACTTATGAACTGTATTTGAAATATTGATATATTTGTACTGCTGTCTAAGAATACAATTTAGAATAAAACTACTAACTTCTTAACCTAAAATTAAGCTGATCTGCTGAAAATATCAAACTCCTAAAGTCTATAAAATACTACTTATTCAAAATTCAAATAGAATTCAATTCCTAATTAAAAGGGCTAACTAATTAAGTAGGTTAATTTTTAAAAAAATTACGGCAATACAATTTTACAATTCTAAAATAAATATTCAACACTCCTCCTTGCTTTAGGAATTGTAAAATTTTGGTCTTCTATCTTGAGATCTCCACACTTGATAATCAGAAGTGACCTTGTGAATAATTTTACAGAATCATTTTTGGGCTTGTAGTGAACTAAATTCACTTATCGTCTTGAATGCAACCTTAAGTACTAAATCTTTTTGACATATCTTCCTGCTTCGTTTGCATCTTGAATTTAAACTTACCCATTTTATTTCCTGAAACATAGATAACTCCTTCATTTCTCCAATTCCTTTAGGAATATTGAAAGCTCTTTTAAACCTAGCAGGTTCACATTTTGCTTTTGCTTTTTTCAATTGGAAGATCATCTTCAAAATTTTCCCACTTATAATCTTTTTCAAGTTCTACATAAACATCTTCCATCGTCCAAACTCTTGTTGAGGATCTTAAGTACTTGGAATGATAATATAACTGAAGTGAAATAACTTAATGAAAGGACTATGATAGATATAAATATATACTCAACTGAATGTAAATAAATAAATGAGTGAAATCATTTAGAATTTCTAAAATACCTACTCATCTACGAACTCAACATATTAAGTGATATGATAAAAATATACTTTTAACTCTATTTAGAAGATTCTCTAACCGACAACCATCACTATGAGCAACGTGATTATACAGCGGCTTGACCACGCTGCAGAACTGTCCTATACCTTGCCGGAATATAGAACATCTCAACTAAGTGGATCCACTAAAGCTCTGCTCGAAAGCAATAAGGAGTCGTCTAAAAAGTACGATCCTTTACCCATGTTGGCTGGTTCATGATGAATGTGAGTTGTCTGAAGTCATCCCCATATTTGTGTTCAATAATACTCCCGATAAATATATATACTCATGTTCAAATGTATAAAACATACTCTTTCTCAATTTGAGGTAATTGCTCAAAATATCTTCTTAAAAGAGGTAACTACTTTGAAATATAAACAAATTTAGAAATCAAAATTTCTTTTTTTCTCAATGTAACAAGTGATACATTTGGAAATACTTAGTTCCCCTATACTCTTACTCAAATCATGCATGTTTAAAACTCTTTACCAAAACTCATTTTGCTTTCTCAGAAAAACAGTTTAAGACAAAAATGTTTGCTTTAAGAGATTCTAAAAATTATAACTCAAAATATGGTTCATGCTGAAATAAAATATAAACATGAACAAATCAACTCAAGGATCTCAATAACAAGATAGCAAACTCAATACTCAAAAATCAAGAACTCAGAACTCAACGATATTACTCATCTCAAGAATACTCAAAATTCAAGATAAAATCCTAGATTATTATTTTACTGTATTTAGATAGATGTAGGGTGTGAGGACGAACTTAGTCCACTACTATGATAGCTTTACATATTTGAAAGAACAAAGTTCTTGAAGAAGTTTTGAAGAAAACCCTAATTTATCTTGAGCTTGAGGAGGAACATTAACTTTCTTTGAGGAAACTTTTGAGCTTGGAATCTTGGGGCTTGATCTTGAGAGAAGAAACTCTTTTATGACATTCTTGGAGCGGAAAAACTTGGGAAAATCTTGGATGGAAAGTTTCTCTTTATATCTTGAATTTTTGATATGAAGACTTTAGGGTTCTTGATGGAGACGAGGAACCTAGGTGAGTTTTAAGAGAATATCTAAATAATTGAATGTTTAGATTGATGATTTTGATAGCAAAACTAGTTAGTTGGATGATATACTTCGTTAAAACACCCAAAAATCACTTAGAATAGGGCTAAAAGCTTGGAAAATGACTAAAATAACCCTAAAACACGTGCAGGAAATTTAAAAAAAAAATCACTCTACGGTCCATGTAAAATTCTATCATTCGTAGTGCCAGTCGTAGAACATTGACTGCCTAGGCTTCACTAAAACGGGCACAACTTTTTACTCCGAAGAGGCAAACTTTATGGTGTTGGAAAGAGGACTCATAGACCATTAATTTGATAGGTCATGAGCCACCTAATCATTATATGTTGAGAGATTTGATCTTTTGAAGTTGACCTAAGTATAATCTTATCTCAAAACTTAATTGGTAAGAAAACTTTCAATTCAACTTTCTTATGACCTTAATTCATCTCCAAATTTATTCTCACACTAAATAATTAACCTTAACACTTAAAGCATAATTTAAGAACCACCCGGCACGACCTCATACATAAATGAAGAATAGTTTGGGTTTTAACTTAGAAATTTTCGAGGTGCAATAGGTTTGCACATTTTACTGCTCTTCAATGTAATATTAAAGGTAAAATTCATATTATATAGTGAATACATACTTATCTCATCCTTTTACTGATATTAATTTTGATCGTAACTACATGGTGAAATTTAGGATGAACTTCTCTGCGAAGCATCAGGACTTCACATAGCTTCACAACATTCTTCTTATCTTACTTGCATCCAATGAAATGGTCAAACTATGGGTGCTAATAAAGACAACTCATTCAGTTGGGATGACAAGAGATCTAAACCAATAATATCCTCTCAACGATTGTGCTATAAGTAATGTTGCAATTTTAACTTAACAGTTTGTTAAATAGGAAGAGATCCAATGGTTGGTTAATCTGAGGCGAAGCCAAAGTTAGGAGTTTGGGGGTTCTAAATCAATTTGTTTGAGGTTCACATGTTAATATATATTCTATTTTACGATTTTGTAATTTATGTCAAATTTTTCAGAAAATATGTGTAGTTTAAATAATGATAAAAAAAAATCATTCATCAACTTAATAAGATCATTTAAGATCACGTGAAGCGTGGGGAAATTACCTAGTCGATATATAAAATGCAAAATTTCAAGTGACTAAAAAATATATAATTTAAAGTATGTAATTCATTATTAAAGAAATCAAAATATAAATAAACATAAGAATTAGTCAAATAAATTCATAAAAAAAATATATATTTATATCGTGTAATTTTTTAATAGAAAAATATGAAGAATTGTCATGAAAATAAGTAGTAAAGGTTGTGAATGTTATTATAAATTGTATTAAAATAATATGAATATACATGGATGTGAAAAGTGAGGTACAAAAAGAATTTAAATGAATACTTTTGTCATTTCACCTCTTTTATCGTGGCAATACTATTCCACCCAAGGGAAAAGATAACTTATCCTGGTACTAATTATTAATCCTGGGATAAGTTATCACGGACTTGCCAACCAAACAACAAACTAAGTAGCACCATAATTTAATCGCAGGACTATTAATTTGATGTTATCCTTTAACACCAAACGACCTCTAAAACTTCTTTTCTTTTCCCCTCTCATCTTTGATTAAATACAAAATAATTCCCCTTTAAAAATTAAAGAGGTTACAAAATAATATGCATCACAAAACGATACATATAAAAGGACAATACTCACAAAACGACTATAAGAGTCGTTAGACTCTAAGCAAAAAATCCAGTTTTAGCAGCTAGAAAAGGACAATACTCCATGGAAAAAAATAAATCCAAGGGATGTTTGAATAAGTTAGTTAGGCTACCAGCAGACGAAAGCATTTAACAGGTCCCTCTATTTCATTTGACATTTACATATTATGGAATATAAAATTAGCCATAGGAATTATATACTAATAAAGTTTGCAGCCTAGAAATGTCCTCCAAATGGCAGCAATTTAAGACTTTTGCTTTCTCTTTCATCTAGCCATCTAACTATTACCTACAGAAGATTACAAGTGGAAAAAGTCATGAAGAGTTGATGACTTTTTTCCCCTTGGTAGAATATAGAAAGTTTCTTTAATTAACAACTTAAATATTACCTAGTCATGAAATAGCAACGCGTACAAGCATGAACGAACTCATAGTCTCCTCAGTATATCCCTCAACTGGGAATTTGCTGGAAGCACTTATTCACATCTCCAACGAAGTATTTTCAATGGAGAAGTTTTCATTTGTACAGATGAAAAACATTTCAACTATGGTAAGAAGGATAAAGATTCTTACTTCATTGTTTGAAGAAATTCAAGAAACATCATCCGCTGCACGACTTCCACCATCTTCCATCCTCTGCTTGGCTGAACTTTCATGTGTCATACAAAAGATAAAGCTGCTTATTGAAATTTGCAAAGAGGGAAGCTCTTTGTGGAACCTCATGCAAACAGAATTGATTTCCAACCAATTTCATGCACTCATCAAGGAGATGGACAACGCACTTGATATTTTACCTCTGAGGTTGCTTAATGTGACTGTTGACACCAAGGAGCAAGTGGAGCTACTTCACAAGCAGGCGAAAAGGGCTGATTTGTTCATTGATCCCCGAGATATTCGGAAAAGGGAAGAGATTGTACAGTTGATGGCTACTAACTGTGATAGAAAAAGCAAGAACAAAGGCCTCATTGACTTTGAGAGAGTGAAACAGAGTTTCAATAGCATTGGTTTGAGAACTTCATTCGACTATGAGGAAGAGATCTCAAAATTAGAGACACAAGCTGAGAAACAGGCAGGCACGGGTGGTCTTATCGCCATCTCAAATATCAACAGCCTAATATCCTTGATGTCCTTGTCAAAAACTGAAATTTTGGAAGAAGAACACCTTATGAATAAGCAAAATTTGAAGCAGTCAGCATCGATGAATGTTCTTCCTGATCAATCCTCGTCGTGTTATTCACTGGTTTCCGACATCCCTGATGAATTACGCTGCCCAATTTCACTTGACTTGATAAGGGATCCCGTGATAGTAGCATCAGGGCATACTTATGATCGAAATTCAATTGCTCAGTGGATAAATTCAGGGCACCACACATGTCCAAAAAGTGGGCAGAGGCTCATACATATGGCTCTAATTCCCAACTATGCAATGAAAAGTATAATACAACAATGGTGCGAAGACAACAACATCCCAATAACAGAATCCAAATCAACTCCTTCAGATTCAGAGAGTAGCAGCAGTACGATTAAGAAATATGACAAGGCGGTTGACTACATTTCTGCTACTAAAGCTTCCACGGATGCTGTCAAAATGACAGCAGAGTTTTTAGTAGGGAAACTGGCAACAGGGTCTCCAGATATACAGAGACAGGCAGCATATGAGCTAAGATTGCTCGCGAAATCTGGCATGGACAATCGCAGGATCATAGCTGAGTCTGGAGCTATTCCATTTCTGATGACTTTGCTAGGTTCCCGCGATCCAAGAATCCAGGAGAATGCAGTCACAGCCTTACTCAACCTCTCAATACATGAGAATAACAAGATCCTGATTATGTCTGCTGGTGCTATCGACAGCTTAATTGGAGTTCTCCAATCTGGGAAAACAATGGAAGCGAGAGGAAATGCAGCAGCAGCAATCTTCAGCTTGTCTGTAATAGACGAATACAAGGTAATCATTGGGGCACGTACCAAAGCCATTCCAGCTTTGGTTGGACTTCTAAAAGAAGGAACTACAGCAGGGAAAAGGGATGCCGCTATAGCACTCTTTAATCTTGCGGTCTATGATGCCAATAGGCAAAGTATAGTGCTTGCTGGAGCTGTTCCCCTACTCATTGATCTTCTCATGGACGACAAGGCTGGTATAACTGATGATTCCTTGGCTGTTCTTGCCCTCGTCTTGGGCTGCAACGAAGGGCTACAAGCATTAAGAAAGAGTAGGATCTTGGTGCCTCTACTTGTTGATCTATTGAGATTTGGATCTTCAAAAGGGAAGGATCATTCGATAACACTTCTGCTAGGACTCTGCAAGGATAGTGGAGAGGAGATAGCAGGAAGATTACTGATGAATCCAAGAAGTATTCCTTCTCTCCAGAGCTTGGCTGCTGATGGCTCTCTGAGAGCTCGAAGAAAGGCTGATGCTCTCCTAAGACTACTTAATAGATGCTGCTTTCAATCTCAGTAAGCCTGACAGATTAGAGAAATGAATACACTGTTAACAAGAATGTAAATGGATGAAAATACTTTTACCTTACTTTATTGTTAGTCAACCTTTATCCCATTCACCTTCAACCTGATAACATCCCATCAAGTTGTAAAACCATTCTTCATTAAAGCAACATTGAAATGCAAATTATTATGAGTCAGTATAATTAGTTCAGCTTTTGCTCCATCAAAAATCGTCTTCTGATATGACTACAAAAAAAAAGAAGAGAAAATCATGGGGGGAGCAATTTTTCACCATATATTGACACTGGGTTCGTCAGATCAGAAAGCATATTCAGCAAAAAGCACAGCCAAAGTGCAAATGATAGTAAGATGAGACCACTCAAATGGAGATTAGACAATAGAACTTTTGATCAAACAGTTCGAAATATAACTGCATTTCATGTTCCTCGGACAATGATGAAACCTTATTGCTTTAGCATTAGTAACCAGAAAGGCAATCATGATAAGAATAGGGAGTAACATGCTTCTCTCCAACTTTGACTCCCGATAGAAACAGCTTCGTCTCTGGCCAACATAATCTATGACAATGCATTGTTCACATTTCACACACTAATTAGACCTTTGCCGTGGAAAGAAAAATCTGCAATTTCTTCATATTTTAGTTGCCTTTTCCTCTAAAGTTAGCACTGCAACTTCAGTCCAAAGAGAAGAAGTTATTCCCAACTCCCATCAACCTAGAAACATAGAAGTAAACATAGATCCACGAGCATATATCTTTCATAGAATCGATCTTGTTACAGAAATAAAGAAGTATACAACAATGACCAGGAAGCCTGGAGTGGAACTCAATTATTCACATTTATACAGGGGGAAAAAGGAAAGAAAATATACAACTGTGGTATTGAGAGTTGTAAAATTGTGCTTGCACATGATTTACAACTAAATTACAAACAGCCTCAATCACTATTATTATATGGCATTAAGACTCATTATCACAAAACTGATGCAGAGTCGAGTGGTTCAACTTTTGTTCAACCATGCCTGAACCAGTTACAAGCCCCAGTTGTGAACCATGATTCACAAAAGTGGGTAGGTATCTGTCAATCCTCCTATAACTCCACCAACTCCAACTGAACATGGTTGCCCATTATCTTGTAGTTCCAAAACCAGCTTCCAGACTCCATCAACTTATTCTCAATAGGTTTAAGTTCAACAGCTAACCCTGAACAACAGGAACACAATTGGTAAATAAAACTCAGTATTTCCAACCGAAAAAAATGGACACTAAATTTAAGCCAGTCAGTATCAAACTTTACCAACACAGTAGCAGTAATTACATATATACAGGTATATACACAAAAATGTGTGAACGGAAGGATTATATAAGAAAGAAAAGATTTTTTTTATCATTAACATTTAAACATTGAATGCACCCAAGAACAGATCACATTTCCAACTTCTCTATAGATGGGAATCCCTCATCCAATTGGAAGTCAGAAGGTTTCCTGGGAAGTGGACTAAATATATATCACTAAGATCATTTTCCAACTTAAGCATACGGCCCCAGGAAACATGCATTTATTCAAGGTGCCTTTCTCAAACCCTGTCAAGACTTGCCTTTATTTACCCCACATGTGCCTGCATCTATTTACTGATTTCAGGCTTTATATAACCTAGGTACACATACTCTGCCAGGATGACCTTTATTTAACCCATATTTTTGTGCTTGAGAATGTACGTATACTAATATCTGTATATACAATGTAATTACTACTACTATGTTAGTAAAGTTTGGTACATGTAGCTGGGTTCTACAAGACCTTTCAGTAATAAATGCAGGTACATATATACTCTTGTCAGCTTCACCAGTGCAACATCTTTTCTAATAGTCTAACAAATACCTCACTAAGATGCTTATGTGAAAAGATGCAAAGAATAACTCTATTGACAATAGAATGTCCAAATTACTTTAAGTGTCCAGAAACGCAATACCTAAAACCTGTATTAAAAGGCTGGTTTGGTTTAGTTTATCAAAACCGGTTTTTGATTATTTAAAAAGTGATAAGTAGAAAATTGGTTAAACATGGTTAGTTATTAAAGTGATTTTTGTACAATAGCATGAAAAAGTTTAATGCCACCATTAATAAATATGAAATGCCTCTGTAAAATGTATCTAACACAATAATGAAAAAGTAAAACAAGCATATATTAGATCAAATGTTCTAGAAACCTGAATCTCCTGTTGTTATCTTCATTTTGTAACCATCTGGTACTTCAAAAACATGATTACCCTGCATTCAGAGAAAACAAGATAAAGGAACATTACAGCATCTGATAAATAAAACAAAAAAACATAGTAACAGGATTTTCAATAGGGCAGGATTCATGAATAATAAGGAGGCATGTAAGCCATATAGTTAAAGTTCCTTTTAACAGAAACAGCAAATCATGGTAGCATGACCAAAGTTAATTATCAGCATAAGTGATTTTATCTTGCCCTTTAGCTTTTTTATTTACTTTCAACAAACCCTCCCTCTTCCAAGGGCAATCTGGGACAGAAAACTATAACATACAACTTAACACAGTCATATTTGCATAAGTTAGTGATAACATAACTCCCAAAGTACAACAAGAATTCATAACTACATTTTTGCATGTTCAAATGCTAATCATATAATCTAAAGTCAAGCAAACCTGCAATATAACATCCACTGCTTCAAATTCTGCATTTCCATGAAGTATCAGCTTTACTGCCTCAAACCGATGCACATCGTGCTTCCAGTATAAATTTTCTCTTGCATTCCAATCAATTCCATCATTCAATATCTTGACATTCTCCAACTTACATCTCCCACACCTACATAAAGGATTTTATCATTAAATGTACATCTTCCAAACTAGTAATTCAAGAATCAAACAACCAGGTGGACTTCATTACCTTTTTCCATAGTGAAGAACGGTTTCACCATTTTCATCAATCCTTGGAGAACCTAGAACATTCTCAGCTAAAATGATCAAACTCCCATCAAGCTGAAAAACAAAGCCAATTAAATTGGTCATAACGAGCAGAAAAGTATGGCCTGCCGCGTGAACCAAGAATCCTAACCTGCACATCTCTCCACAAGAACTCAGCAACCTCTATTTGCAACTCTGAACCCCTAGAGATAAAACCTCGATGGAACTAAGAGAGACAAAGCAAAAGAAAAGGTTACAACTTTCAGGATAGCATGCCAGACTGGAATAACGTAAATTGATTAATTATGCTACTAGCATTTTGACGAAGGTAGACGATGGCCAGGGAAGAACACAGTAGTATGTCCAATGACAAATAAGGTCTAGACATCATTTTCGAGGCCAATTTTCAAATCATAGGCACAGCTCTATGCTCTGGGGGTTCCAGGGAAAAATTCAAGATATGAGGGAGAACTGAAGTATATTAAAACAATGCAAGTCAATGAAACACTTCCAACAGAAAGGCAATTGCTGGATTACCTTCTGTCTGGTTACTTCCCAAAGGGGGCCTAGAGCAGGATGGAGAAGAATTAGAAATGGAGGCCCAGAGTCCGCATATGTTTCATTACCTTCAATCTGTAGATATATAAAAGGAGTATAAAGAAGTGTACTAACTTCAGAAGAAACAGGTGCTCTGAGGAATCAGACTGGAATAAATTGATCACTAATAGTCACACACTAACCAAGTTCAAGTAACTAGATAATAGTACTCCGAGAGGTGTGGACACAAATGCCGAAAGTTTAGCCCAAGAATATACCTTTGGAAGTTTGATCTCACAGTGAGAAAGAATATCATAGGCATTACGCATTATATCCAACAGCGATCCATCTGGAGTCTGCAAAGAACAATTTCAATTCCAATGAGTTATAGTAGTACTTCTGATCTCATCTAACTTCTGAAAAAGTAAACAAAGCCATTAAATTACATATTCACCAAAACTGTGATGTTAGACTTTGGGATTTGACTCTCATTACCAGAAATATAGTTCCATTATTTTCTTTTCCCCTCAGCTGCAAATAACCTCATATAATCGATAAAGAGTTAATTATTTTCAGCCTCATTACCTGTGATTTGAACATTTCTTCTTTGGAGTGTCCATAATTATTTGTTACTTCACTAGAAGAAAAACTATTTTATACACATTGAGTGAATCAAATATTTTAAGTTGATGTTTTGACATAGATGTTTTCACAAATCAAACTTCCAAAAAGTCTTTGTAATCAACTACAAATAATCAGTTTTTTCAACTTAAACCAACTATTGTTCAAACGGGCATAAACAATCTGAATCATTTGAAACCCAAAATGAACAACAAAAAGTGCAATGGCTGTGGATAATATCGATTATCAACAATTAACAAGTTAGTAGTCAAGCATTTAGTAGAGTACAACACATGCAATCTTTGCCTGAAAATATTCAGCGCAATAGTGTTGTCTTCAAAGAGATTGCAGATATGGCATATTCATGTTCTGTTAATTTTGTCAGCTTATTTATTTATGTTAGGCTCACAACAGGCTCCTTCATATGCTGGTCTGATTCTTTTTCTTAGACCAAATATGTGAAGATACTTCAGTTGTTGCATGGCGGCACACTTGAACCGATGACCTCTGCCTGCTCTAAATTGTTAGATTGTGAATCATTACATCTACAGCTTATAGTTTATATCACATTTCAATTGTGGAATAGGAAAAACTTTAACTGTTAGAAAAGTGACGCTGTTGTTTATTGTTTTAGGTCAAGAATTTGCTTATCAGGGAAATCATGCTGTAGGTTCCGGGATTACTCAAAGAAGCTACTAAATTATGTAGAACCTGGTGAAGCGACGTGTCACCCTGTCTACGTTTCTTCTTGGCAGATGATGTCACCTTCTTTCTTTCATTGTATACTATAAAAGTATCTAGTTCATCTGCAATATAAGCAAAATTAGTTCATTCAAAACTGCCTCAAGACAGGTTTATGATAACTGCTAAATAAACTTCACTCAAAATAGCCGTGTTAGACCTTCGACACCATCATAACATTGAGATGAGCATGTATTGAAAAAGTTGTCAGCAAGGTTTTGCATTGTGCATTCAAGACGGCCACCTCGGACACTGGAATAGAAAGTAAAATGCTTGGTATCAGTAAAGAACTAGCATATCTGAATTTTTGTTAATGAACTGAGAACTCGGTCAAATACAAAGCTACTACAGGAAACAATTGATAATACAATGGGAAAACTTCCAAACATAAGGATAAAAACTTCACATAGTCAAAAGTTAAAAAAGGTAACAACATCCAAGAAAGAAAGCTAAGTAGAAACTTCTTCCGGATCCATGGATAGAACCACTATACAACTGATAGTCGGCCATAGATTAGGCAATGTATCTTGAGGACCCATTTCAGCCTTTTCCATGAGTGCTTTAAACAGTGCAGTCATTTCAAATTTTCTTTCCAGTTCAAAATTACCAGTTTTTAGAGTGTTTTTTGAAGTTGATGTCTAAGCTTTTAAATAACTTCTAGTCATCCTCAAAATTCTTGATTGTTTTTTCAGCTATGCTTCAATTTTCATTTTTTGGAAAGAGTGACAGTGATGGCAGTTTGTCTTGATCCCAAAACTTCAAACAGAAAGATAATGATTTGACATGGCACTATAACAATTTAAGGTTTACTAGAGGAGCTATATATATTTATGAGAGGAAACTGATGTTACAGAAGAGAATTCCTATTATTAAATTACTAGAGAACTACATAGAGACTTTACAACTCCGTATTCTTTCAAAAGGAAGTGGTGGCACGAACAAACTGGAAACTACCAGAGACAAACCTTTTTTTCACAGTAGATTTATATCCAAGGCACATGTGATGTTCCATCAAGAATAAACTATAGAAAGGGTTATATATGTGACACAATCATCTTTTTTGAAGTCCAGCAGTTCAAAACATTGTGCTAGTCCAGTAAATCACAAGGAGCATACATCAAAGTTACTAGTCAAACAAAATTCAATATACCAACTTTTCCCTCACATATTTCGCAAGTAACTATTTTTTTTAAATAGTGTAACATGCATCTGACACTAGCTTTATTGTGAGGATAACTAGAATTCTTGGGTCTTCCAATTTTCATTAAAATATTGATCGCTTAAAGTGCCGCATTTTTCCATAGGAATTGTACAAAATTTTGACCAAGGTATTGCAAAATTAATGGGAAGAGAAAATAGATACTGTGCTAGGTGTAAAAGAATAGAAATTACTCCTTCGTTTCAATTTGTTTTGATTTGGCACGGAGATTAAGAAAGTAAAGAATGCAGGTGAGCTGGAATTATTTCATGCGGGAAGCATTTTTAATCTTGTATGGTCAATAAATTCTAAGTGAAAAACAGAATGCAGGTGAGCTGGAAGTTATAACAAACCAAGATACTTTCATCTTTGGTGTTCAATGCATTTTTTGTATTCATGGAATCTATCAGCAATAAATTTGACAATCAGCACATGTCCCAATCAATAAAGACAAAGAGGCCTTTAGAGTAGCTTACACACCCAGAGGTTGTATCTCTTACCTATGCTTGCTTCCGAACTGGTCCACAAATGTGATTTCCTTTTTCACATTAAGCACCATTCCAGGCAAACTAGTCTCATCATTACTTGAAGCAACAAGCTCAGCAGAGGGCAAATCAACATATAGAATGTTTGTATTGGCAGGAAATTCGTCCTGTAAACTTAACAAAGGACGAAGATACGGAATAAGAATTTTCTACAGTGTTGAGTAATTATAATAAGATCATCATCACCATGGAAAATTGGAGAGAAGGATGAAAAAGTAATGATAAACTGTGCTTATAGTTACAAATAAAGAAGCCAGCTTTACACCTTATACAATACTGCCGCAATTCCATTTTATGCGGCACTACTTTCTTATTAGTGTGTTCAAATAAGAATGACACCTTTTTATTATTGGAAACATTTCAACTTTACACTTCGCATTTTACCCTTAATGGCATGCTTTTGCAGTCACAAAAATCTAATGGCATGTTTAAAACCACAAGTCCTTTTTAAACTTCTTGTCCAATCAAACACTGCCACATGAATTGAAATGGAGGGAATATCACGTAAGCATCAACTAAGAAGTGAGGCAACAACACTGGGAATGGAAGGTTGGAAAGGTTAATCCAAAAGGATACGACATTTCATCTAGACAGACGAAAGGTGTTCTGAGTCTTCACTCTTATGCACCACAGGTGCCCTAGAATCAACACAATGGACCTCAAGAGAATGAACTACCATAGTGACAAGTCCTCCACAAATGCAATACGAGTCTTGATGCAGTAATAAATCTTCAAGTTTAATATCATCAACATAAAATTAGTTTCTACACTTCCAGAAAAGCAACTGAGAGCATAAGGTAATTTTTAGGCACACTATAATTTGAATTTTTGCATCATAATTGGATTCTGTTTGACTGTACTTGATTGCCAAAAGGTCTTCATTCTTATTATGTACATGCTTCACCAATCTCAGATCATGGACCATAATGTCAGGTTCAGGGAAATTTATAGCATCAACAATTAAAGCTATTTAGAAAAGTTGATTCCGGAAGCTACAAATGACAGCATCAATTTGTAGTAGGAAATTCCTAGTGTCAGCTGGTACTCTCAAGAGACTACATACAAGGTCATTCAGAATGCTAAAGCTACTGTCACAAGTGGAAACTCGTTTTGACACATTTTAAATACGCTAATTTTGATGTCATCATTTTAAAACTCGTGAATGGAAGATAAGCTGACCAAAGGATCCAATTAAAGGAATCATTCGAATTTGAATAAGAAATGACATAGAGTACCTGTAAGAAGAAAGGGGAGTATCTGTCATCCCAAACTTGTCAAACTCGGTATATTCTATGCAGGATATACCACAAGTCCATTTCCCCTCAAGATTCTTCTTCTCAATAAGAACATTTATGCCTTCAGTAGCACCAGTATTTCGCTTACACGAAGCAAAGCCCAGTTTCTGGAAATTTTGGATATGACCACAAATATAATAAGTAACTAACAGTTAGATTCCAGTCTAGAGCAAGCAAGAAATAAGATCAACGTGGCTAGGCCAAAATATACTCTTGTTCTGGCTTCTCCAAGCGAGAGCAAGTTACTTAATAAACATATCTTGTGTTCCATGAACTGTTCCTGCTGATCCAATATTTAACAATATTGATTTTTCCCAAGGCAGCACTAATATCATGAACTAAATGGATTCATATTTGCCTAATCAGCAAGTCCTATTTGATCTTCTCTCGACTGTCGAAATTGGGTGATCCAGGAATATCAAGAATAGATGCAGTCAATTCCAATTCTCTAATTATCTACTGCCCAGACTGCATGGTTTTTTAAAATAACTGACATTGTATAATTCCATACCTTTCCTTGACGCAAACCAATTCCAGCTAAAGCCAAAAGAGTTACATCTGTCGCTGCCACAACATTACTGCATAGTCAAGAATGTCAACCATATTCAAGACATAGATTATACCACAATTTCTCTTTTTATTCATAATTAGTAATTATTTTAAAACATAGTTAAAAATTTGAAGTTAACCTGACTTGTCGCACGGTTGCACCTCGTCTTCCATGATCGTGAAACCACTGGAAAACACCTTCATTATAAGCAAGTTTCCAGATCACCCCATGACCACCTGGCTTGCATACAGGTTTGAATGGTCTACCAGCCAACCACTGCCCATCTTCTGCACTAACAGCTGGAACAAGAGGCTAGCAATTGACAAGTTAAATCACCAAATGAACAGATTATGTAATATATATAAGAACACACATCAAATCATGGAATCATAGGAACGGAAAGCATTCAAATTTTTACCTGCTCAAAAAGTTTAAACTTTGATCTTCCCCTTCCGAACCAGCGGAGTTCCTCACAGAGTGAGGTGACATGCTCATGATTTCTTTTTGCTGCACTTGTCATGATTGCAACTGGAGTGATGCATTGTTTTCCGTATAACTTGAAATACAGGTACTCCCTAGCCTTACAGTAGTTAAAGGATATCATCATCTTTGTTGGGATTTGGTTTAGAGCACTATGAATGCAGAAACAAATCACTTGATAAGGGTATTTCTATTACCTGAAGATCTCTTATAAGACCTTCTAATAGAGTACGCCCACAGTATGGAAGCATTGCAGCTGGAAGACATTCACCTGAGTTTGAGTCAACCAAACCCAGCCTGTCCGCCGAGCCACCAAGAGGATATATTTCACCCATGTTTGGCAAACCCTTCAAAAGAGTTAAACAGTGAGTAGATCAATACCAGATTACATGCATTGACATCTATAAAATATAGTGCATTGACTAACTTCGATTCCCCATATAGCTGCTTGAGATGCATATTCTAAATCCTGAGAAAGATCAAGCACATTTGGAGGATGAATTTCTGCTATGTCACGCTTGAGAGAATAATTTGAGTTATGGGACAGACACGGTCGTTCAAAAGTTGACTGAGCTAGAAGCTCAAGGACTATGATTTGATACCTGCAGCAAAGTTCTTGCATTTCATTAGCATGAGTGGCTTGAAAAGCTCTGGACATATCAATAAATAGATCAACAATGGGAAGGTTTGATGACAAATTATTTTTGAAACAAAATAAAAGAAAATCATTTTTTATGATTTTCTAAAGATCCTCATGTACAAAGCTTAAAGGAGAACTTATAAAGTTGAATACTAACAGCTTGCTTATTTGGCGAAAAATATCAGAGTATGAAGGCTCAGCAAATATTAGATGGAATGAAGGGGATACAGCATAAGGAAACTATCATTTACGGGTAAAAGAGAACACTCAACTCTTCATATCCAGAAAGTTGGAGGTACTTAAGTAGACATATCAGAGTATGACAGCTCAGCAAATATTAAATGAGATGAAGCGAATATAGCGTAAGGAAACTAACATTTACTGGAAAAAATAAACACTAAACTCTTCGCGCTCCAGAAAGTTGGAGGTACTTAAGTAGCCTTGTACACTTTATGCTATCTCAAATTTGTCCACAAAAATCAGTAACTGAACCACCTGTAAAAGGAATTTACTTTTGAACACTTGGTGTTATCTCAAGTTTGTCCACAAAAATCTGTAACTGAACCACCTAGTAAAAGGAATTTACTTTCAAACACTTGGTGTTCTTCCATTATATTATTTAAGTACTTCGAAAAACTGAATTGGACAGCAACCATGTTTGATAATATTACATCAAATTCTGCAAAAGTATTAGGCAAGTTTGAGCATAAATGTTTTCCATATGCTCATTAATAATAAGTACTATCTTCGCAATTGCATAACAGTAGATAGTAAGGTTTTAAATTCTTAAATTATGGTGGTGTCCAGGTCAGCTTGCGCGCCTACCCCCACCAGTACAAGGTACGTGATCCACCAAGATTCAGGTAAAATGGAAGAAATAACCTAGTTTTTTTTTTTTTTTTCATTTCTGGGATTTGAAGCAAAGACCCTTGTGGTTCTCCCCCACTTCATTAAGGAAGTAACTTAACTTGTGTATGTACATGCTTCAAATTTTAACTACGAATTTTAGTTTATAACGCCCTTACTCACTAGGAAAATGTTAACTTGTTATTTCCTTTCATTGTACTTACTGTCACTGTTCAGGCACTCACCTATTATACTCTAGTGAAGGATCTCAAAATACAATGTCAACGTCCAAGATTCAGCTTGTAGAAATTAATAACTAACAGAAGAAATTAAGTCCAATGGGAGTAAAACATAGAGAACTAACCCTATTATTCCTCCAATGCAATCATAAAACCGCTCAACCTCTGAAATAATTTTCAACATTGACCTCAATGCCTCAAACTCTTCAATTCCAAGGCCATAACCATTAACACCACGGAGACCAATACCCTCATTTACATCCCAATTGTCAATCATCTCCGCCAAAGCATAGAGAGCACTCTTCAGTGAACTTCTTGTGGTATCAAACTCTGTACAAACATCACCAAAAACATGCTGTTGCCCGGCAGCAACCACGCATTTAAGCAAAAACACTTCATACTTATCCAAATGCAAAGTGTCCAAAACCCTAGAAAACGAATTCTTATGCGAATAAAAAAAGGAATTTACACGACTATCAGAGTCAATCACTCTGATTCTGTCCTTCAAATTAATACAATTATCAAGCTTCGATTTCAAATCTTTTAACCTGGCGATTTCTTTGTGAAAATCAAAGTCAGGTGCTGGTGGCACGAACTCTACAGGCGCGGTGGTAACGCGCGTGAGTCGAACTAAAGGACGCGAGCATTGAAATGGCGATGAAAACAGAGAAGAGGAGGATGTAGAGGCTAGAGGCTTCGTTACATAATTTAGAGAAGAGTCTCTATAAGAGTTGAAGAAGAAAAGTGAATTGGTATATTTTGAGGTGAAAGTGAAAAGAAGGTTGTTGTGCTGCCGAAGCACTGACGTCGAGGACGCCATTGGAGAGGGATAGAGAGTAAGCAGTTCAAGGGAAATTTGAATTTGGAGTGAGAATTTGTAAGGGAAAAGAGAGAGGGGATAAGGGGAGATTCGGAAAGCATATGCCCGGGGGGGAATGAAGGATATTTAAAGCAAAGGAGCCAAACGTCACAACGATGTCCAAATAACCGTCGGAGGCCTCATCATCAACATCTTCTGCCTGATTTTAATTGGTTGCTCGTATTTTCCTTCGTTTTTTTGTTTTTTTGCATGTGTTTTTGGGTCTTAATTTTCTTTCACTACATTCATCATTTTTAACTTAGTTTGGTATTTATTTATGTATTTATTATATGTAACTATGATTAAATAAAATTATAATTCGCAACTATAATAGCTCGAGTTGATTTACAAAATTTCATTGTCAGTCATGGAAGAAAGCTTTGAACGGTGGGCTTTTTTCAAAAAGTAAAACTAGTAAGATTCGAACACACAATCACTATCTCATTTCAAGGAGGTGAAACCATTGGGCTACAATAGCTCGTTGTGTTGAGGGTGTCCACAATATTTTATTTAATCATTTCGTGTTATCATTTTACTTGTATATACGGTATTTTTTTCCGACGAAGGATGTCTAATTGGACACCCTGACCAGAACTGGCTTTGAAGGTTAAGTTAAATTACGGATTCATGAAATTGTTACTACAATTAATTGGTGATGTTTTCAAAAAATAAAAAAATAATAAATAAAAAATAAAAAAATTAAAAAAAATTAAAAAAATAAATAATATATATATATATATATATATATATATATATATATATATATATAATAGGAGAGGTGATAGCGCTTATGTGTCGGCGCCACAATTAATTTCTAATTTTTAAATTATCAATTAATTAAATATAATTAATTTGTTTTTTTAATAATGAAAAGAAGTTACTATTTTAGAAGATAAGTTAGAGTTTTTCACTTAATAAAAATTATTTGTTTTTTTTTCTTAAAAGAAACGTGTAAAAGAGTAGTTACATTCTTGAACTTTGAATTTTTTTTAAAAATAATTAAATATATATAATTAAATATTGATTAACAAAAAATATCTATATAATTCTATATAATAATAATAATAATAATCTTTCCACAACCTCCTTATTTATAGCAAAACAAATATATAATAATAATAATAATAATAATAATAATAATAATAATAATAATAATAATAATAATAATAATAATAACAATAAACTTAATATTAAATTAATAAACTTAATTTTGAAAATCACGTAAACATAAAAATAAACAACCCATGTAATACTATTTTTTATTTAAAAAAAATATGACTGAATAGATATTTTTAAATAATGAATCACTATTTATTTATTTTTTTTTAAGAAAAGATTTAAAGTAGTTTTTACAATTAAAAATTAATTTAAATTCCGAATTGGAAAATATTTATAATTGAATAATTACAAACAGAAAGCCAAAAACTTAAATATAAGAACACAAATTAATTTTAAAATGAAAAAAATCAAACAATTAGAAAAGACGTTTAGGACTCTTTTTTATAATAAAACGTTTAGGACTAAATTAATTACATATAATGGTATTAAATAATAAATAACTATTTTTTAAAAGAGTTTAAAACCAAACAGTTCTAAAAAATAGGATTTTTTTTGGGTACATTTTTTAAATTTTGACTTTATCTTAAACAATTGAGGTTTTTAATCAAAACTGATTATAACTTCTATTTAGAGTGAGTTTTAACTTTTTTGTTCTTTGTTTTCTCTCTCTATAAATACAAAACACAGTACTTTTTGTTTTTATGTGATTTTATTTTTGAAAGAGAATTATCGTGAGAAATTTTGATTATGCTTCATGGCTTTCAGGTAACAAATTAAATTATTCTCTTTTTTTTCGATGAGTTTATTTCTTTGCACAATTTCTATAATAAAAATTGAATAAAGAAAATTTTCATCATAAACAAGAGGATCTTCATTTGAAGGATCCAAATTCAACATAAGATTGAAGTGAAGGTATTGCGACTTAGTCTTAAAAGGTGTATATATTAGGAATATATGAAAAAGTTGATCAACTTTTTGAATGAATTGACAACATTATACATGATTTTTTTTATGTAATATTTTAGCATTATCATTGCATATATTGAAGCCACAATTCCTGAATGAAGAATTCTTTCGTCACTTAGAATTAGAGTTTTAAAAAATCACTTTAAATATAGTTATAGTGTACATAAGTAATTGCATTGAAGAATCTTTATAGAGTAAATTATCATTTAATTCATTAAAGATAAATTAATTATTAGTTTGAGTTTCTAATTTTCTTTTCATTATATTAAAGCATCTATCTTATTATACTTGCAAAGAACTTGATAATTTGTAAAATTTTAATGTAACAGTGATATCCAGACATGCATGCTACACTTCACTTTGATTAACTCATAACTTACTAAGAAATGAAAAAAGAGAGAAAAAAGAGTTCTCATATTAGGGAGAAAATGCACACTTATCAATTAAGTAAATATTATTTATTAATAAAGAAAAGAAGTTACTATTTTAGAAGATAAGTTAGAGTTTTTCACTTGATAAAAATTTATTTGTTTTTTTTTTCTTAAAAAAAATGTGTAGAGTGTCATTATTACTTACTTGCGAAGTTCACAATAAATGATGCATCCCTCTGAAATGATATATAAGTAATTTTAAATTTAATTAAATAGTAACATGTTAAATTTTAAATTAAAACTTTAAATACATCCCTACAATCAAATTCAAATGTGAATTCAAAATATAAATAACAATTTATTATAGTGGGACCTGTTATATATTAATTTAAATTTCCTACATATGATGAAAATTAATTTAGAAATGTTCATGAATTTAAAATTTTATTGAAACATATACATAAATAGAGGATAAAATAAAAGTAAATGCATGATTTTAATAATTATAGAATAAAATCGAATTTAAATAATCAAGAAATCAAGAAATAATTAAATATAAAGTCTTTTATAATTAAAAATCACACAACCTTTTCAGTTTCAAAAGTTACACACGTTGTTTATTTCCACAAAATATGTCTGAGATCCTATACTTTTAAAACGGTATTTTCACAAAATATGTCTTAGGTAGAATTGCATTTCTAAAATTCATTTGTTTACATCTACTTAAATTTTAAATTATTGTTAATTGTTAGAAATTAACCTCCACGCCATGTCTACAAAGTTTGAAGCAAAACCCATCTTCCTTAATACTTTCATCAGAAAAAACCATGAAACTCGGTCATACGCTTTAGACATATCAAGCTTTAATATAATGTTTGCAGGTTTTCCTCTTTGGAAATATATGTCACCAACTCTTGAGTTAGAAGAACATTTTTAATTCTACTTCTCCCTTTAATGAAACCAGATTGATTAGCGGAGATCAATTTAGGCAAAATATCCTCCAATCTATCATGGATAATTCTAGACAGAATTTTTTTAACAAAATTACTCAGACTAATAGGTCTCAAATCTGAGAAAGATCGAACATTCTTCTTCTTTGGTATGAGAACTAGATGAGTATGAGTAATAGATTTAGGAAGAGTGTTACCAGCAAAGAAGTATTGCACCATTTTGATAATGTCCAACCCTATTATATCCCAACATTCTTGAAAATATCTGCCCGGTAACCCGTCATGACCACTTGAACTATCTCCATTTAGCTTGAAGACTACATATTTTACCTCTTCACGGTTAGGAATGACTCCTAAAGCTGCATTTTCATCATAAGTGATAGATTCTGGAATGTGAGATAAAAGAGAAAAGGAAGAGGCATCTCTGTCTTGCTGAAATTGTTTCTGAAAATGATCAATGGCCTCTACAACAATATCTCTTTCTTCTTCTAACCAAACCCCTTAAGAATTCTGGATCCTATTCATCTTCATCTTTCGTCTTCTCCCCTTCACTACACTATGAAAAAATCTAGTGTTTCTATCACCATTTTCAAACCACTCATATCTAGCTTTTTGTTGCCAGAAAATTTTCTTAAATGAAGATACTTATTATACTCTGCTCTAGCTCTTTGCATGATAGCTCTATTTTCACTTGTCGAAAACTCTTCAAAAAGCTTCTCCTTGATTTTAGCTATCTCTTCCCTGATGATAAGTTGTTGAAAAATGTCTCCAAAAGTCTCTCTACTCCACATAGTGAGAGCTCTTTTAATCTTCTTAATCTTTCTCTTAAAATCTAAAAAAGGGTTATCAGATATCGAGGAATCCCAATTCAATCTAATAACTTCCTTAAAAGACTTATGTTCTGTCCAGAATTTAAGAAACATAAAAGATTTCTTATAATTGATACGTCTATCATCACAAGTGAGGAGCATATGAGCATGATCAGAAGCAGTCCTAGGCAAATGATCAACTATAGAGTGTGAGAAAAACAGTTCTAAAACTCTGAATTGATTAAAATTCTATCAAGCCTTTCAAAGATGCAGTCATCCCTGCCGTTCCATTCCACCAAGTAAATGGGCTTCCTGTAAATTGCACTTGGGCCAGATCACATAATTCAATACAAGTCATAAAATCTTCACAGTCTGCATCCACCACGGGAAGTCCCCCTATCTTCTCTTCTGAATTAAGCACCACATTAAAGTCACTTCCTATAATCCAAGGTTTATCCATCCCATTATAGATAGCAAATAGCCCATCCCACATCTCCAACCTTAGTGTACTATCACACTTAGAATACACAATAGTAACATAAAAGCTAAGAGATAACGACTGATTCTGCAACAAAACAGTGAGTTGTTGCTCTGAACTGCTCTTTACAGTACCTTCATAGCCTTGATTTGAAAAGATCCAGAACTTTCTGTTGTTGTGATTACCCTCATACATTCTCAATCTTCTTTTATATATGTTGATATGATTCATCGGATGAAAAGGCTCCAAAAAAAGCCACAAAAGCAAAATTATGATACTTGTGCAACATCTGCACTCTCTGGAAAGAGTTTTGTGACCTTACCGACCTAATATTCCATATTAAATCTTTCATTGACTACTAGATTTTTAGGAAGTCACATGTCTCTTTGGTTGGATTCTATCTGGTTGAGCAGTTTGCCCATTACCTTGTTTCTTACCCTTTCTAGCAGCCTTTACTACATTCACTACCCTAGGAGATAGATCTGTATCTTTAAAGATTTGCTTCTCCTTGAATTTTGATAAAGTTGGAGTGTGTCCCTTCTTAGAAACTTTAATATTTGTCTCTACAGTCTTGTGAGTAAGAATATCATCCAATTTGAATTGGGAGAGTCAGTATGCACCATCACTACTAAAGATTCATCTGTTTGAATTATCGTAGGAACTATGGTCACTGCTTTATTGTTGTTATTATCATCATCACACAATTGTTCATCCTTTTTGCTTTCTACTATATCCCAGACCTCATTGGGATCTCCCACATGTTGATCTGCAGGTTGAACATTCTTTTGGAGGGGTATCGTTGGCATCCAAATCAGTTGTGGTTGTTTTTATCTCCACAGGTACCAATACTGTTTCATCTATTAGCTTTTGTTTCTCCTTCTCTTTCTCTCTATAGCCCTATCATTTTCATCATCTTTGTATTGTTCTTGTTCATGTTGAACAGACTCACCAGCCCATGCTTCATCAAGTTTTTCTTGACTTGAGCTACTACTCCTCGAAGGTTTATGATCACAAAGGACATGGAAATCCATTCCTTTGTTGACTCATGTTCTCCTATTTGTTGGGATACATTATTAATCTCCACATTGTAATTGTTTCTATTTGCATTATTATTTCTACTAATATATGCAACCTGTGTATTTTCTTCACTAGCCAAAGCATGAAATTTATTTGTCAACATAGGAGAGCTGTGATAATTATTGGTGCCTAAACATCTATGGTCTTTGATTATGTTCCAATACCCTAGATCACCCACAACTTTCCCACTAGAAAGAATTTTCGCTTTGCTTTTTTGTAATCTTAGAACCTGCTCATCCATCTTCTCCTGTAAACCGTAATTTGTCTTTATGTTTTATTGAGATACCTGAGCTTCCTTATCCCTTAATTACAGAAGGAATCTACAATTTTCCTTGTTATGCCCTTGCATTTTATATTCAAAACAATACTTAGGCACATAGTCGTATTGAATCTCCACCACATTTGTTCTCACTTCGCCAATAGATTTATTCTCGATCTTCATGTGTACACACTTCGGAAATTTTCCTTTTAGATCTACCAACACCTTTAACCGCACACAACTTGGTCTAGTTTTGTTGATTGTGGCTTGATATAAATGAATAGGCTTGCCCACTGCCATAGCTAAGGAAAATAAACATTCTTTGACAAAGAAAGTAGGCAAGAGGTTAGGAAAAGAGATCCAAGCCATTGACGTAGAGGTTTCTTCATTGAATTTAAACCTAGAATCATATATCAAAGTATGCATAAGATAAAAGTATCCATATTTATACGTAATGTAAAAAGCTCCCTTTGAAACTAGGTTTACAAAATCCTCCTGCTGAGATAATCGTATAAGAATGTGTTTACTACAAAACAATCCAATCTTACAACCACCTTTTAAACCATATTGTTGAGGAATAATCTTCCTCAATTCCTCTAAATTTGTCCAGTCAAAAGTAAATTTTCTAATCACCGCAAATTGGAGGTCCTCAATTTCGTTCATTATATTCACTTCTTCCTTTGTCCAAGTGATTTGAGGAACTCCATCTATCACGTAATTATCTTTTCTAAGTTAGTCAGTCGATCTGGATTTCACATTAGGTTGATAAATAGTATTTGCATATGAAAGAGTTATAGGCAAAATAGGATCTGTCCTCTTAGGTTCAATGTTAGACCCTGAAAGTAATTAAGGAAATTCTGAATAGGAGAACTGATGACCCACCGTTCGAGGTGGATGGCCGCTGGCCAGATGATCCATCATCCTCCTCTAGTCTCTTCCCCCCTCGATATCTCTGAAATCTCTCTAAATCACAAGATTAAAGAGTATATGAAGTCATTTTCCCTTTGCATATGCATCGGTCTGAATCTCATACTTGTCATCCTATGGGACATATAAGGGATTTTCTATTAGAGGAAGGTTGGGACTTTGAAGCTCTTCACGAGAATATGCTTGAGTATGTAGTAGAGCATATCAGGCTCAATATGAGTCATGTGCGACTAGTTAATAAAGGAGATAAACCTTGGTGGACCAAAACTAGTTCATGGAACTTCACCGTAAAGAGTGCTTAGGACTTATTAAGGTAGAAAGAGAGCGCTAATGATGATTTGAAGCTTTTATGGGTAAGGGGTTTACCTTTCAAGTTCTCTTTCTTAGCGTGGAGAATCTGGCAAGGTAAAGTCCCTGTAGCTCATCTGATGCATTCTTGGAATTCTCATATTTCTCAATTTTGCAAGTGTTGTTCTATCCATGAGATTGAGACAATAGAGCATCTTTTCTTAAAAGGGGAAATAACTACTGGAATTTGGAATTATTATGCCAAACTAGCTGGTATTTTAGGCACAATGCTGAATTTGAAGCAATTTATAAGAAAATGGTAGGGAATAGATGATAACGATAGAACTAAGGTGGTGTTTCAGGCAGTGCCTATTATAATTTTGTGGTTCTTATGGAGAAGAAGAAATACCATTCATCATGGTGGGTCTTATTCTTTTGGGAAAATTATTTGGGAAATTAATGTCACTATCTTAATGGTGATGAAATCCAGATTCAAGATAGAGTCATATAGTAATAGTTGGGTGTATATTTTTTAGGAGCTGGATGGTTATAGTCCTAACTATAGTTTCAAAATTGTGAGATGGTTGTCTCCCCCTATTATTGGTTGAAATGTAACACAGATGGAGCATCTAAGGGTAATCCTGGACCCAACTCAACAACTTTCTGCATAAGGGATCATCTTGGGGATTTGGTTATCGCTAAAGGCTTCAAAATACAAGATACTACAAATCTAGTGGTTGAAGCTAGGGCTATCAGAGAAGGATTATTGTTTTGTAAGGACAAATTGATTGAGCATGTCATTATAGAATCAGACTCTATGGCTATGGTTCCGATTTTGAAAGGGTGGGATACTCCGTGGAGTGTTGCTTTGAGGTGAATAAGATTAATGAGTTGAGGGGCTGTTTATCAGCAAGAGTTCATCATTCCTTCAAGGAAGGAAATACTCTTGCGGATTATTTTGCTAATTTGTTTTTTCATGCAAGTGATTTCCAATTCAATCAGTATCATGACATCCCAAATAAAGGCAAAGCAATACTAAACATGGACAAAATAGGCACACCACAAATAAGAAGAAGCATTACTAATTGTTAGCAACATTTTTGCAGGTAATTAGTAACACAGAAACAAAGGCTACGAGTTGAACATATAACATTCTTCATTCATTTCCTATTGTCTGAAGCAAGTTCAATTAATGTGTGTATTTGCACCTGGTGAGAGCTTTGGGGTGTTTGGGGATACCACATCAGGACATAGGATTAAATAAAGGGTGCTTATCTTAGGCTCTGTAAAATAGTGCAGAGTTATTTGCAAAGATTTTGTAATACCCGAAAACTAGTGAACTAAACTAGAGAGTTCTAGAGCCTTGTGTTAGGGTTTTAGAGTTTTGTATGAGAGTTAAAATCGTAAAAATTATTCCCGTACTTAGAATGAGGGTTTTAGGGTTAGGGCGTCAAGGTACGACTCCCTAAGGACCACCCAAGGGTCCTTGAGGAGGACCCCAAAATAGTCCAAAAGCTATCCAAAATAGCAGCCTCCCACGAAGGGCATCCACGAGTCGTGGATGGACCCACGTCCCATGGGAAAGGGTCGTGGGTCAAGGCTTGACCTTCCCTGCAACTTTCAAGATCTAGTACCCCACCTACGAAGTGCATCACAATCCGTAGACCCACCCATGGTCCGTGGGTGGGGGTTTCGTGGGTGGAGGCAGATTTTTAGTTTTAGTTTTTAAGTTAGGGGCTTAAAGGTTAATTGGTAATTAGTTAGGGGTTAAGGGAGGTCAGTTAGTTATTTATTGAATCACCTATATAAGCCTAATAGACCCCTATACTAATTGAATTAATTCATTCTTTCAAGACACCAAATTCTGTCTAAATAAGAAGAAGAAGAAGAAGAGAAGGAAGTAGGGTACATTTCGTGCATTGTTTCGAGCTCTTGCTAGGCTTTGAATCAAGGTATGTTAGCTTGTTCATCTATGGGTTCTTCCACCCATAGAGCCCCCTAGGTTTTCCCCCAATTGTGAAGTCAAAACCCAATTCTAGCTAGCGTTTATTCCTACATTATGGGTAGTGTTTCGGTATGATTACAATCAAGTGGATAATACTTAATTATGATTGAATTAGCATTGAATTATTATATTATGATGAATTCTATGGTTAACCGTAGTCTAATTGATGAATTTGTTATTATGTGGGTTTAAGCCATGAAAGGTGAAATTGAGGATTCACATGTGATCTTCTAAAATTAATGTCATGTGTAGTAATTGTTCAAGGTTAGGAACATATAGACATGAATTGAACTAGACCTTAATGAATATGAAGGATCATAACTAGTAAAGTTGAAATTGAACCTTTATGATCAATTATGACTAGAATCGCCTACTAATGAAGGATGTGATTAGAATACCTTGAAATCTAGGTATAATGATGATGGTAAGAACTAAAGCTTGAGAGTAAGGCTTGTAGTCATAAATGATTAGGGCTTTCAGAGTAAAGCTAATATGATGTGATCTTGTTGTGTATTGTTGAATGCATATTCTCATGCACACACTTAGGCATAAATATGCTAGGAGATGCAAGGTTCTCTCATATAGAATGATTCTGGGTTGACAAACTAATCACCTAAAATGAATCAAAGAATGTTAGATTAGAATAACTTGAAGTTGTGATATATGTTCCCTTCATGTATAGCTTGACTTGGTAAGACAAAACCAAGATTGGTAGCTTGGAATGAGGATCTATACTCTCCTAAGAGTAGCTTAACTTAACATTATAAGATGTATTTCATGGTAGCTTGAGTTAGGGATAGTCATGGTAGCCTAGGATTGAGGATATATACCCTCCTAAGGGTTGCTTGAACTAGCATTTTTAGGATGACTTCATGATAGCATGATTTGGTTTGGCCAAGACCATTTCATGGTAGCTTAGGATTGAGGACTTCTACTCTCCTAAGGGTAGCTTAGGATAGAGGACTTATACTCTCCTAAGGGTAGCTTAGGATTGAGGAATTATACTTTCCTAAGGATAACTTACATTAACATCTTAGTGTGCTTGTAAGGGTAGCATGACTTAGTTGGTCTAAGACTATTTCATGGAGCTAGGATGGAACACTTGTACCCTTCCTAAAATAGCTTGGACTTTCATAATAGTGTGCGTAGTTATTTTAGCATAATATAGTTATGTTAGCAAGATGATAGCATGGTCTAGCCTATTAGGGTGCTATTCCTTGGTAGCCTTGAATTGGGAAATAGAATTCATTCATGTGTTGTGACTTTCCTTGTACTAAATAAACAAGTACCTTAAATGACTAGTGGAAAATAGTTAAGAGGGATTAGTCCCCAACTAGTGAGTATGTATGATAGCCTAAAGTGGTACTTAGTGTGGATAGTAGTATGTGATGATATTCATACATTGCACAAGTATGACTTGAAGCTATTTATGAAGTGTTCTCATATATAGTGTAGACTTAGCTTGGGTTGTTGCTATAGTTTCCTTCCATGGTATGATTGACTTAAGGTAATAGTTCCCTTGTCTATATGAAGTAAGTTAAGAATGATACCAAATGAATGGTAGGTATGCATATGGTGACTTCAAGGTTATGCTTAGTGTGAATGGTATTATGGGATGTCATTCATGCATTGCACAAGAGTGCTTTGAGGTTACTTAGATGTATAGTAATCTTATGATAATGAAAGCCTAGGTCTTGACTATGCATATAGACCATGATTAAGATGACTGATAAGGGATGCTTAACTTGATGGTATTATGGGATGCTATTTATGCATTGGACAAGTATGCTTTGAGGTTACTTGAGAGTAGTCCTATTATGGTACAAATGACTAGGAGTTGATTAATGCTTATATGATGCTTATGTTTGAGACTTTGCTTATTATTATGATATTGTCTCTTATGCTTATAATTGATGTTTCATGAAGTATTTCATATGATTTTGGATTATGTCTTATATTGACTAACCCTTATCTTATGCTCTTATGATTATGCTAGCTAACATATTTAGTACATTTTGTACTAACGCATACTTTGCCTACATTCTCATCAAATATAGGGTTTGGAGATTGAGTTCTACACTTGGAGATAAGTTTCTAGAAGTTGCAAAGAGTTGAAAATTTGGTGAGTCCTCATAGCTTTGAGGACAAAACCCGGGTTATCCTTTATGCCCTTTATTTCCATGTTGAGACTGTTGTATGGGCTATGTCCCAAGAGTTTTATTCAAAGTTGTATTAGATGGTTTAAGACAAAAGTTTAGTAAAGACTTCCGCTTGCATTTTATGAAAAGACTTCAATTGTATGGATAAAAGTTTTTAAAATTTTCATGCTTTTCTATTATCTTATGTTATGATATGCTAAAGGCTTGTATGGGATCCCTTAGGGGTCAAGTACGCCATGTTACATCTAGGGTGTACCCCTGGATCGTGACAAACTTGGTAATCAGAGCACAAAGTTTAGAATGGCTCTAGGATTGTCTCAAACCACGTCTAGTAGAGTCTTGTTTATAAATGTGAACCGCGCTACATTTATGAATAGGAGGCTATTAGATGATTAGGAAGTTTCACTTCTTCATTCTCTAAGATGTGCCATAGAGTTTGACTCTATAAGATCTCTCTCCTACTCCTTATCCGATGGTCTTTAGGATATGACTACTCGAAGGGCTCATGCTATAAGGAGCGAGGGATAAAAGGTTGGTTGTGATGCCAATTATGGCTATATGATTAGATTGACTTTATATTGTCTTTAGTATGATTGGGTTGTATTATGGTTATGTGTATTTGATGGTAGAACCCGACTTAGTTATGATGAGTTTTGAGGTATGTTGATAAGTTTGATGAATAGGGTGTTTGAGTAATGCCTAGATGGGTTGAGTGAATAGACTCCTCTAAGAAAGGTAGAAGTGTAATTCACCTTGGTTTAGAATCATGTTGTGTGATGGAGGTGAAAGTTTAGTGATAACTTGCTCCGACCTTAGAATTGAAAGAAATGAGGCTTAGAAGAGTCAGTTTAGGCTTACTCCCAAGGGGGAGATGATGTTCTTAGATAGCAAGGTTGTTAAGTGTTCTTGATGTTCATGATTTAGATTGGCTTGAAAATTCTCACTTTGAGAGGTGTAGTAAGTTTTGGGAAGTTTAGTCTCGGTTTTGTAGGTTCATATGAGATCTTGAGTAATGTTGGTGAGGTTGCCTGTGAGCTAGAGTTACTTAATGAGAACCTCTCTAATTTAGAAGTACCGGTTGGGATCTTAGACTGGCAGGTTAAGAAATAGAAAAATGAGGAAGTTGTTTCCATGAAAATGTTGAGGAGTGATCTTTTAATAAGGGTTTTAGTTGAGGGTCCTACTTGGGAGGCCTAGGGCCAATGAGAAGTCCTGATATCCTCATTCTTTTTCCTTGTATTCCTCCTTTAGCATTTAAGATATTGAGATGATAAGTTCCTCTTGATTTGCTTTTTATGTGAAGTCATGTGTGAATTGTATGTTTCCATGATTTCCTTATGTGGTGCATGTTCATGAAAGCTTGTGATTTAAAATAAAATGAGTTTGCATTGTTTTTCCTCATGTTGTAGTGCATTGAGTATAAGTTGCCTATTTGACTTCATGAGAATGAATATATGAACATGCTTTAGTTTGGAGCTGAGAGATTCCTCCTTGAATAAATACTTTTTGAGAGTAAATTGCATTTAGGCTCCATGAGTACATGTTGAGCATGTTTTTATTAGGAGATGGTAGTTTCTCCTTAAAAATGAGTAAATATAGAATTTCATGCATTTTGGATTGTTAGATGTAGTTCCTACTCCCTTGAGTTGCATTGAATATGTTTAGCTTGGAATTGAAGTTTTCTTCCTTGGTTGTGTGCATTTAAATGTAGTGCATGCATGATGGGCTAGTTTAGAGTGGTGACCTTAAGAAATGCTTAGAATCGTCATTCGAGGACAAATGATCCCAAGGGGGAGATATTGTAATACCCGGAAACTAGTGAACTAAACTAGAGAGTTCTAGAGCCTTGTGTTAGGGTTTTGGAGTTTGGTATGAGAGTTAAAATTGTAAAAATGATTCCCATACTTAGAATGAGGGTTTTAGGGTTAGTGAGTCAAGGTACGACCCCCAAGGACAACCCAAGGGGTCCTTGAGGAGGACCCCAAAACAGCCCAAAAGCTGTCCAAAAGAGCAACCTCCCACGAAGGGCATCCATGGGCCATGGATGGATCCATGCCCCGTGGGAGGGGTCATGGGTCAAGGCTTGACCGTCCCTGCAAAATTTAAGCTCGAGTACCCCACCAACGAAGTGTAGCACAATCCGTAGACCCACCCACGGTCCGAGGGTGGGGGTTTCGTGGGTGGAGGCAGATTTTCAGTTTTAGTTTTTAAGTTAGGGGCTTAGGGGTTAATGGGTAATTAGTTAGGGGTTAAGGGAGGTCGGTTAGTTATTTATTAAACCACCTATATAATCCTAATAGACCCCTAAACTAAGTGAATTGATTCATTTTTCCAAGACCCCAAATTCTCTCTCTAGAAGTAAAGAAAAAGAAGAAGAAGAGAAGGAAGTAGGGCAGATTTCCTCCATTGTTTCGAGCTCTTGCTAGGCTTTGAATCAAGGTATGTTAGCTTGTTCATCTATGGGTTCTTCCACCCATAGAGCCCCCTAGGTTTTCCCCCAATTGTGAAGTCAAAACCCAATTCTAGCTAGGGTTTCTTCCTACATTGTGGGTAATGTTTACGTATGATTCCATTCAAGTGGATAATACTTAATTATGATTGAATTAACATTAAACTATTATATTATGATGAATTCTATGGTTAACCCTAGTCTAATTGATGAATTTGTTATTATGTGGGTTTAAGCCATGAAAGGTGAAATTGAGGATTCATAGGTGATCTTCTAAAATTAATGTCATGCGTAGTAATTTTTCAAGGTTTGGAACATATAGACATGAATTGAACTAGACCTTAATGAATATGAAGGATCATAACTAGTAAATTTGAAATTGAACCTTTACGATCAATTATGACTAGAATCACCTAATAATGAAGGATGTGATTGGAATACCTTGAATCTAGGTATAATGATGATGGTAAGAACTAAAGCTTGAGAGTAAGGCTTGTAGTCATGAATGATTATGGTTTTCAGAGTAAATATAATATGATGTGATCTTGTTGTGTATTGTTGAATGTATATTCTCATGCACACAATTAGGTATAAATATGCTAGAAGATGCAAGGTTCTCTCACATAGAATGATTCTAGGTTGACAAACTAATCACCTAAAATGAATCAAAGCATGTTAGATTAGAATAGCTTGAAGTTGTGATATATGTTCCCTTCATGTATAGCTTGACTTGGTAAGACAAGACCAAGATTGGTAGCTTGGAATTGAGGATCTATACTCTCCTAAGAGTAGCTTGACTTAGCATTGTAAGATGTATTTCATGGTAGCTTGAGTTAGGGATAGTCATGGTAGCCTAGGATTGAGGATCTATACCCTCCTAAGGGTAGCTTGAACTATCATTTTTAGGATGCCTTCATGACAGCATGACTTGATTTGGCCAAGACCATTTCATGGTAGCTTAGGATTGAGAACTTATACTCTCTTAAGGGTAGCTTATTTAGAGGACTTATACTCTCCTAAGGGTAGCTTAGGATTGAGGATTTTACTTTCCTAAGGGTAGCTTACATTAACATCTTAGTGTGATTGTAAGGGTAGCATGACTTAGCTGGTCTAAGACTATTTCATGTAGCTTGGATGGAACACTTGTACCCTTCCTAGAATAGCTTGGACTTGCATAATAGTGTGCCTTCCAAGATGATAGCATGGTCTAGCCTATTAGGGTGCTATTCCTTGGTAGCCTTGAATTGAGAAATAGATTTCATTCATGTGTTGTGACTTGCCTTGTACTAAATAAAAAAGTACCTTAAATGACTAATGAAATATAGTAAAGAGGGACTATCCCCAACTAGTGAGTATGTATGATAGCCTAAAGTGGTACTTAGTGTGGATAGTAGTATGGTATGCTATTCATACATTGCACAAGTATGACTTGAAGCTACTTATGAAGTTTTCTCTTATATAGTATAGACTTATCTTGGGATGTTGCTATAGTTGCCTTCCATGATATGATTGACTTAAGGTGATAGTTCCCTTGTCTATATGAAGTAAGCTAAGAATGAGACCAAATGAATGATAGGTATGCATATGGTGACTTCAAGGTTATGCTTAGTGTGAATGGTATTATGGGATGCCATTCATGCATTGCACAAGTGTGCTTTTAGGTTACTTACATGTATAGTACTCTTATGATAATGAAAGCCTAGGTATTGACTATGCATATAGACTATGATTAAGATGACCAAAAAGGGATGCTTAGCTTGGATGGTATTATGGGTTGCTATTCATGCATTGCACAAGTATGCTTTGAGGTTACTTGAGAGTAGTCCTATTATGGTACAAATGACTAGGAGTTGATTAATGCTTATATGATGCTTATGTTTGAGACTTTGCTTATTATTATGATATTGTCTCTTATGCTTATAATTGATGTTTCATGAAGTATTTCATATGATTTTGGATTATGTCTTGTATTGACTAACCCTTATCTTATGCTCTTATGATTATGCTAGCTAACATATTTAGTACATTTTGTACTAACGCATACTTTGCCTACATTCTCATCAAATGTAGGGTTTGGAGATTGAGTTCTACTCTTGGAGATAAGTTTCTAGAAGTTGCAAGGAGTTGAAGATTTGGTGAGTCCTCATAGCTTCGACGACATAACCCACTTTGTCCTTTATGTCCTTTATTTCCATGTTGAAACTATTCAAAGTTGTATTAGATGGTTTGAGACAAAAGTGTAGTAAATACTTCCGCTTGCATTTTATGAAAATACTTTGATTGTATGGATATAAGTTTTTAAAATTTCATTAATTTTCTTGATATGCTAAGGTCTTGTATGAGACCCCTTGGGGTCAAGTACGCCATGTTACATCTAGGGTGTACCCCTAGGCCGTGACAAATTTCATCTTTTAGTTGTTACTAATTGTTGTTGTCATCCAAAATTTAGAGATCGGATGGTGGTATCAATCTCAATTGAGGTTCAATCCATTGAGCTCTAGATAAGGGATAGCAAGGGAGATTAAGAATGTTTGGGATAAAATGCTTAGTTGGTGAACAAACAAGGCATATCGGGTCCTTAATAGCTAGAACTAATAAGATAAGAGTTCTTATTACAGAGGGGGAGATGCTGAGGTGATTATTCTTGGTATAATAAGCAACAATACGGATCTCGTCTTACCTGATCGGAGCTTGTTGGGTAGAGGGAAATGAATGTGCCTTGAACTTCATTTCTTGGTTGATGAAGAAGCCATGGTAATGGTGAAATCTTGCTCAGAGATGAAGAGTGCTAGAGCTCAAGGAGTGATGGGTATGTTCTCATCCAGATGCATCATCCTCGAAGGAGACTCCTTTCTGTTTCCTAGTCTGATTTTCTTTCTTTTTGGATTTGTTTTTGTTGTCTTTATTTTGTTTGGGTTGGACTTTTTGAGCAGGCTGTTTTTTTGTACAACTTTTCTTGGTTTTTTATTGTTTGATATTTATCTTAATAAAAGGGGCTTTTAGCCCCAATCCTTCAAATTAAAAAAAAATATATACCCGTTTAGGATAAACAAAGCCTAGCCCAACTAATTTATATAAAAAGTTACAAATTATTGACTTTAGGTTTCAGATTTCAATTTCTCTTGAGTTCTTCATTTTCAAGTTATGAAGGAATATCTTTAGTTCCTCATTCATTTCCTCGTAACTCTGTTTAAGTTTGGTTCAACTCCTCCAGATTCTAGCTTCCTTGAATCCATAGGCTTATCGAGCTTCTCTGCCTCTTCAATTTACTTTGTTACAGACTCTTCCCCATGCCTATAGCTTCCAATTCATTCCTTGTTGCTAATGTTTAATTTTGTTCATTAAAATTTAATTTGTGAATAGTCATGAGTGATCTTTTTGAGGCTCGATATCTCTCATTTTTTTATTTATGCTTAAATTTTTACCGCTGAGAAGGATCGAATGCTGGCTCATGACTTTTGGTCTCATATTCTTTGGGCTTTTGTATTTATTATAAATATTTAAATATTTCAATTTACGGGTTCTTAAAATTTCTGATTTGATATTTTTTTGATTATATATATATATATATATATATATATATATATTATTTTGGTATTCTGGAAAGAAACATGGGAATCAAGGTTGGAACAAGGAGCGAGATAGCGGTTGGAAAGATTAGAGAGGTGGAAATTGGAGAGATAGGGAGGTTGAAAAGGAAAGGTACATCCTTTCCGTGATATTCCATGACGAAAAGAACCAACAAGTTTGGAAGGAAATCGAACCGTGAAAATGCTCACAAGGATCTTCAATAAGGTTGAAGGATCCGACAAGGTGTTGAAAGAATTGAAGAATGACTTTTCCACCTTATCTCAAACGGTGACCTTTCAATCAGTGTCTATCAAACAGTTGGAAACTCAATATGCCAGATCGCCTTTCATCTCACTCCAAGGCAAAAGGGAACGTTGCCTAGTTACACCGTCCCAAATCCCAAAAATGAATATTGAGAAAATGAGAACTATGTTGTGCTACTACATTAAATAAGATGCTTCTTGGGAGGCAACCCAAATCTTTACTTGTATTTTATTACTTTCATAACGTATGCTGTGAGTGCAGATTGAAAAGAAGTCAAAGTATTGCGAAGGAAACAATAGGCGATGCCAAAACCATAACGACGATCCGCCGAAGGCATTGTGCGGACTCACTCTTGTCCACCTTCTAAGCTAGAAAATGTAAAAAAATGTATTATCAATTGGGGCAATTTGAGCTCTAAAAGGAGATCCACTGAAGTACACTATAAGGAGTCCATTGTGTCTGTCGAATCAACTCCGGGTTTGGTTTTTGTTCAGGCCTCTTCGACAAGCTTTTGATCCACCAAATGCACTCGATGACGTTAGTTATGACCGTTGAACGAGCCTGGTATAAAAGGCAAAGGGTCTTTTCAATTTAAAAAAAAAACATTTGCCATCTCTGAGACCATTTCCTTCATTTCACTTGCAATAGCATATTTGAGTGTGTGAATGCCCTATTTGTGTGATTATTGAGTGTCTGAAGTGCATTATCTTTCCTAGATCAGTCGACCCAAACCCTAACCTCCCTCGTTTTTGCATTTTTCTTATCTTTGAGGTTGGTGTTCGACTTCTATTTTATGATTTGAGCTTAAAAGTGTGTTTTGTGTATGGGCTTAAGGCCATTTGAGTTTGTTGTTAGTTATTTTTTTAGGTAGTGCTATATTGTTTATATTGAATAATGCTCATGTGTTAGTGTAATGATCGGCTTCCATCGTTATAGAAAAGCCATCGGGGAAAATTTTGGGCGAGAAAACTTTTTCGTCGTTACTTGGAATTTTCCAACCTAGTCCAGATTTGGACAAAATCAGAGTCAATGAGGTCTAGAGAAATCTAATAACAATTGGGAGATCTAATTATGAATTCGATCATATGAATTGATACCTAAGATGTTAAAGAACTCGTACGATTTTACGAAATTGAATTTGGGCGAGTAGAACTCCTGAAATCGATCTTAGCGCGAGAGGGTAGTTTCTGAGTGTAATGGGATGAAGGTGTATTGTGAAATGGGGGTTTGAAAATTCTTTATTTATGTCTATGTTCCATGCAAGCCGCTATGGCATGATTTTGTGCCGCCAGGGCGAGGGCGTTGTGGTGGGCTAGGGGCCGCCATAGCGGGATAGTCACAATTTAAGTCAGAAATAAACCCCAAAACATTTAATTCTGCACTTTTCAACTTTCAGATCTAGACAACCCCAAGCGAGTTCTTGACCATTTTTCACCATTCTTAAGGCTAAAGGTAAGGTTTTAACTCCCCGAATCCATTTTTCGATTCGTAGAATGTAAACTAATGGGTAATTATTGATTGGGGAAGGGTTTTGGAACTATTTGGATGGTGGAAAAAGCCCTAATTTAGGTAATGGGAATCATGGGGTTGATCTAGGGTTGATAGTGTTGACTTTAATCTGGGTAATTAGACATCATATATTGATTCCCGTGTTATTAAGATTGTTTGTAGACCAAGAACAAGCAGAAAAAATCCGAAAAGGGAAGAATCGAGCTTTTTAAGGGATTCAAGCTTTGTTCGAGGTAGGTGATGGTTGTGATTTCGTGTTGTGTGATATATGTTTGTTCTTGCTTCACTATGATGCATGTATGTATGCGAATATTGCATTATTGATCACACAAATCGTAAATGAGGATAGTTGAATGATTGAATGCCGTGAATCATGACTTGATTGTATACAGAACCATTTGGATGCTAGCATGGTAACTATTGTTGTAGGCAAACTCAATAAGAGATAGGTGATCATCCCAATTACCCTTGAAATCAATTACACAATCTACATTGATACCTCAAAATACCATCTCCCTCTTGTTCAAAAGCCATCACTTTCTATTTATGAACGTTTGCCTTTAATTCAAGCAAAAAAAGGATCTTGGTCTTGATTCTCTTTTACTTCTGACACTAATGAGGATTCAGCCTCATTCATCACCACTACTCCTCCTTCTGTGGAATCTATTAGTCAAACTCATAGTCGTGTGAGTCTATGCACATCTTTTGCTAACTCTTTATTTTCTTCCTCAACATGGGCGGTACTACCCATAGACAACCTGCTTAAAGCATCAACAACAACATTAGCCTTACCTGGGTGATAAAGAATACTCATGTCATAATTCTTGAGCAATTCTAGCCACCTCCTTTGTCTGAGATTAAGCTCTTTCTTACTAAACACATACTGAAGACTCTTGTGATTGGTGAACACATCCTCATGAACATCATAAAGATAATTACGCCATATTTTTAAAGCAAATACTACGACAACCAACTCTAGATAACGGGTTGGGTAATTCTTCTCATGAACTTTCAACTGTCTGGAGGCATAAGCTATAACTTTGTCATTCTGCATTAACACACAATCCAAACAAACTCTAGACGCATCACAATAAACAACAAAGCCTTGTGTGCCTTTTGGTAAGGTCAATATTGGGGCAGTAGTTAACCTCTTTTTCAATTCCTGAAAGCCTTCCTCACACGCTTCAGACCATTGAAATTTCACTATTTTCTGAGTCAACTTGGTCAAAGGAGACGAAATAGACGAGAATCCCTCTACGAACCTTCTATAATAGCCAGCCAAACCCAAGAAACTCTTAATATTAGTTGGAGATATGGGTCTAGGCCAATTCTGTACTGCCTCAATTTTTTGAGTATCAACTTTAATTTCCTCTCCAGACACAATGTGGCCTAAGAAAGCCACATACTTAAGCCAAAACTCACACTTAGAGAACTTGACATACAACTCTTTATCTCTTAGAGTCTGGAGAAATATTCTGAGATGACTAGCATGATCTTCTTCATTCCTTGAATATATTAGTATGTCATCAATGAAGACGATAACAAATATATCTAAATAAGGTTTGAATACTCTATTCATAAGGTCCATGAATGTTGCAGGAACGTTGGTCAAACCAAAGGACATGACCAGAAACTCATAATGACCATAACGGGTACTAAATGTTGTCTTTGGAATATCACATTCCCTTACCCTCACCTGATGGTAGCCTGATCTAAGGTCTATCTTAGAGAAACAAGTAGCACCCTGAAGCTGATCGGAAAGATCATCAATTCTCGGAAGAGAAATACTTCTTGATGGTAACCTTATTCAACTGGTGATAATCTATACACATCCTAAGGGAACCACATTTCTTTCTCACAAACAAGACTGGAGCGCCCCAAGGTGAGACACTTGGTCGAATGAAACCCGTCTCTAGGAGATCTTTCAACTGCTCTTTTAACTCTGCTGGTGCCATCCTATATGGCAAAATAGATATAGGACGAGTATTTGGGAAAACATCTATACCGAAGTCTATCTCTCTCATAGGAAGGACTCCGGAAAGATCATCTGAAAAGACTTCTGGAAACTCTTTTACTACTAAAACTGACTGAATAGGAGGTATCTCAACACTACAGTCATTAACTCGGACTAAGTGATAGACAAACCCCTTAGAAACTAACTTTCTTCCCTTAAGGTACGAAACAAAATGACCCTTAGGCACTGCTGAACTGCTTTTCCACTCTAAGACTGGCTCATTTGGAAACTGGCACTTGACAACTCAAGTTCTACAATCAACTGAGGCATAATAGGCATGAAGTCAGTCCATACCAAAAATGACATCAAAATCTACCATGTCTAACTCAACTAGATCAGCCATGGTGCTCTTGTGATTGACAGAGACAAGACACTCACGATAGGCTCTCTCTACTAGAATAGACTCACCAACAGGTGTAGAAACACTGAAGGGTTCACTAAGTTGCTCAGAAACAACATCAAAATTCATAGCAACATATGGAGTTACAAAGGATAACCTCCCTCTTGGATCTAGCAAAGCATAAAAATTAAAGTTAAAGACTTGGATCATACCAGTCACAACATCTAGCGAATCCTCTTGCTCTTGGCGACTAATGATAACATATAGGCGGTTTGCTCCTCCGCCAGTACCAGAAGTATCCCCTCTATGTACAGCTTTGGCTAGTGGAGCAACTGATGAAAATTGAGCTCTATTGCCCCATTACCATTACCTTGCTTGTTCTTTGGACACTCTCACATAAAATGACCATTATGGCCACACTTGAAACATCCAGTGGAGCCATTATGACACATCCTTGAGTGGTTCTTACCACACTTAGCCCATGTAGGAATCTTAGTACCCCCTTGTACCATACTACCTTGCGACTGTACAGGTCTAGCTCTGAAATTCTGGGAATTCTGACTATTGTACTCACATTTGTTTCTTGGTGCAGGTGCACCAGGAGATGATGGAGAAGGTCCTTCTGCTTATGTTAGAAAGAAGAGCGGTTCGCATTACTCTTTTGCTGCCCTGATTCATTCCCTGATGTCTTGGCCCTCTTATTCTTAAACCCTTCTCTATCCCTCAGCTTGTCCTCATCAACTTGTTACACATGGATATTCAGCCTTGCTATGCCCATGTCACCTATTAGCATGGCTACCTTACTTTCCTTATCTCACAGATAAGGCAACCCAACAATGAATAAACTCATCCTGCTCCTCATTTCGGCAACTATCTTTTTACTTCTCTTAGTTCATGGGGAAAGAAACGCCCCATGAAAGCACTCTCAAAACAGTCCAACTCACAATCGGTTATGCGCAAGCATGCGTTAGAAGGAAACTTTTTAGAGATAAAACTCTAACGTACGAATTGAGTGTGAAAGAAGTGAGATAATTCCTAAGTGTCGCAGCCTCCTAATTATAGATGTGGCACACTTCACACCGATAACTAGGACTCTACAGACACGGCTTCATAGATTCCCTAGGACTCTTGAACTTTGTGCTCTGATACCAAGTTATCACGCCCCGATCCTACACCCTGGGTGGGACTGGCACTCGAGAACCATTGTTGACCCCAAAAAAACCCTAAGCCTGGCTTACTTACTCAGCGGAAGACTTTAAGCATTCAGAAAAGAACTCAAATGTAATATAACTCAACTATCTCAAACTAAAATCATAATGCTTTAGAAATAAATATTTAACTTAGCCAAAGTGGCAACTCAAAACTGAACATAAGTCAATAACAAGATAAAGACAAATGAACTAACTGACTGTCTATCTATGAAGCCTCTAATAACTGAGATGGATGTTGGGCCAAGACCCACGATATCCTAATGAACTAATTACTAAAAAGCAATAAAAATGGACCTTTCGGAAGCAAGGAGGCTCACCAACAAACTTTGGAGCTCAACTAGAATCAACGATATGCTGGATGTTGATCCTAGTTACCTGTGTCTGCATCATAAGAAGATGCAGGCCAAATGACATCAGTACGTTGAATGTACGAGTATGCGAGGGGAATTCTAAAACAAGACATAAGCTTGAAAGGAACTGAAAAACTTACCTGGCTCAACTCAACTCAACTGATTTCAATATAAAGTAGTGTAAATAAATGCAGTATAAAGAATAGCTTTAAAACATGGCTTTCAACTCTGTGTATGTAGAAATACAATAATAACTATGTATGTATGCAAACATACAATATGAACTCTGTTTGTATATGAAAATACAAATATTTCTGATGTATATAAAAATACAAAAAAATATTGTGCTGGTGTTTCTCTAACCGACAACCATCACTTAAGAGCTATCGTAATGATACATCATTTTGCCTCACGTTGCCATGGTCATCCTATACCTTGCCGGGGGTATAGAACCTGAACTACTAAGTGGATCCACTAGTCTATGCTAAAAAGCAGTGAGGAATCATCTAAAAAGTATGACCCTTTTCTACCCATGGTGGCTACATGGTTTATGGGGACTGTGAGTTGTCTGAACTCTCTCCCATATCGATGCTCAATACTACTCCCAAAATATGATACTAGCTCTTATGTTTTTTTTAAAAAAAAAACATACTTCTTTCTGTGATTTGAGATAATTGCTCAAAAACTTAGCTCAAGGGCTCTTCTTGGAAATCAAAGTTTTCTCTCTTGCTTAATTATGAAAGCATTTACTCTTTAACTAAAAAACTAGCTCAAAGGTTATTTTACTGAAAAACTAGCTCAAAGACTCTTTACTGAAAAACTAGCTCATAGGCTCTTTTGAAAATCAAGGTTTCCTTTCTTCTTTAAATGTGAAAACATTTTACTCTATAGGAATACATTGTCCCGATATACTCTTTTAAAGAAATGAACTTCAAATTTTTCTTTTTACTCAACTCAAAACTCAAGTCTTAAAACAAAGTTAAAATATTTGTAAAAGACTCTTGTAAGACTCTATGAACTTTTCTTGACTTGACTCTTAACTTCTCTTGACTTGACTCTTAACTGATCCTTGAATTGAATTATGTATTCAAGGGTTGTGATTTGTGATAGGAAAAATCTCATGATGTTTAGGAGTATTTTTAGATAGTTAAACATGAGAAAAGATCAAGAAATCACTGTTTGGAAGAAAGTCCGCGACGCAGAGATGCATTTAGATATTTGGTCGTGAAATAAATTTTGAGGCAGAACGGTCCATGATCACTCCACTCGGCGAGGAAGATTTTTCCAATCCTGAGGAACAAGTCTGCGATGCGGACCTGGTACCCAGATTCTGCCGACTTTTTCCTTCTTCATTTTCTGACCTCAATTTGCCCAAACTCGGTTCTTTTTCTCATATTCTCTTTAGATTCAGGTACCCACAATACATACATAAGAATCTAACTCAAACAATTCTAATAATCGACTCTACAATCTCAAGAAACTCCTCAATCTCATCCCAATTCAAGAATGAAAGCAATTCAAGAATACAACTCAAGAACATCAAATTCTCAATCTTTTTAGGACGAAATTACACTGAATAAAACATGTTTGGCGTGTGGGTGAAGGAACCCAACGCTGTGTGAACTCACATACCTCGTAGGGATCACCCCTTGATGAAATCCACGATCAAACTTGAACGATCTTGACGAATCTTGCTTCTTCTCCTCTTTCTTTCTCTTCTCTCAAAACCCTAACTCTTTTTGGAAAAGCGTAAAATGACCAAGTTCAGTTTATACCCCAATTAAACTCCTAAAAACGAATTAAAATAATTGGGAAAGGAAAAGACTAAAACACCATTCCAAAATCCGAATTAGACTTTCCTTATTTGAACAACTCAACTTCCGATGGGCATATCTCACTCATACAAACTCGGAATAGTGCAAACTTGGCGGAGTTGAAAAGACTATTCCAATATCTTTCCTACGATATCTGGAAATACACCTAACTCATCCTGAGCTACGAGTTATGGTCGTTTGAAGTTGACCAAAAATCCAACTTAACATACTTCACAAATTTTCCAGATTTTTATAATCTTTCCAAAAATGACTACTTCCACTTTTTAAATTCTTTCTAGGTCTTTCTAGTTACGGGGTGTTACAAATATGCTCAAAATACCAAATGAACGCAATCTGAAATTTAAAATAGCTAAACAATAATATTTATACCAGCGCACCAACAACCTTTATTTCCCTAAAATGGCCATAATTTTCTCATACAATAGCGAAATGACCCAATTCTTTTTCCATAATACCCTAAATAATGATACGAACATTCTCGTTCAATTGAAACTCAATTCGGTGCTCATTTCCCAGTCAAATATCATTTCTTCTCAAGAAAAATATATTTCATAATTGCGATAAAAGTCCAATCACGGCTTAGCGAAAATGCACCAAACTTTGTAGATTATTCCTATAATTCATGCTCAAACTTTCAGAAGTTTTGGAATGATTTTTCGATCTTTAAAACTAATAATGAACCTTTTAGTTGACACAAATTGCTAAAACAATGCCAAAGTACCCAAAAGCTTAAAAACTCACTCAAACCTCATCTGAAACCTCCCGAACACAAATCAAATATGCTACTAGCTTGAAAATGATATTTCAAAGTCAATGAAATCGTCAAAACATCCAAACAAGGTCGCCTTAACCTGATGTTGACCAAAGTCAACTTTGACTTAAGAATCTCGAAATTTTCGAATAAAGACATGAAACTCATCCAAAAGCTTCAAGAACTGAACCAAACCTTCAGCCAGACCAAATATCACCATTTGGGCCAAGTGGAATTATCAAAACTCGAGAATGACCTTTCTAACCTCAAGCGTTGACTAAAGTCAAGCTTTAGCCTTAACTTTCTTCGTATCTCGTCTAATGACTTAAAATCAAACAAAAAACCTAGGGACCCAAGACAATAGTCCTACTAACCCAAAAGTCACATTCTAGAGCTGGTGGAACTAACAAAATTTTTGTCCGAGATTTGTAGCTCTGGAACTAACAAAATTTTTGTTAGAGATTTCAAAACTCTAAAACTTCCAAAGATCACAATTTTACAATCAAATTTCAAAACTAACTTTGTAAACTAATCAAACAAGATTCAGCGCAACTATCAATAGGGGTAAAATGGTAATTTTTTGAAATTTCTAAAATTGACCTTCAGGGTCATTAACATTCTTAATCTTGACAAAATAAAATCATTAAAACAATTATAAACTAATTTAATTCAGAATATAAACTATTAAATAAACTAAACTAATTAACAAACATATTTGATTAAAAATAAATATTTTTAAATGACTTTCAAATATTTATAAAAGATAGTATTAGGAAATTATAAAAATGACAAAATCGTTTAAAAATAAATTGAAAATATTTTGAATTTTATTAAAGCTAGTTATTTTTGTATATTGAAAATGTTTAATAATTATTTCATATTGCGGATGGTCAAAATTGGGTGTCAACACCGGGTACATTACATGATTTTCTACTAAAATGTTGAACATTATTAATTTGACCTGACTGCCACAAACATAGTTGCTATAATGGTACATATTGATGTTAATATTATTGTTAGGATATTGATACTAAAATCATCAATCCCTTCATATAATTGTGCTAGGCACATTCTACAATCTAATATGTGATACAATTAACTAACCTCATAGACGTGAAATCATAAAGGCCAAAAAGAAAGATTTTGCAGAAACATCAAGTAAAGAAATGAAAAAAAGTCACAGAAGTATCGTTAGTCAATATTATGGATGGGTTGCTGATTGATACATAGATATATTCCAACTGACGCTTCTACATTTTAAAAAGACACATACTCTGTACAAAATATAATGTAAAATATATTGGGTTTAAGCAAGGTGTGAATGAGAAATGAGAATGAATGAGAAATTGGGAAATGTGGGAAACCAATTGAAGGGAAAATGAAAAGTCATTTCTCCCATATTGGTACAAGAAGGAAAAAGTTTGTCCTTATATTAGGAAAGACTTCTTTTAGCTCTTAAAGTGTTAAGTAAGGGGTGCCCCTCAAGCCGTAGTTGTCGCTCTACCTCGACCGCGTCCTTGACTTTGGAAAATGATGTGATTGATTGATAATTTTTTAGGCAAAATTTATTTAATCAATCTCATTAATTTTTTTTCTTAGTATTACTTTGGGATTATTAATTAATTAATTAATTAATTTGTATTTGCATAACAAAATTGATTTGAAAATTCACGTAATAGAATAATTTGAAATTCACTAGGAAGGGACATGTTCCTTCTGTACATACACTTCTTTTCTCAAAACACACCACCGCTCTAAATAGACAAGTCTCTTCTGAACAGGTAATGTCACACCTATAGATTGACTATAAATAAAGAGGTTTTCTCTTAATTTTTGAAATTGAATTCTTCCCATCTTTTGCATATATTTCTTATAAAACAAAATTGATCGTGTTTGTGTGTGTGATCTCGTTACTGTTTTTTTGAGTTCGTTAAATTATTGAAGTTTGAGCTACTACTACTTCTTTAATGTTTAATCTATTTTATCATGGGAGGAATTAATCTACAACCTCAATAACTTGATGCGATTATATTTTGTAAGGACACATAGTGAGTTCTGTGGACTCGGATAGTTTTATTTTCTGTCTTTCTATTTAATCTTTACTGTTTTTATTTTACTAACATGAACACAAAAAAATAACAAGCTTAAGAAATTTATTTTATATTTGTTTTTGTATTTGAGGTTTCTAGAGATTAAACCCCTTTTTAATTTTCTACTCTGTTTGAAGTTAAGATTCATTCGATTAACAATTAGAACAATATAGAACTTCATCGTTAAATGAGAAACAAGTTGTATAAATATTGAATCTTTAATGTTAGTATTTCATATACTAAATTTTCTTCAATGTGTGACAGATAAATGACTAATGCAAATCAAATCAATATTGGAACAATGAGTGCTTCAGCAACATCGATTGCACCCAATCGTCCAAATATTGTTCTTGCACTGGCTGAGAAACCTGCAAATTTTTCTGGAGTCAATTTCAAGATATGACAGCAAAATATATCTTCTGTCTAACTACGTTAAGTATGCAGAGGTTTATTAGTGAGAACGTTCCTATTCTTTCGGATGAAACTCCGAATGATGTACAATTATTGGTAATAGAAGCTTGGAAGCACTCAAATTTTCTGTGCAAAAACTACATTCTGAGTGGCCTGCAAGATTATCTTTATAATGTGTACAATAATATGAAGACCTCAAAAGAATTATGGGATGCTTTGGAAAAGAAGTACAAAATAAAGGATCTAGGAATGGAGAAGTTCATTGTGGTAAAGTTTCTCAACTATAATACGATAGACAGTAAGATTGTTGTCACCCAAGTTCAAGAGTTGAAGGTTATAATCCACGATCTCCTTATCGAATGTATAATTTTATATAATACCTATATTGAATATATTAAGTTTGTTCTTAATACACTCATAATCTTTAATGTAGGATTGGTTGTGAATGATGTTTTTCAAGTGGCGGCCATTATTGAGAAGTTATCTCCACTGTGGAAGGACTTCAAAAACTAGATGAAACATAAACACAAGGTGATGACTGTTGAAGATATCATGGTAAGACTGAGAATCAAAGAGGATAACAAAGCCGCAAAAAAGAGGTCATGTGGAAATTCAGCAATATCTAGAGCAAATATTGTTGAAAAAGATCTCACAAAGTCAAGAAAAAGAAAGAAAGCATCTGGACCGAAGAGCAATCCTCCTAAGAAAAAGCTCACAGGAAATTGCTTTAATTGTGGGAAACGTAGTCATAGGGCTACTAAATGTCGCGTTTCTAAGAAGGATCAAGCAAATTTGGCTAATCCAAAGAAGAGATGGACGATCTTTGTGCAATGCTTTCGGAATGCAACTTGATTGAAAATCCAAGAGAATGATAGATAGATTCTGGTGCCTCCGACCATATCTGTGCCAACAAAGTTTTATTTACATCATATGTTCCAGCCCTAACTGATGAAAAGTTGTTCATGGCTAACACTGTTGCTGCAAAGGTTGAAGGAACTAGCAAGATTTACTTGAAGATGACCTCAGGCAAGGTGGTAACTTTAAACAAAGTCTTGTATATTATGAAATCGTGAAAGAACATAGTTTCTATACTAGTTCTGACCAAGAATGGATTCAAGTGTGTATTTATTTTTGATAAAGTTGTAGTGAGTAAGAACGAAATGTATATGGAAAAGGTTACCTTATTGAGGACCTCTTCAAATTCAATGTAATTACAATTGATATGAATAAGAACTCTACTACTTCTTACTTGCTTGAGTCAAACTATTTATGGCATGAACGTTTGAGACATATCAATTATAAAATCTTGCATAAACTGATCAACTTAAATGTATTGCCTAACTTGAGCGCAATAAATCAAAATGTCAAGTATGTGTTGAATGTAAGTATTCTAAGCATCCGTAAAAATTTGTTGAAAGGAATTCATACCCCTTAGAATTGTTTCACACTAACATTTGTGACATGAAGTCAACACCATGATGGAAAAAAGTATTTCATAACTTTTATTGACGATTGCATTAGATACTGTTATGTCTATTTGCTAAATAGTAAGAATGAAGCAATAAAAGCATTTAGGCAATTAAAATTGAAGTTGAAAATCAGTTGGATAAAAAGATAAAAATGATTAGAAGTGATAGAGATGGAGAATATGAATCTCATTTTGCAAAGATATGTTTGAAAAATTGAATCATTCATCAAACTACTGTTTTATACTCACCTCAATCTAATGGAATTTCGGATAGGAAAAACTGAACTTTAAAGAAAATGATAAATGTCTTACTTATAAGTTTAGGTTTACCCAGTGTTTTGGACGGCGAAAGGTGATAAAAGGCAACAAGGTCCTGCCTCACTACGAGGCAAGGCGAGCAGCGAGGCGCCAATTAATACCAAAAAAATAAACTTTTAATTGCATATATAAATATCCAAAATCTTAATAGCAATAACATATAGTAGCAAATATTTCAATTCAAAAACTAACAGTAGATACTAAAAGTCTAGAACTTGAATGACTCAATTATTGATAAGACAATTAACAAGCAATCCTAGTAACTCTAAAAGTCTATTATTCTACAAGAATATCTAAATCTTGAAGATCAACATCCTCTTCATCATGATTATATTGCTCCTCAACTTTTTCCTACTCGGATTCTTCATCAATTAGTGTTTGAGTCCTACTTGAACTTGTAGGTGTAGTTTTTACTCCTTTGCCTTTGTCAAGTGCTTGTGATCTTGAAGAAATTACCCTAAGATGATAGATACTCTCTCCATCTCCAATTGTCGTAGCAACACTACCTCAAGTAAGATCACCTTTCTCACATACTAGTTCATCTTCTTGATCTTCGGGGCATTCAACTAACCATTCATTTGACTCATCAATATTATCCAAGAGAATTGGATCAGTGGTATCACGAGCATCATAACAACGTTTTAATGTTCTATTGTACTTAATGTACACTAGATCATTGAGACGCGATAGTGTAATCCTATTTCTCTTTTTGGAATGAGTTTGCGCATAAGTTACAAATATTAACTAATATATACTAATAATAATATAATATGAAAATTAGGATATAAAATATTCTTCTTAGGTGTTCAAACACACTCCAATTTCGCTCACATTCGGATGAGCTACAACTTAGGCTTAATACTTTCATGGCAAATTTTTACAAGTTTGGAGTTTGACTACCAAATAGCAACCACCATTAAACTATAAAATAAATAAATTTAAAGGTTAATGAGTATAAATAAGTCAAATAACTTAAGTAAAGCTATAGAATAAAGTATAAACTATACAAAGCTAAATCAACTCACTTACCCGGTGACCTTGTGTCTTTGTCTCTGTGGGACTGACCACGACCAAATACTCCATCTGCCATTTTGTACTTAGGAAGCTCAACGACTAGTAAATATTGTATTGCTATATTGGGGTTCATCTTCTCAACACATGCATGATAATCCGTCCACAGACTAGGATGTGTAGTGTCATCGTTATGAGCTTTATAAAATAATCCTAGGTTCAAAATATGGCTTACAGCATGCAAATGTCGATGGAGTTGGTCTGACCACCTTGCATCAATAATTTCAAACACTTTCTCATATTGCTTCTTAACTCAACCAAAATCCCACTCAATAGTTTCTTTGACTCTATCCATTGCTTCATAAATATAGCCCATTGGTGGTTTTTTCTCTTCATCCACTAAATGAAGCATTGTTGTCAAAGGACCACAAACTTTAAGTACCCGAACAACATCATTTCAAAAGTGGACAGAAATAAGAAGGTTGAAAACTTCTTTCTCCAAAGTTTACTTTGCAAATCTACTTGAAGTCCATTCGATTGAGAGGAAAATAATTCTCAAGTTTTTATGTTGTTTCTATGTAGCTCTCATAGTTAAGAAGGTTGTTGCAAATCTTGTCTTGGCCGGTTTCACCAAAATTTCTTTGATTCGTGAATTTTCTCATCAAGTTCAACAACAACGGCCTTTGACTAATGTAAGAATGAATTTCGATGGCCTTCTTAAAAACTGTTAAAGTAATATTATAGTAATTAGTAGCTAATAAGTATTAAATATTGACTATAAAGAAATTTAGAGGATAAGGGAGTAATATTACCTGAAGCATGTGGATCATTCTTAAATATGTCACCAAATATCAAGTTGATGCAATGAGAAGCACATGGAGTCCAATAAATGTGTGGGTACACACCCATCATCATGCTTCCTGCTTTAACATTCTCACTAGCATTATCGGTGACAATTTGTACAACATTTTCCGATTCAATTATTATTTCAATAGTGTTTCCAAACAAGTTGTACATTTTGGTAGAATCGATAGATTCATTGCTAGCATTAACAGAACCATGAAATACACTACCGATTAGAGAATTCACAAAAATATTGATGATCATTTTACCATCCTGTGCCATCCATTTGTCCATCATAATGGAACATCCAAACTTTTTCCATTGCACTTTATGCTAATCAACAATTTTTTCCACTTTCTTCCCCTCTTTTTTAGGTGAGCAACTCTAACTTCATGGAATGTAGGAGGCTTCGTTCAGGGGCCATGTTGTCCTACTACCTCAATGAATTTATCAAATAATTTGTAATTAACAAAATTAAAAGGAGCCTCGTATCGTACTTCCATAATGTAAAAACACTTACCGCACGCTCTATTAGAATTTTCTTGGTTTTATCAATTTCTGCTACCTTTTCAAAGCCTTCTTTTTATTGGTGGAAAATAAAGATTTTATAGGACATTCGTCACGTTCCGCGTCGTGGATGATGCACTTCCACTAGAAGATATATTTTGAGTTTCAGAGGGAGGCATCATTTTAGCATATTCATTCACATCATCATCATCATCATCATCAATATTAACCACAAATTCTTTTGGCTGTCTCACCTAAAATTTCAGATTACTGGCGATTTTATTTGGCACATAAGCCTTTATTTCTTCTCTAACATCCGACGGACAAGTTAGACATTGTTTTACATTTTTGTTTCCGCCCACTAAATGTTGCTTGTGTCAAGTAACACCACCATAGTAAATACATTTACAAAAAGCACATATAATTGAATCTTTTGTTGGTCCTTGAGTACCATAATTCCATCCAATGCCCCGCTTTTTGTTAGCATTCAAAGCCATTGAATTCACTATTTATGGACAAATAAATAATATATTAAGTAGTATAAAACTAAATTAAGTAGAGAAGAAATAAATAAAGAAGGATTAATTTTTTTTAAGAAAAAAATATAGGCATATTGCAGTAAGCACTACAACAGAGCACTAATTACCACTGAAAACAGAGCACCCAGCCAGTCATTAGTCTACAACTGAAAAATAAAGTAGAGAAGAAGAATATAAGAAGAATAGAAGAACGAAAGAAGAAGAACTACACACTTGAGCTGAGCAGCAGTCGTGAAAAACTGAGGAGCCGTAGTCGCGAAGAACGGAGGTCTCATCTTCACTCTCGAAGGGGTCGCGCCTTGTGAAAAATTGAGAGGAAGAGGAGCATAGGTCTCTCAAAGGTAGCATTTCGCGAAGGTTTGCAAAAATACCAAAAAAAACCCCTAATTTTACCTTTTAATATTAAATCAGACCTTTTTTAAAAAAAAAAAAACGAAGTCTGTCACCTCGTCTCTCCATGTCGCCTATTGCCTTTAAGTCGCCATAGCTCACCATTCTGAATTCACCTTGCCTTACCGAAAATAGGCGATGCTGCCTCTCCTTGCCTTATCACCAAAGGTGAAAGGCGAGTGTCTTTCAAAACACTGGGTTTACCACAAAACTTGTGGGGGAAAGCTATCCTTACAACAAATCAAATACTTAATAGAGTGCCTCACAGGAAGACACATTTTATTTCATATGAGAAATGGAAAGGTAAAAAAACTCAACTTGATATATTTCAAACTATGGAGGTGTCTAGCCAAGGTCAAAGTTCATATACCTAAGAGGGTCAAAATAAGACCTAAGATTATAGATTGTGATTTCATTGGATATGCCACAAACAATAAGCATGTTGATTGTTGTTTCATAAGTCCAAACATTCAGATATTAATGACAATATGGTAATGGAATCGATAATGTTGAATTCTTTGAACACATCTATCCGTATAAAACTAGACTAAAATTATCTAGTCAAGGGTCTAAACGACCTCCAGAAGAACCAAAAAAGAATGTACCTAATGAAGAGAGTCCAAGGCGCAGTAAACATCAAAGGACATCTACTTTCTTTGAATTTGATTTTGTAACATTCATTCTTGAAAATGAGCCTCAAACATTCAAGGAAACTATAATGTCTACGAACCCAACCTTTTGAAAAGAGGTTGTCAATAGTGAGATTGATTCAATTTTAAGCAACCATACTTAGGAGTTGGTTGATATTCCTCCAGGAAGCAAACCTTTGGGTTGGAAATGGATTTTCATAAGGAAAATGAAATCTGATGGAAGTATTGAAAAACACAAAGCAAGACTTTTCGTCAAAGACTTTAGATAGAAAGAAGGTCTTGATTATTTTGACATATACTCGCCAGTGACTAGGATTACATCAATTCAGATGATAATTGTCCTAGCTACAATATAAAGTCTTGAAATCCATTAAATGGATGTAAAAATCGTCTTCTTAAATAGAGAATATGAGGAACAAATTTACATGGAACAACCTGAGGGTTTTGTAGTTCCTGGTAAAGAAAAGAAAGTGTGCAAACTTATTAACTCACTCTATGGACTAAAACAAACACCCAAACAATGACATGCAAAATTTAATCAAACCATGTTGGTAGATGGATTTAAGATCAATGAATGTGATAAATGTGTTTACATTAAAGATGCTCCAAATCGAGAGGTCATTGTATGCCTATATGTGGATGGCATGCTTATAATGAGTGACAACTTTTCTAACATAAATGCTACTAAGCGTATGCTCACTAGTAAGTTTGATATAAAAAATCTCAGAATTGTTGATTTGATATTGAGAATTAAGATTCATAAATTACTCACAATCTAGCATTGTCTCAATCTTATTATATTCAAAAGGTACTTAAAAACTTAAGTACTTAAACTTCAAAAATGCAAAAACACCAACTGATGTGAACCTTAATCTCGCTAAGAATAAAGGTGAAAGTCAGTCTCAAATGGATTAAGCCAGAATGTTGAGAAGTTTGATGTACATCATGAACTGTACACGATCAAACATAGCCCGCGATATAAGTAAACTGAGTCGATACACAAATAATCCCAATCAAAATTATTGGATGACAATGAAAAGAGTTTTGGGGTACTTAGATGACACTCAAAACAATGCTTTACATTACAATAAATATCTAGCAGTTGTTGAAGGATATAGTGATGCAAATTGGATTACTAGGTCAACTGAAGCTAAATCTATGAGTGGATATGTATTGATAGAAGAGAAATATCTTAGAAATCATTCAAACAAACATGTATAGCTCGCTCTACAATGAAGTCTGAATTTATAGCCTTAGACAAGAAAGGTGAAGAAGTTGAATGGCTCCGAAATTTCTTAGAAGATATTTCATTTTGGCCCAAACCAATGACCCCTAAATGCATACATTGTGATAGTCAAGCTGCAATAGAAAGAAATGCGAGCGTTATGTGTAACGGCAAGTCTCGTCACATACGACAAAGACACAACTCTGTTATACAACTACTCTCTAGTAAAATTATCATAATTGACTATGTAAAATCAAAGGATAATGTGTCGGATCCACTTACAAAATGCCTAACTAGAGAGGAAATTGAGAGATCATCGATAGGAATGGGACTATGGACGATGAAAATTCATCGTGGTGGTAACTCTACCTAGAAGAATGGAGATCCCAAGATCTAGGTTGAAGGACATCAAACAAAGTCATAGATGACAATTCAACATTGTCAAAAATTATTTTATGGTCCATTCTCATGATGAGACAATGTTCAATAATAATGATAAATGCATTAGGACTTTTAATGGTTTCTAAGTTTGATACAGAGTATATCAAATGGTGTATCTACGAAATAACACATTTAAAAATCACTTATACTAGAAGTGTGAAGTATAAGTCGCTTCAAGGAGAATCCTATAAGGCCAGTTCTCTACACACTTATAAACGAAGACGTGTTCATAGATGAAACAAACAAAATAATGAGAATAAAAAACAATTCAAGGATTGATTGTGTGACTTAGGTTGTCTAGGTATTACACCAAAGCTCGACAGTTCAAAGATATCAAATCTATCGATTGATCAAGTATATCCGACATACGTTCACTACGAAAAGTTTAAAGGAAAACCTACTTATCTAGATGCAATTAATTCTTACTTATGAGACACACAAGTTTTTCATGCATATGTTGTACCAATAGTCATTTCTCATTCATGTGGGAGATTGTTGGGTTTAAGTAAGGTGTGAATGAGAAATGATAATTAATGAGAAATTGTGAAATGTGGGGGAACCAATCGGAGGCAAAATGAAAAGTCATAGAAAATGAAAAGTCATTTCTCCCATATTGGTAGAAGAAATATAAATGTGTGTCCTTATATTAGGGAACACTTCCTTAAGCTCTTAAAGAGTTAAGTAAAGGGTGTTCCCTCGCACCATCGTTGCTCGCTCGTCCTTGGCCCCGACTTTGGCTTTTGATGTGATTGATTGATAATTTTTTAGGCAAAATTTATTTAATCAATCTCAATAATTAATTTCTTTTTTTCTTAATATTAATTAATTAATTAGCGAAATTAATTTATATTCTCTTAACGGAACTAATTTGAAAATTTGTGTAATGAAATAATTTGAAATTCCCTCAAAAGGGACTTGTTTCTTCCAAACAGACACTTCTTTTCCCAAAAGACGTCATCATTCTGAACAGGCAAATATCTTTTGAACAGGTATGTTCACACCTATAGATTGGCTATAAATAGAGTGGTTTTCTCTCAATTTTTGAAATTGAATTCTTCCCTTCTTCTATATACAATTCTTACAAAACAACATCGATCGATCGGGTCTGTGTGTATGATCTCGTTGCTTTTTTTTTTAGCTCATTGAAATTATCAAAAATTTGAGGTACCACTACTTCTTTAATGTTTAATCTGTTTTATCTTGGGAGGAATTAATCTACAACCTTGGGTACGTGAGGGATTAAATTTCTTAAGGACACACAGTGGGTTGGACTCAGATAGTTTTATTTTTTGTCTTTTTGTTTCATCTTTAGAGTTTCTTTTTTACTAACCTGAATACATGAGATAATAAAATATTGTATATTGATGGTGTTTATGATTTTTCATACAAGTTCAAAGTAATAATTGTACACATAATAAAATTGAACCATGATATGAGTTTTGCATAAAATACCATAAGAAATGAATGTTATACAAGAGACTACAACTTGTTTCAATTGCAACAACGAAAATGTAGAATATAAAATGCTTAGATTCACAAAAATGGCATTCATTATTTTCTGAGTTTAAAGCAGATTAACTTTAAAGATTAAAATATTCACCCATTTTTTTAGATATTGCTTACAACTTGAAGTGTGTGATGGAGTCCAAATCACAATAAAAAAATTCCTTACCTGTTGGTGGTATATTGCTCATGCATGAATTAATTGTAAGTTTCAACCTTATTACTTTACACTCGTGTTAACGTATAAATTTTAATTTTTCACCCACATATATAGCAGACTAAGATATAAACTTCGTATGCACTTCAATATTTTGATATTTCAAATTGAAACTGATAATGAACTTTAAAAGGGTCAAGCTCCCCAATGATCATTTATTATACTTAATCCAATATCAACTCCTTATGTTATTTACATTTATAAGATTTATACAAAATAACTGTATTCTCACCAGAACATTGATACTTTGTGGACTCCCCCATTTCAACTGAATTATTTTATTTTGGCGTAACACAAAATTAATAAAGTAAATGATACTTTTGAATCATGTGTTTAAATATAACGAAAGCTAAGGCAGAAGCCAACAAGAATAATTCAACATATCACCAGACCGGTGCACACATAAATATGGTGCTATCATGAATGTCTTAGCGTCCATAACTGTGTTACTATTGTGTTGGTTTTTAGGATAAATATGCCTACTCAAAAACCCTTTGAAATAACTCACTCACTGATGATTCTTTATTCACATTATTACGCCTGTGTAATCCTTTACCTCTTCATTCTTTCAAATTTATATTTTTTACTTTTTACTCACCTCGTTACAGTTTAATTTTTTGAGGTTCGTCAAACACATAGCTTCTGAAATTCCATAGCAATTTGTCAATGGACCAGTAAAAAGAATACAAAAGATGAAAAATACAAATACGTACTACTCTGCTGGTGATTCTAGGTTCTAAAGAAACACTAATTACTCGACATATTAGCTCGACCAACCACAAATATGGTGCAATCATGAATTGTTTAACACCCCTAATTGTGTAAATATCATCTTAGATTTTAAGAAAAATATGTCACATGAATGAAACTACATGTACCTTGACTCTTTAGATTATAATTACTACTATGAGCATACCTCCACTGATTTAAAAGTTCAAAAAATATCTAGCAACTTCGAATACGAAATTGAACACTTACTTGCGACTCGTCCAAAAATAGTCACCGCACTATATATTTAAGGAAAAATATACCCCGAACTATTGTAAATGGTAAGCAGATACCCTCCGTCATACTTTTGGGACATTGGTATCCCTGCCGTCCAAAAACTAGAGTATATATGTCATTCACTCTAACGGAAGACTAAATAGGAACACATGGCTCAATCTTATCCGTCGATTCGATATTTAATAAATGTCGGGTCGGTGGATAAGATTGTGACACGTGTATGTCCGTTAGTATAAAGGGTATATATGCTCTAGTTTTTGGACGGAAGGGGCACCAATGTCCCAAAAGTATGACGGAGGGTATCTGCATACCATTTATGATAGTTCGGGAGTATATTTATCCTTTTTCCCTATATTTAATGAGAGGCTTTTAAATATTTGCTAGAATTTCTCTACCCTTTGTTAAAGGTGCATGTCTCTACACTATTATGAGCATTCACGCTTTATAATATTTCAAACTTTAAGCACAACTAGATAAATTAATGACCTCACTTTTCGGTCGTTACTGTCCTTTTTGTGCCTCCATGAGACAATCTTTCGCTATAGCACACTATGATTTCTAATATGACCCCTCAATTTATGTACCTTTGCCTTATGAATTGATGATTACTTCTTTGAAACTCGTGGAATTCCTGTTGTTTTAGTATTTTCACTTTAAAATTACTATCATAGAGAGACGTTCCCATCATATGGTGTAATGAGTACTATTTACAAACCTAAATTTGGTGAACCTGAATTAGCCGTTAAACAATTTATTCAGACTTCAAAGACGCGTGACTTAAATTATACTGTTATTACATATCCACTAGTTTGATAACTAGTTATCGAATATATGACTCTCATGACTAGGCATACACGTACAAGGCACATGCGTGAATGTAGTATATATATATATATTCACATGAATACCACTAAAAATGAAACATTGTCGCATGGCTGGAGGCAGAAGTAGCTTTTTGGCTATGGGTTAATTAGAACTCACAAATTTCAGGTGTATCAAAAATTGAATTCATAAAAGAGAAAAGACATAAAGTGACACCTGAAGTTGTTCCAAATTTTCAAAAAGACACCTTAATTATGCAAGCGTCCTATTACCTCCTTAAATAATTCCGAAGATATATTATTACATCATTTTTCAATCAATTCCAAATTTTAAATGGCAAGTGTTATCACACACCAATCATTGTGTGACACGTGTTAATTTAATTTGAAATATAATTTTTTTTTCATTTTAAGTTTTTCTTTATTTCTCTCTCTTACTTTGACTTATTTTAATTTTATTACTTTAATTTTAATTTCATTTTAAATTCTACTTCATCTTCCACCCCTACTTTCAAGCTACCTCTCCCTCCATTTTCTTTCTTTCTTTCTTCTTCTTCACCTCCCACCCTCACCTCACCCCACCCCTACGTCAAGTTGAGCCCCTCCATTTTCTCTTTTTTTTCTTCTTCTTCTTTGGTCAAATTCCTTTCTTTTCAAAATTATACTATTTTCTAGACTTTGTTGAGTTATAAATAACAAAACTAATTATTTTTCTAAGAAAAATCAAAATTTTGAAGGTATCATCAATTAATTTATCTTATTTTCATATAACTTCAAAACTAGAAATGATAATTTTGAAAGAATCGGGATTCTCCGAAAATTGAAAAGGTTTGATTGAAATTTGGATAAAAAAAATTAAATAATACCTACTAATCATCTTGAAATCTAATGGGTTTATCAAATTGTTCGAAATGTAATAAAATATTTAGATATAATTATAAAATTAAAGAGAGTTAAACTAATAGTAGTAAATAGGGGAGGTGGAGTTGTGGTAAAAAGTGACATTGAAAGTGAGAAGCTACAATGAAGATGACAACGAATTTTTGAAGAAGAAGGAAGAAAGAAAAAGACAAAAATAATAAGGAGAAAAAGTTAAAATAATAAGAAAAACAAGAAAATATATTTTATAACAAAATACTTGTAAAAATAAAATTATATTCGTTTTTTAGTTTGTTGACGCTCTTTAAGAGTGTGCATACACTCTCCATGCCAGGTGGACAAAAAATGATGTAATAATATCAGTTCAGGATTGTTTAGGGGGTAATAGGACGCTTGCATAGTTTAGGTCTCTTTTTGAAAATTCGGGATAACTTCAGGTGTCACTTTATGTCTTTTCTCTTCATAAAATTAAGATTTGGCCTTTTGATATTGTATCCTCTACGTCCACTTTTATTTGTCATAACGGATTTGACACACTCATTAAAAAATAATAATTCATATGACTATTTTATCACACTATTCTTATTAATTGTCGATTAGTATTCTATCTTGGAAAATAATTTAGGAAATAAGTATTAATGTTAAGGATAACATATGGAAAAATAATTATTTTTTTTTAGAAATATTAAAAGTAACAAGTAAAAATGAAATTCTATTTTCGACATAATAGACAAGTAATAGTGAACGGAGCTAAGAGTAGTAAGTTTCAACTGCCTAGCATAATACTTTCTTTTTTTTCTATTTGTTTTTCCTATTTCAACTTGACATAGAGTTTACAAAAGTAAAAAAAAAAATTATAATTTTAAATTAATTAAAAATACGTCAAATGTACTAAAATAATTTTTAATCTTATGATCTTACAAAGATCACGTGAAAAAATGAATTAAAAATTAAAATTGTTGAAAAGATAATGCATCCTTTTTAAAGAAAAATAGAACAAATAAATTGAATCGAAAAATTTTGCCAGCTATGAGACCACAAGCGTGGTTTCCAAAAGGTTTCAAGATAAGCATGCAGTGTTATTAATTATCATCACAACTTTGACCTAAAAGTTTAATTTGGTTGTAAAATGAGAAGGCAATACATTCTTTGTTCGTGCGACCTATAATATACTTTTGGCATATGAATTACACGAGCTTCTTGACATGTTAAGCACAAGCCGTCCAAGACAAAAACAAACCTTACAGCTATCTCATCTTGTGATCAATACAAAGTGTATATCTATGATTTAACGAGAGAAGTATTGAAAACACTCCTGAATTTGACATAAACTATTAGTTTCATTTTTGAACTATTGATAGCCTTTGAAACATCCAGTTACTTGACTAATTAAACTTAGATAGACCCACGATCTGTCACATGACATAGCAAGTGGTGGTCTCAATCTCTCGTAGGAGAATGAGACTCTTAATAAAAAACCGAGAAAACAACCCTAGACTTGACGAGAATTCAAGGTTGTATTTCGTTCATGTTATGTGATCGAAAGTGTATTTAAGTTCAGCTAGTCAAGTTAAGAGGTGTTTTTAAGGCTGTCAATAGTTTGGAAATGAAACTAATTAATAACTCATACCAAATTCAGGGGTTTTTTCAATACTTTCCTCTTTTGTTTATTAATCAGCTACGGAGCAAAGTTTACGAAACAACAAATTCTTGTTAATTATATTATATTTATTATTTATCTATATCTATATTACCTAAAAAGCATGAACTCCTAACTTGAATGTTAAATTACTATAGTATCCCTAACTTAGGTTTTGACTTTTTCAATGAGTTGTAACTTTTCCGATAAGTTGTGACTTTTTTCAAAGGGTTGTGACTTTTCCAAAGAGTTGTGACTTTTTAAATAAGTTGTTCCTTTTCCAAAGGGTTGTGACTTCTCGGAAAGTTGGTCACTTTTCAGATAAGACACAAAAACACTTGTTTTACTACCCTTTGTTGACTATAAATAGAGGGACTTCCTCTCATTTTTCAACCACAACTTTTTCTAATCTTCTACTCTTCTTCTTCTTGCATTTTAAATTTTTTTATGTGATTTGTTGTCGTTGAGTGAGTTCGAAGTTTAGCGGAATATGATGTACCACTATTCTGATGAAGTAAGTCATTCTATCCTAAGAGGGTATATTCCATAACCTCGAATACTTGAGGAAAATAATTTCAATGGTATAATAATTATTTTTTTGCTTAATATATACATTACTATGTAATTTTCCAATATATGAAGTTAACATGATGTAGTTTAAATTCATTTGTTTTCTTAATAATTTCTCTTGTAATGTAGATATATGCTTCTGAATATCTTTTTCCAAAATTTAGAGAATTGTCACGATTTGTGTTTTTGATACTCAAGACGAAAGAATGACTTTATTTATCAATGTTGCTTATGTGATTAAGATTGTTAGGAAGTTTGCTTCAAATAGTTATTACTATATAAACATTGCCCTTTTATTTTACTTATTTAATTACTATTTCATAATATTTCAGTATTTTAGACGAAGAAAAGTTCATATGACTTAAAATAACATCACTTGAAGTTTGTATTAGTTTAATTTTTATTATTTATTTAATAGCTAATTTTTATGAGATAAATATTTTCATTAATGCAAATATATATTTATATTTGGGTAGGTATTTTTATTTAAACTAAAGTATTATATATATATATATATATATATATATATATATATATATATATATATATATATATATATATATATATATATATATATATATGTCACGAATGTATTATCAAGTTAACAAGATCTTCTAACTTCAAATATATTATTTTAAATTTTTTGAAGTTCTTATATTTTTTTTTAAAAAAAAAAGATTCACTACAAGTTAAAATATGTGAATATATATATATATATATATATATGAATCATTTACAAAATAAATTTTATATTCAGTAATATGAAATAAACATTTACATTTTGTCCCTACATTAAATTAATATTTAATAACTATAAGAAAAATAGTAACATTAATTAAAAGTTCTATTTATTTATGTAAGTATAAAATTTATTAGAAATTTAGTTATTGCACATTAATTCTTTAGTTATAATATTATAAATTCCCTTAGTTATTACTAATTATTGCAAACGCTATTCACACTCTTTTACATTCTTATTTATAATATTATGAATTTCATAGTTATTACATTAACTAGGGAATTTGGCCGCGCTTCGCGCAGTTAAGAAATATATATATATAAATTTATTTTAAAAAATAATTATGATACAAGAAATAAAAAATCAATTATAGAAATAAGAAAAATGATAAAATCACAATACAAATATTTTGTAGAATTAGAGCTTGAGTGAATTACATTTTTATAGTCAAATATTTTTTCAAAATTAAAAGACTAATTTATTAAAAAAAATCATATATTATGATATTAATACATAAAATTCGGATAAACATATTTAAGTACTTGATTTTTTCTTCTTATTTTTGTCAAATGATAAATTTACTATCCGATGAATCTTCATTTAATTCGAAAAAATAAATGATGAAAAATAGGAGGAAAAAGAGATAAATATTTCTATTTCATTTCTTCTTTGATATTTGATCATTTGTTTGTCCTTATTTTGTCTTATTCATTATCGTCGAAATAATTATTTTTCTCTATTTTTTATTATCATCTAAATAAACCTCTATTGCTAATTTTTTGTATATATCTTATATTATTCTAGTAATTCTTTAGAAGTAGAAGAAATGAACAAATTTAAATGGTTCTTCACCATAAGAAATACCTAAGATTGCGTATTTCAATACTTAATATGCATTTCTTTTGAGCCATTAGTAATAAAATTTGAACGTTTGTTGGCATAGTTAGTTGTGTTTTGACAAAGTTACAAATAACTAATTTGGTCGAGCCTAAATGAAAATGTAATTTACTACAATTAAAAAATTTATAAGAACTTAAATTAAAATATATATAGAGAGAACATATGAAAAAGTAAAAAGAGAAAAATAACAACACAATTTTGTCAAGTCCTTAATCACAAAAATAAAGATGATAAAAATAAGATAATCAATGCAATTATTTTTGAGCTTTTATCAGGCACCCCTTCTATCCATATTCAAGGGCCTTTTCATGGAGTCAAACTAAATTATAAATCTGATATTACAACAGTAATATAGAATATCACTATTTTAAATATGGAATAAAAATAATAATCTTGAGTAGGAATTTAATGAAACAAAAAATATGAATTTATATAGACAAAATTGAAGAAATTAATATTATAAGGTATCTTAAATTTTGAAATTAAATAGTTGGGGGTTATGAATATGAAAACTTAATAAAAAGAGTTAATATTATTAATTAAAGTAAAAGTTCAATCAGGTATAAGTTATGGAGATAAGAATTTTAAATTAAATAAAAGAAGGAAAAAATAAAATAATGAAGACCAAAAAATAAAAACTCATGTACTATTCAACATTTGTTGGATGTTTAAGTTTTATTAGGAAAGCAAACAAATAAACTTCTTCTCTCTTTGTATTTAACAAAATTGAAAGAGGAAAAAAAATACAATAAAAAAGAGACAAATAATTTAAAATATTAAAATGGTAAATATTGAGACTTCAATTTTTTGTAACAAAGAATAATAATGAGTGTAAATAATTTTTCAGACATTAAGTATAACAATAAATAAAGGAGTAGTAATTGATATATTTATTTTTTGTACAATAATAAGAAAGTAGATAAATATGGAAAATTGTCAAAAAATTGAGGAAAAAAGACAAATAGAATCTTTGGCCAAAGAGAGGTGCAACTTCACTTCTCTAACATCTAGCTTATATTATATATAGATTTTTGAGTACAACAATATGTAATAGCTATGAGAAATGTACCATAGATAATATACCTTTCAAGCATGGCAAAATATTAGAATATTGAAATCAAAACAATACATTAATGAATCTTTAAAATATTGGAAACATTCAAACTTTATACTAATATGATCATCTCTCTTGATGAATCTTTCAACATAATTAAACTTTTGTCTTCATTTTGATTATCTTAAACTAAATTAATGTGAATATCTCTTTATAATGAATCTTTGATATTGTAACGACTTGTTCCCATCATTATTGAAATGCCAACGGGGGAAAATTTGGGCCGGAAAACTTTTTCGTAGTATTTGGATTTCCCAACCTAATCCAGATTTGGACGAAATCAGAGTCTTTGAGGTGTAGGGAAATCTGGTAACAATCGGGTGAATCATTTATGATTTTGATTTCATGAGTAGTTAGATAACTCGTTAAGGAACCCGTATGACTTTACGGAATTGAATTCGGGCGAGTAGAACTTTGGAATTGATCTTAGTGTAAAGTGTATTTTCTGACGTTGTGGGTTAGAGGTATGTTGTGAAATGGGGATTTTGAAATTCTTTAATTAGCTCTCTATCACGCGTAACCCGCTTTGGCGTTGGGTTTTACTGCTCTGGCGGGGCTGCTACAACGGGGTGACGGCCGCTGTGGCGGGCTCGACGCGATTTAGGGTCGTTAATAAACCCCTAAACGACCTTATTTGGCACTTTTCAATTTATAGAGCTAAGGAACGAACCCCAGGCAACTCCTACTCATTTTTCACCATTCTTGAGGCTAAAGGTAAGTTTTTCACTCCCCGAATCCATTTTTCGATCCGTAGAACGTAATAGAATGGGTGAATATTGATGGGGGAAGGTTTTGTTATAGATTCTATGGTGGAAACAACCCTAATTTGGATAATTGGGATCATGGGTTTGATCTAGGGTTCATAGAATTGTTAGTAATTCGGGTAATTAGTGATTGTTTATTGATTCCCGTGTTATTATGATTGTTTGTAGACCAAGAACAAGCGGAACGAATCCGAAAAGGGAAGGATCAAGTTTCTTAGGGTTTCAAGCTTGTTTCGAGGTAGGTGATGGTTGTGATTCTATGATTGTGTTATATATGATTGTTCTTACTTCATTATGATACTTGTATATGTATGAATGTTGCAATGTTGATCACACTTGTTGTAAATGAGATAGATGAATGATGATTGCCATGAAATCATGACTTAAATGTATGATCTTGAAGATATACTTGTGTTTGTGATTGTGGTGTGTTGATTGGATCGGTTGCCATGTTCCGACATAACTAACTTGGATCGGTTGTCACGTTCCGGCATAAAAATGAGAACGGTTACCATGTTTTGGCATAATTATGGGATCTAGTACCACATTTCGGTATGCTAACTGTTTGGGTTTGGGTTCCATGAGAGGACCAATGATGTAAATAAAATGTGAAATTGATCGTTGTTCGTAAATGTTGATAATGTTGTATATGTTGATATATATGCATGTGATTATATTGTTGTCTTGACTTGTTTATGTTGCACTAGTGGGATATCCGCGTGATCCTACCAGTACACTGTGGTTGTGTAATGATATTGCACTTGCTCTTATTTTTGTTGAGTACAGGGCATCTTCAAGTGGCTACTGATAGACCTCGCTTAGGAGATCAGTGATCGTCACTTCGAATTCAAGGGTGAGCCAATTCTTCAGGGCTGCCATGGGATTATCTTTCGTCTATGTTCACCATTTCCGGACTTAGACATTTGTTTAGTTAGTTCATTAGTATGGGGTTGTATCCCTTCTTGTTTAGACTTAGTTCATTGTTAGATGTTTTGGTACATTGACTTTCAGGTTCTAGGTTAATTCTTCCGCATTGTTAGTTCTTGTTAGATCTTTTGTTGAAGTTTATGGGAACTTCAGTTTTTAGCTATTATTTCTGCTTTCATATACTTAAATGCCTTAGTTTTGGTTAGTTTCTTGGTTTGGGTTGTAGTAGTGGTTCTCCCACCGGAGTGTTAGTGTGGATGTCAATCACGACGGTCTGGGTCGTGACAGATCTTCATCAAAGTAAAGAACATATCATGTCACTATCTTTTCTATGATTTCAGAAAAGATGAAGAATAATTTTTTTTTAAAAAAAAAAAAGAGAGAAAAAAACTACAATATCAAAAAGAAAGAATGAGAAAAGAATTATACTAATACAAAGAAAGAATGAGAAAAACCAACACTAATAGAAAGAAAGAATGAGAATGAAAAATGAATATTCAACATCTCCATGGATGATTGTAATTTATAGAATAATCCATAAGAATAAGTTGAAGAGACCTGTTATTTAAGTAGGGAATATGAATAGATGGAGGTTTTTTGTAACTCATTAGATATAATTAGAATAGTAATATGATTGGTTTTTTTTATTTAATAAATAAAATATTTAATGAAAAGAATTAAGAAAAAAGTCTAAAAAAAAAGTAGAATAAAGATAAATATGAATGGAGGCTATAGAGGGATGTCACATCACCTTATCTATGTTTCTCCTTTACATTATATATAGATTATTTTTGTCTTTCATCTTTCCTTATATTAACTTTTGATCAATAATTTTTCATATTATTATACCGCCCCTATATATGTGATAACACGGGGTTGTTATTTTTCCTTTGACGAATCATTCTTGGTTGAATAAATTGAAAATCGTTTACAAGTATATGAACTATATCTTTGTTGGGTGTATGATGAACATGTGATTATATATATGATTTCACAGATAGAATATATTTTTTAATTTTAATTTTTTCGTTTTTCGGTAAAAAAGTAAAAAGAGGAAACATTTCTCAGTTAACTATTGACATCAGATAACTATCATTGATTTATGTACACAGTCAATTGAGAAGTCAAATATAAGAGCCAACAACAAAAACATCATCTATTATGTTATAACTTATAAAAGAAAAACTAATATACAAAAAATAGTTCTAAAAGATAAAATGCAGTTATTTTCTTCACATGTTCATATGACATCTAAACAGTTTAATGTGGAATACACATGCAAAGCACATCTGGTTAGATGACAAGAAAAATACACAACAAATATCGTTTATAAGGTAATATTAGTGAGATACGACTAATTACATTATTCAACCTCATCAAATTGAATTAAATATATACATTATTGCATTTAACTAATAAAAATTTTCTTGACCATCTTCATAGGTTCACGTGAATAAGAGATATATATGACGATCCACATTGTACATTCACAAAAAAATCTGCAACATTATTTTATGCTAAGCTTATTATTCAAATATTCGCTTAAATAAGCAATACTATTTACTATAACATATATTTTCAAAATTAATAATCACGTGCAACACACGTGTCAAGAAACTAGTTACTATATATAAGCAAGAAAACAATGGTCAAACAAGTCCTCGGCCAGCAAAATTTGTGCCAATATAACTTCAACACATACTTTCTAAATTTGCTTCTTTTTTCCTTTTTTGGTTGAATTCAATAAAATGTTACCAATATCATACTTTTTGCATCATCAAAATTAAAACATCGCAATAATGCTCTAGCCCCTAGCTAGATTAATGGTAATCTTTTTTTAAAAGCTTATTTATCACTAGACAGAGTGCCTAGCAACCTTTTATTAAAAATAGGAAAAAGGGTTTGATATACCTTTTAATTTTCTATTTAGAAGTGATACAGCCTGCATTATGAAAGTGGCTCATATATACCCCTATTGTTGTACAAATGACCACATATACCCTTTTCTTTAACGTAAGTGAAAAAATTAATTTAAATTTAATTTTTAATAGTTTTTTTAAAAAAAATATAATCCATATGGGGTATATTTGATCCTCTCCATACATTTTTTTTTTTTGACTTTTTTGTTTCTAAAAACCAATTTAAATTTATTATTTTGATGGTCAAATTTACTTATGTTTCACTAATTTTCTTGTAAAATTTATTATAGATGCTCCAATTTTTACTTTACTAATACAAAAACTAAATTACTATATAGCCGCAAAAAATTAGTTTTAAATTTTTCTCGTTACACTAAAGAATGAAAGAAAAATAAAATAAGAAACTCAAGAAATGATAATCAAAGAAGTCAAAAAATCATTTATGTATGAAAAGATTAAAATATACATCGAACTTTGCTAGAAGGATCATGTATACCCCTACATAATTTTTTTAAAAACAAATTAAAAGTCAAAAATATAATTTAAAACTAATTTTCTTACTTTTGTTAGATGAATGTTATATGTGAGCTCCTTTTGTAACTGTAGAGGTATATGTGAGCCATTTGTATAATGGTAAGAGTATATATGAACCACTTTCTGTCACTACCTAGACCGTCGTGATTGGCACCTACACTAACCCTCCAGTGGGAGAACCATTAATACTAATTAGTTAACCCAAGAACTAAACAACTTAATCAAATACTAGGCATTTAAAGATACAGAAGCAGGTTTAAATGCAAGAATCAAATAGAGTTCCCATAAACTCCAAAAGTCTAACCACGACTAACAAAACATTGCGGAAATTATTCCCTAGAACCTGAAAGTCAATGTACCAAAACTCTAACAAGGAAACATAAGTCTAAAGAAAATGGGTACAACCCAATTAAACATGTGAATATCTAAAGTACTAATCTAAGTCCGAATAAGATGGACTGAGCAAAAGGAGAACTCATGGTAGCCTGGAAGAACTGACTCACCCTTGAATTTGAATCGATCACTAGTCTTCTAAACGAGGTCTGTCAGTAGCCGCCTGAAGATGCCCTGTACTCAACAAAGAAAGAGCAAGTGCAGCATTAGTACACAACCACAGTGTACTGGTAGGATTACACGGCTATTTCAAAAAGTGAAACATATACAAGTAACCACAACATAATAAAACAGGCATATACCGAACATATACAATATCAGTCATCATTTCAGGATCAATGTACAATTCCACATTCTCAATAGGGAAAAAGGATAAATATACCCCTAAATTATCGTAAATGGTATGCAGATACCCTCCGTCATACTTTTGGGATATTGGTGTCCCTGCCATCCAAAAACTAGAGCATATATACCCTTCACTCTAACGGAAGACTAAATAGGGACATGTGGCGCAATTTTATCCATCGATCCAATATTTAATAATGTTGGTCAGTGAATAAGATTATGACACGTGTATCTCCATTAGTATAAAGGGTATATATGCTCTAGTTTTTTTACGGTAGGGGTACCAATGTCCCAAAAGTATGACGGAGGGTATTTGCATACCATTTACGATAATTCGGGGGATATATTTATCTTTTTACCCTTAAACACATCTATGTGACAAGTTAATGGTCCTCTCATGGAACCCATACCCAAACTGTTAGTGTACTGGAACGTGGTACCAGATCCCAATTAGTGTGCCGAACGTGACACTCGATCCCATATATGCACCGGAACGTGGCATGCGATCCAAGCTAGTGTGTTGGAACGTAACACCCGATCTCCATTCAACAAGACACAATCACAATCACAATGTACATTCTCATAATCATACAATCAAGTGTTGGTTCATGGCATACAATCATTCATTCATGCTCATTTACAATTAGTGTGATCAATTGTGCAACATTCACATACATACATGCATTATAATGAAGTAATTACTAACATACATCACACTAACATGAAATCACAACCATCACCTACCTCGAACAAAGCTTGAACCCTCATAAGAAACTTGATTCTTCACTTTCCGAATTATTTTCGCTTGTTCTTGGTCTACAAACAATCAATATAATGCAAGAATCAATAAATGAGGCCTAATTACCCGGATTACAATCAACACTATCAACCCTAAGCCAAAATCATGATCCTAATATGTAGCTAGGGCTTTTTTGCACCATCCAAACAGTTCCAAAACTCTCCCCCAAAAATAATTACCTATGAATTTACATTCTACGAATCCAAAAATGGATTCGGGGAGTGAAAACCTTGCCTTTAGCTTCAAGAATGATGAAAAACTGTCAAGAAGTCTCCCTAGTTCGTCTCCTAACTCTTAAGAACAAAGTTTGCAGAATAATGACATTTTTGGGGTTTATTTCTGACTTAATTCGCGATTGGCCCGCTATGGCGGCCACCATCCCGCCACAGCGGTCCCGTCCTGGCAGCTTGCACGGAAACAGTGAGTCGAATTAAGAGTTCCAATATCCTATTTCACCACACACCTTCAACCCATGACACTCAGAAACTACTTGTTCACGCTAAGATCAGTTTCGGCAGTTCTACTCGCCCGAATTCAATTTCGTAAAGTCGTACGAGTTTCTTTACGTCTTAGCTATCCACTCATACAATCAAATTCATTATTAGATCTCTCATTTGTTACCAGATTTCCCTAGACCTCACTGACTCTGATTTCGTCCAAAACTAGACTAGGCTAGGAATTCTTAAGTTACTAAGAAAAGCTTTCCGGCACAAAAATTTTCCCCGATGATTTTTCCTATAACGACGGGAATAGATTGTTACACTTTCATAACGAGGGGTGTATTAGCTCTAAATGACAAAGTTGAGAAGTATTTAAGATCCTTCTTAGTACAAGTAAGGGGATATCCAAAAAAGATTAATGATACTCAATATACACTAGAGCGTGTTTTTTTCATTAACCTTTTACCACTTTATATACACATAATTCCTTTAGGGATATCCAATAAAATTGAAAAATATATTAGTAATGATTAACATGGTACTTGAGCATGAAAGACGATCTATATACACATATATTTAGTAATTCCAATATATTTTTCATGTACAAATCTCACAAAGAAATAAAACCTTGCCATTATACATCATGTCCCTTACTTTAAAATTTATTATTCCCTTTGTTTCAATTTTTGTGGCACATTTTGAATATTGAAATTAAAACAGGTTAATCTTTGGCCATAATTTTTTTATATATCTTTTAAATATTTTGGATTGTCAATTATTGTGACTTTATAGTACTTTTAATGTAGTTTACAAATATATAAATTTCATTTAAAAAAATTAAATATTTCATGCGCAAATTTCCAGTCAAACTTAAATTATTTGATTCACAAAAAATAAAATGTATCACATAAATTAAAATGGCAATAATATTATTAATTAGCAACCTTGTATTGGAATGATGACGGTTGTTATCTAAAAGAATGTGAATAAACCCTTTGAGGAGCTTGCAAAAGTTGAAGGGCAAAAGTAGGTGTATTGGCTTGTGAATATTATTAAAATACAGTTTGGTTCACTTCCAAGCAGCCAACCTGTAAAGTCAACTCCCAACAGTACCTATGTTTTCTTATGTTAATTAATTTTCTAATTAAACACTGCCCTCCTATTATATTTTTTTTTAATTATATGATATAGCTGAAATTGGTGAAGCTATTAATGCGGATCTATCATCCTTAGAGAATGAGGAGGCATGTCTGTCCTTTTCTTAAGGTCAAAACACATATACAGCCTAGACACTTAATTTCACTTTGTTTCATTTTAATCCTCTAACTTTATTTTTACGTACCATTTAAAAAAGAAAAATTTATTAGTATAAATATTTAGCGCGTGTTAAGCAAATATTAAAAGGGCAAAACTATATCTAATTAAATAATGACATGTATTTTATTTTCTCCAACTCCTTTGGATTAAATTTATGTTTACATCAATTATATCAATTTATCATTTTTAAGCAATATAAAAGTATATAATTATATATATATATATATATATATATATTCAATTATTACAAAATTTATTGCGAGGATCGATTAGTGATATTGATTAATCTAAGTATCAAGTTTATATTATTAGGAATATATCTATTTTTTCAATCTAAGTGGCGTCGATAAAATATTTGACATCATTCTAATAATTATAATTTTAAATTTTGATATAGTGTCATTCTCCTTGATCTACCTCTTGACTTATCATTTTAACAAGGGAAAAAGGACAAATATACCCCCGAACTATCATAAATGATATGCAGATACCCCGCGTCATACTTTTGGGACATTGGTGCCCCTTCCATCCAAAAACTAGAGCATATATACCCTTTATACTAACGGACATACACGTGTCATAATCTTATCTACCAACCCAACATTTATTAAATATCGGATCGACATATAAGATTGCACCACGTGTCCCTATTTAGTCTTCCGTTAGAGTGAAGGACATATATGCTCTAGTTTTTGGATGGCAGGGGCACCAATGCCCTGACAAAATTTACGACAATTTGGTGGTATATTTATCTTTTTTCTCTTTTAACAGTTTGTTTAGTCCTTTATAATATAATGTAGATATAAGTGATATTTGTAATTTCATGTAGACCAAATGAATTATATAAATTAAAATAAGAACAATATTATATTTAGCATAGAAAGAGTTAAATAAAAAAAGGAGGTGCATGAAGAAAATAAAAAGATAAGTAAAGTAGATGAAGTTAAATAGGTTTGAAGAGGAGATAGAGGAAATAAATAAAGGAGAAGTTTGTTAACGATAAAAAATGTTGAATACTGACGTTAAAAAAGATCTCTCATTCGCTTACAAGGTGAGTAATCTCGTCAATTTATCCAACATTTTGTGTTTAAATAGTAAATAAAAATTGACATGGAGGATTAAAATAAAACAAGATTGAGCTGAAGTGCGAAAATAAAACTTAGAAACAAATTAAAGGGGCTGCATATTTGTTTGGCCTTTTCTTAATATCCTCAAGTTAAAAAGCTACTCATTAATTCCCCACCATCTTCACACACATACATAAAATACATACATGCTACATGACATGCATAAACATATAGTAGTATCACATACATGATAGAGACATGCATATATATAGTCCCTTTATGCTTCCAAGAAACTTCAAAAGACCAGTGAGTCACAACTGCTACCATAAATAAACAATATGTCGATGGGGATCGAGAAGAAATCAATATTCCCACTTATTCCTTAGTGTCACATCATACATTAGTATATTAATTAAAAACAATAGGATAAGGTGGATCGCCGATCGAGTGAAGGTTGTTGAAATCGGAGGGCTGAAATTCCCTACATGAATACCTAAAAATGCTTCTAACCTAATGAAGAATTCAAAGGCATATTAAAAGAGGATTAAATTCATCTACGTACCCTAAACGTATGCATGAATGAATGAGAATAAAAATGATAACTATTCTGTGCCAAAGGTATTGCTGGTCTCTACTATCTTGGTTGTTCATTGATGTGATCCTAAAACTAATGTATACTTAATTAACTATATGTTTAAATTAATTCAACAAGTAAACATGAATTGGTTATATATTAAGTATTGGGTGGAAGTGATTTTCATTAATTGATTAAATACTCACTCCGTCCATTTTTATTTGTCCACTATATTATTTCGGAATATTCAACAATATTTGTTCAGCTTATAAAATCAATAAATAATTTAGGGTGGAAGTGATTTTCATTAATTGATTAAATACTCACTCCATCCATTTTTATTTGTCCACTATATTATTTTGGAATATTCAACAATATTTGTTTAGCTTATAAAACCAATAAATAATTTATCATGTTGTGTCTATTTTACTCTTGCTATCAAATGCTAATTCATTTTTCAATGTTTAGATGACTTGTATTCAATATGGGGGATTTGATAAAATTACCCAGTTTTTCAATGTTTAGGTGACGTGTATTTAATATGGGTGATTTGGTAAAATTACCCCTATATATCATTTAGGGCCTCTTAATTCTGTGGCAAGTCAATAGTGGACAATGAATAGCTAGTGTACCATATGAAATTTAGATCCAACTCTCTTGAAACTTTTTTTTTTTACCTCTTCCTAAGAGCTCCTACCTTTTTGCTCATTTGGTGACTCGAACTCACAATCTTCAAGTTGAAAGTTTGGGGCGTTTACTATCTAAGCAACTCCTTCTTGTCTTTTCAAACTTATCAAAAAATGAATTATATTAAAGTTATAATTGTTGGGTTTAGCAAGGTGTGAATGGGAAATAAAAAGAGAAAATGGAAAAGTGGGGGAACCAATTTTGGAGGGAAAATGAAAAGTCATTGCAAAGTGCAAATGAAAAGTCATTTCTCTCATATTGATAGAAGAAAGGAAATTGTTGTCCTTATATTAGGAAACACTTTCTTTAGTTCTTAAAGGGTTAAGAAGAAGGTGCCCTCTCGCGCCATCGTCGTCACTCGCTCGGCCTCGACTTCGGATTCGGATTTGACAAATGATTTGATTGATAATATTTTTTGGACAAAATTTATTTAATCAATCTTGTTAATTCATTTCCTTTCTCTTATAAATTAATTCAGAATGTTAGTTAAATAACAGAATTAATTTGGCGCAACAGAATTTATTTGAAATCCACGTGTAACGGTAAAAACGTTTTGAAGGGGCTTGTTCCTTCCGAAAAGTCGTTACTTTTCCCAAAAGACACAATGTTCTGGAAAAAAGGGGTCTGAACAAACGCGTTCCTTGCTATAAATGACTATAAATAAGAGGTCTTTTTCCGTTTTTCAAACACTGAAAATTTTTCCTCTCTGCATACATTTTCTTACATAAACAAAATTGTCGATCGACTGAGTCTGTGCGTGCTCTTGTTGTTGTTCTTGCGTTCGCTGAAGTTATTGAAATTTGAGGTACCGCTACTTCTCTAACAGATTAATTCATTTTATCTTGGGAGGAATTAATCTGCAACCTCAGGTACAGTGAGGGGATTAAATTTCTTAAGGAAACACAGTGGTTTCTGTGGACTCGGATTAAAAACATTCTGTCTAATTCATCTTTTTTCTGTTTCTGTATTTTTGACTAACCTGAATACATGAGATAACAATCTTAAGAAATTTAATAGTTTCTATATTTGAGATTTCTGGAGATTAAAATCTTTATGGTTTTCTACTCTGTTTGAATTTTTAAAATTCATTCAATTAACGATTAAAAGAACATAAAAACTTTATCGGTAAATCAGAAACAGTCTGTGTAAGGATTTATTCTTTACTGTTAGTATTTCACATACTAAAATTGTCTGCCATTTGTGACAGAAAAAATGACTAATTCAAGTCAAGTAAATGCTGGAACAGTAAGTGCTGCAACAACATCGGTTGCACACAATCGTTCAACTACTGCCCTAGCACCGGCTGAGAAACCTGCAAAGTTTTCTGGAGTCGACTTCAAGAGATGGCAGCAGAAAATGTTCTTCTATCTGACTACGTTGAGTCTGCAGAGGTTCATTAATGAGAACGTTCCTGTTATGTAGGATGATACTCCGCCTGAAGAACGATTCTTGGTAACAGAAGCATGGACACATTCAAATTTTTTGTGTAAACATTATATTCTGAGTGGACTGCAAGATGATCTGTACAATGTGTATAATAATGTCAAAACCTCAAAAGAACTCTGGATGCTTTAGAAAAGAAGTACAAAACAGAGGATGTCGGAATGAAGAAGTTCATTGTGGCAAAGTTTCTGGACTATAAGATGATACACAATAAGACTGTCGTCACCTAAGTTCAAGAATTGCAGGTCATAATCCATGATCTCCTTGCTGAATGTATAAATTAGTTAATACATATGTTGGAAATATTAAGTATATTCTTAATACTCACATAATCTCTAATGTAGGATTGGTTGTGAATGATGCTTTTCAAATGGCTTCCATAATTGAGAAGTTACTTCCATTGTGGAAGGACTTCAAAAACTACTTGAAACATAAACGCAAGGAGATGACTATTGAAGATCTCATGGTAAGGCTGAGAATCGAAGAGGATAACAAGGCCGCAGAAAAGAAGTCACGTGGTAATTCAGTAATATCTGGAGTAAATATTGTTGAAGAAGATCCCACAAAATCAAAGAAAAGAAAGAAAGCATCTGGTCCAAAGAGAAATCCTTCTAAGAAGAAATTCAATGGAAGTTGCTTCAATTGTGGCAAACGTGGTCATAGGGCTACTGAATGCCAGGGTCCCAAGAAGGACAAGAAGAAGGATCAAGCAAATTTGGTTGAATCCAAAGGAGAGATGGACGATCATTGTGCAATGCTTTCAGAATGCAACTTAGTTGGAAATCCAAGAGAATGGTGGATACATTTTGGTGCCTCATGCCATGTTTGTGCCAACAAGGAATTATTTTCATCATATACTCCAGCACCTACAGATGAGAAGTTGTTTATGGCAAACTCCACTGTTGCAAAGGTGGAAGGAGCTGACAAAGTCTTCTTAAAGATGACATCGGGCAAGGTGGTGACTTTGAACAGGGTCTCGTATGTTCCAGAATTGCGAAAGAACTTAGTTTCTATACCAGTTCTGACTAAGAACGGATTCAAATGAATATTTGTTTCTAATAAAGTTGTAATGAGTAAGAATGAAATGTATGTAGGAAAAGGTTACCTCACTGAGGGCCTCTTTAAACTCAATGTAATTGCAGTTAATATGAATAAAGATTCTGGTTCTTCTTAAATGTTTATGGGATGAACGTTTGGGACACGTTAATAACAAAATCTTGCAAAAACTGATTAACTTAAATATTTTACCTAAATTTGAGTGTAATAAATCAAAATGTCAAGTTTGCGTTGAACATAAGTATGTTAAGCATCCTTATAAATCTGTTGAAAGGAATTTATATCCCTTAGAATTGATTCACACTGACATTTGTGACATAAAATCAACACTATCACGTGGTGGGAAAAAGTATTTTATAACTTTTATTGACGATTGCACGAGATATTGTTATGTCTACTTTCTAAATGATAAGGATGAAGCAATAGATGCGTTTAGGCAATATAAAACTGAAGTTGAAAATCAGTTAGATAGAAAGATCAAAATGATCAGAAGTGATAGAGATGAAAAATATGAATCTCCATTTGCAGAAATATGTTTGAAAAATGGAATAATCTATCAAACTACTGCTCCTTACTCTCCTCAATCTAATGAAATTGCGGAAAGGAAAAACCAAAGTTTAAAAGAAATGATGAATAACTTACTTATAAGTTCAGGTTTATCACAAAACTTGTGGGGGGAAGCTATCCTTACAGCAAATCGAATACTCAATAGAGTGCCTCACATGAAGACACATGTTATTCCATATGAGAAATGGAAAGGAAGAAAACCCAACTTGAAATATTTCAAAGTGTGGGGGTGTCTAGCCAAAGTCCAGGTTCCTATACCTAAGAGGGTGAAAATAGGGCCTAAGACTGTGGATTGTGTATTCATTGGATATGCCACAAATAGTAAGGCATGTTGATTTTTGGTTCATATGTCCGAACATTCGGATATTAATGATAATACGGTAATGAAATCAGATAATGCTAAATTTTTTGAACATATCTATCCGTATAAAACTAGACTTGAGTCATCTAGTCGGGGTCTAAACAACCTCGAGAAGAACCAAAAGAGAATGAAACCAATGAAGAGAGTCCAAGGCACAGTAAACGTCAAAGGACAGATACTTCATTTGGATATGATTTTGTAACATTCCTTCTTGAAAGTGAGCCACAAACATTCAATGAAGCGATGTTGTCTAGCGACTCAACCTCTTGGAGGCTGTCAATAGTGAGATTGAATCAATCTTAAGCAATCATACCTGGGAGTTTGTTGATCTTCCTCCAGGGAACAAACCCTTGGGTTCAAAATGGATCTTAAAAAAAAATATGAAAGATGATGGAACTATTGACAAATATAAAGCAAGATTTGTTGTCAAAGGCTTTAGACAGAAAGAAGGTCTTGATTATTTTGACACATACTCGCCAGTGACTAGGATTACATCAATTCGAATGTTAATTGCCCTAGTTGTTGTATACGGTCTTGAAATCCATCAAATGGATATGAAAACCGCCTTCTTAATAGAGAGTTGGAGGAAGAGATTTACATGGAACATCCTAACGGCTTCGTAGTTCCTAATAAAGAAAAAAAAGTATGCAAACTTGTTAAGTCACTTTATGAACTAAAACAAGCACCGAAACAATGACATGCAAAGTTTGATCAAACCATGTTGTCAAATAGATTTAAGATCAATGAGTGTGATAAATGTGTTTACATTAAAGACACTCCAGATCAGGAAGTCATTGTATGCCTATATGTGGATGACATGCTGCTAATGAGCAAGGACATTACCAATGTAAAAGCTACTAAGCGTATGCTCGCTAGTAAATTTGATATGAAAGATCTAGGAGTAGCCGATTTAATATTGGGAATTAAGATTCACAGAACTCCTAACAGTGTAGTATTGTCTCAATCTCATTATATTCAAAAGATACTTGAAAAGTTCAAGTATTTGAATTTCAAAAAGGCAAATACCCCAATTGATGTGAACCTCAATCTTGCTAAGAATAAAGGTGAAAGTCAGTCTCAATTGGATTATGCCAGAGTATTGGGGAGTTTGATGTATGTCATGAATTGTACACGACCAGACATAGCATGCGCTATAAGTAAATTGCGTCGATACACAAGTAATCCCAATCAAAATCATTGATTGGCAATGAAAAGAGTTTTGGGGTACTTAGAAGACACTCAAAACTATGATTTGCATTACAACAAATATCCAGCGGTTATTGAAGGATATAGTGATGCAATTTGGATTACTGGGTCAACTAAAATGAAATCCACGAGTGGATATTTTTTCACTATTGGTAGAGGAGCAACAATATCTTGGAAATCATCCAAATAAACATGTATAGCTCGCTCTACAATGGAGTCTGAATTCATTGCCTTAGACAAGGTAGGTGAAGAAGTTGAATGGCTCCGGAATTTCTTAGAAGATATTCCATTTTGGCCCAAACCAATGACCCCTATATGCATACACTGCGATAGTCAAGCTGCAATAGGAAGGGCTGGAAGCGTTATGTATAATGTGTCGGATCCACTTACAAAAGGCTTAACTAGAGAGAGAGTTGAGAGATCATCGACAGGAATGGGACTATGGACGAGAACAAATCATCGTGGCAGTAACTCTACCTAGAAGACTGGAGATCCTAAGATCTAGGTGGAGATAAAACAAAGTCATAGATGACGGTTCAACACTGTCAAAAATTATTTTATGTCCATTCTCATGATGAGACAATGTTCAATAACCAGGATAAAGGCATAAGGACTATTTAATGGTTTCTAAATTTGATACAGGGTATATCAAATAGTGTATCTACAGGATAACACATTTAGAAACCACCTATGTAATGTGAAGTGTAAGCCGCTTCAAGGAGAATCTGGTAAGGCCAGTTCTCTAAGCACTTATTAACCGAGATATGTTCATGGTTGAAACAAACAAAACAATGAGAACCAAAAACAGTTCAAGGGTTGATTTTGTGACTTATGTTGTCTAGGTATACACCAAAGCTCGACGGTTCAAAGATATCAAATCTACTGATTGACCGAGTATATCCGATATATGTTCACTACGGAAAGTTTAAAGGGAAACCTACTTATCCAGATACAATTAACCCTTACTTACGAGACACACAAGTTTTTCATGCATATGCTTTAACTATAGCCATTCCCCATTCATGTGGGGGGTTGTTGGGTTTAGCAAGGTGTGAATGGGGAAAAAAAAAGAGAAAATGGAAAAGTGGGGGAACTAATTTTGGAGGGAAAATGAAAAGTCATTGCAAAGTGCAAATGAAAAGTCATTGCAAAGTGCAAATGAAAAGTCATTTCTCCCATATTGGTAGAAGAAAGGAAATTGTTGTCCTTATATTAGGAAACACTTCTTTTAGTTCTTAAAGGGTTAAGAAGAAGGTGCCCCTCACGCCACCATCGTCGCTCGCTCGGCCTTAGCTTCGGCTTTGGATTTGGCAAATGATTTGATTGATAATATTTTTTGGACAAAATTTATTTAATCAATCTTGTTAATTCATTTCATTTCTCTTATAAATTAATTCAGAATGTTAGTTAAATAACAGAATCAATTTGGCGCAACAAAATTTATTTGAATTCACATGTAACGGTAAAAATGTTCTGAAGGGACCTGTTCCTTTTGAAAAGTCGTTACTTTTCCTAAAAGACACAACGTTCTGGAAAAAACGAGTCTGAACAGATTTGTTTGAACAGATGCGTTCCTTGTTGTAAATGACTATAAATAAGAGGTCTTTTTCCGTTTTTCAAACACTGAAAATTTTTCCTCTCTGCATACATTTTCTTACATAAACAAAATTGTCGATCGACTGAGTCTGTGTGTGCTCTTGTTGTTGTTCTTGCGTTCGCTGAAGTTATTGAAGTTTGAGGTACCGCTACTTCTCTAACAGGTTAATCTGTTTTATCTTGGGAGGAATTAATCTGCAACCTCGGGTACAGTGAGGGGATTAAATTTCTTAAGGAAACACAGTGGTTTCTGTGGACTCGGATTAAAAACATTCTGTCTATTTCATCTTTTTTCTGTTTCTGTATTTTTGACTAACCTGAATACAGGAGATAACAATAATTCATAGTGTCCTGAAGCTAAATGTTGATGGATTCTCCGAAGGCAGTTCTGACAGAGCAAGAGGTGGTGAAATTCTCAGACCATGCTCGTGGCATGCGTATGCTAAATTGTATGGCCTAAAAGAATAGTAATTATGCATAGCTCTGGCTATCTTACCAGGTATTCAAATTTTGATAGTGTCATAGGAATAACCTCAATCAAGTCACTGTTTATTCATATCACTTCTTGGCAAGTAAGTGATATTATTCAACAGATCAAGGACCTCATTAAAAATGAAAGCTTTCTACTTTTCAACATTGATTCCAAGAAGAAAATATGTTGGCTAACTTGGGTGAAAGTATTGGAAGAAATAGGTTCTTCAACCAAGCTAATTTTTCTGGCATTTTTTCAAGTTAAAGCTCTCATGAAGAATGATCAAGATAGTCCCCTATATATGTGTTGGCATTTGAAATGTCAAAGGGCAATACATTTTTGCTTAGTTATATTTTGACTTATGTTTCTATAGCTAACATAGGTTATTTTCTCCATGATGATGAACTTTTCATTAATAATAGTATATCCCAAGGATTTTTGCCCACCTCTTGTACTCTTTTTGCGAACTTATCAATAGGTTGGGGTTTATAGCTAATCCTCCGTCAAAGGGGTAGAGAAACTCTGGTATATATAAAGATTATACACGCAACATATATCTTGCATTAATTGGTTTGCTAAACACAAGTTGATGCTAGTAGATAGATTACTCCGTGCACTTTATAAGAAATGAAAAAGTTCACAAGTAATTAGCTTGGGAGATGGCATAGTATCTACACATAACAAACGTGTGGTACAAATATACATGAGGTGATCAACTTGATCTTATGATTCTATCCTAATGATTAGATCAGTTTCAAATTTAAGAAATTAACCATGACTCATACCCTTAAATATAAAAGAAATCACGATATAGTTGTGGCAAATATATATAGCATTAAATTGATTGAGTCCCCTATCTAAAACTAAATATGCAATTCATTGCTATAATGTACTACCTTATTCAAGAGGCAACATATATTCTATCAATCAATTTGGAATTTTATCTCAGCACTAATGAGCATTATTTCTAAAACATGCTTGACTTTGGTGAGGACATCTTAATTTCTACGCAAAAAATTGTTTTCACAGAAAAGAGTCATATTCAGGATACATACTTTTAAAACTAAAATGAAAATTTCAATGAATTTATAATTAATTTTTAAGCTAAGCCCATTCTACACTGAAACATATACACATGCATTCAAGGAGATTCCCAAAACAATGACAAAATAAAATCAAAGTATCTCTTAGATAATTATTTGCACTGCTAACTGACAAAGAAAGTAGTTTTTCAAGAAAATTAGGTGGATTTAATTTATTTTTCATTTATTCCCATTAGCCAACAATGTTGAAGAGTAAATTAAAATGATGAGATAAATAAAACTAATTAATTGTTACCTAGGTTTCCTCAATGATATATGCGTACAAATTGTGAATAACAACAAGACAAATAATATACATAAGGACAAATTAAAGATCATAATGAAACAAGTACCTCAAAATCTCACTTAGAATTAATATTGTCTTCATTCACAAAGTCAGATCTAGGGTACTTGCCTTTTTTGCATTATTTTCCTCTGAAGTACTTGATGAGAACAAAGAAAGGGAAAGAAGATCCCCAACTTGTTCACCTTTCAATCTTTTTTGATGATACTCTCTTGTTGTTTTCAATGAAAGGTTCAAATCGAGATCGATTTCTGAATCTTGAATCTTTCTTTTATTTGATGAGGATGTGTTTATTGTTGTTGTTGTCGTCCCTACAGCTTCTTCACTCATCCACCATTTTCCCCTTGAGGAAAGAGAATTATTCTCTTTAGCACGCATTTGTATCATCATTTCTTGCTCTGATGATCTCTTGTTGAATTGCTTGACTATCTCATCTTTATCTCTATTTCTATTACCTATAGGTAATGTCATTAGGAGATTTTGTTTTGCTGAGCTTGTTCCAATTTGAGTTGGCGGCCAAAATCTTTGATTATGACGATTTTGGTTTTTCTCAATTTCAATCGTTTTATTCCATGAAAATAATTGTTGATCATGTGATGAGTGACCATTGATGCGACTTGCAAAACCATGCCTTGTACTTATACTAGAGCCACCCCCAATATTCATGTTATAAGGGTTGTACAACGAATTAGCTTGACGATTCCATAAAGCATTATCGTACCTGAAATATTATGAAAAACAAATATTATATAACAAAATGAAATTCAAGTTTCTTTAACAAACTTGGGATAAATTATTTAAGATATTATAATTTGTACCTTAAGCTTGAACTCGAAGTTTGATTAAACCCTTGTAGCCTAGGAAGTTGTGTAAGATTGAAAATATGATGATCTCCATTCTCAAGTAGAAATCTTCCGTCAGTAGAAACTGCTAAGCCATATAGAATTTTAATAAGATAACTATTTCAGAAACCCTAATTTTGGCAAAACGTAACTAATTAATGAGACAACAAAATAATTTATTTGTTTTTAAAAAAAAAACTTACTTTGATTTGGGTCATTAGGTTTCTTGCTTCTATACATCTAAAATGGCACCCCAAATAAAGAAATCAGATGAGTTTGCTAAGCAAAATTAAGCTGTAAATTTCAGAAACTAGTGAGATTTATATAAGTTCTCGTATTATACCTGTAGATGGCTCTTGACATGTGCTATGCTAAGGCCTTTAATGTTCATAAATTGAAGAACCAATTTTGGTGTAGCTCCTAAAATAAAACAAAATCATTACAATTTTGAATTAAATTACAAAGATCTATCTGAACGAATATTTGATGAATGAGTATATATACATACAATTTTGTAAGAATTTGAGATAATATAATAAAATAAAATCGAGTTTAAATAAGATTATGTGATGAATTCTTGTATACTTACTATCTTGGCCACCTAATCTTTCAACAGCATGAACAAAGCGAAGATGGAGCTCAGGCGTCCACCGTAGCCTCGGTGTTTTGGAACGGACATATTGCCGTACACTTGCTGAATTAGTTTTTTTACCGTTCTCTTCAACAGTACTATTACTAGAGCTGGATCTTGTTGTACCTTGAGCTTTACTATTTTCTTCTGTCTCGAGATCGTCTTCCTCCTCCTCCTCCTCTTCTTCGAATTCAATTTGGTTTTTGGGGTTCGATTTTGAATCTTCTGTACTACTACTTCCTCCTTTCATCTTACCTCTTCCCCGAACAAATTAAGACACTAATTGTGCCACTTTACAAGATGTTGAAAACAATAAGAAAGAAGAGAAGAATTTGGTGTCCTGGTAGAAAAAGTTGCTAGAATTAGGAATGAAATTTCTTCAAGAGGCATATAAAGAACAACTGTTCTCTCTCTACATTTGTGGACTTTTTTTAAATCATGCGTGATTTGCATGGATGATGTAGTAAAGTATGCATGTACATGTGTGGTGATAAATACTTGCATGTGTACGTGAACTCTTTATGTTTATGTAATTATGTGTATGTATATACATACTAATTAAATCGTAGAAGTTGAATTCTAGTCAATTGAAGTAAGTAAATGGCACATTCAAAGGATAATAATGACCTATATATAACATACCAAGTTGTATGTGTATCCACAACTCAACAAGATGTTATTCATCATATCTATTATGTTAAAAAAGAATAAAATACTTTTCTTTATATAATCTGTTTAAAAAAGAATATATAACTCATTTATGTTTTTTTGCAACACTTTAATTTCAACTTTTCACGTGGCATGTTTAAGACCACAAGATTAAATGACATTTTGATATATTTGACATAACTTTAATTTAGGACCATAAAATTGATTTTTTTTTTCTTAAATTTCAAGCCAAATCAAACTAAGTCATTCTTTTTTAAATGAAGGAAATATATCTTTATCTTCATATTGTTGACGAAAAATTAAAATTAATGAAACAAGTATGTTTTCCAGCATATATATAATATTCATGTTTGACTCAGAGTTGTACTAATGATAAGGTTTGTCAATTACTACTAATTTCTTCCATTGTATATGGGGTTTGGCAGTACACGAAGTTTAAAATGTCAATTTGATTTTATTTTTAATTGTGTATTATAAATAGTCAGAAAAATATGATGAATAAATATTTTAAATTTTAAATAATGGAATTGTGTCAAAGAATAATTGTGGAAATAGTGAAAGTATTATTTGGAAAGAATTGGAGTATATGATTTTGCATAAAATGTGCTAGAAAAGTAGTTAGATGAATATAGAGGGGTAAGCTAAGGTTAAGTCTAATATTTTCTTATATTATATTGAGATAGGTTTGAATGCAACATTTAATATATTTTTCAATGTATAGTAGGAAATCCAGAATGATATTGGGTTTTTGTAAGTCCTAAAAATTAATTACTAGGATTGATAATGAACTAGGATACAAACTTGATAGTGAACATAGCAATCTAGAATAGGATACAAACTTGATAATATAATGAACATAGTAATTAAAGAATAATTTATTTTTTTTTTGCTTTTCATTTTTATTTTGCTTCTTGTAGTTTGTTGTTGGCAGTTTGCATTGAGGACCTATCCTACTTCAAGTCAAAATTAAATTTGAGACGTCTATACATTGTACCCTTTTTAGTTTTGAGGTCCATGATTCTGAATAGACCATTTGAAGGTAGTTTAAAATAATTACTCTATAACCATGTTCTATTTGTGTGGCAGAACATACATTGTTTTTTATTACTAATATGTTTAATTAAAAAGGTAGGAGTGTATTGACTTGTTCTTCATTCTAATAGTCGTAATATTACTCTTGTTTCTTATTCTTTGATTTCAGTTATTATATATTGTTTCACATAGTTGATTATAGTATTATTTTACTGTAGTATATATATATATTGCGCATTTGCTCTGCTAATATATATAAAAAAAAAAAAAACTGTTCTACTACCGAGGTAGCTAAAGATTAGATGTATACAGATATGTTATTGTTGTATTAAATAACGTTAGATGTATATTCTAACGTTACAAATATTATTTTGTCTCAAGTAAAATAACATCACATAAATCGAATTAGAAAATCTGAGTGCATCGTGATCATCTTGTTTGCTGCTTTGTAAGATGAAGATTCTGTAAGTAAAGTTGGTAGGTGCAGACAAATTCTATAGATTAAAACAATACTGCTAATGAATAAGCAATTGAATTCTTTTTTAACACTTTGCTAACTTATGTCATCTATATCAGAATTATATATGTTCAGTCAGACTATGTCTCCAGTGGTACTTAAAAGACAAATTGTCAGATCTGTTTCACCTTTTATTATTTAATTATCATAGACAACAGTATCTTCAAATTAAATTAGTATGAAATATGATGATAATAGATGATCCAGATAACTAGTTTCATATGTCTCAAATTATAAGATTTGAGAATCTCAGATGCACATGCCCAATATGCTTTTATAATATAAGCTCTATATTGCAAGTTCCAAAGTTATATACCTCATCTCGATTGAGCACATATGAATGATATATATAATTTCTAATAATTCTAATTCCGATAATATATGTATATAATAAAAATCATGATTAGAGTTAGTCCAGATAAAAATATCCTTGTTTTTGACTTATTGGCCTTACAACAGGCTTAAGAGCAAGGAATGTGTGATATTCCGGAAATTTCTAAGTTAAAATTCGAACCATTCTTCATTTGTGTATAAGGTCGTATCGTGTGATTCTTAAATTGTTTTTAGGTGTTATGGTCAATTCTTAAATGTGGGAATGATTTTGGATATGAATTAAGGTCACTAGAACCCCCTAGCACAAAGTAAAAGTTATGATTGTTTTATCCGAGACTACCACAACAGAGTTTTCTAAGTCTGTGACCTATGAATCCCTTCTAAGGACGTAGTGCCCGTACTGTCAACTCGTGGAAAATTTTAGAGAGTCCAATTCCTACAGATCCATCTACGGGTTGTATAAGCCTCTATGGGCCGTAGTTTGGACCCGTAGAATGAACTTTTCAGCCTTGAAAGTTCAATATGAATTCCATGGATGGGATTACAGTCCATAGATCAAACCACGAACTGTAGATGGCCCCATGAAAGGCTTTCGACAACTTTTTGATGGAGTTTCTTTTGTCTTTTCTTACTTTTTGTAAGCCCAAGCCATGACACTTTAACTTCAATTATGGGAATATATTCCACCAAGTACTCAACTTTCTTTTATTTTACTCTCCCAATTCGCTCAATTCAAAGAAAACTGCAAAGCAGACAAAAACTAGGGTTTCAAGGCTTCCAATCAAGTTTTTCTTCAAACTTCTTCGATAACTTTGTTCAGGTATATATGTAAGATTATTCATAGTGTTGGACTAAGTTCATCTTCACGCCCTGCATCTAAATTCAGTCAGTAAGAGTTAAATCTAGTTTACTCAAATTAAAGTTATATGATTTTTCCTGAATTTGAATTGTGTTATTATTCCGAGTTTGATTTCCTAACTGTGAGATTATGGTATACTATTCATTGAGATCCTTGAATTGTTGTTCATGCTTATATTTTCACATGAAATCTAATTAATGAGATTTTGTTGAAAGTTTTTGTTCGATTATTTTCATGCATTGATTTTGGAATTTAAAGTGAGTCAAAGTATATTTTAAAAGTATTATTTTTCGAAGAGTTTTAAGGTGAACGTTAAAGGCCCCAAATGTTTTATTTTTACATTGAGAAAAAAAGTATTGTTTCAAGAAAAGTATATAAAGTGTCACGACTCAAAGATGGACGTGATGACACTTGTCATTACCCCCATGACAAGTCAACCTCAATCCAACGAAAATGAAAGAAATCCGGAAAGATAAAACAAGAGCAAGATAAAACGGAAAACGTATTCATTTCATTAACACCCCAAAACCTGATTGTCACGTGTGCAAGCCACTAATACATAAAGTGTGGAATTAAGAAATATGTACAAGTCTCAAGTCTTTGTTTCTCAAATAGAACAAAGCATAAAAATAGAACTAGAGGGCCCACCAGGATGACAAGTAGCTACCTCTCAACAGTTCTCTGACAAGCCTCGGAGATGGGAGAGAAAGAGTGATCACACGATACCAAACTTGGAACATGCACAAGTGTAGAAGCAAATAGTGAGTATCAACAACACGGTACCCAACAAATAATCTTATAAACAAAGCAACAAGCTAGAAATCGATTACTCCTTTCATCTCAATCGAACCTCATCAAACTACAACTTGCATAGAAATCAACCTAACATAACAATTCTACAATACATGGCTCACAAGGCTCAATAATCACAGCCCAATAGGCACAATTCTACAATCAACATGTATCAAGTAAGTCAATGTCAAGTAGATCAATCACACATAATAAGTGCATCAATCACAGTTAACAAGTAAGTCAAACATAAGCATCGGAATGTATCAAATCACAATAATCACTCTTTTGTTGGAACCATTTCCCGTCGACTTTGTATCATATTACTAGCCAGAACCATTTCTCATTGGTCTTATATCATGTCACTAGCCAGAACCATTTTCCATCAGCTTTATATCACTAGCCGGAATCATTTTTTCCATTGGTTTTATATCACGAGTCAGAACCATTTCACATCGACTTTGTATCACTAGTTGGAATCATTTCCCATCGGCTTTATATCATATTACTAGCCGAAACCATTTCTCATCGGCTTTATATCACATGTCTCACCACGGTGTACAACAATCAATGCACATAAGCAAGTTCATACCATAAGGAGGACACAACAATTCAAGCAATTCAAGCCCACATTCATGCTAATAAAGCATTTCATCAATCAATCAATAGGGGCCACAACAAGGCATTTCACAAGAATTATGATCAACACATAACCTTTTCATCTCAACACATTTTTATTCATTAAGATTTGTCAAGTGGAACAATTAACCCTTCACCTCATTCCCCTTACTACCAAGACACATACAATGAAGGTGATACACGAATTCTACTAGATTACAAGGTTTAGAAGATCACTTGCCTTATTTTAACCAACTATTCCCTCCAAGACTTGAGTCTTTCCCTTCCGAACAATGTCCAAAGTCACACAATCTATATCAATCAAGTATTCACAATAAATTTCTGGAAAAAAAAATACCCAACTCATATACTTGAAAAAATAGGTCAATCAACAAAAATCCAATTTCGAAAGTAAAGTTTGAATTCGAAATTCTTTATTTGAAATCATAACCCAAGTCATTTGAAATCCATTAGTGAAAACCATTTCGAAAAAGAACTTCAAATCAGTTCACAATCTCCATTTGATTTTAGAATTTGAGTTCTTGAAAAAACTTGTCATTTGCTAAACAAATTCCCAAATTTTGATGTTAAGATCCATAAATAATCAAAGAAAAAATAAAGTTTTAGGATCACAAAAGCTTACCCAAATGATTTAGCACAAGAAATCTCTTCAAAAATCGCCTCCAAGGATTTACCAAGCTTAAAAATGGAAAATCAGGCTTAAACCCCGAAAATGACAAGTCAAAACCCCTCTCTGACCTGCAAAAGTCAGGGTCTTCGCTTTCGCAAAGGTCACCAAGGTGACCAATCCTTGGCGAGCACGATGGTCAGGCCACGTGGTCTTTCTCTTTTGCGAAGGTCACGAAAGCAAAAATTCCTTCGCAAACGTGAAACACAACATATTCCAAGTACCAGAAAATCAACCAACTCTCAAAACATCAAAAGGACCCTCATAATTTATTCGGAACCCGTCCACACAAACTATATAAGTAAATTGATTAACTTGAAGTTCTGGACTCAATGGAACAGTCGAAACACAAATTTGGGGTCTCTTTGACTCGACATCCGTAAAAACCACAAGAAACTAACACAATGCCTAAAAGGCTAAATCAAGCTTGTGACCTCTCAAAAATCAACCAAAACCTCACCTAAGCCTGAAATCATCCCTCGAATCCAAAGGAACTCTTAGAATTTTGATATGAGCATTTGAACCCCGAATGATGATCAAAGTCAACTCAAAGGCTAAATTTCCAGAAGTTTCCAACTTAGGATCTCAAATCCTCAAAAAGACTCCAAATCTTAAATCGTCAACTCTCACATATCAGATTACACATTCTGGGGCAGATGAAATCGAAGGAATTCCATTCTGACACTCAAAACTTCAAAAGACACCGAAAACTATTTTTTAACAATTTCAGCCTTCCAAACTCAAAACATACCAAATCCTCAACTTACAACTCAAAGTCGAAACCAATTTTTAAAACTCAATTAAAACAACTCTGGGTCAGTATCGAAATTGTCAAAATGGTAAATTCACAAAACTTTTTGTAACGACCTGATTTTGTCGTTAGGAAAAAGCCAATGGAGAAAGAATTGGGGTCATAAAACTTTTGGTAGTAACTTGAAATTTTCTAACCTAGTCCAGATTTGGGCGAATTGGAGTTAGTAAAGTCTAGGGAAATTTGGTAACAACTGGGTGATTTAATTATGAAATTGATTGTATGAGTGGATAGCTAAGACGTTAAGGAACCCATACGACTTTACGGAATTGAATTCGAAAGAGTAGAACTCCCAAATTTGATCTTAGCGTGAATGGGTATTTTTTTAGTATAGTGGGATGAAGGTGTGTTGTGAAATGGGGGTATGGAGCTCTTAATTCAACATTCTGTTTCCGTGCAAGCCGTTATGGAGGGCTGGGGGCCGCCATAGCGGGACAGTTGTGATTTAAGTTAGAAATAAACCCCAAAATCGTTTTATTCTGCAAGTTTTGACTTTGAGATCTAGGAGACGACCCCAGGTGCTTTCTTGATAGTTCTCCACCATTCTTGAGGCTAAAGGTAAGGTTTTTGAGCTGAAAATTATGGTGGAAAAAGCCCTAATATGGGTATTAGGATCTTGGGTTAGTCTAGGGTTATTGGTTTGTTATAATCCGGATAATTAGACCTTTGATTGTTGATCTTTACGTATATTAATTATTTGTAGACCTAGAACAAGCAGAAAGAATTCGAAAAGGGAGGATTTAAGTGTCTTAGGGGATTCAAGCTTGGATTCGAGGTATGTGATGGTTGTGATTTCATGTTGGTGTGATATATGTTTTTAATTGATCATTATAATACATGTATGTATGCGAATGTTGCATTATTGATCACCTTAATCGTAAATGAGGATAATTGAATAATTTTACGCCATGAATCACCTCTTGTTGTATGATTGTGAGAATATACATTGTGATTGTGATTGTGGTTTGTTAAATGAATCAGGTGTTACATTCTGACACACTAACTTGGATCGGTTGCCACATTCCGGCATAATTATGGGATTGTTTGACATGTTCTGGCATAAACATTGGATCGAGTACCACGAACCCGTACACTAATAGTTTGGGTGTGGTTTCCATGAGAGGACTATTGAATTAGGTTCCGTGAGAGGACCGTTGAATTATGCTGTGTATATACTTGTGATGATTTCGTTCATATCTAATGATGATTGATATTGGAAGACGGAATGTTGCTCTAAATTGATATAACTGTGATATGTGAGAATCATTAAATTGTTCGCTGTTCGTAATAGTTGACTAATATTGTATATGTTTGGTATATGCCTGTTTTATAATTATTGTGGTTACTTGCATGTGTTTTACTTATTGGGATAGCCGCGTGATCCTATCAGTACACTGTAGCTGTATACTGATACTGCACTTGCTTGTTCTTTGTTGAGTACAGGGCATCTTTAAGCAGCTATTGATAGACCTCAGCTAGGTGACTATTGAAGGTGATCGGATTCAAGGGTGAGCCAGTTCTTTCAGGCTGCCATGGATCTTTCCTATTTAAGTCCACTCTTTTCGGACTTAGACTATTTATTTAAGGTGTTTTGTATTTTTAGACTTGTCGTTAGTAGAGTTTTGGTACAGTGACTTTCAGGTTCTAGGGGTTGAATTTACGCATTAGTTTGGTTAGTTAATTGTTTAAACCTTTGGAGTTTATGGGGACTCTATTTTTATTGTCATTTAAACCTGCTTTCGTATCTTTAAATGCATAGTTTTTGGTTAAGTTGTTTAGTCTGGGTTGTAGTAATAATTCTCCCACCGGAGGGTTAGTGTGGTGCTAATCATGACAGACTGTGTTGTGACAAAGTTGGTATCAGTGCCCTAGGTTCGTTGACCTCATTATACCAAAACAAGTCTAGTAGAGTCTTGCGGAATGGTATGATGACATCTGTACTTTTTTTCGAGAGGCTATAGGACTTTAGGAAAAACTCACTTCTTTATACTCTTTCGTGCTATGACTTGAATCCAATTGGTATTTGGATGATACAAATTGATATCTTTCCTCTTTCACTCTATGGTCCAAACTAGAACAACAAAAATGGTAACACCATCACCAGCAAGAGAGGATGTGTATAGACTACCGACAGTTGAATAGGGTCACCATTCAAAATAAGTATCAATTGCCTCGGATAAATGATATTTTTGACCAATTGTAAAGTGCATCGATTTTCTGTAAGATTGATTTAAGGTATGGTTACCATTAGTTAAAGATTGAGGCGGTTAAGAATTGGGTTCGAACAAGTTCTATGATCAAAATTAGCAGTTTTGTGAGGCTCGCTAGCTACTATTGTCGCTTGTGGTATGAGTTGAGTCCAATTGGTTTCTCCCGATTCCTATTGGTATCTCAACGAAGTGAACTAGACGCCGTAATCTCGGCTGAAGGGACATAAGCAAGTTAATTGGAACTGAGAAGGTTCTAATTGGTATCTGACCTTAAGGGTCGTATAAGGCATAAATGATCAGTAACGGTCATCTATGGAACAAACTAATTAAAGAATTTGGACTTATCTGCAAGTTGTAACTGCTTGAGTGTCGTGAAACTTGTTGTGAAAAGAAAGTCATCACGAGATTACGTGCAAGGGTCTAGATAAATTATGATGTGGTTCGTAAGCGAGAAATCTAGACGTGCGTTACGATCAACTGATAACTGTGTGAGAGTCTAGGTATATCCTGGGGATATGTGTGTGGTAGTGTTGAAACGATGTAAAAGGATTCTAAAGTGCGTACTTCATTGGGTTGATTGGAGGGGGGGTAGACATCAATTTTACTAGCTAAAGGGACTTTCTTAAATGCCTAGTTATAGCTGGGAAATATAGGGGAAATATAGAAAAGAGAGGAACCCCATAAACTGTTGGCAGGGGTTCTGTTTTTGTCAGGGCCACTGGGGCGGGATTTTCCCCGCCAATGCGGGATTTCTCCTGCTAGAGCAGGACAGGGCAAGACATAATCTCAGCCCTGTCTCCCCTGTTTTCCCCTAGTCACAATTATGGACTGAATCATACCTGAAATAACCCCGCGATCTAATTCAGTGTTCAACAATCGAATATAAGTTATAAAGTATGTTAAAATTGTAGAGAACCTGGGCATATGAGGAGGGAATCAGTGAGGTCGTGAAGGCCGGGGAAATGGTGATGCAGGCAGATGAGTAGTGCATCCAGGCGAGGAGGTTGCTCATCAAGATGACAGGGCTCAGTTATATACTTTTCCGGGCAAGACCGAGTTTGAGGTGTGTGATGCAGTGTCACTAGTGCTACTCTTGTCTGTGCCTGGATGGCTATTGCTTTGTTTGATCCGAGTTCTACTTATTTGTATGTGTTAGTTCAATTGCCTTGGGATTTAATGTGGTTTGTGATATACTTGATGCCCCCATCCATGTTTCTACCCTAGTTGAAGAGTCAGTCATAGTCACCCATGTATATCGTGTTGTCCTATTGTGTTTATAGATTTTCAGATTTGGGTTGATTTCGTTATGCTGGATATGACTAACTTGATATAATCTTAGGCATGACTTGGTTGTCCCCCTATTATACTGGGCTTAATTTTAATACTAAGTCGATAACTCTAAAGATCCTCGGTAGGGAAATATTAGAGTGGGAAGGGGTGTACAAGCCTAAGCTAGCTAAGATCATATCTTCCAATCAGGCTAGTAAACTGGTAGGGCAGGGTTGTTTGGCTTATTTGGCTCATGTTTGGGATGTTGAGGTTGAGTCTCCCTCTATTGAGTCTGTTGTCTGAGTTTAAGGAAGTGTTTCCTAGGAATTTGCCTGGTATGCCTCCAGATAGAGATATAGATTTCTGTATTGACTTGGAAACTGGCATTTGCCCCATTTCCATACCTCCTTATCGTATGGCTCCAGCAGAATTAATAGATCTTAATGCTCAAAACCAAGACCTTTATGATAAAGGTTTCATTCGTCCTAGTGCTTCCCCGTGGGGCACTCATGTCTTGTTTGTTAAGGAGGGTGGTATGAGGACTGGTGAATTTATCTTAAGCCATATAGGGGTGGATTGATACCGTAATGACCAGATTATGGATAAAGAAAGTCCCATTGAGTATACCTGGGTGAAGGAAATTGAAGTATTTAGCACGAAGGTGCGTATAATATAGGGTTAGTCTTTTGAATTTGATGAGTTTACCTGAGTTTGAGGCGTCGTGTTAATGAAAAAGGTTGACTTCATAGTGAATGTCCAGGAGGATGGAGCGTAATGACAATAAGAGTTTGTGATGAATTGTGACCGGATACAACTATATAATAAAATTATTGTTTAAGTAAATTTTTGTATAGTAATTACGACCTGCGAGTATCCAAGGTCGTGGTTTTCTAATACTTAGTGAGTAACTTGGTTGTATGGAAAATTATAAGAGATGGTAGGACACCACTCGAATAGAATGTTAAAGAGCTAGAGTTATAATGAAAGAAAATATAGTCGAATGTAGTACAACCTTTAGCGAGAGGCAAGAGCAAGAATATTTTATTTGATTGCAAAGACTAAAGAGATATCTTCAGAGGGGGTAGACAATTGGGTTCAGAGATGTGTGATTTCATTCGTTTTGTTGTGGTTTTGGTAATAGTGTCACAAGTCCGTCAGATTTGGTTAAAAACTATTGGAAAGGACTTGAGAAAGGAGTGTACAGACATTAGCTCGAGTGTGATGATAAGTGTTTTGGTTTTGTTTTTGAGTTTAGTAATGACTACGATGAAATTTTAGCGAAGGATATTGTAAGATCGATGGAGATATGATCGATGATAAGCGAAGATCCATGATTTCATAAAAATCTTCAAAGTATAAGATAATGTTGATAGATAAGGGGATTGTATTATATGGTTGAGTTACAATTCAGAGTTTTCATTGTAAGTCTACATTCATGGTGATATATTTTGTCAAGGTGAGAAATGATCAATTGTATTAGGTAGTGAACCTTTGAAAGGATTTACACTTGGTTTGAGTCGTAAAATTTATTACTTTTGATTGTCAAAGTATCTAAAAAAGGGTTTCATTTTAAAGTGTTGGTTTAGATTAAAGTAAATTGTCAAAGTGTTCATGACGGCTGTGAGTATGATTCACTAGCTAAGCCCACATATATTTTCACTTTGTGGGTGGATCCCTAGAGGTGGATCAGGTGTACCGATCCTGTGATGTTCTCTTGGTTGAGTGTGATGATTTGGAAAGACGTGGTTATTTCAGATGACTTATATGATGTTGTCTTGGAGTTGTTAAAGTATTTTAGTGGTTTTATGTATATCACCTTGCTTATGAGAATCCATAGAAGAGTTACCCTGTGTAATCTATGGTTGTCCGACAATCTTAACATTCATCTAGTCGTCGAGGTCATGTATTGATTGTGTGTGGTTGAATGTGGGGATCATTGGGTCCATTCTACTATTCTTAAGAGGTAATCTACAATTGCTAAATCCAGCATTTGATAGTGTGGTTAGAGGGCTTGTATGCTTGGACATATCCCTCGATAAGTATCTGATGTTTAAAGATCAAATGTTTATAACTTAAGCTCATGGGAAATTGGGTTGTGAGATGGAGATGTTGATAAGAACTATGATTGGTTGGGTATTATAATTGTGTGTTGGTTGGTTTAGGTTCACCTCTAATTGTGGCGAGTTTTGCTTTAGGATTTTATCATGGTTATGTGAGAAAGGATTCGTCTTGATGTTTGTGTCAAAGTCCTTGATAACATGTTGCAGACATGGGTACGGTCAACTTTGGTGGTTATTAGGAATAGCTTTGTGGTTAGCTAAGTGTACATACAACAATAATTATTACTCGAGTATTGTGATGACTTCAATTAGGCATTGTATGGGAGGATGTATATGTATTCAATTGGTTGGCTGGGGACGAGGATTATATCATAAAGGGAGAGTCAGTGTTGTTAAACAAGACCTTCGGTGTGAGGAAGAACCGGTTGAAATTATTAATCACGATGTCCGAAAGCTAAGGACATGTGAGACAAATATCTCCAGTAATTCGACGTTTCAGATACTACTCTACCCTTACTTTAGCCAATCTTTCCTAGTTGATCACTCGGGGATGAGTGATGGGTAAATTAGTATACATTGTAACGACCTGATTCCGTCGTTAAGGAAAAGTCAATGGAGAAAGAATTGGGGTCAGAAAACTTTTGGTAGTAACTTGGAATTTCCTAACATAGTCCAGATTTGGAAGAAATTGGAGTCAGTAAAGTCTAGGGAAATCTAGTAAAAACTGGGTGATCTAATTATGTAATTGATTGCATGAGTGGATAGCTAAGACGTTAAGGAATCCGTACAACTTTACAGAATTGAATTCGGGCGAGTAAAACTTTCGAAATTGATCTTAGAGTGAACGAGTGTTTTCTGTGTGTCATGGGATGAAGGTGTGTTGTGAAATGGGGGTTTGGAGCTCTTAATTCGACATTTTATTTTCTTGCAAGCTGCTGTGGCGGAATTATTCCCGCCAGGGCGGGGCCGCTGTGGTGGGCTGGGGGCTGTCATAGCAGGACAATCGTGATTTAAGTTAAAAATAAACCCCAAAATCGTTTTATTCTACAAGTTTCTACTTTGAGATCTAGGAGACGACCCCAAGTGCTTTATTAACAGTTTTCCACCATTCTTGAGGCTAAAGATAAGGTTTTAACTCTCCGAATCTGTTTTTCGATTCACAGAATGTAAATTCGTAGGCGATTATCGATGGGGGAGGGTTTTGATCTGGAAATTATGATGGAAAAATCCCTAATCTGGTATTAGGATCTTGGGTTGGTCTAGGGTTATTGGGTTTGTTATAATCCGGATAACTAGACCTTTGATTGTTGATCCTTGCGTATATTAATTATTTGTAGACCTAGAACAAGCAGAAAGAATCCGAAAATGGAAGATTCAAGTGCCTTAGGGGATTCAAGCTTGGATTCGAGGTAGGTGATGGTTGTGATTTCATGTTGATGTGAAATATGTTTGTAATTGCTCATTATAATGCATGTATGTATGTGAATGTTGCATTATTGATCACCCTAATCGTAAATGAGGATAATTGAATAAATGTACGCCATGAATCACCTCTTGTTGTATGATTGTGAGAATATACATTGTGATTGTGATTATGGTTTGTTGAATGGATCGGGTGTTACGTTCTAACACACTAACTTGGATCGGTTGCCACATTCTGGCATAAATATGGGATCGGTTTCCATGTTCTGGCATAATTATGGGATCGTTTGACATGTTTCGGCATAAACATTGGATCGAGTACCACGAATAGGTACACTAACAATTTGGGTGTGGGTTCTATGAGGGGACCATTGAATTGGGTTCCATGAGAGGGCCATTGAATTGTGTTGTGTATCTACTTGTGATGATGTCGTTCATATCTAATGATGATTGATATTGGAAAACGGTATGTTGCTCTAAATTGATATAACTGTGATATGTGAGAATCATGAAATTGTTCGTTGTTCGTAATAGTTGATTAATATTGTATATGTTTGGTATATGCCTGTTTTATAATGATTGTGGTTACTTGCATGTGTTTCACTTATTGGGATAGCCGCGTGATCCTATCAGTACACTGTGGTTGTGTACTAATACTGCACTTGCTTGTTCTTTGTTGAGTACAGGGCGTCTTCAGGCGGCTGTTGATAGACCTCAGCTAGGTGATTATTGAGTGTGACCAGATTCAAGGGTAAGCCAGTTCTTTCAGGATGCCATGGATCTTTCTTGTTTAAATCCACCCTTTTCGGACTTAGACTATTTGTTTAAGGTGTTTTATTTGGTTTCGGGGTTGTACCCCTTGTTCTTAGACTTGTCATTAGTAGAGTTTTGGTACAATGACTTTCAGGTTCTAGGGGTTGAATTTACGCATTAGTTTGGTTAGTTAATTGTTTAAACCTTTGGATTTTATGGGGACTCCATTTTTATTGTCTTTTAAATCTGCTTTCATATCTTTAAATGCATAGTTTTGGTTAAGTTGTTTAGTCTGGGTTGTAGTAATGGTTCTCCCCCCGGAGGGTTAGTGTGGTTGCCAATCACGACGGTCTAGATCGTGACTCTTTTGAAAAATGACCGACCAAGTCATTACATAAAGAGTTTTTCAGAAGCATTTTAGTTAGATAAATAGAAGTTATTTTACCCTTAAAGAGGGTATTGGTTTCATATTGAAAAGAGAGTTCTATTTTTAGAAAGGTATAAAAAAATTTTCAGAATTTTCAGAAAGATTGAGTATAGAGTAGTTACCTCTTAAAGAGGCCCTTTGAGAACTTATCTCAACCAGAGAATACTTTTACTTGAGAATTGAGTTATATATATTGGGAGTAGTATTGAGAACTGATATGGAAAAGAGTTCAGACAACTCTAACTCTCCATAAACCAAGTAGCTAGCGTGGGTTAGGATCACATTGACTTTCGGGTGACTCTTCACTGCCTTTGAGCAGACCTTTTAGTGGATTCATGAGCTGAGTTTGTTTTATGCCCCAGCAAGTATAGGACAATTCTGATAGTGTGGGTGATACGTTGTATCATCACGAGTCTCATAGTGATGGTTGTCGGATAGAAAAACTTCAAAGTGAAGTAAAATATATTTTAATATATATTTCAGTTAAGTATTTTCTATTATTGCATCCTTAGCGTAAGAGCTTAATTGAATTTTTCCATAATGATTTATACTATATTTCAGTTGAGTTACCTTCATACTTTTAGCTTAGTTATTTGTTATTCAATTATATTACATACTCGTATATTCAGTGTGTTGATGTTATTTAACAAGCATTTTTTTATGATGCAGATTCAGGTACTTAGGATCTTCAACAGGATTTCCGTTGAGATCACTTCATCTGATCGTCAGCATTTAAGTGGGGCGTCCTTGCATCCGGAGGACTCCAGTTTTAATGAATTGTTAGTAGTAGCATTTTGAGGTGTCGTGAGTCTTTTTCGGATACTCATCTTTATACAGTAGAGGCTTCATAGATAGACAATTTTGGAGTCTTTCAATTTCACATGTTTTATTTAAAACTTATGTTTCATACTTAGCATATTCATAGAGTTTTGAGATTCAACAAATTGTTGTTAAATATTTCTTTCAGTTTAATGTTTGTGTATGCTTGAGTTAGTCTTCCGCTTGTAGTCAGCCAGGATAAGGGTTCACTTGGAGACCAACAATAGTTCTCAAGTGCCGGCCACGTCCAGGATATAGGCTCGGGTCGTGACAAAATGTCTCAACTCCCTAATTCCCTAGGGTAAGGGCCTAAGGGGTGAACCTTCTAGTGTACTTTGATTCAACTCATCTATTCTTGCTTTCGAATCTACTTTTTAGATATAAGTATGGGGAAGTGTGTCTAGGTGTTCTATAATAAATATGAATCAGAAAATAATGTCTAACAAAATTAACCACTCTATAAAATCAGTTTTATTCTTGTACATTAGTCCTCTCCTCCTTTTTCTTCCGAATTTTCGTGATCATTATGGGATATGAGACTGCATGGAAATTCAACAAGGAGCAATTGAAAACACCCTTTTGTAAGGAGAGTTAGCTTTAAGTTAAATTGTGAACATAAAATTCTGTGTGTGCCGCTGGATATATTGCCTTTTGACTATATATAGGTTAATTTGATCCAGTGCTAGTCTAGTAACTACGGTTATAAATTCAATTATCAATCCTTTCTCGTAAATTTTGATACGTGACACGTTAAAAATTGAGTTCATTAAATTCAAATTTTGGCCTTCTCTGGCAGGATGTAGGACATTTTAACTGCCCAACATGATAAAAATGTTTGCCAAAAAGTTTTATTATGAGACCACAAACGTAGTTTCCAAAAGGTTTCAAGACAACCATGCAGTTTTATACATTAATTATAATAAAAAGTAAAAAAAAATAAAAAAAAATTATACATTAATTATCATCACAACATTGACCTAAAAGTTTTGTTTTTTTTTTTCTGGTTTAATTTTCTTGTGAAATGAGTAGGCAATACATTCTTTGTTCGTGCGAACTGTCATTAAAAGAGCAGCTATAATATATACAAAGTTTTCTACTTTTGGCATATGAATTACACGAGAGCTTCATGACATGTTCACAGCCGTCCAAGACAAAAACAAACCTTAAAGCTATCTGCTCTTGTGAACAATAGAGAAAGTGTAACTATATGATTCTTTTTTCATATAATCCAGACAAATATTATGAGAGGTAAAAGAGAAAGTCTTTTTAATATGGACGGCATAGACGAACCCAGAATATAAAGACTTCAGGTGCAGCAATAACCTTAAAATAAAAACAAAGAAATAGGGTTCTAGCTAGATTCAAACCCTAGTCTTGTGAATGGTTCATTTAGCTTGTACTAGCAACACAAGGCAACTCCTATACTCCTCATGAGTGAACTGTTAATTATATCCTAGTTTTGATCAGTTTCTCAAGATATATATACATATATACACATGGTTTTTTCCGAAGTTAACTGGTGCATGTGCACCCCAGGACATATGATCATATTGATCTGTGACTAGCGATGAGATTCAATCTCAGGACCTCTACATACTCTGATACCATGTTAAAGTGTGTGAGCATACTTTTATTATTTAATTACATTCTTAATAAAGATGATGGGTGTTGGAACGTTAAAGGTTACTGCTAATGTGGAATGTTACACATCTAATTTATTTTCTATATTTCTATTAAAGAAGTTATTTTCCTCATTTTTAATGAAATTATTATTTTTTTAAAACTATTTTTCAAAAATTTTAATCAATCTAACGAGAGAAAAAAAATCAGAAAAATATTCTCTTCTCATACCTTTGATGACAAGCTTGCAAAAGTTGGAAGGGCAAAAGTAGGTGTATTGGCTTGTGATTATTATTAAAATACAGTTTGGTCTGCAAGATTCACTTACCTGTAAAGTCAACTCCCAACAGTACCTATGTTTTCTTATGTTAATTAATTTTTTAATTAAACACTGCCCTCCTATTATATTTTTATTTTAATTATATGATACGGTTGAAATTGGTGAAGCTATTAATGCGGATCTATCATCCTTAGAGAATGAGGAGGCATGTTTGTCTTTTTCTTAATTTCCCAAAGTATTCATTATTTAATGGGGAACCCATGGTGGCCCCTAAACTTGACACCAATTTTTACTTAGACACCTTAACTAAGCTTTGTTCATTTTAGACACCTCATGTCATACTGCATTGTGTCATTTTAGCATTTTTTTAACAATCAGCCAAATATATAAGGTGTGTGTAACACACTCGCTGATGACGTGTCAAAGTGGCAAATTAAATAAAAACACGTGGCATATATATTAAAAATAATTTTTAAATAATGATATTCCAAAAACTAAATAACATGTGGAATTTTTTACACAAAAAATTTAAAAAGAAATAACCCAACCCCACCAAGTCATCTTCTCCGCCCCACCCACCCCAACTCCTCCCCACCCACGCAGATCGTCTTCTCCACTATTCCCCTACCCACCCAGCGTCTTCTCCACCTCTGCCCACCCTAACCCCAACCCCTTCCCCAATCGTTTTCTCCACCCCTCTCCACCCCTCCCATCGTCTTTTTCAAGATTTTTCGTTGCCTTTATCTTTGCGACAATATGAATCGTAGCCCTTCTAATGTGTTGAAATTTATTTTTTTGTGAAATCCCTTCGTGTTGAAATTCATTTTATTTGTCTGTAGCATCATCAAAACTATTTCTCCATGGAAGGAGTTCAAGTTTTGAGAGATGGTGGCTGAAAAATGAGGAAGAAAATGAAAAAAAAAAAAATATTAAATGAGTCTTTCACGCGCTGGTATTGAGTGTATTACACTCACTATGCCATGTCGGTAAAAAGTGTCAAAATGACACAACGGACCCCTACTTGAGGTGTCTAAAATGAACAGTTAAGGTGTCTAAGTGAAAATTGGTGCCAAGTTTAACGGGTCACCGATGAGTTCCCCCTTATTTAATTCCCCCATCATCATTATCACACATACATACAATGCATACATGCTACATGACATGCATAAATATATATATATTGTTTTAAGCTTGGACACACTCCTTAAGAAAATTATTCATTCACAAAAGGTTAAACATATACACGAATTTCTTTAACTTGTCCCAAAATTTCAACGTTAATATTTAACATTTTTATCGTTAACAATTTTTACCAAATGTATATTCTTTATTTTCTCTTCAACCCCATTTTTTCCTTCATCTATTTTACTTTTTCATTTTTTTATCTACCTTCTTTTCTATTTAACTCTCTCTATGTTAAAGATAATATTCTTTTATTTTAATTTATACAATTCATTTTTTCTATGTAAAATTTAAAATATCAGTTATATTCTATGTTATAAAAGACTAAATTTAATGTTAAAATAATAAGCAAAGAGCTACATGAGGAGAATGATATCATATAAAAAGTTAGAATTATAATTATCTGAATTATGTCAAATATCTTATTTGTGGATGCCACGTAAATTGAAAAAGATGAATATATATTCAGAACAACATAAGCTCGATGTTTATATTAACCTGATCTAATCAATGTCAACAATAAATTTTGTAATCAATTGATATAGCTAATTAATATATATTACTATATTGTTTAAAGATGATAAAGTGATAGTGTGATACAATTAATGTAAATGACTAGTAAACCCAGATGATTCGGAGAAAACAAAATATGTGGTGTTATTCAATTGGACATTTTTTGTATCCTTTTAATGTTTATCTAACATGAAGTGAACATTTATATTGGGTTAAGGTTTTTTATGTTTAAATGATACATGAAAAATAAAGTTGGAGGGTAAGAATGGAATAAAATTGAGTTGAAATGTCAAAATAAAAGGTCAAACACACATACACACCATTTTAACTTGTCTTTCAATTTTATTTTGACACTTCACTTCAATTCAATCGTGTTTCATTTTAATTATCTTCCAACTCCATTTCCAATGTACTATTAAACACAAAATGCTAACGGGATAAATTAATGAAATTATTCACATTTTAAAACATGTGAGGGATCCTTTTTATAGCTAGTGTTTGGCCATAGATTTCTAAATATTTTTGGCAAATATTATTTTGGTGAAAATTTGGGTGAAATTTCACCATATGTTTGGCCATAATATTTGGGAAACATATTTCACTTTTTTAGAAAAATATGATTTATACTCATAAGTTTTAAAAACTATCAAAACTAATCATAAATTTGTATTACAAGTCAATTGAATCTTCGTTGCGACAAATAACAAGTAGTGTCCATGACACTAGAGCAATGTGGTAGTTTGGAGTGAGTGTAACAAGCATCATTCCACACATCCTGAAGTAGACAAATTAAAGCACATAACTTTGTTATCCTGAGCCGATTGTTCATCATTTCATCAAATACAACCATATTATCACTGAATATTTCATCACTACTTTGGTGTTCACGTAAAAAATTATGTAATATGATGCAAACAACTACTATAGAGGGTGTTTTTGTAAAAGATAAAAATTTGGTGTAAAATTTCAATTTTTAAAAGATCCCAAATAATGAATTTGAACCAAATACTAGAAAAAACTAGTATTTGGGAATTTGGAATATTTGTCAAATAATGACAAATTCTATGGACAAACACTATTTGCCAAATTTTCCCCCAAATATTACTTGGGAAATCTATGGCCAAACGGGTCCTATAGAGTTAATATTTGACATTTTTATTGTTACCAACCCTTCTTTATATTTTTTATTTATCTTCTCTTCCATCTCATTTAATTTTATCCTTCATCTACTTTACTTTTCCATTTATTTTGTTCATCTACCTCATTTTCTACTTATAGTACTCTCTCTATTCTAAAAATAATATTCTTTTAATTTATATTTATATAATACATTGTACCTAAATAAAATTTGAAATATCAATTATATTATATGTTATAAATGACTAAGTAAAAAGTTGAATATATTTATAGAAGCATAAACTCAATATTTTTATTGACTTGCGTAATGAATCGATCTCAACAATATAATTAATTTGTAATCAATTGAATATATATTTTCTTATATTGCTGAAAGATGATAAATTGATACCATTAATGTAAATGTCAAGTAAATTTTGATGATTTGGAGAAAACAAAATATGTAGCGTTATTTAATTGAATGTTTTTATTTACCCTTTTAAAGTTTGTCTAACACGCACCGAACATTTATACCGTGTACAACATGAAAAATGAACTTAGGGAATTAAAATAGACAAGATTGAGTCAAAGTGTCAAAATAAAATTTTGAGGCAAGCTAAAAGAATTGTGTATATGATTGGCCTAAGAATTAAGATGTATTTTTACTAATTACCACTAATAAATATCTTGAAATAATTATAGTTCTTTAATACGTACGTAGTTTGCTGATTATCTAAAACATCACTTATTTTAAAATAAAATGAAAAAAAAATGAATACCATTTATTCCTTAGTGTCACATAGGAGTGGCAAACTAATGAGTCGAGTAGAATATGAGTCGATCGAAAACGAGTTAAATAAAAATGGATAAAGCACTCGACTCGACTCACATTTTAAATGGGTAAAAACGAGTTACCCAATGGATAATATGAGTACCCATATTATGATAGAAATCTTGTTAAAAGCTTAAAAACAAAAATTTTTTAAAGATTTTTTATCACTCCACCCCTCTACCGCCCTACCCCCTATCTCAAAAAAATGTAAAAAGAAAAATAGAATTAGTTTTTTTTTTTATAAAATTATCACGCAACCCCCTTACCAGCCCCCCTCCCCTACTAGTGCCCCCCCCCACCCCCCACCCCTCTATTCCAAAAAAAAATTAAAAAAATTATTTTTTTAACCATCCCCCAACCCCCCCCCCTCCCCCCACAACACCCCCATCCCAAAAAAAAAAAAAGTTAACAAACTTTTATGTTTTAAAAAAAAATTTTTAAAAAAAAATACCACCCCACCCCCTACCAGCCCCCACGTCCCCTATCCCAAATAAATGTAAAAAAAAAAAAAAGAATATTTATTTAAAAAGCCTTTTTACCACCCCACCCCTTAGCACTTTCATTTTGTTAATTTTAAGAATGAACATCTTTTACCCATTTTATTCATTTAACTACCCACTTTAAATGGGTAATATGAGTATAATTCATTTTTATCCATTTTAAATGAGTTGGGTACCCAACCCATTTAAAATGGATAAATATGAGTGGATATCGATATAAATTACCCATTCTGTCACCCCTAGTGTCACATCATGCCTTAAAAAAATATACAATAATATATTAATTAAAAAAATGGAATAACAAGAGTATATTAATTAAAAATAATGGGAAAAGGATCTGAAAAATACCCTAACTTTGGCTGAATTTGCTGTTACGATATCAAACTTTCATGAGGACCTATTACCCCCCTAGACTATTTAATACCGTATTTTTTACCCCCTGAACTATTTAATAGTGCATTTTAAAGGTATATATGTGTCCACATGGACACATTACTGTTTATAATTATGCAATATTTTTTATGTCCACGTGGGCACAAATATATGTTTAAAATACGGTATTAAATAGTCTAGGGGGTAATAGGTCCTCATGAAAGTTTGGTATCGTAATAGCAGTTGAGGTATTTTCAGACCCTTATCCCAAAAATAATAGAATACCTAAAATGCTTCTAACATAATGAGGAATTGAAATGCATATTAAAATGGTATTAAATTCATCTACCCTAACGTATGCATGAGTGATCAATAATTGTAGGAAAAATTACTGAAAACACGTCTTATGTTTTCCTTATTTCTAATATTCCCTTCTATTTCTAAAAACCTCACAAATCCCTTATTTCTCTCCTAATTCTAAATTATTTTATAATGTATCCGAGCTAGTTTTTAATGTGTCTGAGCTACATATTTGTATCCGGTTTGTTTTACTTTTTCAGGGATTAATGTAATTACAAACTAATAGGGATAGATTATAATTTCATATTAAAACGATGTGATTCCTAAAATTTATACATAATTGTATTGTGCCAAAGGTATTGTTCGTCTCTTTGTCAAGTATTTTTTGTGTCCCACGTGAGTGACATCTCACCAGCCATGTTCAATCTCCTTGTTGTTCATTGATGTGATCCTTAAACTAATCTATACTTAATTAACTCTGTTTAAAATTGATTATATATCGGGTGAAAGGGTCTTCATTAATATCTTCACCAAATGAATGAGGTCTTACACTAACAGAATTATGGGCACAAAACCGCGAGGAAATATGCTTTTATTTTCCTTGACAGTGGGTGGTATTTAGATTCGAATTATGCCCCGTGCAACTCATATAAGAAAGTATAAGAGCAAATATGATCTTACAGTTGGAAGAAATGGACAAATATATTGAAGAATGAGGATTTAATATCATAGGAGTAAATATGACACTTTTTGAGAGTACATGGAAAAATATGACCATAAAGTTGAATGAAAATGACAAATATGTTGAAAAAGTATAATGAAGGACAAATATAACATATTTGTAAGAGTATAAGAACAAATATGACCCTTAACATTAAAAATGTTACATCAAATACATAATGTTTCATGCAAGAAGTTGACTAGTTCAAGACTAGCCTTTCAAGTGAGATCTTGATGGATCTTATAGTAGTAATTAATTTGGAATTTTATTATTAATAATGTTCAAATCCAGATATTTTAGAGATTGTTTATATTGAAGGTGGGATTCTTTAAGTAATGGGGAGATTCTTTTTTTAAAAAAAATTGACCAGTGGCAAGTATATCTGTCCCTATGGATGAATAATTTATCATATCTCAAATATTAAACCTAAAACCAATGTACGGATTGAATTTTACAATTCAACCTATCCAAGACAAGTGCTCCTAAACATACCAATTCTTAATTTAATTCAACACACTTCAAGCATAAGTCATATGCATGTCATCTTATCTAGTCAGAGATTATAGTAAAAATACTAAAAAATCTTTTTCCAAATTAGATTTTATTTCAAATATTTTTAATGGAGAGATTATGTGAATAAGTAACATAGACTAGTTAATTAACTAACATAGCTATAATTTGAATTAATTACGACTCACAGCTTAATTTTAGTTGTAATTATGTCACCTCTCTCAATTCCTCTCTTTCACCTCTCACCTCTTTTATACATATACAACTAAAAATTATACATATACAATTATATGACAAATATACAAATACAATTAGTCTCTCCTCACTCTCTGCCCTCTCTTGCTCGCCTTTCTCCTCCCTCTCCCAATTATCTGACAGATATACATATACAGTTTGCCTCTCTCCACTCTTTGCCCTCTCTCACTCGCCTCTCTCCTCCCTCTCCAATCTCGCTTGCCAGATATACAAAATACATATGTATACTAGTTACATATATACAACTATTTGATAGAGATAGAGATATACATATACAATTCGCCTTTCTCCATTTTCTGCACTGTCTCCTTCCTCTCCCAATCTCACTCGCCTTTCTCCTCCCTCTAACATGTAGCTACGAATCGTAATTAGTAAACTATAGCTATAAAGCATAATTAAGCTATTTTTGAGTGACTATATGCGAATTCTTCTTTTTAAATACTATTTTATAGTATACTTTTATTTACAAACTGTTGAGTGTAGATAAGTCTAGGAGTGGCAACAAGGCTGGTTGGGTCAAATTTGGACGGGTCATAATAGGTCAAGACTAGGGATAGCAAATGGGTGGATTGGATCGGATTTGGATGGATTTAGTTAAAATGGATTACACAATCCACCCATATAAAATATGGGTAAATATGAATTTGGTTAAATATGATTTGGGTAAAATGGTTTTAACCCACTTTAATCTCCTAAAGCCAAAAAATATTAAATCAAAGCTAAATTGTTAATACCTCAACCCCTACCACCCTACCCTACCCTTATATTTATTTATTTTTTTAAAAAAGAATCTTTCATACAAAAAAAAAAAAAAAAATTTTACCTTGTACCCCGCCCCAACCTCCCCCCACACCAAAAAAAATTGCAACCGTACCCCCCGGCACCCCAACCTCCCCCCACCCCCCAAAAAGAAATTGAAAAAAGTAAAAATTGCCAACCCTACCCTCACCCCCACCCCAGGACACCTCGCACCCACACCTTAAAAATTTTATTAAAAAGAATTTCCAAAAAAAAAATGCCTCCACCCAACCTATCCCCCACCCCACATCCACCCCCAACCCTTCAATTTTTTATTTTTTATTTTCAAAAACAAATACTGGAATTAGAGATTTTTATTATAAGTGGGTGATATATGGGTATATATGAATTCTCATGTTTACTCATTTTGTCCATATTTGTATGAGTTTAAATAGGTTGAAGTCCATATATATTTATCCATTTAAATAAATATGATCGATCCATTTAATTCAATATGAGAAAAATGGATTCATTTCACTTATATGAGCTGAAATTGTCATCCCTACTCAAGACAATAAACGGGTGAAGAATCAATTCAATTCAAATTTATTTGGATCAAAACGAGTTAAATAATAGGTAATAGAACGGGTCAAGACCCAACCTAGATCAATTTTTACTAAGTTTTAATTGTTTTATTTGTTCTTTTCAAATATTTTAGTACCTATAAATAAAAATTATTATGCCTATATAAAACATATAAAAAAAATAAAAAATATTTTGACAAGATTTCTCATGATTCAATTTGAGTTACATATCAACCCAATTTTAATGGATTGAAATAAATTGAGTTGAAATAGTTTGAACTAATGAATAGATGGATCAATAACCTACTCAAACTTATACGAGGTGGCGATTTGAGTTTAAATTTGTCATCCCTAATCAAGTCTACTCAAGATGAGGTTACTAGAACTTAAAATTATGTCAGCTAAGTTAGTTAATTCCTAAATGATCACTTTGATGCTCTTTAATGAAATCCTTCACTTCATCAAAAAAAAAAAAAAAAAAAGTTGACAACTTGTTAAAATGAGTCTGAAGTTAGGAGTTGATCCTGGTATCACGAGTTCTATATGATCTAAAATTTTGAATCCAGAACCCTAAATCCAAATCTAGAAATTCTTGAATCATCATGGCCATGATGACCACTAATCAATCATCCACGACAATGATTGATCAGCCACACTTAGCCGCACCACCCAAAATTCCCATACCAAACGATAATCAAAGTTGGTCTACTATGGATTACTCAAAGTTTTTTAAGCCGAACACGATGAATAATAACAGTCCAAGTATGACCACGACCCCAACAATTAATGTTAAACCTATTCCTTTGCTTTATGGTGAACCTTATTTAAGATGGACTGAATCTGAAGTATCAAAGATGAACACCATAGAAAATCTGCAACATGCCATTGTTGGAAAAATCTCGTATGGTTGGCCGGATCTAAATGAACTGCGGACCAGTATTCCTGCACAATGCAACATTAAGGGCGATTGCCATATAGGTTATTTTCGAAACAGTCATATTCTGATACGATTAGCTTTAAATGAGGATTTTATTAATCTAACATTCAAACCAGCCTATTATATCAATGCAAAGGATGGAGCTGCTTACCAGATGAGGCCTTTGATATATGATTCTAAGTTTAAGGTGGAAGAGGAGACAATAATGACCATGGCTTGGATTTCTTCACCTAATCTGCTACCTACCTTCTTTGTGAAGGAATCCTTGTTCTCCCTAGCCTCGGAAGTAGGCACTCCCATACAGTTAGACATGGTAACTATTGATAAAACTAGACCTAGTTGTGCAAAGATAAAGGTGCTAGTATATTTAATGAGCAATTTTCCTAATCATATTAGAATGGACATAGAGGATGAGTCAACAGGAGCCATAAGAACTTTCAAAGTAAATATTCAATATGACTACCTCCCAAAGTATTGTGGGAAATGCAAATTAAAGGGGCATAATATTTATGAGTGCAGAATTATGCACCCAGAATTGGCAAGGGAGCAGATTGACAATAAGGAGGAGGACAACAAAAGGAAGGAGCCTAATCATGAAGGAGAAACAAATAATAAAAATCACAAGAAGAGCCATGAAGCAATGATTAACCAGCCTACTGGCTTTTTTCCTAGGAAGTTGGCATGTGGAAAACTGGTAGGCAAGCCTGAAGGCTGGAATGCGGTCACCAGCAAGAGGAAAAAAGGTAATCAACAGACATACCATGCAAAGGACAGAGCTATCACCAAGGAGTATGCTAGACACAATACTAATCCATTTGCTAGCTTGGACGACATATAGCCAGAGGGAAACAAGGAGGGGGGAAGAGAGGACATACATGTTTAAAGTATCAGGAAGGTGTATCCACTCGGTTAGGGGATATTGGGGACTTGTCAGCCTTAGTGGATGAAGTCATTGACACAACTGAAGGTGATATAATAGAGAATCTGGCTGGGAAAAATAATGCAAGAAGATGCTAGTCAGTCATTAGAGAATATCCAAGATGATGAAAACAAGACATAACACATTAAGGACATAGGAGAACAAGAGGATTCAGATAACACAACAAGGGAGGAAGAAGTTCAAGTAGCAAATAATCTGCAATTAGTAGTCATTCAAGAGGAAGATACTGTATTGACAATAAGCAACAAGGTGAGAGATATTGATCAAATGCCAGACTAAGTGTTACCTCTCCAGATTGCTGAATCACAAGTGTGTTTGGGAAACATTGAATCCCCAAACCTACCACTTCACAACATAGTCTCTCACAATTAACTCACTAGTGAACTAGTGGAGGATGAAAAAGGAGGAACATAGATACTTAAAGAATTAAAGGAGGATCAAAACATGCAGGAGGCAGATTTATCGCCAAAGACAATCATTTCAATCAAAACATCAAGGAAAGGGAAGAAACAAGGGAATGAGGAAAATAGTCAGCCTAGTAGAGTTTAACCAAAGAGGACTATAATAACTCCTAACAAATTTAAATGATGAAGGCATTAATATGGAATATTAGGTTAGTAAAGTCACATAAAGCTTTCCAAAGAGTGCAATCTCTTTACAAGCATCACAAGTTTGCTTTTGTGGCTTTACTAGAACCTATTCAGCATATGAATACTCTCAATAGGTATAAGACAAGACTCAAAATGTCATTAGCATTTAACAATGTTAATGGTAAAATCTGGATATTTGTTAATCATGGATATGAAGCTGCCATAGTTAGTAACTCAGATCAGCAAATCACTTTGAGGTTGAAAGATTTATCTAGTGGACAACTTCTGGTGCACACTTTTGTGTATGCCAAGTGTGTTGAGGCTCTCAGAAAGTCACTATAGGAAGAAATTTTCAACCTGAGTCAAGATATTACTGATCCATGGAGTATAGGAGGAGACTTCAATATAGTTTTGAATGAAGAAGAGAAGATAGGGGGACTTCCTATAAACTATGTTCTGGCGGATGATTTTAAAACCTACATAGATTCATGTGATCACAATCAAACTAACTACATAGGAAGCCCTTTCACTTGGTGGAATGGTAGGGCTGGCTCAGATTGCATACTTGAGAGACTGGATAGGGTTGTAATCAATTATCAAATTGCACAGTGCTTCTCAGAAATAAAAGTGGAGCACCTACCAAGGACTAGTTCTGATCATACCCCTCTCTTGTTGTCATGCAATCATGTTGAAAATAAAGTTAAGAAACCTTTGAGGTTTCAAAACTTCTAAACAGAACACAAGTCTTTCAAGGAGGTGGTGAGAATGAATTGGGAATGAGAAAACACTCTTAATCCTTTTCTAGATTATAAAATAAAGATCAAGAGGGTAAAAAAAGCTTTGACTTTACGGAGTCGGGCAACATGTGGAGATATATTTCAGCAGTTGATAATAAGGGAGGAAATTGCAAAAGTTAAAGAAAGGCTATTTGAAGAGGTTTCCAATTGTGAAAATAGAATAATCATACAGAGGGCACAGGCTGAATTCACCAAATATCTTCATCTGGAGGAAAGGTACTGGCAACAGAAGGCAGGTTATGATTGGTTTAATAGTGGAGATAAAAATACTAAATTCTTTTAGAGTATAGTAAAGGGCAAAAGACAAAGGCTGAAGATTAATAGAATGCAAAACTCTAGTGGTGACTGGTTAGAGGGGAAGCAACTCATTGTAGTAGATGCTATTACTTTTTATCAAGAACAATTTAAGCAAGAAAGGGACTGCACTGATTCCCTTTTACTTCAACATATTCCTGCAGCAGTCACAGAATATGATAATAAAGCTCTAGGGAAAAGGCCAGAGATAGAGGAAGTGAAGAATGCAGTTTTTAATCTTAATGGGGATAGTGCATGTGTCCCAGATGGATTGACAAGAAGATTTTTCTAGGAATGCTGGGACGTAGTAGGATATGATATTTTGAAGATGGTGCCGAGTTTTTCTGTTGGGTAGCACCCTTCCCAAATCAATCACTCATACTCATTTGGTTTTAATACCAAAGAAAGAGAAAGTGTAGTATTTCTCTGATATGAGACTTATTAGTTTGAGTAATTTTGTTAATAAAATTCTTTCTAGAATTTTGCATGACAGACTTGAGGGTATTCATCCTAATCTCATATCTTAAAACCAATCAGGTTTTGTAAAAAGGAGAAGCATTATAGAGAATGTGTTGCTAGCTGATAATTGACTTAGCAAAAAGGGGTAAACCAGCAAACACTGTGATTAAACTAGATATGGCTAAGGCCTAAGATAGAGTATCATGGTTCTTCTTAAACAAAGTCCTTAGGAAGATGGGTTTCTCTAATATTTTTGTTGACTTGATTTGGAGATTGATTTTTAATAATTATTACTCGATTTTGATAAATGGACAGGCTCAGGGTTTCTTTCACTCCACAAGAGGTCTGAAACAAGGGGATCCTTTGTCCCCAACATTATTCATTTTATCTGCTTAAGTCCTAACTAGAGCTCCAACATTATTCATTTTATCTGCTTAAGTTCTAACTAGAGCTCTAAATATATTATTTGAAGATGCATAATTTGTAGCATATGGAATGCCAAAGTGGAGTGGATAGCTGAATCATCTAGCTTATGCTGATGATACAATAATTTTTAGTTCCACTGATAGCTACTTTATCTCAAGGATAATGGATACCCTGAAGGAATATTAAAGGTGCTCTAGCCAAAAAATAAATAGGGAGAAGAGCTTTTTCTATATTCATCAAAATGTTGGTGAATCTACAACAACTCAAGTTCAACAAGCTACAAGAATGGTAAAGGGTTCTTTACCTTTGAAGTATTTGGGATGCCCTTTGACACACACAAGAAAGAGAAAAGAACACTTTGTTGATCTGTTAGCAAGAGTGAAAGGTCAATTGCAAGCATGGAAAGAAAGATTATTGTCATATGGAGGAAAGGAGGTTCTAATTCAGAGTGTTCTATAGAGTATCCCTCTGTATGTGTTATCTGCTACTATTCTTCCTGCTTGTGTCATAAAGGAACTCAACAAAATATTTGCTAAATTCTTCTGGAACAATAAGAAGGTAGGAAGAAGCAAACACTGGGCTGTATGGGAAAAGGTTTGCCTACCTAAAGAGGAAGGAGGCCTAGGCTTTAGATCTATTGTTGATATTTCTAAAGCCATGTATGCAAAGTTGTGGTGAAAATTTAGGACCCAGAACTCTTTATAGGCTAACTTTCTATAGAATAAGTACTGCAAGAAGCAGATCCCAACCCTAGTTCAGTTGAAAGGGGGATCTCAAGTTTGGAAGCATATGTTACAGAATAGGGATGAAATTGAAAATCATTTGTGGTGGGAACCTACGGGTGGTACCTCTAACATTTGGTATGACAACTGGTCTAATCTAGACTTGTTGTATAAGGTCCCAACAGATTGTGACACTTGTCATAATCTAAGAGATATTAAGAAGTTTCTCACAGAAGATGGTGAGGACTTGGGAGAAATAAAGAAGGTATTTCCAGAAAATATAGTAAAGCATACAAGGAATTACATAAGGGGGGGGGGGGTATACAACTAACTGATCAGTAGGACAAGGCATGGTGGACCAAAAACAGCAAAGGCACTTTCACTATCAAAAGTGCTTGGGAACTTCTGAGAAACAAGGACGAAGTGCAGGAAGACTTTAGTTTCTTGTGGATGAAAGGTCTTTCTTTTAAGATTTCTTTCTTGAACTGGAGGATCTAGAAAGGGAAGCTACCAGTTGGTCAACTTCTACACTTATGGAGCACAGACACATCCAGTGATTGCAACTGTTGCCATAGCCTAGAAATAGAATCCATAAAACATTTATTCTATAATGGAGAAGTGGCTAAAGGAATTTGGAATCACTATACCAGTGCAGCAGAGGCTCATTCCTCAAGTAATCTGTAAGACTATAGTGGAAAGCAGAAGGTAACTCTTGGTGTAAAGCAGTTTATCATGTTGTTCTTATGATCATGTGGTCCATCTGGAAAAGGAGGAACACTGTTTTGTATGAGGGCAAAGTGTCAATGAATATGATTATAAGGGATATCGATGATTTGATAAAGAAATTTATATGGAGTAGGTTTAATCTATTTGCTGGGAATAGGGGGTGGTGTGATATCATTCAATTACTGGAAAGCCGTCACCCCAAAATTAGCTACAAGATTGTAAGGTGGAGTGCCCCTCTCCCTAAATGGCTGAAGTGTAATACTAATGGGGAATCTAGGGGTAATCCTGGACCTAGCTCTGCTGCATTTTACATCAGAGATTCAGGAGGTGAAATTATAGTTGCTAAAGGATTTCTTTTACCTAACACAACTAATATAGTGGTTGAAGCAAGAGCCATAAGAGAAGGTCTGATATATTGTAGAGATAACAAACTCAAGTATATTGTTATAGAGACAGATTCACTAGCAATGGTCTAGATTCTAGAAGGAAAATGGAAAGATCCATGGAATGTGTCAATATAGATAAATCTGATTAAGGGGTTACTGACCTTAATTACAGCAAGTGTACTACACTCTTTTAGAGAGGGAAATACACTAGCTGATTATTTCACTAACCTAGTTTTTGATTTTGCAGATAACTATCAATTTAATAGTTTTTAGGAGGTTCCAAGTCAAGGAAGAAGGTTAATAAACCTTGATAAACACATCATCCCAAATATTAGAAGGTCATCAAAACAGTTAAGCTAGCAACATTGAAATAAAGCAAACTGTGGATTGAAGTCAGTACAAAATAGGGCCATGTAAGAAGTTATTTCATAGGATTTAATGTTAGCACCTGCTGAGAGCTTGGAAGTGTCCAAATGACTTTAAATCACTACATGGTCAGTTGGTATTGAAGTCAATATCCACAAGTTTACTGTTCTTGTTAAGCTAGATCAACAATATACAAATGCAACAATAAGACGGATAAGGTGCTTTCAGTGTCTTAGCTACTGGTGTTTCGTTGGATATTAAGATACATAGAATGAGTAGAAGAATGGTAATGGAGGTTACCTTTTCTCAAGCTATGATCTTGAAGGAAAAGATGGAGTTTTCAATGTCTCTGAATTTGATAGCTGCAACAATGTAGACGCATCCTTTGCTACTTGCATAAAAAAGAGGAGAAACTTTCAGCAACTAATAGCCTGGTTTACACAATGGTGGTATCATCCTCAATTGAGGGTCAACCCATCAATCTATGTAAATAGGCTAGAGGTTGTTGAATTAACTACAGATGGGTCGATGGGTATCAAAGACGGGGGACGAGATAAAGAAACGATAATGAAGGTTACTTTTTATCATCAACTATCAAGATATGATCTTGAAGGCATGGTTGAAGATTTATCTGTTTTGCTGATTTGTTTTGTTAGGGTAGTTTCCTATTATGTAATTAGAAAGAATGATTTAGGGCTTTAGGCTTTGTTGTCCTTTAGTGGACATGGGTTGATCTAGGCGTTTTTTTGCCCTTTTTGTTTAATAAAAATGGGCCTGGCCTATCTTTAACATAAAAAAAAAGACTTGGAAGCTAGCAAGTAGATTAGCAAGGGCAGATCTAGTTGAATTTGGTGGGTCCTACTAAGGCTAATAAAGGACAGCACGGTACGCTAAACTTCCAGTAGACACAGGGTTTGGGGAAGAGAAGACCACATAGGACCATTTCTGCTTTCTGGAGCGGACTCCAACACATTTCCTTTCATCATACTCCCTTCATAGATCTCCATATGGTTGCATAATTTGATTGGTTCTCTATCCCCAATTTGAGCTTTATCTTTTAGATGATGACCACAACCCATGATCCTTCACAACCAACTTCCAAGGCCATGTTCTCAGAATGGCTCTACTAAATACCCTCAAGTTACTATGGCATTGTTTCCCTATTAATAAGATGGTACTTTTTCACCATCCACTATCCTATTTTTTTAGAAAGGTAACATTACTTTTATATATCATAGGTATACTACATTAAAGTGTGGTCCCCTTCCAAAAAGTTATACTTACATCAACCCTAAGATCTTCTAGTTACAGCCAATCAATAACATTAGAAACATCTTCAGAATTTTCTATAACTACTTGCTTACACCAAAATAAAAAAGACCTAGGCAGTTTATTTCTTAGTACTTTTTTCAACCTCTGTACTAGACACGGTACAGGTGACAAAGACATGTTGTAAGTAGGATAATCCAAGTTCGACCTATACATAATAGGAACTGGAAACAAAGATATTTCCAATGGTAGCATCAGAACAAATTTATAGTTTAAGAAACCAAGGAAAGAAAAGCATCCCAACTTTTAATCAACCAAGCTCAGTTCAAAAAGAGATGAACCTTATCAAGATATAATTCAGTAGCCCATGTCGAAATCATTGTTATTTGACATTTTTCATCCTTTGAAAGATTATCAAGCTTCCGCAGGAGAAATGTTCTCAGTGCATCCTGCAAGCAAAGAAGTGTTATATGCAGAAGAAATTTTCAACTAGTTCTTTTTTCTACTGATTCTATTATTTGTGGTTGTTTTTCTATTCGAGGTTTCCAGATGTCACATGTCAGAAAACTAACAAAATTAACTTTCAACAGCAGACCAAGTAATAACTCTCATTATAACATGTGCAAAGGCAACAAGATAACACTAGAGATCTGTTGTAAAAAGGAATGGGATATCTACACAAAGATAGGTTCATTATCTTCCTAAAGAATAATTGCTTCATATTATGACAATAATAGGACTTCTAAGTAAGAAGATAATCACGAGAAATTATAATTCTCGTGGTTTCTTCTAAGATATATAAAATTCGAGTGGATAATGGCAGACAAAAAAAGATATTATGATAAATGGAGTTTTTCTGTTTTGATGGAATTCAACTCCAGCACACTCACTGAAGGCTAGATGTGTAGTTAGTTCATTCAGTTGGAATTTTCTTATCCTTGTTAATAATGTTGACAATTTTTTGGATTTCGTTAATTCCATGGTTCTAGCATAGGCATTCATATATTGAGGCTAACATTGTTTTTGGTCTTCTGATTTGGACCTAACAAATTTTTTGTCTTTTGGAATTTTGAAATTTTCCTGATGCCTTATTAGTGATATTATCTCACTTCATCAAAAAACAAAAAAGCAAATGGAGTCTTTCAAGTCAACGTAGGATTGATGTACTTTTTTTTTTAGAATACAAATACTAGTATCGAAAACACTAAGTTATGTACACTACATGAACCTAAAAGTTAAAGCAAACTTAGTCATCAATATCAACACTAACAAAATAGAGGTGTGCAGATGAGAAATTTAAGGATGCTATCATTAGCCTTATTAGGTCTAAGACTTCCACACAGTCATGTTTAAAGCTAAGAATTTCATCAGTATCCCTTTCTGTTGAAAGAAAAAGGAATTATATCCTAGTTTCTTCATGTGCAACAAACCAATATTTATTCAATATCATGAAATCATGAAGCTTAGTGAACATTATGCTAAAATTTAAGTTAGAACATTATGGCTAATGCATATATGGTATTTGGTAGACATGCTAAAGAATTGCAAAAGGGACAAAAACTCAAAAATGGAAGAATATATGTATACCTCATAATTATTGCTTCCATGTCATCTAACTAACAAGTTCATTTTTGGGTACGTAATTATACGATATACAACCAAACAAAAATTTCATACAATTTCAGTCTTTGGTTTGAGGATAGCAAAACCCCAAGCCATATATTGCATATAGACATAAGCATGCATGAAAAATAATTCAAACTTTAGAAATTGCTACAACTAATTGATCTATTAAAAGCTAAAAATACATAGAAACAAAGTCATAAAGTACCACTAACACACCTTAACCTTGTTACCAATGAGAAGTAGGAAATGAAACTCGGATATAGCCAGAGAGCTAGGTTTGACACCTTCAACTCTTTCACAGAATTTAGAGTAATCCAAAAAAGCTTTGTTTTCCACAAAGTTTCCATCCCCATTTGGGGAACTACAGTGAGATTTTCAAGAATTGTAGAAACTATATAAAAAAAAATTATGTATAGAACTCTAAAGTTTAAATAAAATTTGAGCATTAACGTCATGAGATGAAAAAACTTGGGATTGAAACAATCTAAAGAAGTAAGGAAATACGCAATAGATGGTAAATCCAAAGAAGTAAGGCATTATGACAGAATCTGAAAAGAATAACAAACCAAATTGATCAATTCAATATTCTTCATTGCTAATCTCAAAAGAATTCAGTGTTACAACTTGTCCCGTATTCACACAGAAAACATACTACCTAATCTTGTATGAAAATCAGATATCAAAAGAGTTATCTACAACTAGTTCCATTAGTCAAAAATTTCACAACTCTTCACAGAATCAATGCTCCCAAAACCCATTCAAAATATGAAAATCAGATATCAAAGAATTATTATCTACAGTAGGTCCCATTAGTCAAAAACTGCATAACTCTTCACAAAATGAAATGCTTCCAAAACCCTGAAACAAAACTATGATTTGATTAGAAAGGTTGTTCCTTCAGTTCGTTGGAATTGTCTTCTTCCGCTCTTTTCATCTTTTCAACACTAACCCTCTTTATCTTTTCACAAACTTCTTGCACCTCCATTGATTTCATTTCTTGGTAAACCCTATGAACTCCGTAATATATCTAGAACAATTTATAATGCCATTATAAGATTTTGCTTCACTTACAAAATTCTAATATATAATACGATTAAATTTCTTTGCAGTGAAAGAGGCGAAATCAGACATGACTTTGCCAGCTTTTTCAGCTATGGCATCAGTATCAGCTTCCACAAATGATTCGGCATTTCCATTTATAGCTTCTTTCTGTAAATAAAAAAAATGAGAAAGCCCATAAAACAAGTTCAATATTAGAGATACAACATACATCTACTTGATTCAAATCTTTCAACAATTTTGGTAGTTGAGGAGTAATTCTTCTTTCCAGGGTTTTACCCAACTCAATTTCAACATGCCCCCATATCACTCTACCAAAGATCTTCGTAATCACATTCATGGCCAATAAAATCTTGAAATTTGCTTTTGGTTTTCTCCTTTCAAGAATTCTTTAGAAGTGCTTTTTTGTGGGAGCAATGAATACATTGTGCTCTCTCACTATATATATATTGTTTAAAATTAAATATTTTGTTATTTATTAATTGTAATTTTTTTTACTTATTTACTTAAGGGGTGTGCATTCGATTTTTCGGTGTGGTTTTGCACTATTCGGTTTGGATTTTTCAGTTTTTGGTTTTGTAAAAGTGTAGCCCAATCCGATCCAAAATAAATTTGGTTTGATTTGATTTTCCTCTATTCAATTCGGCTTTTTTCGGTTTGGTTATTTGGTTATGTCAATAATTAATAACATAACCAAAGTAATAATATTTAATCCCTTAAATATACTTTCTAATATAAATCATAAGTAAAACTTAAAAACACAATACTTATAAGCATGTCTATTATAGATGTATTTCAAACATAAAATATAAACGTAATCATTATTGTGAACACCTAATTTTTGACGTGTTTGATTACTCCTACAATATATATATAGTAAGATTATTTTTCTTATTCATGTATTTTTATTTATTTTATGTTATTTTTATTTAGTAATTTTTTTACTTCAAAATGATTGAATTTTGTGTCAATCAGCTAATTTTTCTTTTTGGGTTTGGATGATTAATCTGATGAATCCTACTCAATGAGCCTATTTTCTTTAAAAAATTCAACTGATCTATTGTCTTTTATTCAATTAATGAATTAAAGAAAATGGGAAGGGCAATGGAGTCATTTTCAATAGTCTTTACTTAGAAAAGAAAAAGAGAAAAAAAAATTAATAATTTTCATTGGTTCTTTTGGGTAGCCCATTGGGGAGAACAAGAATGCTCATTGAGACAAGAAAAAGTTTCATTGGGAAGAAAAGGTTCAAGCATGCATTGGGTGTTTAGTTTTCAAGAAAAGAAAATTATTTCATTTTTCTCAATCTATTTAAACCCTTCTCTTCTTTCATTTTAAGGGGGGTGATTTGAAAAAAAAGAAAAAAGATTTGAAGAAAAGATTTGGGGGGAAAATAAGATTTGGAGGAAGTGACTTGGAGAGAGATTTCACAAAAAAGATGAAAGAAGGACAAAATTAGAAGAAGAAAAATCATAAGAATAGAAAGTAAAAGTCTTTTTCTAAAAAACTAAAAAAAATATTTCATATTTGTGTGAGTTTGTGAGTTCAATTAATTTTGCTTCCATCATTGCTTTGCCATCATCTCTTTAGGTATATTCGTTCCTACATTTTGCAATGTAACTTCAAAAAAAAAAAAAAATGAAACATGTTGTTTATATTTTGATTAAATTATTATGTTTGGTTCATTTGAATTAGTTGAATATGTTATGATGCTTAATATAATTATGTCTTGTTGTTATTGTATATTTGTGGTCTATTATTAATAATGTGCTAATTATATTTTATCATTATGAAGTTGACACTTAAATATGTTTTACTAAAAAAATAAAAATTCAAAGTCATGTTATCAATTCTGGTCATTTTAAGGAAAAAAATAGATTGTTTTTTGTAAAAACGCAAAACTGATCATTTTTGCAAAAAATATAAATCTGGTCACTTTTACGAAAAATGTAAATCTGATTATTTTATAAATTCTGTTTTTTGTTCTCTTAAATAAATATATGAAAATGGTTATTGAAACAAAAATACAAAATCGATTACTTTTGTTTAGTAATTTAACTATTAGATAAATTTGGCTATTTTTGTAATTTTCTTTCAAAAGAGGACAATGTGGTCATTTTGTGTAAAACAATTCTTTTTACTAAAATGGTCATTTTTAAAATTGTATCAATATGAAAAAAAAAAATTAGTATATCATTATTTGTTTTAAAAGGGGGCTTAGTTATTATTTTATAAAAAAAAAATAAAAATTCTGTAGTTGTTATTTCCAAGTAGTGATACTTACATTTGTGTGTGTGTGTATATATATATATATATATATATATATTTGCTCTTTTTTATTTTTTTGAAAAAGTTAATTAGCTATATGCAAAAAAAATAAATCATTTTCATGTCTATATGTTGCAACAAGTTCATTTATTCATTAATTTTTTTTTTATCATTATTAAATAAAATTGAGTCATTAATTATTAGTCTTTTTTTAAAAAATAAATAAAATTTATTAAATACCACCATGTGTTCGATTATGATCCTTGGTGTGTATTATTTTTTTTTTAAATGAGAGGTCTTGTGTACGGCTACGCTTCTAGGCAAATCGATTTTTTCTAGCGACTAATGCAAATTTACAATTTTATCCAAAAAAAATTTTTAGCCAAACATGTGTTAATAAAGCGACCTTCCTAGAACCATGGGACTCGGGGGTGCCTCATACATTCCCCCCGGACAATAGAATTTTTTATCCAATCTTTGTTTTCGTAGACTAAAAAAATAAAGAGTCGTTTCCTTTTAAATTAGTAATTACCAAGTGACTAGGAACATTCCAAAACTTAATTACAAGTGGCAACTAAAAAAAATATTTTTTCTTTTACTTTAATTTTTTTTTTAAAAATTCGTCACATTCCTTAACGATTGTAAATGAAAAGGTGTGACGGATCTGGCGACTCCACTGGAGAATTTTTTTTGGAATTCGAGCTTTGTACATTGACTATATTTGGCTATTTTGATTATTTGGATAAATTTTGTGTTTGTTGGCTAATTTTGCTATTTCGATGATTCATTATTTGGATATTGTGTAAGATTGTATATATATTGTCTTCTTTCGCACACCTTTTGAGTCTCTAAAATTTTGTTATACACTGTGTGTGCGGATACACTCTACAGGATTTCTGTTTAGAATGAGCTAGGATAAGTCAAAATAGCTCTGCTATCGATCCGCTGACCCTCCCTGGCTCAAGTTGTCTGCTCGAGTAAAGTCAATCTAGACACCTTCCATATAGAGTGTTAAACCTAGCAAAATAATCCACAATAATTATCTCTAGTAGGCTACATTTATTTGCATCATGTGAATTTGACCTAGCTAGATTGACACATGTGTCGAGGCCACCTAAGATGGGTACCCACTCTAGACCAAAATGTTCATTTTATGTGATACGTGAAAATAATTTCTTCAGAAGGCCTTTACATTTTTGACTAGCTTTACAATTGCTTTGTCTTTCAATTTTATTTATTTATTTAAAAAAAAAGGAAAAAGAGATTGAAATAAAAAGGGTGATCTTTCAAGTGTGAATCATTTTTTTACAAACTACGCACACCTGATTTTCACCAAAATGAGATACGTAGGTTCGGTGATTCTTATTAAAAAAAAATTTTTAAAAAAAAATCATTTTTTCCAAAAAAAGAGAAATAAAAAAATGATTGTTGTAATTGTACGTCCATTTTTTTTTCTACAACTACACAATGGTCTGATTCATGCGGTGACATGATACGTAGGCAACCTCCAAGAGGTTCGATTTTTTTTTTTATAAAAAATCAAAAGGAAAGACAATAAATAAAGCAAAGTGGGGATGTGACAAATGAGCCTCTGAAATTATGATGTTAGGTGTTCGACATAAAATGTGTGATTAATATCTGTAAAATGTCTAACCCCTAACATGTTTGTTGTTTTTGTCACCTTTAGTTAGCTTTAGGTGATTGGTTTGTGGTAAATTGGCAGAACATCTGTACTTTCTTAGGTCAAAGGAAAGAACATCAATGACACAATCATCAAACCATGTCTCTCTTATGCCTTTTTCAATGATAGCAACAATAATGCTCAATTTTGGTTATCAACATAGTAAAGATTTAAGAGCATGTTAGCAAGGAATCATGGATTCCATTGCTCCCTTGGGAAATCTGGCCCCAGATACAAACAAACCAAGAGAAATAGAGATAGAGTGAAAAGCCACAAAATGAGTGATTTGGCGCTACCAGAACTGATTCCCCATATTTCTCATCAGGGTCAAGAAATTCAAGCTTCATCTACTAATGAGGACTTTGAAGAAGTTTGTTAGGATTCGAGTCAGCTGTTTTATAAAGTGGACATAGTCCAAGTTAGTGAAGGTACTAGTTATGACAATGTGTAGCTCGTGGGCTCAGGTGTTAAACTGAACGATTGGGAAGTCACTCCTCTCCCCATAAGGAAGGAGTCTTGGCAGTTTTGTTTTGCTACTCTTTTTGTATTTGAATTATTTTCAGGATTATGATCCGTTTATTTTGATAAAGCTTCGTATTATTGTTAATCCTTCTATCACTTTCCAAAAAAAAAAAAGAATATTTTTTCTCCTAATTTTTATCTTTCATTTTCAGTTTTGCTAATGTTGACTTTGATAACATGACAAAGGTGTGGAATTCACTCTCAGATCTCAAAGAGTTGTTTATTCTCGAATCAGCAAGTCAAGAGGTTGAATATGATGAATATAAGGCTTTCAGTGAAACTGAGGCAACTAATTTGGAAAGTTCTGAGGAAGTCAAAGAAATAAAAATTAGTCTTCATATCAAGCAAGAAATTAGGGATGCCATAATCCAACTTTTGTTTGAATACAAAGATGTGTTTGCTTGGCCCTATGATGACATGTCAGGTTTGAGTGTCGATTTAGTAGTTCATAAGTTGCCTACTCATCCTAATTTTCCACCCGTCCAACATAAAAGAAGAAAATTCAAACCGGACATGAGTGAAAAAATCAAGAAAGAAATCATGAAACAACTAAGTGCAAATGTGATCCAAGCCATTCGTTACACTACATGGTTGGCAAATAGTGTTCTTGTGCCAAAAAAGGATGAAAAGACAAGAGTTTCTGTTGACTATTGGGATTTGAACAAAGCTAGTCCAAAAGACAACTTTTCCTTACCTAATATCCACATTCTAGTTGATAATTGTGCCAAACACGAAATCCAATCTTTTGTGGACTACTATGCAGGGTGTCATCAAATCTTGATGGACTAAGAGAATGCTGAGAAAACAACTTTCACAACTCCATGGGGGACCTATTGCTATAGGGTCATGCCATTCGGTCTTAAAAATGCTAGGGCAACTTACATGAGGGCTATGACCACCATGCTTCATGACATGATGCACAAAGAAATTAAAGTATACGTCGATGACGTAATCATCAATTCTAAAACACAAGCTGACCATGTGCAAGATCTGATAAAATTCTTTAAAAGAGTGTGAAGATATGATCTCAAGCTTAATCCAGCAAAATGTGCATTTGCAGTTCTATCTAGAAAGCTTCTATGTTTTATTGTCAGTAGAAGGGGAATTGAATTGGATCCTTCCAAAATAAAAGTCATTCAAGATTTGCCACCCCCGAAAAATAAGACTGAAGTCATGAGTCTACTTGGGATGTTGAACTACATCAGCAGGTTTATTGCTCAACTCATAACCACTTGTGAGCCCATTTTCAAACTTTTAAAAAAGATGTTGCTGTCAGATGGACGGAGGACTGTCAACAAGCTTTTGAAAAAATCAAGGAGTATCTGTCCAACCCTCATGTATTGGTCACTCTTGAACCTGATAGGCCTCTCTGTCTATATCTTTCAGTGATTGATAATTCCTTTGGGTGTGTTCTCGGTCAACACGATTCCATAGGCAGGAAGGAGCAAGCTATCTACTACTTGAGCAAGAAATTCACTAGCTATGAGGTAAGTACACACTCTTGGAAAGGACATGCTGCGCCCTAACTTGGGTAGCTCAAAAGTTAAGGCATTACCTTTTATCCTACACAACTTACCTCATATCTAGGATGGACCCTTTGAAGTACATCTTTCAAAAGCCAATGCCAATTGGCAGACTCGCGAGAAAACAAATCTCGGTCACTGAATTTGACATTATATATGTCACGCGAACAACAATGAAAGCCTAAGCTTTGGCAGACCACTTGGCAGAGAATCTAATCGATGGCAACTACAAACCATTGGATACATATTTCCCAAATGAAGAGATTAACTCAATTGAAGAAGTAGATCCAGATGAAATTCAGGCTTGGCAATTATACTTTGATGGATCAATTAATGGAAAAGGCACAGGGATTGGGGAAATTCTCATATCTCCCACAGTGCAGCATTACCCTGCAACAGCACGACTTTGTTTCTTCTGTACAAATAACACAATAGAGTATGAAGCTTGCATCATGGGTCGAAATATGACAATAGATTTGGGTGTTTAAGAATTGATTGTGTTGGGAGATTATGATTTGCTTATTCGGTAAGCTCAACGCGAATGGAAAACTCGAACCTCAAGCTTCTTCCTTACAGACAATGAGTGGAAGATCTTAGCAAAAGGTTAGGTCCATCAAGTTCAAATACATCCCCAGGTTTCATAATGAATTACAGATGTTTTGGCTACTTTGGCCTCAATGCTTCCATATCCTGGAAACACTTGTATCGCTCATTTGGAGATTCAAGTTCAGGACCAACATGGCTATTGTAACACAGTGGAAGCAGAATCGGATGGTGAGCCATGGTACCTAGACATCAAACATTTCTTGCAAATAGGGAAATGTCCCAAACATGCCAATGGAAGCCAAAAAAGAACTATTAGACGTTTGGCTAGTAGATTCTTTTTGAGCGGGGAAATTTTATATAAACGAACCTCGAATCTGAACTTGTTGAGATGTGTGGATGCTAAAGAAGCCAAGAAGATCATGAATGAAGTACATGTTGGGGTATGTGGACCAAACATGAATGGATATGTCCTTGCAAAGAAGATACTTTGAGCAGGATATTACTAGCTTATCATGGAACGGGATTGCTTTCGCTTTGTGAAAAAATTTCATCAGTGTCAAATTCATGGTGTTCTTATTCATTTACCTCCTTCAGAGTTGCACCCCATGACCGCTCCTTGGCCCTTTGTTGCTTAGGGAATGGATGTCATCGGACTAATTGAGCCAAAAGCTTCTAATGGACATCGATTCATTTTGGTCGCAATTGATTACTTTACCGAATGGGTGGAGGCAATCACTTTCAAGGCAGTCACTAAGAAGGCGTACGTGGATTTTGTCCATTCAAACATCATTTGTCATTTTGGTATCCCAAGAACTATCATCACAGATAATGTTGCAAACATTAATAGCAATTTGATGAAGGTGGTATGTGAGCAATTCAAAATTGTGCATCACAATTCTACTCCATACCGACCAAAAGCCAACGGAGCTGTGGAGGTTGCCAACAAGAATATCAAAAAGATTCTCATGAAGATAGTTCAAGGCACCATACAAAGGCATGAGAAGCTATCTTTTGCACTTTTGGGATATCACACAATAGTATGCACCTCGATTGGTGCAACTCCTTATTTGCTAGTGTATGGGACTGAGGCTGTGATACCAAAAGAAGTCAAAATTCCATCAATTCAAATTATTGTCAAGGATGAAATTGAGGATACTAAATGGGTCAAAACCCGACTAAAGCAGCTCACATTAATAGATGAGAAACTATTGACGGCCGTCTGTTTTGTTCAGCTTTATCAGCAAAGGATGGCTCGTGCATACAACAAAAAGGTGCACCCAAGACACTTTGAAGTAGGTCAACTGATCTTAAAGTGCATTCTCCCGCACCAAGAAGAAGCCAAGGGAAAGTTTGCCCCAAATTGGCAAGGTCCATATCTTATCAAGGAAGTGTTGTCCAAAGGAGCCTTGCACCTTACAGATGTGGAGGGTAAAATCACAAGCATGATTGTTAATGCGGACACAGTCAAAAGATACTACATCTAATGCATTCTAAGATTATGTGGAAAGTTTATGGTTGAGAGAACAAAATCCTCTCATTGAACCATTTGAACTACGTTTGACCTTATTCCGAAAGGATACGTAGGCAATCCTTTGGGGTTCGGTCATACCATAAAAAAATCAATATTCCAATATTCATATGAAACTGGGGCATTTTTTAAAAATTTTATTTTGATAGAATAGTGTCAAATTGTAATTCAGTTTATGATTCTATTCTAGCAACCAACATTATGACCAACTCTAAGAATGATAGATTCAATGTGTCTTGCATGGACAATTGATCGTCGGAGACAACATTGTTGAGTCAAAAAAAAACTTATGAGTGAAAACCCTTGTGGGCACCATAAATAAAATAAAAAAAGAAAAAAAGAAAAAAGAAAATAAAATAGAAAGCCTCATCGGTGAAAACCTTTATAGGCACCATAAGACGACAAGAGAGAAGATCTTATCGGTGAAAACCCTTGCGGGCACCTTAAGATAAAAGAAGAGAACATCATCAAAATGACTAATTGGAAGAAATCTGCAAAGATCACCATTTCTCGACACCTCTGAAGGATACATAGATCAGTTTTAAATTGATAATGGTTCAGATTTTGAGAACTAGACAACTCAAACGAATCAAGGGTCAAGTCCAAAGTGCATTTTATGGTTCACTCAAAGTCGACATATGCCTCCAGATAAGTTCTATTTCTCATTTTCTTCAAAAGGGAATGCCCTTCCTTAAGTTTATAGTTTTTCTTGATCCAATCTTTCACACTCTTAAGTCTGATATTTTTCTAGTCCTTTTGGTATAATCTCTTGACAAAATAGGTAAAAAATTGCGAAGCTTAGTGTGGTTTCCCAAAAGTAAAGTTAAGTATCTGAGTTGGCATGCCATCAAGCAAGGACTAAAATGCCTCCGATCTTCACTAAAAACTTGTGAAGGAACACGATATAGTCTCTTAAGTCATGAAAAAAGATTCAAAAGGACAATTCATTCTTTAGGACATCAGCCGCACCATGATATTTGGTTGTACCAAAAGATCAAGGCCCTTGGATTGACAAAGAGGAAGCTTCAAAGGTTGTTCAACCAAGGATTTGGAGTAGAGTCAGAGAAATTGGTCAGGAGTACGGTTAAGTCATCAGAGCATCAAGGCCACAAACCAACTACCACTTTAAACTAACAATTTTCTCTTTCTTTTGATCAACACAGGAACGAAAGAAAATGCAGGATTACGAGTCAAAAGATGAAACATCACAAAAAAAAGTTCTCCAAAGTCTTCACATAGTTTGTTGTTTCATCTCATGCTATTCGCATTCTTGCCTCTCAATCGAGAGATTCCGACAAGACACATCAATCTTTCATTCATGTATAGTATGCACCAATCTTTCTCTCATGTGCAATACTTACCAGTCTAAATTCTGTGCAATACGCACCAGTCTTTCTTTCATGGGCAATACGCACCAGTCAAAATCCCATGCAATACGCATCGATATTTCATTCAAGTGCAAAACGCACCAGTCTTTCTTTCATGTGCAATACGCACCAGTATGAATTATGTGCAATATGCACCCATTCTTTATTCATGTGCAAAACGCACTAGTCTTTCTTTCATGTGCAAAATGCACCAATCTAAATCCCATGCAATACGCATCGATATTTCATTCATGTGCAATACGCACCAATCTTTCTTTCATGTGTAATACGCACCAGTTTGAATTTTGTGCAATACGCACCCGTCCTTTATTCATGTGCAATACACACTAGTCTAAATTTTGTGTGATACGTACCCGTCCTTTATTCATGTGCAAAACGCACCAGTCTTTCTTTCATGTGTAATATGCATCAGTCTGAACCATGTGCAAAATGCACCGGTCTTTCTTTCATGTGTCATACGCACCAGTTTGAATTCTGTGCAATATGCACCCATCCTTTATTCATGTGCAATACACACCAGTCTAAATTTTGTGTGATGCGCACCCGTCTTTTATGCATGTGCAAAACGCACTAGTTTGAATTATGTGCAATACGCACCTGTCATTTATTCATGTGCAATACGCACAGGTTTGAATTCTGTACAATACGCACCCATCCTTTATTCATGTGCAAAACACACCCATCTTTTTTCATGTGCAATACACACCAGTCTGAATTCCGTGCAATACACACCCGTCCTTTATCTCGTGAAATCTGCACCAGTCTTTCATTCATGTGCAATTCGCACCAATCAAAATCTTATGCAATATGCACCAATTTTCATTCATGTGCAATACGCACCCATCTTTCTTTCATGTGAAATACGCACCAATCGTTATTCATGTGCAATACGCACCCATCTTTCTTTCATGTGCAATATGCACTAGTATTTCTTTCATGTCCAATGCGCACCCATCCTTCATTCATGTGCAAGACACATCAATTCTCTATTCATGGGCAATACGCACCATATGCATATTCTGGGCAATACACACCAGAATTCATGTGCAATACACACCATATTCATATTTTGGGTGATACACCCAATCTTAGGTCAGCCCACAAAGTCAATACGTCTCATTTGAAACTATCAGGGCAATATGCCTCATTTATCCTTTTCTTTCTAGGGTTATACGATTCTTATATCATATTTTCCCTAAAAAAAACACATCTTATTCAGGTTTTTCATTTTGTGATCTTGAGTTTTGAGTTTCAATAGCCAACTAAAGTCAAAACATGCACCTGAGAATGATTTACAAGCCGCCAAGAGAGCATCAAGATCAATCTCAGAGATAACGCACAGAGTAAGTCGAAGATCAAGACAAGACCCTAAGAAAAAACATCTTGTAGGGATCTTGTAGCTCCTATATTGTAGAGAAGCAGTGTTCTCTAGCTCTTTTCTTTTATGTAACAATAGACAATAAGATGATGACAAGCAATAAGAAGCAATCTTTTGACCACAATGTCTAGTTTCGTCTATCAAATTTTCTCGAACTACTCTGACCTAATTTTCTTTTAATCAAGGATATGTAGGCAACCATTGAAGCAAGGTTCGGTCATCTTTTTCAAAATGGCTTCAACGGAGTTTGAAACAGTAAAAAATTAGCCACTTCGTTCACTTTCTTTGTTTGAAAACTCTTCATGTTTCCAAGCAAAGAGGGACATGCTATGAACACCTAATTTTTTACGTGTTTAATTACTCCTACAATATATATAATAAGATTATTTTCTTATTCATGTTTTTTTATTTATTTTGTGTTATTTTTATGAAGTAATTTTATTACTTCAAAATGTTTGATTTTGTGTCAATGAGCTGATTTTTCTTTTGAGTTTGGATGATTAAAATCGGATGAATCCTACTCAATGAGCCTATTTTCTTTAAAAAAAAATCAAATGATTCATTGTCTTTTATTCAATTAGTGAATTAAAGAAAATGGGGGTCCTCTAAAAGGGCAATGAAGTCTTTTTCAATACTCTTCTCTTAGAAAAGAAAAAGAGAAAAGAAAAGTAATAATTTTTATTGATTCTTTTGTGTAGCCCATTGGGGAGAACAAGAGTGCTCATTGAGAAAAGAAAAAGTTTCACTGGGAAGAAAAAGGTTCAAGCATGCATTGGGTGTTTAGTTTTCAAGAAAAGAAAATTATTTCATTTTTGTCAATCTATTTAAACCCTTCTCTTCTTTCATTTTAAGGGGGGATTTGAAAAACAAAATTGAAGAAACGATTTGGAGGAAGTAATTTTGAGAGAGATTTTGGAAAGGAAGAATTTTTTTTAAAAAAAAGGAACAAAAAAAAGGCACACAAAAAAGAAGAAAGAAGGAAAAAAGAAGAGAAGAAAAAATTAGAAGAGGAAAAATCACAAGAATAGAGAGTAAAAGTCTTCTTCTAAAAAGATAAAAAATATTTCATCTTTGTGTGAGTTTGTGAGTTCAATTAGCTTTGCTTCCATCATTGCTTTGCCATCATCTCTTTAGGTATATTCCTGTCCTACATTTTCCAATGTAACTTCATAAAAAAAAAAAATGAAACATTTTGTTTATATTTTGATTAAATTATTATGTTTGGTTCATTTGAATTAGTTAAATATGTTATGATGCTTGATATGATTATGTCTTGTGTTATTGTATATTTGTGTTCTATTATTAATAATGTGCTAAGTATATTTTATCGTTATGAAGTTGACACTCAAATATATGTTTTATCAAAAAAAAATAATTCAAAATCCTTTTATCAATTCTGGTCATATTAAGAAAAGAAAAAAGATCGTTTTTTGCAAAAACGTAAAACTAATCATTTTTGCAAAAAATGTAAATCTGGTCACTTTTAAGAAAATGTAAATCTGATCATTTTATAAATTCTATTTTTTTTCTCTTAAATAAATATATTAAAATGGTTATTAAAAACAAAATACAAAATCGACTACTTTTGATTAATAATTTAACTATTAGATAAATTTGGCTATTTTTGCAATTTTTTTTCAAAAGACAACAATGTGGCCATTTTGTGTAAAACAGAAAATTTTACTAAAATGGTCATTTTTGAAATTGTATCAATATATAAAAAAAAATTAGTATATCACTATTTGTTTTAAAAGGGGGCTTAGTTATTATTTTATTAACAAAAACTTTTTTGTTTCTTTTGTTGTTATTGTCAAATAGTGACACTTACATTTGTGTGTGTGTGTATATATATATATATATATATATTTGTTCCTCTTTTTTATTTTATTTTTTAAAATTAATTAGCATTTTGCAAAAAAAAAAAAAGAATCATTTTCATGTCTATATGTTGCAACAAGTTCATTTATTCATTAATTTTTTTTTTATCATTATTAAATAAAATTTGAGTCATTAATTATTAGTCTTTTTAAAAAATAAATAAATAAAATTTATTAAATACCACCATGTGTTCGGTTACGATCATTGGTGTGTATTATTTTTTTAAAAAGAAGAGGTCTTGTGTGCGGCTACACTCCTAGGCAAATCGATTTTTTCTAGCAACTAATGCAAATTTACAATTTTATCCAAAAATTATTTTTAGCCAAACATGGATTAATAAAGCGACCGTGCTAGAACCATGGGACTCGGGGGTGTCTCACACCTTCCCCCTGGTCAATAGAATTCCTTACCCAATCTTTGTTTTCGTAGACTAAAAAATAAAGAGTCATTTTCTTTTAAAATTAGGAATTTACCAAGTGACTTTGGAACACCCTAAAACTCAATTCCAAGTGGCGACTCAAAAAAAAACATTTTTCCTTTTACTTTTATTTTCTTAAAAAAAAAACCCGTCACATTCCTTAACAATTGTAAATGAAAAGGTGTGACAATCATGAAAGGCAATAACCAAAAAGGGACAAAAGTGGTTAACTACAACTTAGTTCTAAACTTAAACATTATATATATATATAATTCGGGATTTTTTGGTTTTTATTTTTTAAAACCAAAAACCAAACGAAAAAACCAAACAAAGTAATTTATTAATCCAAAACCAATCCAAAAAAACAAAAAACCAATCCAAATAAAAATCTGGTTTGATTTGGTTTGGTTATTCAGTTTAATCCGAATAGTGCACACCCCTACTTTTAATTTGTTTCTTTTCTATTCATAAAATCACCTAACTATTATTATTTTCATCAAAAATTACTAAGAGCGACAAAAACTCCATTTACTCCTAATTAACATGACACGTCACATTAAAATACTATTATTTTTTAAGGGGAATTTTCACATCTATGCTCCATAGCTATAGTTTGCTAATTATGAATCGTAGCTACATGTTAGAAGGAGGAGAGAGGAGAGCGAGATTGGGAGAGGGGGGAGAGAGGGCAGAGAGCGGAGAGAGACGAATTGTATATGTATATCTGTCAAATAATTGTATATGTATATCTGTTAAATAATTGTATATATGTAACTAGTAGACATATGTATTGTATATCTAATGAGAAAGAATGGGAGAGGGAGGAGAGAGGCGAGCGAGATTTGGAGAGGGAGGAGAGAGGTGAGCGAGAGAGGGCAGAGAGTGGAGAGAGGCAAACTGTATATGCATGTATATCAGATAATTGTATATATATGTAACTGATATACATATGTATTTGTATATCTGGAGAGCGAGATTGGGAGAGAGAAGAGAGAGGCGAGCGAAATTGGGAGAGAGGTGAGCAAGAGAGGGCATAGAGTGGAGGGATGCTAATTGTATTTGTATATCTGTCATATAATTGTTTGTGTATATATGTATATATATAATTTGCATTTGTATATGTATAAAAGAGGACACGTAATTACATCTAAAATTAAGTTGCGAGCCATAATTAATTTAAACTGTAGCTATATTAACTAATTAACTAGTACATGTTTATTTATCCGCGTAATTTTCTCACTTTTTCAATAAGAAATCTATTTAATAACTAATATACATCATAACCATTTAAGTCAATCCAGCCCATGTCTTATACCCAATTTTATACCTGGTTAAAAAAGGTTCAAAATGCATCCATCATTAAATATGGATTTTTGGCAACTACTAGCAATTTCAGAGTTTCAAACTTACTTTTTTTTCTTTTGCCTCAATAATATATGTGTGCGCTTAAGTGCATTTTAACTCGTGGATTTAAAAATGATATATGTGTGTGTTAATCAGTGAAATATATCTCAATTTGTGGTTGATAGAATGTATGTGCCAATTAACAGTCAATGGACTAGGTCTCTTGATAGAATCAATGCGGAAAATAAATAACTTAAAGTAATCAGACACATAAGATTTTACGTAGAAAGCCCCTTGCTCAAGGGAGGAGAAAATCACAATTTGTATTCACAAGATTTTCAACTCAACTCTATTTCACTCAAAACGGAGCATAGATTTAGATTACATACCAAGTAATCTAGGAATTAACCTATTAATTCCTTCCCCCTTACAGTAACAACTTTGTTACCCAACGAGACTAAGCAACACCTTTGTTTACCACTACACCAATTAACTCTAGCTGATATAGACTTCACGATCCCAACATAGCTAACTCTAGCTTAAACTTTGAAATGATAATCAAGAATTTGACACTAATCCAAATCCTTTATAGCTTAGGAAAAGATTTTACAAGAACGAGCATTGAAATATAAACCCTAACACCTAAAAATAATGATACCTCTATTAGGTCCCTTGCTTTTTTCGACTAATATTTTCTTGAGAGAAAATGACTTTTGCTTTCAAAATTCCTGATTTGCAAAAACTTCCTTGTGTCAATATGGAATGGACATTTTTATGGACTGGACACAAACCATTGAAGCAATATCATTGGCTGAGAGTCTGGTACTGCAGAGGACGCACACCAACCACAACAGGTATTGCAGAGTTGCAGTTGTATGTTTTTGGCAGCTATTATTTTCATGTAGGAAACTCTCGGTCTCTTTTGGGATCTGGTTCCTCATTAGATTCCAAAGTTTGTTAAAGCATCAAAATTTTAGAGTTAGTTCAAAATAACATCGGCTATATTTTAGTGTCCTTGTTGAAACAATTAATTTAATTAGCAATTTGGATAAATGATGGAAAATCATGAAAACAAAGGACTTTGGGATATAAGACATTGGTTGGGTTGGATTAAGTGAGAATGATGTATATTAGTTAAATAGATTTATTATTCAAAAAATAAAATTTTAATGTGACAAGTCATGCCAATTAGGAGTGAAGGAAACCTTTGTGGTGTTTGATATTTTTTTTTTAAAAATAATAGTTGAATAATTTTATCATCCTAAAAGGAACAAAAGTAATTTTAAAAAATAGTTCTCAAGATTTGGATAAACATTCAGAAAATTATCTTAGCTGTGAATTAGTTAGTTTTAGTACGTTAGAATAGTAAACTTATATATAAAAACATCACCCACAATATTGTTGATGACAATTTGACCACCAAAGGATATAATGTAGTGGATAATGCTGCTTGACTTAACTAGAGGTAGAGAAAATATGATATTTTATTTATACAATCAACAACACATATAGATCAGAATGATATTATAATAATCGGTTGAGGCTATTTTTAAGACGAACACCCTAATTCACATGCTTGTAGCCCTAAATATGTTGTCCCTCCCAACTCTACGATGTAGAATGTATCACTAGTCAAGTCTAAAATAAAAGTAAACTATGACCTACCTCGAAGTTGAGTTGCCCCAATTTTCATGTAGTTTCGCTTCTGTTTGGTGGTCTAGTTTTGGTTTGGTGAAGAATTTGAAGAGAGACTCGGTGTAACATCTAACGGAAAAATGACAGTTATACAAATTAGTATATTTAAAATATTTTTCGTGCTTCTCACAAACTTTAAGAAAGTGAAAATAATTTTTTGTCACGTTATCTTTTGAGGGTAGTGATTCTACCTTAAACAAGGATATGGAGTACAAGATCACTCGTAAAATTAGAATGTGTACATAATTATTTAGATAAATTTAAAAGGCAACATATATATTTTTTATTGTCACGACCCAAAAATGAACGTGATGACACTTGTCTATTCCCACCAAGGCAAGTCAGCCTCAACCCAACGAAACGAAAGAAATGCGAAAAAACAGTAAAACAAGAACAAGATAAAGCGGAAAACTTATTCTTTTATTAAAACCCAAAAAATCTAATAGTCACATAAACAAGCCACTGAAAACTTTAAGTTCAGAATTAAGAAGTAAGTAAAAGTTTCAGTCTTTGTTTCTCAAATAGAACAAAGCTTAAAGAAAAAGAAAAGAGGGTATGCCGGGATTACAAACAACTACCTCTCAATTCCTTCAACGAGCCTTAGAAAGTGAGAAGAAAAGCAATCACATTAAATCGGCTCCATACCTACACAATTGTAGAAGCAATGAGTGAGTACCAACAATACGGTACCCAATAAGCAACTTAATAAACAATGTATCTAGCTAAAAATTGAGTACCCCTTGCCCTCAAATTGAACCTCCTCAAACTACAACTTGCACAAAAATCAGCCCAACCTAACAATTTTACAATACACAACTCACAAGGCCTAATTCCACAATTCAATAGTCACAATTCCATAATCAAACGAATCAAATAAGTCAATATCAATGTCAAGTAGTTTAGTCACACGCAACAAGTACATCAATCACAATTAACAAACAAGTCATGCATAAACAACAAATGCATCAAGTCACAATGATCAATCTCTCGCCAGAATCATTTCCCATCGGCACAATATCACTAGCCGGAATCATTTCCCATCTGCTTTATATCAAATCACTAGGCGGAATCATTTCCCATCGGCACAATATCACTCGCCAAAACCATTTCCCACCGGCTCTACAACACTTGCCAAAAATGACGTTGGTGTAATAGAACTCGCTGGCAAATACCCCTGCATCATAAATCATCACATGTCTCATCACGGTGTTCAAAAATCAATGCACAGAAGGAATCAGGCATGGAAGAGACAACAAATTATACAATTCAAGTTCACATTCATGCCTTCAAGTGTTTCATCAATAAATCAACAAGGGTCATAATAAAGCAATTCACATCATCATGTTCATCGCATAGCCTTTTTCATTTCAACCCCTTTTTAATCATTTAGATCTATCAAGTGGACAATTAAACCTTTACCTCATCTCCATTACTCCCAACACACAAGCAACGAGGGAAGCACACAAATTATACTAGAATACAAGGTTTAGGAGATCACTTGTCTTAAATCAATCAATAATCACTCCAAGAATTGAGTCTTCCCATTCTGAATCACTTCCAAAGACACACCATCTATATACAAGCACGTATTCACAATCACTTTCCAGAAACCACAATACCCACATCAATTCTCTTGAAAAGTGGGTCAATCAACACGAAACCCAATTTCGAAAATAAGATTTGTATCCAAAATTTAATACTTGATAACATTACTCAAGGCTTTAGGAACTCATTGGGGAAATCATTTTGAAAAAGGAATCAAAATCAGTTCACAATCTCCATTTTAGTTAAGAACTTGAGTTCTTGAAAAACCTTGTCATTTACCAATCAAAATATCATATTTTGATGTTAGAATTCATAAATAACCAAAGGACAATGAAGGTTTAGGATAAAAAATACCCAAATGATTTAGCACACGAAATCCTTTTAAAAATCGCCACTAAGGGTTCCTAAAGCTCAAAAATGGAAGATGGGGCTTAAACCCCGAAATTTGTAGGCCAAAAACCCTCTCATGTATCGTAAAAACGATCAGAGGTTTGCTTAAGCGAACCTTACTAAAACATCAAAAGAATCCTCGAGATTTGTTCAAAACCCTGTACGCACACACCACATATGTAAATCAATTATACTTGGTGTTTCAAACTCATGGAATCGTCAAAATATGAATCTGAGGTCTCGTTGACCTGACATCCATAAAAACCACAAAAATTTGCAGGCCAAAAATCCTTATAGGTGTCACAAAAGCGATAGAAGTGAACCACGCTAAAAGCTCGAGAATCGAAGCCTCTTTCGCTTAAGTGATATGACCTTTGCAAAAGCGACGCCTGCAGACACCATCAACTCATCAAACTCTTAAAACATCGAAATGACCCTCAGGATTCATTCAAAACTTCGTACACACAAATCACATACGTAAATCAATTATACTCGACATTTTGAACACATGAAACAGTTAAAACACCAATCCGAGGTCTCTTTGACCTGACATCCATGAAAATCACAAGAAACTCACTCATGCCTAAAAAAGCTAATACAAGCTTGGGACCTCTCAAAAATTAACCAAAACCTCACATAGGCCTAAAGTTATTCCCTAAATCCAACGGTACGCTCATAATTTCGATCCGAGCATCCGAACCCTGAATGTTGACTAAAGTCAACTCAAATGCTAAATTTCCACAATTTCACAACTTAGGACCTCAAATCCTCAAAAAGACTCCGAATATGAAACGACAACTCTCACATCTTAGATTCTACATTTTGGGACTGATAGAATCGACGAAATTTCATTCTGACACTCGAAACTCCAAAACACTCCAAAAACCACTATCTTAACAATATAAGCCTTTGAAACTCAACACTTACAAAATTCACAACTTTTAACTCAAAGTTCAAAACCAACTTTTCAAACTCAACCATAAAAGACTCGCGGTCGATGTTGGGAGGGGTAAAATGGTAAATTTATGAAACTTTCTAAAAATGACCGACTAGGTCATTATATTTATTTATTAAATTTAAATTCAAATAAATTAGGACTCCCTAATTTGTTCTCATTAAGATGAAGACTTTTGAATCTGAATGCACGTTTGAATATTAAGATGTTGTATCTAGATCTCCACACTAAATGATTGAGATTATTTATTTTTAAACATTTGAATGTGTATAATTCATTATTATATAAGCATAAAAATATATAATTCAATTAAAATTGTATTTGAGTGTTTGTATTAATAAAATATTAGAAAGTTTTTTAATTTAAACAAAACAAAATTATTATGTGATAAAAATTTAATATTTTAAATAAATAGTTTAAGTTTGCTAAAATGTTTACACTATTTTTGTGCATGTACAGATATATTTAAGACATCTTATTATAATTTGATTTAGTCTACTAATTTTATGAAGACGTTCTTGGTAGAGATAAACACACACGTCAAGTATCTAAACTTTTTTAGAGCAAGCAAGTCAACAATCCTTTGTCTAACTCAACAATCAATTACTTGAACGTAGTCCAAGTATCAATAACGCTTATACATTCTTATTTATGTTACTCACTAAGTTTAACTTAGTGAAAGACATAAAGTGGCACCTGAAGTTGCCCCGAATTTTTAAAAAGACACCTTAACTATGCGGGTGTCCTATTACACCCCTAAACAATCTTGAACTAATATTATTATATTATTTTTTGTCCACCTGGCATAGTGAGTGTATTGCACTCTCTTTAAAGAACGTGAGCAACCTAAAATAATGATTATAACTTTATTTTTACAAGTATTTTGTTATAAAATATAGTTTTTTTTTCTTATTATTTTAACTCTTTTTCCTTGTTATTTTTTTCTCTTTCTGTCTTCTTTCTTCTTCAAAAAATAATTGTCATCTCTATTAAAACTCCTCACATTCAATGCCACCATTTTTACCACAATTCCATCCTTCTTCTTTTACTACTATTAGTTTAAGTCTCTTCAGTTTTAAAATTTTATCAATTTTTTTTTTACATTTCGAACAATTTGATAAAACCATTAGATTTCAATATTATTAAGAGGTATTATTTAGCCTTTTTATCCAAATTTCAATCAAGCTCTTTCAATTTTTGGAGAGTTCATTGATTTTTTCAAAATTATTGTTACTAATTTTGAAGTTATATGAAAAGAATATAAATTAATTGATGATACCTTCAAAATTTTGAATTTTCTCAGAAAAATATTTAGTATTGTTATCACTAACTCAACAAAATCTAGAAAATAATATGATTTTTTTTAAAAAAACACTGAAAGAATGAAATTTGGCTGAAGAAGAAGAAAAAAGAAGAAAAACAATGAGGGAGGGACACATCTTGACGTGGTGGGGAAGGATGAGAGTGGGAGGTGAAGAAGAAGAAAGAAAGAAATAAAGAAAGAAAAATGGCGGGAGGGGGTCAGCTTGAAAGTGGGGGGTGGGTAGGATGGGATGGAAGGTGAAGCAAAATTTAAGATAAAATCAAAATTAAAGCAATAAAAATAAAATGAGTCAAAAAGTAAGAGAGAGAAAAAAAGGATAAAGAAAAATTTTAAATGAAAAAAAAATATTTTAAATCAAATTAACACGTGTCACATAATGATTGGTGCCTGATGACACTTGTTTTTTAAAATATGAATTTGGTAAAAATAATGTAATAATATCATTTCAAAATTATTTAGGAGGTAATAGGATGCCCACATAGTTAAGGTATCTTTATGAAAATTCGGGACAACTTCAGGAATCACTTTGTCTTTTGTCTTTAACATACACAATTAAGTTATGATGTTAGATACTACCAGTCTTTATACGTACGACAAAAAAATTGTAAGAGAAGAATGAATAAAAAACAAGGCATCAAATTTTATTTCTTTGTATGGTTATTGATGAGAATATATAATCTAGAAGAAAGGAACATCAAAAAACATAAGACCATGGACATGACAAAAAATATATGCAATTTAATAAAACTAATCCTTGACTTTTGTTATAATTATAATTGCATATAAAAATTGTTGGAACTTTTTTAAATATTTATCTTTCTTTTTAATAGGGGTCTAAACTTTTATTCATGTAATCTTATTCAACAAACTAGCAAAAACTTTCTATCATCGAATAAGCACAACGAGACTACTAATTTTATAAACAAATTAACATAAAAATTGCAAGGAAATTTTCAGAGCTCTTATTTATTAATACCAAGGATATTTTGAATAAACTAATTAATATAAAAAAAATATTAAAATCTTACTCATTCAAGAGGGGGGGAAATTCAGTAGTGCGTTTGAAAAGGAGAGGGCACACAGTGATATTTTGGGGGAGAGTAGACATTGATAGAGAGAAAAAAAATCGTTTGAGCTTTATTGAGAAATAAATAAGTTTTTTCAAAAGAGTCTGAATAGTACTCCATCTATTCTGTTTTCAACTGAATTTGTGAGTCAATGCACATATATAAGAAAATCATTCAAATGACATAATTTAAATCATAATTTCCATTATGATCCTTTGTGAAATCATAAATATAACTTCATAATTAGTGTAATTTATCCCCTAAAGAATATAAAACTTCAATAAATGAAAGGGAAAATATGAAAAAAAAATTCAAACATCCATCTTGAACTTTAAACAATTAAGTTATTTTGAACAATGAAAAAAGCTCCCAAAATTCAATTAATATAGAATAGAGGGAGTAATAGGACTCTCTCATAGATCCGACCGAATCAAATTCTTTCAAACCCATTAAGAGATTTTTTTTTAAAAAATGCACTTAGTGGTCTCATGTCTGAACATGTAACACCCCAAAAATTTATAAGTTCAGATCCGAACTATTCTTTATTTGTGTATAAGGTCGTATCAAGTGATGATTAATTTGTTCTTAGGTGTTAGGTCAATGCTTTAGCTTGAGAATGAAATTAGATATGAATTAAGGTCACAAGAATCCCATAGCACAAAGTTGAGTAGACAGCTTCCTTACGGGTTAAGTTTTAATATAAGATTCTACTTAGGTCAACTTTACACAATCATATCTCTTAGCACATAATGAGTTAAGTGTCCAATAAATTATCAAAATAAAGGTCTATGAGTCTTCTTTTAAACACCACCAAGTTTGCCTCCTTTTGAATTTGGAGTAAGAAGTTATGACCGTTTTACCAGAGACTATCACATTAGAGTTTTCTGAGTCAGTGACCTACGAACCACTTCTGCGGGCCATAGAAAATTTCAACGGCCCGTATTATTGACTTGTGGAAAAAGTACTGGAAGTCAATTTTTTGGGTTCAATTCCTACGAACTCATATACGGGCCATAGGAACTACTATCGGTCATAGTTTGGGCTCGTAGAATGAACTTCTAAGCCTTAAAATCACAATATGAATTTCACAGATGGGATCTACGATCCGTAGATCAAACCATGAACCATAGATGCCCCCTGGAAGGTTTTTATCAGCTTTTTAGTGGAGTTTCTTTTGTCTTTTCCCACTTTATCTAATCTTAACTCTCTAACTCAAAAGAAAACCACAAGGAAGGCAAAAATTAGGGTTTCAAGGCTTCCAATCAAGTTCTTCTTCAAGAACTTTGCTCTTCCAAGTATGTAAGGCTATTCATAGAATAGTTCACTCATTCCCTATATCTCAATTCAGTCTATAGCAAGTTGAATCTAGGATTCTGCCCTTAGTTTTATGAAATTCCTATATTATGGTGATACTTTATGCATTGAAATTTTTGAATTATTGTTCATGTTTGTGGTTCCACATGAACCCTATATATTGAGTGTTACAAAAAGTATTTCGAGCCAGTAATCTTCTTACATTGATTTTGAGAACAAAAGTGAGTGTAAGAGTAAAATTTAAAGCATTATTTTCAAAAAAAGTTTAAGGAAACTTGAATAGTTTCGAACAAATCACTTTTACATTGAAAAAGTGAAGAATTTTTAGAGTATTTCAGAAAGATTTAAAACAACTCCAGTTACATCTTAAAGAAGCCATTTTAGAAATTATCTCAACCCAAAGAGTACTTTTACATGAGCACATATTACAATTTTGGGAGTAGTATTGAACACCGATTTGGAGTAAGAGTTAAGATAACTCAAAGTCCATGACCTATGCCACCAGCATAGATAGGATCATATCACAAGATGGATGACTCCTCACCTGTCTCTAGAAGGCTTTTTAGTGGATCCATTAGTTCAGTTGTGTTCTATACTACGACAAGATATAGGACGACTATAACACCACTGTCTTAAAAAGAAAGAAAATAAAATTTTTGGACTACAGCCTGTGTCTACAGAACCCATCTACGGACCGTAGAAGCTTCTACGGGCAATAGATGACAATCGTATGAAGGGGGGAACTAATTTTCAAAAATCAAGTCCAATATCCTTTGTACGGTTCACCAAGATGGCCCATCATCTTATGTACAAGTCGTAGATAGGACTCGTAGGTGAGTCCTAGACTTAGTGAAATTTTAAGGGTTCAAAATGGGTTTCTACAATTGTTTCCTGCGGACCGTATGAAGACCTACAAGTCGTAGAAACGTTTCTTCAAAAGATGGGTAAAATTATAGTCCCAGTATTTGGTCTACGGTTGACTAGTATGAACCGTAGGAAGTCCTACGGTCCGTAGGTCTGAACCGTAGGTCGAGTCTGATAGTTATTTTAAAGGGCTTTTGGGTCTTTTTCCTAATCGTTTTAAATCAAAACTATGTTGTTTTGCCTTCTACCCTAAGCCCTATATAAAGTTTTTAATCCCCAAATTACCCATTTTCAATTCATTCTCCTAAGTTTCCTAAAACTAACAAAAATCATCCTCTGAAATTCTCTCAAGGCTAAGGAAGAAGAAGAAGAAGAAGAGCTAGGGTTCCCTTCAATCTCCAATCCTCCATTCTTCTAGGGTTTAAAGGATCAAGGTATGTGGGTATTCACCTATGGAGTCCTTTCCTCCATGGGGTCTCCAAGATTTCTAATTTCTCCCTTCAATTTCAATTGATTTAAGTTAGAGTTTTAATTCAATCTCATGGGCTTCATTCAATTATGATTTATTATTGTTGATTAAGTCTTCTAATGCATGATTCTATGTGAATACATGATAATTAGTTGAAATTATGTTTACCCATGCTTCAATTATGATTTTCTACTATAAACCTATGATGAACTCATGAACACCTGAATTATGAAGTTATGAAGATATGCATATTTTTATGAAGTTATTATAAATGATTTAAGGATGCTTTGAAAGGAAAGTATCAATGCTATTGTAAAAGGATTTCTCAGTTACTATCATGATCATGATTGTGAAAGGTATTTCTCACATATGGTGAAAGTTTTCTCATCTATGTTGAATTATGTTTAAGGAGCTATTCTATGTTTTGATCTTAAAGATGTGGATTGGTATTGATAATTGCCTCTTCTATTTTACATTAATATTTTACTTTTATCTATTCCGTTGGGATTTAGACTTAGCGTCGCGAGGGCTTTGAGGTGAAGGCTCAAATAGGGTAGTCTCTAGTAACAACCTCTAGTCCCAAACTACGTGCCCCCGTAAGATTGTCTTAAATGACCTAGCTAGTGGATCCACTTTAGTAAATGATGATATGTACGGACTCTACCTTGACAAGTAGATTTCCCCTCTTTTGGTATAAGGGATATACCAGATTCCACGATATAACTCTCATGGTCTTATTGTCGGTTAAAGCTAAGATCCCACCAAAATGACTATATTCTTTTCAAAGATTCTCTTATGTCATTTATTTCAAATGCTTTGACTATATCCTATAATTTCCATGTTTTACTTCCTTATGCTTAAAATGTCCAATTGTTGACCATGTATACATGCTTTAAACCAATTATACTATCATGTTCATGTTTATGCATATTGCCCCATACTTAGTACATTCTAAGTACTAATGCATACTTGTGCCTAGATTATCTCATGAATGTAGGGTCCGACGTTCCTACTTTGTACACTCATGGTTAGAGATCTTTGGGTGCTCAAGTGATTGGTGAGTCCTCATGTTCTGAGGACCGAGACACTTTATAGCTTTATATCATTTCATTTTAGATTGTGTATGTGATGTATGGGTTACGTCCCAATCACTTTTCCTTTTGATGTATTAGATGACTTTGAGCCTTATGTTAGTGTAACGACCTGAACCGTCGTTAATTAGGAGAGACAAGAATCCAGGAAAAATTTTGGGCCTTGTCCCGCCAGAGCGGGCCAGGTGCCGCTAGGGCGGCGGTGCCACGGCGTGGTAAGTTGGTGCGAGGGCAGGATAGGCGAGGCAAAACATAAATTATGAGAAATCCTATTTTCTCCATCTTCCTAAAATACCTAAATAAGTCATAAAACACCCTAAAAACATCAGAAAAACTGCTCTAAGCTTGGGAAGGAAGGAGAAGGAGATTTCTAGCGCGAGGATGGTGAAATCTTGCAGATTCTTGGCCAAATCTAACGTTGTGAAGCCCAAAAAATCAGAGCCAAAGTCAAACCTCCATGCAACTTCTTGGCGCACAGGTAGGCTAGGTTTTATGAATTGAGTAGTTTAAATTTGTGCTCACCGTGTAATATACGTAAATCAATGGTAGGATTTATGCGTAGACCTTCGTGCACCGAATGACTTATGATTCCAAACCCTAAAAAAAGCCTTAGACGGTGAATTAGGGCTGAGTATGGCTAAGTTAGGGTTCGCATGAGACGTGTTGATGAATAATCCGTAGGTGATGATTATGATTCTATGATTGTGTGATGTATGCATGTTCTTGCTTCATTATGATACTTGTATATATATGAATGTTGCAATGTTGGTCACACTTGTTGTAAACGAGATAGAGAATTGATGAATGCCATGAAATCATGACTTAAATGTATGATCTTGATGATATACTTGTGATTATGATTGTGGTGTGTGAATGGGATTGGTTGCCACATTTCGGCATAACTAACTTGGATCGGTTGCCACGTTTCGGCATAAAAATGGGATCGTTGCCACGTTCTGACATAAATATGGGATTGGTTGCCACGTTTCAGCATGCTAACTGTTTGGGTTTGGGTCCCATGAGAGGGCCACTGAATTGGGTTCTATGAAAGGACCAATGATTGACAAATAAATGTGAAGTTGTCTATCGTTCGTAAATGTTGATGATATTGTATATGTTCGAATTCATGCATGTGATAATTGATGTTGTAATTACCGAAGTAGTTGTATATTTATGAAGTATGGTGCTTAGTGGGTATTATATACTGAGTAACGGGATAGGTACCTTGATATTGGGTGATCCGGAAGGGGAACAACCAAATCAGGATGTGGTACGGTAAGTAGGGAGTGAAGGTTGCAAGAATTGTTAATAACTGGGTAAAAAGGTGTCGTGTGTAGTATTGACAAGGAGTGGGATTAGTGTTCGTGACGTAATTACTTAGGTGGAATTCACTTTGGGAGATGAAGGAGTTGTGGTTAGTAGAAAGCTTGACATGATGTATTATGTGGCCAAGTCTGGGAAATATGAAGGGGTAGTAAGGGTGCGACGAAAGTAGGTTGGTTGGTAAAGTGGTTAGTAGTGGAGTGTTAGTGGAATTTTGGAGGTATTTTCGAGAGAGAGTAAAAGTGGAGAAGCGAGGGATGTTATAGCATATTCTTATTGTTGATTTTCTTATATTATGCGGTGAGCGTCGGGTTGACCGATGATGCCTACCAGTACGTGTGTTTTGTACTGATACTACTCTTGATATGTCTTTTGACATAGTATGGATGCAGGATTGGTGACGTTTCAGTAGGCGAAGACAAAGACATTCTCCAGCAGCTTCTATCCTTCCTTCCGCATGGTAGGAGCTGTGTCGTTTATTATATTGACCAGTTAAACTCTTAGTAGCTCTTGTACCTGTTTAGCCTAGATTCTTGGGGTTGTTATTTACTTTACGAGCATTAACTAGTAATTATTTCAAGAGATTGTATTGAAAAAAGATTTGTGTTCCTCATTTAATTTCGTATTTCGTAAACTTTCCGCACGTAGCTAACTTTTGGGATATGAGGGTTCTCCTACTCAGGTGTTAGAGTGGGTGCCCGCACGGCCCGGTAGGTTGGGTCGTGATAGTTAGATTTCCGCTTGTCAAACTTTTGATATATGAGATGTTATCTTTTAAATTCATTGCTTCTATTATCTTGTATGATGTATGCTAAGTGGCTTATTTAGGGCCTCTCAGGGTCCTATACGTCAAGTTACGCCTAGGGTGTACCTTGGGTTGTGACAGTGGCTCTGGCAACACGGGCAAGACGTTGTATCATCACGAGGCTCATAGTAATGGTTGTTGGTTAGAGAAACTCCCTAGTAAAGTGTTAGTAGTATCATTAGTTCAGAGGACTTCAATCTTATCATTTGTTAGTACTATCATGTTGAGGTGTCATGGATTTCATCTCCACATCTATTTATAGATAGTAGAGACTTCATAGGTCTTTCGGTATTCCGTTTCAAATGTACTATTTAAAATTTTATGTTTCATACTCAGTATTTTCAGTTAGTTTTGAGATTCAGTAAGCCGTTTTAAAAAATTCTTTAGTTTTGATGACTGTCTATGCTTTAGTTAGTCTTTCACTTAGTAGTCATCTAGGACAAGGGTTCGCTTAGGGACCAACGATGATCTTCGAGTGCCGGGTATGTCTAGGATGTAGGCTTGAAGCTTGATAAGCTTGGTATCAGAGCACAAAATTCAAGTGTCATATGGTGTCTATGAAGCCGTGTTAGTAAAATCTTATTTGTGGTTGTGAGGGCCCACTTATATAAAGAAGGAACTACAAAAAATTAAGAAAAGTTTTCATTCTTTCATACTCTAGATCGTGCAATAGAACTGTTTCATAAAGAACTTATTTAGACTCGTACATTTCTCAAATCCATTTGACTACCCCTCATACTTAGGGTAGTTGAAATAGCAAAGCCTAGATTCTTATCTATGAGTTGCTCTTAGATAAAGTCTTTAGAAAGTCAAGAGACCGCATAAGGGCTTGAGAAAAGTCTGTTAGTATACTTAAGTGTATTGATTTGAAAGAATACGTCTTTATTCATATGAATCGTGCGTTTGAGACAAAACGAGATGTATTACCAGACTCTCTTCTCTAAACCTTGTTTCTGGTGATACCCTTTAAGAGGGAAGTATGTATTAGAGCTTGGAAATATTTTCATTCGAAAGATAGTATGAGTTGCGATGTTATAAGCCAGTAGTAGTAGAAGTGTCCAGAGTTAGAAGTATGCATTTAGAGGTGTAGTAACCTAATAAATGGGGATAATTATTGAGTAAAGTGTGTAGTTACAGTCATGTACCCAGTAAGTCATTAGTGAAGAGTTTTCCTTTATGTGTAGGCTAAGAATAATAATTTTATTTAGATTTCATGATAGAAGGTAGAGGAATAGTCACTGGTTAGGATGAGTTGGAGCACACTTTAACTAGAAATGAGTTTATGATGATGTGTCAATGCGTTAGTAAAACCCAAATATAGGTGTTGAATCGAATAACAAAGTATTCATGATGTGATAGAACTGATTTTAAAGGGAGAGCCCCATGACATTCAGAGGGTTATAGAACTGATTAGGCAATGATGTATAGTGAATGGGTAAATAGTACTTAGGTTGTGAAAGGAAATATGACGGTAATATGTAAATAGGTAGACTGGAGATAAATATTGATTACTTGTCATGAGGTCTTAGCGGGTGAGTATTTCTTAATTTTATCTAGTATTCGTAAGTTAGTATAATATGCGGGAAATTATATTGATACCCATGTTTAGTACTAGACACTAAGCATGAATTTGAGATGAGTGTCGTGATAAAAAAAATGACAATATGAGGGTGATGATGTTAGTTTTGAGATTTGATCCAGTAGATTTGACGTAGAGTAGGTGAGAAATTAAGATGTTAGTTTGCTATGAATGTGAGTAGTACAAGTGTGGTATTTGACCCTTAGATGAGAGAAATCAAGTATGACTAGGTCATTAGATTAACAATAGTATTAGGAGGTGTACCTGAAATTGTATGTAGTCAGGTTCTAATTAAGTTCATGATTTTTCATGTGTACCTAGATAGTATAATCGAGTTGTCAATGCAGAGTGGGCTGATGTAAGCATTATTTATTATCCTCAAGAGTTTGGTCAAAGGGATTATATATATATATATATATATAGCCTCTTAAATATAGTTGAAGTTTTCTCAAATTAGGTTAGATATGAACTTAGAAGGACAGTATTAGTGGGCTAAAAAGGAGAAGTCAGACTAGTAAGAGTTAGATTAAGTGGTTTTATAAGCCAATGCGGATTATATAAAGACTTTTATAGAAGTGGGAAGGAGTTAAGAGAAGCATCTCATAAAGAAGCCCTAGAAGGAATCTTAATACCTACACATGGAAAGTTCAATAGCCATGAGATTAGCATTTTTTGAGTATTAGAGTAAAACCAATATAGACTAGTTAGAGAAGATGAAATAGATTCATAGCTTTAAAGTGTCGACTTAAGATCTAAGGGGGAGATGATAAGGTGGGAAACCAAGTCAAGTGTTTAGAACCAGGTAGTGATGTGTTCATAAAGAGTTATAGTGATATATCAGTACATTCATAATCTAGAGTATTCTTTAAAGTTCAGTCATTACAACATCATGTTGATGCATCTAATATCAAAATTATGTTCATGACCTATGCTCATATTCTTCATATAGATTCATATGTATGCTAATTTTCCAGAATGAGGGGTAAAGACTTCAGCTCATTGATCTCAATCTTACTACATAAAGTTATGAATATCTGCCTTATGATATGAAGCTATTCATATAAACATTCATGTATCATAGTATATCTAGTCTCACAAATTCAGGATTTACTCTTATTGGCTAGCAACATAATATTATGTCAAACATATTCTTATATCATATTTCTCGAATCAATCGTGATTATGATCTCTCACTCTAAGATCCCTTAGTGATCCTTTTAGTTTTGATTATGTCGTTGTTGATAGTAGTTGAGTGATGATAGATAAGAGAGGATTGATATTTCTTATTATGGTAATGGTGGTGTGCTTATTCCATCTAGAGTTATAAATATAGAGGAATAATGAAATGAATTTGTGCTATGAGTAATAGTTACACGAGAGTAATTAGTTGATTTCTCGATAGTAATGTGTGAAATTTTAGTTGGTAGAGATGACGAGAGAATGAGGAACTCTTAGAAGGATTGATAAGTAAGAGTCTATGGAGTGATTATAGTTCTAGACTTGAATGTGGTGCTGTTAAATGTGGTTGAATGCATGATGCATTAGGTGCTTCTTTACTAAGACTCGAAATTTTGTTGAATGTGGTGGTAAGAATTAGTATTCGTGGGAGGAGATTTCCTATAGAGGTAGAACCTGAATCTTGTGATTTAGATTAGTATAACAATCCTATGTTCAGCACTTGGTGATTTAGAATTAGGCTTTAATACAGTAAGAGCAGGCAATTTGATTTATATCTTGGTAAGAGTAGTCATATACCCTGATAGGAGCTATGAATTGCAGCTAACAAAGTGTGGTATTCAGTAAGGAGGGCATGGTTCAGAGGTGTTACTAAGCTGGAAAGCTAGCAATCGTATCGCTTAAGTCATAGTAGTCCTATTCTTACTTTGTGCCCAAATATCCTTGTTTTTTGTCAAATAACTTTAGATAGAGAGTGACTATGTTCAAACCCATATCACTCATTACTTATGTGCTTTAGACCTTGGTAAGAGTAGTCAATACCTTGATAGATGCTACAAAAAATTATAGCTAACGAAGTGTGGTATTTAGTAAGGAAGGCATGGTTCAGAGGTATTACTAGGATGGAAAGTTAGCAGTCGTATCGCTTAAGTTATAGTAATCCTATTCTTACTTTGTGCCCAAATATCCTTGTTTCTTGTCAAATAGCTTTAGATAGAGAGTGACTATGTTCAAACACATATCGTTCGTGACTTATGTGCTTTAGACAGTTCCAAACTTTGAGTATGAATCAGTTTCGCCTGTGTGAGTAGGCAAGTTCAGAAGTCAAGAGAGATAGTAAAATTAATATTTTTCGCTTCCATTCTCGGTTTAACCATCATTCGAGGATAAATGATCCCAAGGGGTGAGATATTGTAACACCCCAAAAAATTTTAAGCTATGACCTGAACCATTTTTCATTTGCGTATAAGGTCATATCGGGTGATTTTTAATTTGTTCTTAGGTGTTAAGGTCAATTTTTTAGTGTGGAAATGAAATTGAATATGAATTAAGGTAACCAGAATCCCATAACACAAAGTTGAGTTGAAAACTTCCTTACCGATTAAGTTTTAATATAAGATTCTACTTAGGTCAACTTGCCTCCTTTCGACTCTAGAGTAAAAATTTATGATCATTTTACCAGAGACTATCACAACAGAGTTTTATGAGTCCGCTACAAACCACTTCTATGGACCGTAGAACTTTCTACGACATGTATTGTTGACTCATGGAAAAATTACTGAAAATCAAACTTTTGGGTCAAATTCCTACTAACCTAACTACGAGCAATAGTTTGGGTCCATAGAATGAACTTCTAATCCTTAAAATCTCAATTTGAATTCAACGAATGAGATCTACAGTATGAAGATCAAACCATGAACTATAGATAGTCCTGTGGAAGATTTTCAAAAACTTTTTAAGTGGGTTTATTTTGTCGTTTCCCACTTTTCCTAAGCCCAAGCCATGATATTTTAACTTCAATTAGGAGAAAATATTCTACCAAGTACTCAGTTTTCTTTTAATTCTATGCTCTCAACTTAAAAGAAAATAGCAAGGAAGGCAAAAGTTAGGATTTCACGGCTTCCAAAAAAGTTCTTTTTCAAACTACTTCAAGAATTTTGTTCTTCCAATATGTAAGGATATTCATAGTGTTGGACTAGTTCGTACTCACGCCATACATCTCAATACATTCAGTGACAAATTGAATCTAGGGTTCTGCCTTTAGTTTTGTGAAATTCCTACATTATGAGATTGTGATACTTTATGCATTGAAATTCTTGAATTATTGTTCATGTCTGCAGTTCTACATGAACCATATATATTGAGTCAATAATTTTTCTTACATTGATTTTGAAAATTAAAGCAAGTTTAAGAGAAAAGTTTAAAGCATTATTTTCAAAAGGAGTTTAAGGGAACTTGAATGGTTCCAAATGTATCATTTTTACATTGAAAAAGAGAGCACTATTTCCAGAAAAGTATAGAGAGTTTTCAGAAAGATTTAATAAAGCTTCAGTTGCCTCTTAAAGAGGCCTTTTGAGAAATTATCTCAACCTAGAGAGTACTTTTACATGAGCACACAATTACATTTTTGGGAGTAGTATTCAGCACCACTTTTGAGTAAGAGTTAAGATAACTCAAACTCTATGACCTACGCCGCCAGCATAGATAGGATTGTACCACAAGACAAACGATTCCTCACATGCCTCAAGAAGGCTTTTTAGTGGATTCATCAGTTCAGTTGTGTTTTATACTCCTGTAAGGTATAGGGCGACTCTGGTAACGTGGGTAAGACATTGTATCATCACGAGGTTCATAGTGATGATTGTCAGTTAGATAAACTCTCTAATAATGTAATGTATTATATACATATATATATATATATATATATATATATATATATATATATATATATATATTCAATTCAATATTTACTTTTATCGGATCCTGACATAAAAAATTTAAATGATTTTCATCATGATTTATACTAAGTTTTAGTTGAGTTGAGTCATTTTTACTCTTTCAGCGAAGTTATTTATTTATTCAGCCCTTTTACATAACATATTCAACATACTGATGTCATTCAATCTTCATCATTTCATGATGCAGATTCAAATGCCTAGGATCATCAACAAGCTTTCGGTTAAGACCACTTCATTTGCTCATCAGCTTTTGGGTGAGGCCTCCTTGCTTCTGGATGACTCCAGACTTATGGTTTGTTAGTAGTATCATGTTGAGGTGTCGTGAGTCTTATTACGACACTTATCTTTAGATAGTAGAAGCTTCATAAATATACAATTTTGGGTAGTCTTTTAGTATTCCATTTTAGATGTTTTATTTAAAACTTTATGTTTCATACTCAATATTTTCATATAGTTTTGAGATTCAGTAAACTGTTTTAAACAATTCTTTAGTTTTGATGCTTGTGTATGCTTGAGTTAGTCTTCTGTTTAGTAGTCAGTCGGGACAAGAGTTTCACTTGGGGATCAACAATGGTTCTCGAGTGTGGATCAGGTCTAGGGTGTAGGCTCAGTGCGTGACAGAACCATTCAGATTCGAACCTTCATTAAGTGCAAACAAATGAAACAATTGAGACAAGAGCTCAAAATATTTGGCTAGCATTTGGCCACAAATTCCCAAATATTCTTGATAAATTATTTTTCGGTGAAGTTTCACCATGCATCTGACCACAAATTTTATCAAGAATATTTGACTATTTCTAAAAAAATAATTTATACCCATAAATTTTAAACATTATTAAAAATACTCATAAGTTTGTATTATCGTTTTATAATAAACATGTTTTGTTAAAAAATAACCTTATAACATAATTGATAGCAATCAACAACAACAAAATAAAAATATGGGAAAGAGCAATATATTAATCGCATACTGAAACTTGTCACTCATTCAATTGAAATTATAACTCATTAAAAACATATTATTTTTTGCTCAATATTGTTACTCAAATTATAACTCAAAACTTTTTCCGGAGAATCTAGATAAATATTAGTTGAAATTAATAAATGATGGATGCTTTTTTTTTTGTAAAATATAATGTTTAGGGTAATTTTTTTTTTTTTTAAATTTCCAAATACTAGAACTTGCCCGAAATACTAATTTTTTATATTATTTAGGAATTTGGGATGTTTGCCAAATATATTTACCAACTTATATATCCAAACACCACTTCCCAATTTTTTTCAAATATATTGGTCATTTGGTGGAGTGAAAATGTAATATTTTGAAGTCTTGGGGCAAAGTGAAATATAAAAGCATATGAAAGATTTCACGGCGGTCTCCTAAAATTCAAATTAGGTCTGTGTTGAATACCAATCTTTGCTCTTCAATGTCTGTAATGTACAATGACCTCTTCTCTTCTCTGATTTCCGACATCAAATCCTACAACGGCAAAGACCCTCTTCTCCCTTGGCTCCGGTAAGCACCCTTTCAAACAAAACTCTAAATTCTTTTGAACCCATGTTTCTAACTTCTCATTTTGGTTTGATTTGATAAGAGGAATTAAAAAGATGAAAGAGTCACTTCCTCCGCAGCTGCTTAAGGAGAAACTCCCAAGATTTCTTCAGAAATGTGCACAGACTTTTGAGACCGATCGCCGTTATGCTAATGATATGCGTTATCTTCGAGTCTGGTTACAACTGGTAACTTTCTTTTTGAAATGTAGTGAAATTATTGAAGAAAATATATTGGTTATACTTTGAAAATATTGATAATTTAAAGAAATGAACAATTTCATTGATTTGCTTTACATTTTGAGTCATTAACTATACTCTCATTTGCATACGATTCTTTTGTTCATGTAGATGGACTATGTGCATGACCCAAAATCGGTACTTAAAACCATGGAGTCGAATCGTATAGGGATGAAAAAGTCTCTGTTTTACCAAGCATATGCTCTTTATTATGAAAAGATTAAAAAGTTTGAGGCAGCGGAGAAGATGTACCAATTGGGTGTGCAGAAGTAAGTAACTAATAACTAGTTGTGATTTTAAATTTATTGAGTTATTGGTTTTAAGAGCACCTTTATTTAACATTCTTTTTGTATCCAAATCTTTTTTTCTTTAATTACAGAAGTGTGACGAAAGAGTTGTTGACAAATGCTGTGTATTTTGATAATTTTACATTCCGTTCAATCGGCATTGCAAATTGTTGTCGCATTTCAAAGAAAAAGATTACTCATTGATTTGCATTTGTTTAGGGTTAAGTCGAGGTAAGGGGGCAGCCTTGGAGAAATGGTAAAGTTGTCTTTCTGTGACATGTATGTCATGGGTTCGAGTCATAGAAGCAGTCACTAATACTTACGTTAGTGTAGGCTGTTTACATCACACTCCTTGGGGTGCATCCCTTCCCTGGACCATGCTAGCGCAGCTTTGTCAACTGGGCTGCCCCTTTTTTTAGGGGGGTCTCTCAAGCCATATTATTCTCTAGGGATATGTTAACCCTTTTAGAAAACCTTGTTCATTTTGTCATACTTCGTGAAGATTAATTATCCTTTCAAAAGTGCATTGCAGAATTTAATCGTAGGGTGCAAACCAAATGTAACCCTCAGCCAAATTGATTATCCTATTTGCACACACTTTCTTCTTGAGTTATGAATATTTGATACTCTAGAATGTCTGGTAGCAGTTTCTTTCCTATGGCCAATTTTGGGACGATCAAGCAGTATTAGAGCAGGTGCATATCTTTGCACCATTAGTTTTGGTAATTTAAGTTGATTCACTTTACTTGCTTCATAGGAAATTATCTGAACATCTTGGCGAAGTTGCTACATTGTGTATTTTTAAAATCTGTTTTCAAATTCAAAAGCAGCATTGTTCCATAGAGCTATTTATAAGAGAAGTGCCATCTGGAACCCAATGTTTTTTCTTACTCCTTTTCCCTCCATGATTTAGGGATATTTGTAAGGCTTTCCTTCCTATCTGTATGAATTTCCTTTCTATTATTCCTTCTTAATCGCAGGGCCTGTTATCAGAGTCCTAACAAATTATCTAATCTTTTGATCCTGGTGAATTATAGAATCCTTTTTTTAATCATTATCTGATTGCAACAACTTAACTAGGTGACAGCCCCTTTCCCCTTGCTTAATTACTTGAATAGTGAAACTTGGTTTATGTTGGTTATGTTTTTTTCCACTAAACGTATGAATGACAATTCTGGAAACAAGTGGTTTCACACGTTTCTTACAGATTTCTGTTTCATTCTTCAATGAACAGGCTTGCCGAGCCACTTGATGAGTTACATACGTCATATGAGCAGTTCCTTCATCGCATGGAGCAGCGTAAGAATAAGAGGATACAGGTTGGTTACAATGGCCATATTGTCTACCAAATGTCTTCCTTTTGTTTATATGAGCCATTAACTTATAATAGGGATATGTTCTGCAGCGCCAAGAAGGAAAAAATAAAATATGTTCTCTTGGTGCTAAAAACACTACTTTGAAGAACAATGAGATTAAGGAAAACATTGAGAATTTAAGTGGAAATGAAAGCAATCCTGTCATCACCGAGGATCAGTTACCCAATCCACTATCCAAGCATTTAAATATGAAAAATGAAGTTGCCATTTCACAGGGCTCCAGGAGAGAGTCACAAGTGAATGAAACTACTCATGGTGGTCCAGCCCTTCAGAAGGAACTCAGGAGTGATCTCAGTCAAAAAAATTATGTTGGAGACACTATAGAAACAGATAGATGCCGAAATTTTACTGGTGAAGACTCAGTTGTAGTTAAATTTGTAGGTAATGCCATTGTTGGGAAGTCTGATGTCGAAGATGCACGACATCATGGTCTGCTGGAACCTACCATTAATACAAAGGAGGCCATGTATGCAATTAATAGCATGTTTCAAGAGCCATTAGAGCCATCTCTAGCTGGAAAACATTTGCGTAGAAATCAGCCAAAAGTTGATCAGATATCAAACAATGATTTTGAGGTATTTGTCGACGAAAACACTGATAGTGCTGTTGGATCTTCTCACCAAGCCATGTCAAATGGTGCATCGGTGATACAAAGCACAAGAGTTGAGACTCAAGAGCCCATGCAGGATCCATTTCAGATATATATTGATGATGACGACACCAATGATGTGATGGAGGGAGTACATGAGCTGGATAAATTAGATATGGGTAACCTTAACAATTTGACTGGATGTTCTATTGAAGGTGGAATCGTTAAGGGTTTTGTGTTTCCTAGTCCAACTGATAGTACCTCAGACTACTCTAGAGATCCAAATGTTGAAAGGCCTCCTCAAGGAAGACTCCGTAGGGAGGACACAGTTGTATACAAATTTGTTGGCTCCACCATTTCAGAAGAATCAGCCGTTGAAAATGTTTGCCATCATGGCCTTGTAGAACCAACAATTAACTTGAAGGAGGCTATGGATGATATTAATAGCATGTTCGGAAGGCCAATTGAGTTTACAAGGAAAAGCAAACCAAAGAAACAGGGATTAGCATCTAAGATGGAGAGAGATGGCAGTAGGTTCTTGATACTTCCAGATGATGAGCCACACCATCAACCTAAGAGTTCCCTGCCAACTTCGTCGTCAAAAAGGGATAATGACTTGTTTGAGAAAACCGTGTGCACAAAGGAGGCTATGGATGAGATAAACAAAATGTTTGCGATGCCATTGGATTTCTAAGATGCCTGGTAAACTCTTATTTTTTCTTTCAAGCAGGTGATTTATTCTTTTTATCTTTCAAACTCTTCGTGCAACATTCTTCACAAAACTGCTGGTAATTTTGTGTCCTGACTAAATTTTGAGACGTGTGAGATGGATCTGACACATCTAATTAGGTCATATTTATGTTGAAGGTTGAGATTTCACAGTACAAAATTATAGAGAGAGAAAGGAGAGTCAATTATGAAATGAGCAAAATGTTGCTTGCAATGTGAAGAATGTTGCACAATTGGCTTACAGAGAAAAGGAAAATTTATACCCAATACTCTTATGAAAGCATTAAACCAGTAAAAAGTTCAAAAAATAAAAGTACATGATGGAAATCAATTAATATTCTGGCTTAGGAGGGCAGTGAGCTGGTCGGAAAGCGAAGGGACCTGCAGCATAAATTACAGCCTCGTAATTACTTCGCTTCAATGTCTTGTCTAAAAATCGGAGTCGAGCACCGGTGATTCCATAGTTGACATTAGTGAACACATCACAGTTTTTGAGAGGAGAGTCGACCAGTTTTACGCGGCATGAATGTAGAGGATGGTCAAGATAAGAATGCCCCATTTTGAAGCCATCCAGCTCTGCAAATAAGTAGCCAGTTTCATCTGTTTTAAATGCCTTGTAGAAGCTGACTCTTTTCTTGTAATTTTTGCAGATAACACTAACTTTAGCTCCTGCAATGGGCTTAGCTTTTGACAGAGACCATGATCCATAGTTATCACAGCTCTGGCAGTAGACCATGCCTTCAACCACCACTTGGTCAGTCTTGTCTACTGACTTAGTTGGCACTTTGTCATACGCAGTTATCAGTGGAACAGCTAATGCAAGGAGCAACGAAACGATCAGGACAAGTTGGCTGCTTGCCATCTTCTTGAAAAGATATTGTGAGTTTTGGAATGTGATTCTGCTTTGATGTTAAGTTCATTTGAGTTCGATTCCTTTATATAGTTTTTGGCATGGCTGTTATTTGTAATGTTGTCAAGAACGTGAATGCTACTAAACCACATTTGTTGTTGAGTGAGTATTGATCCTCAATTGTTTCCAGACGTGATGACCATCTTCACAAGTTTATACTTTTTATAATAGTGTATGCCCACATAGATTCTTCTACGTGCAAACCACTTACTTGAAAATTTAGTGAGAAGGTCCAGGATTATCATTATAGTTTATCTCATCCTAAGTGTCATACCAATAAAAAGAAACAGTCAAATTAATGTACTCTTGCTATCACAAATTGAATATTGATTTCAAAATACATGATTAGTACTGGAAAAGTTAAATAGAAATAATGCTTAATATTCAATTGTTCAACATGTGAATCCATATGGTTGACCTTTATCTATAATAAATATAAAATAGAATGAAATTTCTAAATTAAGAAAAATTAAATCTGATTTCATGTTACTCTTGCTGTTAGTCCCCCAATCTCAAGAAGTGAAATATGGCATATGCAGGTACTGTTTATCGATATTTATTATGAGGTCAAAGATATGCATATTGATTTAACTCGATGATTTGTGTAGTAAATTAATTAATAAATGATCTTAATTTATAAGAAAGTGATGAAGCAAAAATAAATCGAATGAAACAGTAGAGCTTAATCGTTTGATGTCTCAAGCTAGATCCGAATATGATTTAATTATGACGTTTAAGATCAAGGACTTAGTAGTAAATATAGATAACTTAAAGTACAAGAGTATGAGTGTATTATTTTTGTGTTGTCTAGAATTCAACCCCTTAACAAATAAATGGAGACTATTTTTTACATAGGAAACAAAAATAATACATTAATCAATAAGAAAACTCACTAGTTCACTAAAATACTATGTCGAATAGAACATTCCATCTGAAAATATCATTATCATTAGACGTGCCATCTTATAATAGGAAAAGTAACAGACCCAATTGTGAAACTATTTATCCAAATTGGACCCAATTCAAATTATTTACCCTTAATGGATCCATGATCCAAATTATTTCTATGTTTACCCCACTTTGTTCTTTCTCATTTTGTGCATGATGTCAACATGACATCAACATCACTACTATGAATTAATACCATATCAATATCATATAGGACTAAGCTTAATCCATGTGATACTCCATCGGTATATTAATACCTTATTGGTATCATATAAGACCACTAATGTAGACACATCATCGAGAATGTTGTACATACTAGTATGGTATCTGGTGGAAGGTGCATTGATGCCTCATATGTTTTAATTAAAAACTCCCTCCCATCATAGTATACATATACTCTAATGGCATGTAAGAGTAACTGAGCAGTGTTTTCATTGAAGCACTGCTTCTTCCTCTTTGATGAAATCATACTAAATAGTAATTAAGCATTCTTTTTCATTAAATCATTGCATGTCCCTCCTTGATGTCATCATATATATATATATATATCCTTGATGGTATGTTTCACTGAATCTCTGCATCTTCCTCCTTGATACGATCAGAGTATATATAAACTCTGATGGTATCAAACAATAATTGTGTAGTTTTTTCACTGAAGTAATGCATGTCCTTCCTTGATGTCATCGTAGTATATATATTCTCTAATGGTATCAAGAAATAACTGAATAGTGTTCTTCACTGAAGCATTGTTACTCCCTCTGAGGTACCATCAGATTATATATATACTTCAATGTATATTCTATGTTGGTGTCATACCTTTTTTTACAAGATTTTTGAGTTTGATATTGAAATTTTTCTTGCACTGATTGTTGTTCTTGAATTATTTTTTTACTGGATTTGTTTTATCAATTCAAAATAGACTTTTACGTCCAATTATTCATGATTTTCAGTTGTGGATATCTGTGTGAAAGTGCATATTTTATTTCACCATTGCTTGTAGCAGCATCCTTCTATAGCTGTGTTGCTATTGTTTCGATTGAATTTGTGAATTGAAAGTAGAATTGATTAAAATTGCTTCAACGTGATAAGTACTGTAGTTGTTGTTTAAATCTCAAGTTCCATTATATTGCACTAAAATTGTAATGTTATCTATCACTGGTAGAAGCTAGCATAGGGAAGATGAAGGCAACTTTGGGAAAGGAGGCAAAATTCGCATGAGTAGTTTCACATGAGTAATTTGGCGCTACGTTATAAAAAAAAAAAAGAGGCATAAAAGTAATAGGGTGTGAGCTTGTAAATAGTTTTACTTTTTAGGGTACAAATTAGATTTTTTTTTTATAATATTCTTCTATAATTTACCGGATATATCTGACGTATCTGTCATGTTATTCCATCTTCAGGATGCGGATCTTTCCCTAAATTTGGAACACAAATTTCTGTTTTTTTTTTTTTGTTAATGACCATCTGACAAATCTTACAATGAGACAAAGTCAAATTAATCGGCCAACCTCAGATTCAATCATTTTATCAATGAAATTTATATGGACACCTCCTCGATCATCTATGCCACCTCATCATCAGGATTCATCATGATGTCATATGTCCACTCTTCATGCACGGAAAAGTTTTTATCACCACCGCAGCAGTTTTCCTTTCCGGCTATGAACAGTTTTTTGCCTTCACGACCTCAGTCTATCCGACTACTTTTTACACTATTCCTCCGTTAGGCAGAAGATCGCAACCCTCACTTAGAACTTATCCTAGATATAAGAGAAGAGAGGTATACAAACTAAACTTTTTGTTTCATAATATTATCTTAACATACAAACCATACTTATTTTTACATATATAAAACTTAAAAGAAAATACTTTTTCCTGGCGGAAGAAGTTTCTTTACTCACTTTTGAAGGTACCTATCATTTTTCTCTATTGGGAAGATATAGTGAAAATGTAGTCTGCCTTCTAATGAATTTTTCCTCTCCTTTTATAGATGTAAGGAGGGACTAATATTACAATTTCTATTTTGCAGGGGTTCCCGCAAAGTCTTGATAATTCTCCTTTGGTCCTTCAATCATCTTTGTGACAACTTTGATGGCCGACAAGTGTGGATATCTCTTTTTGACTAAAGAGATAATGGGAAGAGATAAGATAAGATTCCTTTCTAGTCTCTTTCTCTATGATGTATGCGCTTACGTCCTCTTTTTTGTCTTCTGACTATTACATTGTTGTTTTTTGTACAGCTATTTGTTCTTCTTTGAGTTGCTACTCTGATGTTTCTTCTTGAATTGTATGTTTATGCTCCAAAAACTTGCAAGCAAGCTTCCAAGTTTCTTCCGTCGCTTCTAGTCTGTGAAGATCAATATCAAGGATTTTTTACTTTAATATCGATGATTTAGTTTTTCCCTTAGTCAATAAGATCCAATAGGGAGTATGATCTAAGACTTCTACATTATAAAATCGCTTAAGATAAAATATAATGCTTTTATTTCTAATTCTCTTTTAGTCTATATCCATTTTTTGTTAAGATGTGGGAGTTTTTTATCTACTCCAGTTGCCTTAACGTTGAAATCTTTTAAATTTTCCACTGTAATATAATTAACCGTTGGAAAATATGTTTGTAAGTCTTTACTTTCCATGGCGATGCTGAAGAATCTACAATAGACTCCATCTCCTTGTGCATAGGTTGTTACTGCCTTTTGCAGTTGTTCTGGTAATTTGGACAGTTCTTGTAAATCAGGTTTTGCATAAATCCTGTCAAAGTATCCAAATTCAAATAGTTGAGCTGCAAAGCCCGGTGATCCATTAGGGAATATTGAAATTCTAGAAAATAAACTGGTAGTTCCTAGAACTCCGAAGGTTTCCCCACTTTCTTCAGGAAGGCCATAGATATATCTTGTAAAGGCAAGATATTCTTCCTCTTTGGGATTCTGCTTTCCAACCTAAAAAGAAGAAAAAACCTTTGGTTCTAGATGAAACCTTGTTAGAACTGTTTTCTGGTTTCCCAGAATTGATTTTTTCAATTTTCTTTGAAGGGGTGCCTTCTTCTTTCGAAGCATTGGCATCTTTTTTATTTGCTTGGCTTTTACCTTTGTCCTTGGACTCGGGTTTTGGCATATCCAAGCTTACCGATGAGATGTTTGTTGCACTAGGTGCTAGTGGGACATCTCCTGCCACTTTATTGGGAGTAATATTCCCGGCGGGTTTTGAATTCCCTTTTGGACTTGTGTCCAAGTGTTCACATAGTAATAAAAATTCATTCATATTTTCAGCTTGAACTTCGCTAAGCTGATTGATTTCATATTGCATCTTTCTGGTTTGTTCTGACAGTGTAGCCAATTCATCCCTGATGCTGAATAATTGGTGGCTTTTGTCATCTATAGACTTTTCCACCTTCATCATTCTTTCATAAATCCTATTAACAAGGATTTGGGTTCGATTGTCCATATTGGACATTTCTGGAGAGAAAATCTGCAAAAGAATTGTCAACTCCTTTAATATGCTCTATTTTAAATGTATAGAACGATAATAAAACCTGCCACCTATGCAATCTCCTGTATTGCTGTTCTGATGGAAGTTTGTTGGAAATTAGACCCGATACCTGTGGATTATCAATCCTAATAATAAATTGTTTCGGTAAAAGAAAAGCTGAAAATTTCCTAATTGCTCTGACAATAGCTAATAATTCTTTTTCATTGGTAGAATATCTGGTTTCTGCTTCATTGAATGTACCACTTATGTACCTGCAAATTTCATTCAAATCGGTTTGCAATAATGCACCCCAATGATAGTCTGAAGCATCTGTTTGTAATACCAGATTATCTTTTTCGTCTGATAATCTAAGTTTAGGAAGCTTAGAACATTCTTCATTTAATTGTTTTACACATTGAGTGTGTTCTTCTGTCCATCCCAATCTATTGGATTTTCTTATTAATCTTTGTAAAATATTCATTTTCTTTGCCAGATCAGGAATAAATTTACCTGCATAATTTAAACATCCTAGAAATCTTTATATTTCTTCTTTTGTTGTTAATTTATCTGAAAATTCTACAATCTTTTTTGAAATATGAGATTATAATTCTATTCCATTTTTTGAAATAATCATTCATAAGAATTCTATTTCATTTTGATTTATTTCTGCCTTTTTTTGGCTAAGGATAATTCCATTCTTTAAACAAATTTCTGAAAATTCTTTTAAATGTTTTAAATGTTCTTGATAAATTTTAGAACATATTAATATGGCATCTATATAAACAATTAAAAATTCTTTTTCAGAAAATATTTTATCAATTTTCCTTTGGAAGATTTGTGGAGCGTTTTTTAACCCAAAAGGCATAACCATCCACTCATAATGTCCATTAGGCGTACTAAAAGCCGTTAATGAAATTGATTCTTCTGATAATTTGATCTGCCAAAATCCACTTTTACAGTCGAATTTTGAAAAATAAGTTTTTCCTTTTGCAAGGTTTATTAAATTATTTTTATTTGGGATAAAATATCCATCAAATATACAATTTTTATTTAATTCTTTGTAGTTTATAACCATACGTGCTTTTCCTCTTTTTTAATTCAGCATGATTTCTTACCATAAATGCTGGGCTACTATGAGGACTTTTACTCATCCTAATAAGTTTTAGGTTGATTAATTCTTTGAGTTGTATTTTAAACTCATTTTTGTCATCTTCATTGTAGAGCATAGGTTTTACTCTAATTATGACACTAGGGTCTTTAAGTGTTAGAATAGCCTTTTCTTGGTTTTTTTCCCATTTTTCTAAAGGATTTTCACCATATGATTTTTGTAAATTTTCTTTAATCTGTTCTAGATTAAGGCATTTACAAGAAATTTTTCTTAGATTTTCTAAATATTTTTCTTTATAGTTTCCATTTTCTTTTTCAAGATAATATGGATTTTGTTTTCTTGGGACTTTAATAAAATGCCCACATGGAGTTTTAAGGCTTATCATATATATTGTTTGATGATAATCCTGAAATTGTTGTAGAAAATCATTACCTAGTAATAAATCAGTTTCTAATTTATCATAGGCAAATATTTTATTTATAGAAACAATTTTTTATCCTAAAATTATTTCTACTTTTTCTTTTGACTTATTAAGTCTCTCTTTTACTCCTGTAATTCCTATCATGGAGATATTATTTTTGTTAATATCCCAATCTTTTATCAGGAATGACTTTGCTAGACTAGCTTCTGATCCATTGTCAATTTGACAACAGGTTGTTAATTTTGTGTCATAGAAAGTTAATTCTATAAAAACTGATACTCTAAAAGATATTTCTTTAGGCATCTTATTTTTTCAGAATAAAACAAGTCTCATTTTTATAGCTTATTTCTATCCCATTTTTTCCTATACTATAGTCATTAAGACTATTTAAGAACATATTTCCTAAGAGTAGGTCATTATCATTTTCATGATTGGTAATATAACAGGGAACTGTTATTCTTATATTATCTAGTTGTATAGGTAAGTCTACCATGTTTATACAACTGTAATTATTTCCTTCAAAGGTTTTGTAAATGTAAGGAGTACCTTCATAAATTGGTAATCCATCCAATAATATTCCTTTGATATGATTTGTTGTTGCACCTGTTTGTATCAATATTTCTTGATTTTTCCATTCAACTCCATTAAAAATCCTTCCTGAAATTCTAGAAATGTTAGTAATTTCAAGGGTTCTTTTCACATAACGGTCTGAATTGCTTTTCTTGATGGAATTTCTTCCATATTCTAAGGAAAGTCTAGGATTATTGTTAGAACTTCCTATTTCTCTCGTTTTCCCAAAATGAATTTCATATTCATCTGGAATGACTGCCTGTTGAATTTCAGCTTCAACTATTCTTGCAATTCCTGAGCATTCTTGATCAATTTCAATCATTTCTTTATTTTTATATATACTTCCATAATTGGAATTTGTAACTGTATATAATGCTTGGTAATATATACTCATAATATGATTACCTGGTTTGAATAAATCATTTCTTTTGACTTGGAAATGTAAGCTTAACACATCATTAAAATCTGCATCTTTTAAAGATATACAGTATTTTGGATAATAAGTGAATAGAAGCTTGGTGTAGGCAAAGTTTCCTTCTACTATACCAAGATTTCCTTCTCTTGCGTTTATGAATCTTTCATCCGAAAGATTAATAACAACTAGGCAATTAATCCCTTCTTTAAAGGTTGACTTTACTAAAATTTGAATTCCACCAAGATATGCATAATTCATTTTCTTTCTTTTCTTTTCAGGAATTTTTCTTAAAATCTGATCAATCATTGGTTTTGTTAACAAATTTAACTTGTGTTTTCCTGTAGTTTGGGTAATTTCTATTACCTTTTCTACTTCTTGATATTCATGATAAGAGATTTTATTTCTTACAAACATTCTTTGCATCCTACTAAATATATTATCTTCAGATTTTAACCTGAGTTGTAGTCCTTGAATTTTTCTTAATAATTCATTATCGAATGTTGCTTTTAAGGCGTAACCTCTTTGATCTTCTTTAGCTTCAATTACTTGTACTGAAGTTTCTACTTCATCCTGAATTTCTTTATTCATTTATTTAGTGTCTTCTGAAGTAGTTGAGTATTCTTCATATAATTCTTCGTAAAATTCATCACTTTTAATTGAGGTAACTGATTCTAGATCTGAATCAATTTCTTGTCTATCAATCTTTGATATTTTAACATGTTTTTTATTATATTCGTAGTTTTTATGTCCTTCTTCGCCACAATTGTAACATTTGCATTTTTCTTTTGTTGGTTTGAAATTGTTTTTCTTTTTATAATACCATTTTTTAGGTATATAATTTTTCTTTGACATATTATTAAGCTTTTCTTAATTTTTCTCCTTTTCTTATAAGGTCGTTCATTGCATCCCCATTGGGTTGCTGCATTTGTATCTAGACAATATATTTGAGTATTAATTCTTTTGGCTTTACTTTGAACATTATGTGCCATGCATAATTGTCCAAGTCTATTATTTAGAAAGGATATTCTTTGTCCAAGAGTATCTTTCTCTTTATCTTCTTTTTCATATTCTTCTCAGAAGTATTTAGCCCAAAAGCCTGGTAATTTTTTATAGTATTTTTCCATTTACGGTAGCATTTCTTTGCTGCTATCAAATATTTTATAATAATATTCTTCGAATTCATAAGTGTATTCTTGAATATAGCTCATTTTACATATCTTTAATTTTTCTAATTGTTCTTTTGCAATTATTCTAATTTTTTCTCTATTTGATGAAGGACTTCCATCTCCACCTAAGAATTCATTTCCTATATGTTGTACCATATTTCCTATTCCTTCTTGTAAGGAATTTTTAAAGCCTTCTATTGTGTTATTTTTAATGATTTCTCTAGAATCATTAGATAATCATGTGTGCCAATGGTTCACTTTTCCAGCAAAGGTGTTTATCATGATGATATATTTTTCTTCGTCTGTGTAATTTATTTCTTTTTCTAAAAGGAAAAGGAGAAATATATTCTGTGCCCATAAATTTAGATCTTTTTCTGGTTCTCGTTTACAATCTAGATTTAGGAATCTAGTTGTTCCTACATCTCCTGTTGCGAGTCTGTTAGACATATACTTTGATTTATTATTGTAATATTGACTAACAAAATCTTTATTTCTTTTTGCCTTTGAAGGAAAGTTTTGTTCATCATTATGTTCTTGTTGTTCTTCTTTTAAGGGTTTTGAGCTTTCTCCTTTAAAGAAATTTCCTTGGGGTCCACCTGTATCCCCTTTGTTCATTAGTACTTTCAATTTAATATCTGAAATATCCAGATCTTCCATTGCAAAGACTAATTCGTCTAGTTCATTCATTTTTCTTGCTCAATATTTTTATCTTTTTCAAGATTTTCTTCTTCGTCTAGCTTCTTTTTACTAGATTCTATTTTTTCTTTCTCTATATCTTGAAGTTTTTGTTTTTTCAAGAATTCTTATATAAGCTTTTCATCTAAGCTACCTTTTTTATATGAACTTTTTCTAGCAAATTTTTCTGCCAAGAGTTCATTTATATATTTTTGACTCAACTGTTTATCAATTTTTCCGGTTTCTTCTATTGTATTTGTTAATTTTCCAAGAAGATTTTCTTTAATTGATTTTATCTCAATTTCTAAAAACTTTAGCCTTAGCGCTATTTGCTTATGACTTTCTAATAAGTCTTGTAGTAAATCTATAACTTCTTTTAGACTCATTCTGAAAAATAGTAATCAGATGTATCCATTACTTCTTCATATCCGAATACTATATAATCCATTGGAAATTCATGTTTGAATTCTTCTTCAGATAGTATATGAACTATTTTTTGTATTATGGTTTCTCTTAAATCTTTGTTTAAGATTTCGATTGCTTTTAGTATAGTTACTAAAGTTTTTTGTTCCAAAAAACATAAAGGAGGTATCATAGGAACTTTTCCGTGAACACAAGAGAGAAAGGTATATACATTAAACTCTGTATTTCATACTTATTATCTTTAAATACAAATTATATTGCATTTTTATCATATATGTTAACATTAAAAGAAATTACTTAGTACCTACAGGGAATTAAATTAATCATGAATGTTAAAATCTTTAATAAAACAAATTATGTTTAAAAAATGAAACATATTCAATATAACTTGCATCAAGTTAGAAAAAGAGCTTGGAAACATAGAATAGCTCTATACAATCTAGATAAATCTATAAAAGATTTAGAAAGTATATATATATATATATATATATATATATATATATATATATATATATATATATATATATTAAATCCAGATTGAATAAGTTTACCTTGAAGCACAGATAATCAACATATTTATTACATGTCGTGGGGGATCAAATTTGGCAAGCTGCTTGTTTTCCTTACATAATTGTATTTGTCACTTTCATTTAGAAGGTGACTGACTATTCTTGAGAAGTAGGGCTACCATATACTTCTCGGAGATGTCTGCAGTCTCCAGTGTTATATAAATATTCATGAGACTAATGTAAATCACATCATAAATTTTGATCTCTAGCATCATGATTGAGTCTTAAAGGAATTTTGAGAACCGAGCCTTCTTGATATTTCATATGGATGAGACCGATGTTGAAGCAATGCTCAAATAGCTTTAGAATCTTTTTTGATCTCTAAGATCAATATTCTCTTTGCTTTGTAATCTGTTGCGTCTCCAGCTTACCATTCTGCTTATCAATTCGAGATTTATCCATTGCTTCTTGAGCTTGCGTTAGGTAGATAGAAAAAGTAGAAAATTTGGGCTTCACTTTTCACAGGCTTCCCATCGAATTTAATTTTTCACAGATTTCGGGTCTGCCTCCTATACTTTAGGCATCCTATCATGAGATCGGCAAAATCAACATGAATTTTTGAAATCATAATAATGGTTTATGTACATTTTTTCAAAGTGTTATCTTTGAATTTTGTAAAGATTTCTTTCAACAACCAAACTTTCATGGTTCAAACCTTTCGTGCGGCCTAATTATCTAGTACAATCGATAACATTACAACATCCTTTCTCTTTAAAATCTGATGACAAAATCTTGAAGTAGCTCGATATCACCTTGTTCAATCATGAAGATGTCCACCATTCTGGATTGTACTTTTCTGGTGCCTTGGAGAAATAATCTAATACGGAATACCATATGTATATACAAGTGCCCCTCCGGATAAATTAAAGTTTCTCAAAATTTCTTGATCACCATGCTTGATTTAACTTCGTCCTTGATCAAGACATGATTTCCTTTGAAAGTTGTTGTGAAAGAATTTTTCAATTTTTTTTTTTTACGAAATTCCAATTCTATTCTACTCGAGGAGTCAAAACAAACAGTATAAAATCTCTTTTGGTATTCACTATTCTCCTTCTCTAATTTCTAAATTATTATTCATGCGGGGCTCTTGAAGGCTTCCAAGGATATGCTCGTGCGGAAAGTGAATTCAAGTGACTAGTTTAGCGCTAAGTTATAAAAAGGGCATAAAAGTAATGGAGTATGAGCTTGTAAATAGTTTTACTTTTTGGATTGAAAAATAAGATTACCCTTATATTAAAATATTCTTCTACAATTTATAGGATCTCGTACGGATATATATGACATATCTGTCATTTATTCCATCTTCAGGACATGGATCCTTTCCTAAATTTAGGCCACAAAGTTCTGTTTTTTTTTAAATAATGACCCTCTGGAAAATCCGACAATGAAACAAAATCAAATTAATCGGCAGCCTCAGATTCAATTATTCAATCAATGATTATTGTGCTATTCATTTTTGAGATTAAATTCAAAATAATTAAAGCTGGATTAAGCACATTTTAGTTACTAGTCTGCATTGCACGTGTGTTCTATGTAAATTTTTATAGATTTGTTAGAACACTAAAAAATTTATGTAAATCGTGTGAAGTGAGTTATATTTTTTTAATGTGCGTCAAAAAACACCCAATGAGGGGCACATTGTAATGTTTAAAATCAATTCCGTTGAAGCTATTATCGGTAATTTTTAAACTTTATTTAGTAGTTATCACACTTCAAATAAAGTCACAAATGACTAATTTGAGACAAATATCAATACAGACTTACGATAATGATAAAAAAATCATAAAAATTAGATTGGTAAACTCTAATAGAGAAAAAACACACAAAAAAAATAGAAGAAAAATACAACATACACATCATTCATAAGACTTTATTCATATAGATTATAGATAGAAAATAAATATAGAATCAATAAGTTATCCATATTCGGAATTCGGAAGTTACAAGTTTAAAGAGGAAAAACAAAAGGCACAGACCATGAGAGGGAAGTAATTGCACTGACAAATTTTATAATTTGTAAATTATGTATAACGAAGTATGCATCGCATTTTTCTCCAGAACAAGATAATACTTATTTCTGATAAAAGTAGTGACAAAATTTATCAGCGGTGCTTGACATCATATTTATTGCTTCACACACACACACACACACACACACACTATATATATATATATATATATATATATATATATATATATATATATATATATATATATATATATATATATATATATATATAAGGAACACGCTTTGCATATATATTTTCAGCTTTTATTATAAAATTTGTGTAACAAAATAATAAATCAAAAATGTACTTTAAAATTTATGTCACTTGAGAAAATATTTGTTGTTATGATACGGAGACACCATTTAATATTTGTGAATCTAAAATTTGAACTTGTATTGTGTTTACTGTAATTCATTACTTTAGTTATTTATTTGCTAAATAGAAATAAACTCGAAAAAGCAGACAAACACAGTTACCATCTAGCAATTAATACGTGAAGAAAATCAATATCATATAACCCCATAATGATAAATAGAAATATGCCGATTGAATTTCATGCTCTAGATTCATGTAAATGCATGTAAATACCTCTAACTCTAACTACTAAATTAACTAAGAGAATTGAAATTTAAAGACAAAAAAAATCTTAAAATTATCAATAACTGATCAAACAGGATAAATAAACATATTTCTCGACAAAACTTGCTAACAAAGCAAAATAGATGTACATTTATCAATTCAGCCCAAACGTTTGAATTTGTTGTCTGATTTTATAGCTATTTCTTTAATTTTATAATAATAACATATCTCGTGAAATTCGTCTAGGGAGTGTAGGGTATGCACAAACCTTTCCTCAATTCAGAAGACCCTCAGCTTGAGTCGAGTATAGCAAATCAGAGTAAATATGAAAAAGAAAAATGACAGTGAAGAGAATATAATATATATAATATAATATAATATAATATAACAACTATTATGAAAACAGTAACAACAACAAAAAAAAAATTTCAATAACCGAAACATCATAAAAACAATTGGTGGTAGAAATCAAAAGCATGACAGTACAAGAATAAAAGTAGTACTACGACAAACACCACTAAGCCTAAACCCTTCGGAAAGCAGGAGAACACTCCACTACAACCTTCTACCTTAATCGGCGATCTCTATGCTTAAGCATTTTCTGTAATTGCTGAAATCGAATTCTTTTTTTCTTATGAGCTTTGAAAGGCTAATTAGCTTATGTATTTGTCAATAATAATTTTACCTCATGCACATGATATTTATAAGCCAAAAGTTTGCCTAGAATTCTATAGAAAGCTCAAAAGTTATGTTGGAGAATGGAGAGGCATTCTTAAAATGCCTTTTAAAACACCTTTTTATTTTTAGTAGTTAATACTCGCTCTATTTCAAAAAGAATGACCTCCTTTTCTTTTTAGTCTGTTTAAAAAGGAATGATCTCTTTCCTTTTTTGGTAACATTTTAATTTGATTTTTTGTGTGTGTGTTTTTAAAAACAAGAAAGATTTTTTTAATTTTTAATACATATTAATTTAACTTAATTACAAGATTCAAAAATCTTCTTTATTTTTTAAAAAAAAATAAAAAAGTCATCAATCATTTTTTGTTTGTGAAAGGAAGATAATATAATATAATATAATATTTATATTTTTTATTTTTTTATTTATTTTTTTTTTTTTTTTTTTATTTATATTTTTTTTTTTTTTTTTTTTTTTTTTTTTTTTTTTTATTTTTATTTTTTTTTTTTTTTTTTTTTTTTTTTATTTTTTTTTTTAAATATTCATTCACTGTCCACCGATTAAAATATATATGTCGCGGGGGGTCAAATTTGGCAAGCTGCTTGTTTTCCTCTACTTTCCTTACATAGTTGTATTTGATGAGTTCATTCAAAAACTCTTTTAGGTGATCATTCTTGAGAAGTATCGCTATCTTTTCTCGGAGATGTATGTTGTCCCTAGTCCTATACCCACGAGACTAATGTAAATAACATCATAGATTTCGATCTCTAACACTAGGATCGAGTCTTATAGGTTTTGAGAACCGAGCCTCCTTGATATTTCATTTTGCCAAAACTAAATAGATCAAATCTGTTAGGGTTTTATCTTGATTTTCTTACCATATTTGAGTTTTACTTTATTCTTAAAGGAAAGTCAAAACATTACCATAATTGCTTTTAATTTTCCTAAAAGAAAAATATAATTCTTTTCCATATTTGGTTATTTTTTCCTTAAGGAAAAATCTGGAGATCTACAAATTGAATATCCCCATTTTCATAGCATAACATAATAGAATCTACAATGTAATCGTTTAGAAACTTTTGTTTATAAGGGGATTTTCTTTCTATAAATTTTATGCTTTCAATTAGTTTTTTTTTTAAAAAAAAATATGTAGGCAAATTGGTCATATCTAGTAAAAATATTTGTTCCTTTTAATATAATTTTATGTGTCGTCTAATTTATCGTCATATATTTTGTAATTGTAAGATTTTGACGCTCTAATTAGTTTTGAACCAACATGACTGATGCTGAAGCAATACTCAGATATTTCTTTGATCTCTAAGACAAAATTTGGGGGTTTAATATTCTCTTTGCTTTGTAATCCCTTGCGTCTCCTTATTATTCTGCCTATCAAATCGAGGTTTATCCATTTCTTGAAAGCCTCGTCTTGAGCTTGCGTTAGGCAGATATCAAAAGTAGCAAGTTTGGGCTCTGACTTTTCCCAGGCTTCAAATCTAACTCCCATTGAATTTGATTTTCACAGGCTTGGGGTCTGCCTCCTATACTTTAGGCATCCTATCATGAGTGAGACCAAATCAACCTGAATTTTCGACTCATAATGGTGTTATGTACATTTGTCTGAAGTTGTAGCTTCGAATTTTGTCATGCTTTCTTTCAACTAAATAGAAGCAACCAAACTTTCGTGAAATCATGTGTCCTGATTGTCTAGTACAATCAATAGCAACATCTTTTCTCTTTGAAATCTGGTGATGAAATCTTGAAGATGTCCACCATTCTGGGTTGTACATTTCTGGTGCCTTGGAGAAATAATAGTCTCAAGTACGCTAAAAGAGTCAATAAAATCTTCAGTTAACAAGGAGTAACATACAAGTGCCCCTCAGGATAAATTTCTTGACCATATTTGATTTAACTTCGTCCTATTCTTTTTTTTTTTTTTTTTTACGAATTTTCGATTCTTTTCAAGGTCAAAACAAAGAGTATAAATCCTTTTTGGTATTTGTTTTTCTCCTCCTTGTATTTTTAAATTACTATTCGGGTGGGGCTCTTAAAAGTTTTCAAGGATATGCTCATGCGAAAATGAGGGCCAAATTGATTAATTTCCATGAGGTTCCTATTCATGTTGATCGGATTTATATTCTCTAAATAGTCTTCGACTTAATCGGCATTTGTAGTCTGCTCCACCTAAAGACATATCTAGTCTCGGATAGCAATAGAGAATTACACTTCAACTACATTATTGTTGTTTTGGTCCATGATTTTTATGACTTGTTCCTAGAAAACAAACATATTTAAGCTAATAACAAAGTAGATTAGTGAGTTAAATCAACATACAACTGTCTTGGATTCATAGTGGGCCCCAAATTATTTATCCAAAAAATGGTACAAGTGAAATTGTTATGAGGTCAAGACACACATATTGATTTAACTCGTTGGTTTGTGTATTAAAAGTTAAATCTATTAATGTATGATCTTAACACGAAAAGTAACGAAGCAAAAATAAATTTGAGTGAAATAGTAGAGCTTAATGACTTCATGTTTCAGTTAGATCCGTTGACAATAACGTATGACCAGTCTCAGATACGGAGATGACTTAATATATAGTGCTTGAGAGTTACGACTTAATAAAATATAGAAAGTTTGGGCGGCAAGAATATCAATGTATTGTTTTTTTATTGTCTAGAGAATCCAACCCCTTTATAAGAAAATAAAGACTACTATTTATAAGCAACAAAAGTAATACATCAGTCAATAAGAAGGCTTCACTCGAGTCCTAAAGTACTACGTCAAATAGAACCGTTCCACCAGAAAATATCATTATAGATGACAATTAATATTCCTTTGCAATTTACATGATATCGTATGAATATATTTGGCGTATCTCTCCTTTTATTCTATCTTTGGGACACGGTGTCCTTCACTAACTTCGAGCTATGAGTTCCTACCTTAGCTTATTTTCTTTTTTTGGTACGATAACACCATCCGACAAATTTAGTAATGAGGCAAAATCAAGTTAATCAACCAACCTTTGATCTAATCACTCGATCAACAATACTTATATTGACACCTCTCTTCTATCCTCTATACATACCTACTGTAACACATGTGGAGTCAATAGGATAGAATATATTTAGACCTAGATAGAAATTAACATGAGTGGAAGGATGACAAACTATGTGAGTAGTGCTTATACTACTACTATGAAAGGAGTAACAAGTATAGGGCATCAAATACCACCAAGCCTATACCGCAGGGGAAGCAAGACATTCAACTACCTACTAACCTTTTTAGAGGCGAACCCATGATTTGAGAATTCCGGTTGCACCAATATTAAGCTTAAAAAAAAAAAGAGAAGAGGTTCTACCTAGGATAGAACCCCAGTCGCATGAGCAAAGCACCGTTGCATGCTTTCTATGTGGGCATTATTAATTATATTTAGTTTCTGTCAGTTTCTCAAGATAGATATAAATATATATACATGATTTTTTTTTTAAGTTAACAGGTGCACATAAACATGTAGATCCACCTCTGAACCTTCTACCCTAACATGCAACCACCATATCCTCCTATCTAAAGTTACGTCCGTAAGCCGACTAAACATTGTAATGAATTATGAGACAATTATTTTTTCTTGTACGACCAATAAAACATTGAACAATTCTTGCGAAGTTTGATGCTAGAACTGTTTTTGTTAATGCGATAAAACCAAACGACCCCTTAGGTTTTATCCCTTTTGTCTAGGCTCCTTACAGTTTTCATAAGCAATAGAATTGATCCCAAGCCACCAAGAAAGGAAATTAAGGCGATTTAGAAATTACTTGCATACTAAAAAATAATACTAATGAAAAAACTTTACTTACATACTAAATTTTCCATTTTTGTACCCAAACAAAAAACTTCTCTTTAGCCCCCACAGTCGATATGCTCTTGTTATCCACACAAAAAGAAAAATCTTTGTATATACAGGCGCTATATTAATTACCATCTAAAGGCAAATCTGAGGTACCTATGCATTAACAAGCCTCAGGTGATATAATCTCAAGCTCAGCCCACCATAGAGGAGAGAGTCTTGGGGTTGCCCCATCTGGTCCAATATCTGTTATATCTCTCAATCTGGAAGAAACCTCTCTCATTGTCGGTCGTCGTCTTGGCTCTGGATGTACACACATTTTAATCACAACAGCTATTCTCTCTAGCTGTTCTTCTTGGAAAGAATTTAAAGTTGGATCAACCATTTCTCTCAGGGATTCTCCTCCCCTAAGATAGTCTGATGCCCAGTCATCAAGAGAGCTACTGTTTGCTGAGTAAGGGAGCCTACCAGTCATCATCTCAAACAAAATGACACCAAAGCTGTAAACATTACTTTCTGGACTCGACACTATTTCAGTTGCATCTGTCTCATTCCAGAACCCAAAATCTGATATTTTGGCTGCAGAGTCTTCTGTGAGGTATACGGCAGAGGAGGTCAAGTTTTTATGAGCTAACGATGGCGACAAATTGTGCATGTGCTCAAGGCAGTATGCCATGCCCATTGTTATCCTCATTCGCATCCCCCAGTCCAAGTGTTCAGCTTCCCTAACTGCAAAACACTAGAATTAGAGATCTTATCGGTCATAATGGAGGAGCAGATAATAATAGTTGTTTACCACAGGGAAAGCTAAACATAAGTTGTTGAAAGAGCATGTAAAGTGAATACCAATGATGTCTTGTACAGGTGTGAACATTTTTTCAAGAATCAATGATTCTTCGGGTTAATAAGCGAGATAACTTGAAGTACAATGGTCAAACATCTTATGAGGCTAAAGTGAAAGTGGTTACTTCTCAAATTACAGACAAATTATCGACACGAGACCAAAGACACGTCCGTATACATCATACTCGAGGTAGAGAAAAAAACTTATTCACACCTGGTGTTTACACCACACAATGAATACATAAGATGTGTTTTCACACCCACTAGTATCATTGAACCAAAGTTAATTAATACACATTCTCACGTCAATTTATCACTTAACAATGGTAAATTAATATGGTTCGTGTAAACACCAAATGCAGGTATGTTTTTACCTGCTATATAAAAGTATAGCCTAGTGCAGTTCAATCAAGCAGATGTAGACGAGTTGGGTAACAATATTGAGTAAATCACAACAGATACACCATTAGAATCAGAAACTTACTGTGCAGATGTTCAAAAAGGGTCCCATTAGGAGCATACTCAAAAACCATCATTCTGGTAAATGGATCCTCTTCTTCACAAAACCCAAGGAGGCTGACAAAGTTCTTGTGATTGACCTTTGACAATGTATCGATCTGGTAAAAGGAGGAGAAACACATTTAGAAACTCACATATTGGAAAAAATGAGATGTAAACTTCCAACTGGAAAACCTTAACCACCTTTTTCCTAAAATGGGCTTCCATATCTTTTGACCAATCCTTAGTAGATGCCACTGTACGAGATATCACAGCTATCTCAACTCCACTGGATAATGTGCCCTTATATAGTGTGCAAACAGATGAGGAACCGATCACATTGCTGAAATCTTCACAGGCTGACTCAAGTTCTGTTCTCTTAAGCTTTGGCACACCTGTTCACAGTAAGAATGATAGAACTCAGCTGCCTATCTAAGACTATTTGCTCATATTGATAAACAAAAGTTTTGAGATATCAAGAAGAAAAAAGGGAAAAGGGAAAAGGGAAAAGATCATTAACAATTAGAAAAGAAAGCTTGTAACAAGCTCATAATGGGAGCGAAAAGGTCCATTTAAGCTTCTCTCATTTGGGTAATACTTTTAAGGCAAAATTTTGGTTTTACAGCTACATATGTTCATATAAGCTTCTTCTATTTTATGGATCTGATTTTTAAGACAACTATTTTGGTTCTACAAATAGAAATACTATTCATTCATCGAAAGATAGAAAAATACCAGTAACGAATGCTCTCTGCAACTGTCCACTCAATCCAGTGGCCCAAGGCTTTACAACAGCCATTTTGTTGCTTCGAAAGACGATTGTGCCAGTTATCAATATTATTAGTAGAATGGAACCTCCTATAGCTGCAGACAATATTAAAACTCGATGATTACTTCGTCTGGCATCTTCAACTCTGCTGCTGTTCTCTGCAGGACTGGGAAGTGAAGATGGAGAAGGAAAGGATCTTGGTGAATGAGCCATATGAGGTTCTGCAGCAATTGCCGGTGTAGGAGACGGGGAAAGAGAAGGACTCGGTGATGGAGATGGTGATGATGAAGGTGCGCTGTTCTCAACAGCAACTTTAGGACGGTCTAGAAGTCGGAAGACTGGCAGAAATTGCTTCTGGAAGTTATTCAGGACAGAAAAAGATGATACTCTTAGTAATTTTCTTCCAGCTACATTTCCAAGTGCTTCTGTAGTCCTACAAATAATTTAAATTTCATGATAACTATGTAAGTTGTTACCATAGAAGTATATACCCATAAAAGAAGCTAGTGCAAAGCTTGATTGAAAATGAGGCAAATTATCACAAGATGAAAAGAAAAGATTAGTAGTGTCTTTTCAGAAATATCAGAAAATTAACTAAACATTGTTTGTGCAAACATGAATCAAAATGTGCTTAACAATCACCTATCAGGCCATTAAGGGAAACAAGAGATGTTCAATGTGAAGGGCAACCATAAGAAAACTAAAAGACAACTAGAAGACAGGGAAAATTGATGGGACTTCTAAACGTCTTCGCAAGCATCAGCGGGGTCAAAAGAACAAGCAATGTATTGCTACAGATGCATACTTATTCCAGGAATATGTATTCCAATAACTGAATCTAATGATTTAAGTCATTTTACTATTATTGTGTTGGACATTTAAAGTTACCAGTACACATGATTGCTCTTAAAATATATGTGAGAAATATAGGAAAAGAATATTATTGAATTGTTGTTATGTCTACATTATTACATTGAGATCCTATTTATAGACACTAGAATACAATCCTTTACCAAGTAGGATACTATTTACTATTCTTATTTCTATTCCTATTCTAAATAAGATTGTATAAACCTATTCTTATTCTAATAGGATTGTGTAAACCTATTCCTAGTTTAATAGGATTGTATAAACGTATTCCTATTCTAACACTCCCCCTCAAGCTAGTGCATACAATTCATGTACCTAGCTTGTTACATATGTAATTAATACGAGGACCAATGAGGAGCTTGGTGAGATATTTGTAAGTTGATCAGTCGATTTCACAAAATTGACAATCTCAATGTGCTTAATCTTCTCATGAAATACTGAATTTGATGCATAATGCCGATAAAACACAGAGCGATAAAATTATAGTGTTGAACTTCCCAAACCAAACTTGCAAAGACAGTTTCAGACCATAGAGTGACTCACATAATCGACATACAAGGCTACTAAACTCTCCCTAAGCAACAAAGTGCTCAAAATCTAGTATAAAATATATGGATCATGTTGGAATCAATAGATGAGTCGATATTAAACAAGTCACCGAAAAAACTGGGCCAGAACATGCTCATATGTCAGAGTATTAGATTTGATGGCTAAAAGTGGTCACAATTTAAGAAATAAAATTATACGGGTAGGGTCGGAATGATGTCACGACCCAACTAAAAAATAAAAATTACATAGGATAGTTCGAATTGATGGAACGACCCCATTGAAAAAGAGAAATAATATGAGTAGGGTCGGAATGATGGCATGACCCTACTAAAAAAGAAAAATTATACGGGTAGAGTTGGAATGATGGCACAGCCCTTACCAAATTAGATTTGAGGAGTCACCGGAAAGACAAATGAAACTATGCAAATCAAATCTAAGGAGTCACTGAAAAGAAACATGATGCTATGCAACTTAGATATGAGAAAATAGTTCGGAAAAATCCACGGTACTACACAAATTAAATATGAAAAGTAGTCCGGAGAGATGCACGGTGCTACGCAAATCAGACATGCAAAAAAAGGTAGTCACCGGAAGGATGGCACGGTGCTACACAAATTATATATGAAAAAGTAGTCACTGGAATGATGGCACAGTGCTACACAAATTAAATATGAAAAAGTAGTCACCGGAATGATGGCATGGTGCTACACAAATTAGATATAAGAAAGTAGCCACCGGAATGATGGCACGGTGCTACACAAATTAGATATGAGAAAATAGTCACCAGAAAGATACACGGTGACCCAACTTTTGCTAACATAATCATTAACCGAACAGGCGGCATATATGGATAATAGCTGCCCGCCGGCAGTGGAAGCTCTTTGATTGTTTACCAAGATTGTAGAGGCTCTGATACCATGTGAAAAATATAGGAAAAGAATATTATTGAATTATTGTTATGTCTACATTATTACATTGAGATGATACCATGTGAGAAATATAGGAAAAGAATATTATTGATTGTTGTTATGTCTACATTATTACATTGAGATCCTATTTATAGACACTAGAATACAATCCTTTACCAAGTAGGATACTATTTACTATTCTTATTTCTATTCCTATTCTAAATAAGATTGTATAAATCTATTCTTATTCTAATAGGATTGTGTAAACATATTCCTACTTTAATAGGATTGTATAAACGTATTCCTATTCTAACAATATACATTTCATTTGATTGAAAGATGTTTACCTTAATATCAATCTCCCATTGGGAAGTGACAAAGGTTGGGCTCTCATAGCGTGGTTGTTATTTTCTTGGACATCTGGGACCATTTCAAGTCTATCGGTTCCAGGAAATATGCTGCTAAACAGCTCATTGTTGTCTGATAAGCTGCATTAGTGTAACTCTGTAAGGGAACAAGGAGGTAAAATTAGAAAATGACACCACCTCTGTTTGAACTCACATTATTTCCAGAGAGGGATTATTGCAAAGCTTGGAAGGCAGTGGCTGGCTAAAGTTATTAGATCCCAGGTCCAGAATCTCCAATTCTTTTAGCTTTGCAATCTCATCAGGTATGAACCCAGTAAAGGAATTGTTATGTAAAATTCTGCAAAGAAGTCTCCAGTGAGTTGCGAATTATCTTAAAGAAAAAGACTTAAATTAAGAGTTTGTAATGACAGCGACTAGGAAAATGAAGACATCTAGTTTAAATGTGCACATACATAAACTTCAAGTGAACCAAGCGCGCGAGATCAGGAGCTAGGGTACCACATAGATGGAGATCTTTCAAGTTTCTGTGAGTAGATAAAAAACACAGATTAGAACATCAGTATCATGGATAATTTTTACAATAGCCAATTCAACTTAGACACTATGCTACTTACCGACTTGAAAATTATATTCATGATAATAAATGGAGATAATTGTGTATGAAAATTATTGCATTTACGAAAAAATGGATACAGTAAAATGTGTTTCTAAAGTTAGCTAGGGATGAATATATTCTGGCTATGATATAATTACCCTTTTCACAAAATTCGACTGCTAGTTAATTCCTAGAAATATAGAATCATGTATCAGGTCAAGAAACAAAGAGATCACGTTATACATGTAGCTCTAATTATCTAGTATGCGACATCAAAGGTAGTATGTGAAATTTGCCTCCTTTTATTTGATCTCTGATAATATTTTGTATCTTTTTTACTATATCTAACTCCATATTTGCCCTTTCTAGAGGAGTACGGGTTTTCCAAATCTCTCCCTTCCATTAGACCCAGGGTCAGATACTTCATCATTCTGAATTTAGACATCAACTTATTTACATCCATTCTCGAGGCTATGTTTAATTATCTTGATCACAACATATCATAAGATTGTGCTTAGCCTCTCAAACAATTGAGTAATAAAAATCAAATTTTACAATAGCTCCCTCTTTACAAGAACACAATTAGCTACACTCCAGGTACAAAACACCAAAAGATGTTCATTATACTAAAGCTTCAATAGTAATTGTTGCCAAGAGCTTCTCATTTATCTGTCTTTTGATCATACCCCTTCTGGAATCACCGCCAACTCATGGAACAAAAGTTTCAGAATTCAAAGAGAGACCAAATTTAGATTCATCCTATCTATAAGCCAACCAGATCAAAATTGAAAAAGAAGATTTCTGCAGAACCAAATAACAAGAGAAAAGAGCATTTTTTAGTACTTACAGAGACACAACATTCCCATTAAAGCACCCAACTCCTAACCAAGTACATGGATTTTCCACTCCGTCACCATCTTTCCAATTCAACAAAGCCCCAAATGGATCACTCTCCACTCTCTCCCTGAATCTTAACAGTGCCAAACCTGCAGGAATAAAGACTAAAATTTTAAGCAAAATGACAATTTTTTTTATAGCCATTTCTAACAAAATAAGTCTTAAGTAATACCCTCATCATTGAGAGACCAACAGAAACACAATTCCTGATGCACCAAACACAAGAACAGCACAATAACCAACAACAAGCTATGCTCACTGAATTTCCATTGCCAATTCATTTCACACAAAACATAAACAAACCCACTAGTATATCTTATACCCAAAAATGAAAAACAATCGCTTAAATTCACAATTAATTAAAAGTCCACCGCTTCAAACTCGTCAAAAACCAAAACCCAGAAATTGAATAAACCCAGAAAATAAAATAGTAGAAGAAAGAGAATAAAAAACAAATAGGAGACTGAGTTTGTTCGAAAAACGCGTAAAAAACAAACAAAACCAAGGAAGCGAAAACTGGAAGCTCTTTTTTGACTTTATTCACTTTAGGCGAAAATGGTATTGTCTTCCTCGCCAATAGAAGAAAGGTTTACTGTGCAAAACGTGAATTTTTCTTTTTTGAGTTTCAGATAGAATTTTCAATACAAGTTGCCTACTTCTTCCAAAAAACTGTGACGTAGAAAAATGGTTGAGACTTGAGAGAGAGATTGAAAGATTCACAAAGTTTGATGACTGAGTAAAAGCTAACGACAGATCATCATATAATATGACAAAGCTCTTTGTTATAATCTTCACTTGTTTATTTAAGGACTTTACTTGGAAACTTCATTTGGTACCCTAGCCTACGTTCATGACTTTTTTTAAAAAAATATTATTTCTCTCAAAATCTCTTTAAGCCTAATGTTTTCATCTGCTAATGGTGACATTAATTATTTTTAAAATATTTGGTTGTTGCGAACTGATTTAACATGTTAGGAGAATGAGATTCTAGCAAAGTAACACATATTTTACCTTTAATTAGAAGTTTCGAATTCGAGTACATCACTTATATGAGTTCTGTAGTGCGATTTGAATTTAGTTGGAACTCTAATAAATCAAAAAAGAAGAAGATATGAACAAGGTAAGTAGCTTCTGATTAACAAGTTTTTATTTGGGAAACTTACAAAAATCCCACTAGTTTAGGAACTAAATAGTTGTATACACTCTAGTTTGCAATATTACAAATTTTACCAAATTTTAGAGCATTCATATACATCCAGATACATATATCTCGGGATACGTGGGGTTAAAATTAGGTGTAATTTGTTCTAGATACACTACATCCAAGAAAATTCGCATGTATTTGGAATACATAGACAAATCTAGTTCACCACTCTCCTACGTATTTGGTATTCCAGATACATGTGTATTACACCATACACATATAGATACATGTATTAATTGTGATCTAATGTGATGGACATGTATCTAGGATATACGACTATCTCACTCATCTCTCTTCATATTTTAATGTATTTGATAGCAAAAATACATATATCTAGATATATTTTTCTCAATATATAATATAAAACTCTTAATTAATAGTAAGATAGATAATTATTTAAAACTATTGATATATGTATTAAGGAGAGTGATTTCAATTATTTTATCACATTTTAAAATAATTTTACATGCAGATTTTGATAAGTCGGCTAGAAATTTTTGGATATCAAATATAATTAAACTAAAACGGAAAAAAAGAATGAATGTTTTTTTTTTTACTTGAAAAAAATATTTTAAGAGAAACAGGTGATTCCCAAGCTTTGCTAGATCTTGATTGATATTTGAGGAAAATTATAAGGTAAGCAATATTCGTTTTCATTAGTGACAAGTAGTTGACACAACCAATCGAGGAAGGTCTGCAATCTAATTAAATAGCTACATCGAAAATTGCTTATGAATTTCAGTACTAACCATCAAAGGTGCATCTAAAATTTTAACTTTATGAGTTCTGAATTTTATAATAATGATTTTCAAATGTCATTAACTAGATTCTAAACTTAGTATAGGCACATATCTAATAAACTTCTTAATACAAATATACTATTTAAACAAAAGTTATTGAGTTCGACTGAACACGTACTCAGACTTGTAGCTCCGCCCATAAATATTGTGATCATACAAACTATATTTCAGCATCAGCAACAAATTCCTCCCTACCCCACCCCCACCCACCCCACCCCACCCAAAAAAAAAACACAAAGAAGACCAAGACCAATTCAAATGAAAATGATAGAATCAGTGAATCACCCAAATCTGAAAAGTATAAGTGTGCGTGTGGCTGTACGTCTCTCTCAATGTATGTATATATCCTCTCACAATTGTGTGACTAAGCTTTATCAAAGAAAAATTTGGAGTTTGTAACACTTGTTGTTAGGAAATGTTTGTCTCATTCTCTTTTTCTTTATAACTCTTGTTGCTATGTGGGAGAAATAAATGAAATATATATATATATATATATATATATATATATATATATATATATATTTCATATATATATATATAGGAAATAAATGACGCTTAGATATATGATGCTTAGATAAATGACGCTTATGACGTGTAAATCCTACTCAGTACTCCCTCTCTCTTTTAGAGTTATCATGTTTATTTATGATGTAATACCCTAATTTCCCCATTTATATATATATATATATATATATATATATATATTACACAAACGTTTTTTTTTTTTTAATCTTACCATGTTCATCTCTTCCTCTTAACATTTATTCTTAAAAACTTCATCTTTAGCCACACCCCGGATATTTATCTGGCAACAACTTTGTCCTTTTATCAAGCGGACTATCAAGGCCAAGAATCCTAGGAATTTACAGGCTAATCCATAGTCGTTATTTAAGAAATTAAGAGGTTAACCATATACTAAGGGTAATCATTTAACACATATACATCAATTTACATTAATCTAACCATAACAGGTATAAAATATAACAACTTAAAAAAATAATAATAAAGAAAACTTTTAAAAAGTAACATATATTTTGGGGGGAATTTCGGGATATAAGCATCATAAAACTTACATGATTAACTGAGAGAGGTTTCCCTTTCGGGAACCCCCGAAGAGCTTTTTAAGGACTTTGAAAAACTTAGAACTCAAACACACTTTTATTATTACACAAGTTTTATACAATAGAAAGTTGTAGGAACATAAAGGTTGGAAGGAAGTAGGAGGATTTTCTTAATTTTTTTCTGCTCTCCAGTTCTTTTTTTTTTTTTCCGTCGTCCTATTTTCCCATCTACTACATCCTTATATAGGCAAATAAAAACTAAATCAACGGCCCTAAACACTCTACGTGGCCTTTATTTTTAATGGCCGACAACTTGATAAGATTCCTTTAATAATGCAAGTCGGGTACTCATTGGGCCCCATCGTCACATGCATCATTAAGTTCATCTTCTTGGACTAATATTACAAACACAATTATTGAAGGGACGCGTGCTATGTCAACAGTTTTTCCCCTTTTTTGGAGGGTAGTGATAAAGTGATAGCACACTTATTTTTACACGACACTTAGTGGGCATCCCCACCTAACACTTTTACCTACTTCACCATTTTGATTTTTGTCTTCTTTTTGGCCCATGTCTTCTTGTCTTTTTGCCTTGTCCTTTTGCATTCTTGCAACTTTCTGTCTTATCTCTTATCTTGTGACTTGAAAACATTTTTTTTTTCTATCTTGTCTTGTCTTGTTTCAATTATTTCCGTTGTCTTTCCTCCTTGTGATCTCGAATGAAACCTTTAAAAACAAAATGGTTAAGTGTCTAAGTTGTGTAATGCAATGGTATCAAAACTCATTCCTGAATCATTATCCTCATAAGGGTCTTGAGAGTCTTGAATATTATTTATCTGTTCTTCATCTGATAATGAAGGACTGTGACTATTGTCTTCTGAACCATTACTTGGACTATGACTGTCTTTGATAATATGTTTGTCTTGGCTTTTTTGTTGAAATTTTTTTTCTAAAGTTTGCTTGATTATTTTTTCTAATTTTTCATTTTTTTTCTTTTTTAATACTTCATTTTTTCTTAATGAATCTTTCTGAAAATATTTAGGTAGTCTCCTTCGTGAGGAAGATGACTCTTCTTCTTCACTTTTTGGCAAAGTGACAGCCTTTAACGGATTTGATAAGTCTTTACCGGTCACCGTTTGAACCAGACTAGCTGTATCATGCTCCGATACAGTAGAGTTCTTAGCATTCAGAGGGGAATGCACACCCGTCTCATCCATTTTTAAAGGAGATGGAGAACTCATGTCTTTGGTACTGTCTGTTCTTGGAACATATTTATTCTGAAAGGTCTCGAGCTGTTTCACGAGTCTCATATTTTCTTGAATAAGGATTTCATTTTTAGCATTGAGTCTCTTGAAACCCTCAGTCATGGACGAACAATGGTCACAAAATATTATTTTATTTGAGTTTTTTTGGATATTGTATTGAGGTATTTGTGTTGGGCTTTGTCTAAGAATTGGTGAAATATAATAATTAGGCCCAAGTATTCCTCTTGCATAATCTCAAGCTTCTGTGAAATTATTAAAACCTTTAAAAAGTGGGTTTTTTTTACCCCATTTATAGAATCTATTACTTCTATCCAAGTTTGAAAAACACCTTTATTTTTTCCATGTATAACTACATAATATTTAAATTTATTGTCTCTATTTTTATCTGAAAAATATTGACATAAAGCATTTGAAGCTGCTATAAAATGTTTAGTGTCTTGTTTATTATATGCTATCCATAAGTTATCTACCAAACATTGTTGAGCTTTTTCTAAATTACAGTCTGAAATTACTCTAAATGATAAATTACACTTAGGGTATGAAATTAAATTATACTTACCAAAATAAATTCTTTCCATTACGTTGTCTGTTGTACTTAATGGTCTGAAATTTTGTCTTCCTAATAATGTCTGAGCATAAGTATCTGGCTAGGCGATGCCCTTGCCTTTGTCTGCTGGCTGTTGGCCAGTTGGTCTCATGCTTGGTCTCATACTGAAATAGAAATTAGTTAGTTTTTAATTGTAGTCTACTTAGTTTATCTGCTAAATCATTGTCTTTTCCTTTAACGTATTCAAAAACAATATTATTATATATAGATATTAATTAACCATCGTCTTTTACTGCTAGCTTTACTATTTATTTTTTCGTGAAATTTTACTATTATTTCACAGTCTGTTCTCACTAATACTTCCTGTTTGTTTAAGATATATAATTTAAAATTATTTAGTCCATATATTACCGCTAATACTTCTACATCTATACTACTCATATTACCTTTTTCTTTGTATTGTCCGCTTTGGTAGGCACATATTTTTTCTTCATTTTTTGGACTATATTTATTAGGTCTAGATTTTAAGATAGCACCCCATCCTAATTTACTTTCGTCTGTTTGGACTATTAGGTAATCTGATTCTAAAGATATTTGTAAGTCTGGTATATTTTTAACTTTTTCTTTTATTTGTTGGACCAATTTTATATCTTCTAAGTTAAAGTGTTTTTGTCCCTTACTACCTGTCTTAGCATATAATGGTCCTGCCATTTTTCCTAAATTTTGAATGAAGCTTCTTGCATAATTTACTAAACCTAAGAATTTTTGTAATTCTCTTGTATTATCTAACTTATATGGCATTTCTAATACTTTTTTAGTTATATGTGCTTGTAATTTTATTTTTCCTTCTCCTAAAGTTACTCCTAAGAAATTTATATGTGTCTTACATAGTTCCATCTTCTTTTTACTTATTATTATTCCATATTTTACAAATAATCTAAAGACTGTCTGTAGGTGTCTTAAGTGTTCTTGTATGTATTTGCTAAATACTAGAATATCATCTACATATACTAATACAAAATTCTTATAATCTCTGAACATATCATCCATCTTTCTTTGGAAGATACGCAGAGCTGTCTTTAAACCAAAGGGCATAGCAAGCCATTCAAAATGTCCTTCTGGACAAGTGAAAGCAATTCATTCTATACTTTCTGGGTACATTTTGACTTGCCAGTATCCTGACTTACAATCAAATTTACTAAAAATCTTTTTTCCTTGTATTCTATTACTTAATTCATTTTTATCGGGTAATTTGTATGCATCTGCTCTAGTATTATCATTTAATCTTTTATAATTTATTACCATGCGTGCTTTTCCTCGTATTTGTTCACTATGGTTTCTAACTATAAATGCTGCTGATCTATGTCTAGATGTGAATCTTCTTATTACTTCTAATTTAAGTAATTCTTTAATCTGTTTAGTAAATTCTTCAGTGTCTTCATTATTTGCTTCTATTGTTGTTGTTTTTATAGTATACTCGAGATTTATTATGTCTAATTTACACATAATTTTATTACTTCCCCAGTGTATTAATGACTTTTCTCCTATTATTTCCATTTCGTCTAATATTGCTACTATATTTTATAGGTCTTTAGGATTTTTTATTTTTCCTATAGTATTTATTCCTTTTTGAAAATTATAAAATTCTGTTTCTATATTTATTAAGGTATAATCTTTTTCTATGTCTTCTATGTATGTATCTTCTATATAATTTTCTTCTTGTTTTTCGTCATATAGGTTTTTTGAAGAACAACTACCATTATTGCCACAGTCGTCACAACATTGAGTTGCTGTTTTATTATTTATTTTATTATCTTTATTATTAGGCAATTCTTTGGTAGGGATTTTATTGATTTGTACCAGAGTGTATGTTGTATTTCTGAACAGCATTATTCCATCTCTAGAAAATAAACAGATTCCGTTATTTTGTATAAGAAACTGTAAACCTAGTACTAAGTTAGTTTTAATATTAAGATCTTTTACTAATATTTTATACATATTATATGTTGGTTTATAGAATTCGTTACACGTATTTATAAAACTTATTTGTGCTTTTTCTATATACTGGTCGTAAAGATTATACGTTCCATCCATTTGTATTGCTTGTTTAGGTTCCTTAAAATATTTTAGAGTTGATAATAAATTATGTGGCAGAATCTTTTTATTAAGGAGACAACTAGTGCAGCCTGTATCTACTAAGGCTAAAGTTTCTATCTCTACATCTTTTATTTTTATTCTTACTAGTATTTTTATAGTTCCAAATTTTTTATCTTCATTGCATATAAAATTAGTATTATTTTTTTCTATATTCATTAATTCGCTTTCTATTTGATCTATATGTATTGTTCCTTGTGACTGTGTATTATCTATGTTTTCTTTTCCTTTTTCTAATGTAATCAGTCTTTGTTCTAAGTTATTTACCCTTGTTTCTAGAGTTATTAGTCTTAGATTAGTAGCTTGATCTTTTGTATGAATTTGTTCTTCAGTTTTATTTACTCTTTGTTTTAACTTATTTTCTATACAACTAATACAAACTTCCATATAACAATTTTTGCATTTTGCTTTATTTATTTTACTAGGATACCATTTACATATATTACATTGGTTACTATCTATTCCTTTTAGTTTTTCGAACTCATGGTTACAATCTTGAGAAGTATTCATCATAGTATTTATTAGTATATTGTCTAAGAAATATTCATTTCTTTCTACGCCTATTTCATTAATTAAATTATCTTCTTCTGAATCAGATGTGTCTGACTGAGTGTTTCTTTCTTCTGCTACGTCTATGTTTATCACAGAATATATACTTTCTGTGTCTGACATGTATTCATCTACATTTAGTAAGGTTTCTTGAAATTCTTCTAGTAACTGAGAATTCCTAGTTTTCATGTTATTCCTTTTAGGGCATGTATTTGCTAAGTGTTCTATACTTTCACAAGCATACCATTCTAATTTATTTTTATAATTCCTATCATTTCTATATTTTCTAACATGTCTATCTCTATTTAATATATGACTTTCTAGCTGAAGATTTTCTTAAGAAATATTTTTTTATGTCTATAGGGTCTTTGGTTATATCTGGTTCTTCTTTATATTTTCTTGTTTTACTAGGTTCTTTATCATAACTTTGGGTAGTGTATATCATTGTCTTGCAAAAATTCATTTCATTTTGTTTTAATTGTTTTTCTATTTGTATATTTGTACATTTTTCTGTTAGTATTTCCATTATGTGATTTATTTTTTATCATATAGGCCATAAAAGTGTGGGGTTTTGCACCACTCCTTCTCTTTTATACCATTTTTCTTCTATTTCTCTTCCTAAAGCTCCTGGTAATTTATTAAATAATTTTTTGTCTAATTCTTCATTAAATGTATTCCCACTAATATTACAATCATAAAAATAATCATTTAGAAACTTCTTTATGTGTATCCAATTAGATATACTTAATTGTTCTAATTTTATTATAGCATTTCTTTGTAATGTTACTAAGCCACTATTAGGGTCTTCTCCTGTTAATAACACATGTATTTTATTAGTAAAATTGTATGGGTTTGGTCCTAATTTTATTAATCCTTGAAATTCTTGTGGATAGGTTTGTTTATAAGATTCCCATACTGCTACAGGATTCTCCTAAAAACGTTTCTAATTATCTATACATAGTCTCAGCGTCTGTTTCTTGATAATTTTTAATAAAATCTGCTACCACTATTCCTTTCCATAAGTCTATTACTGTATTCCACATTTGTGGATCATGTGAAGCTATATTTAATATTTTTCCTTTATTTCCTCCTTCTTGTAGTCTAATAGGTTCTTCTATAGGCATTCTTTTTCCTGCTGGTCTAATATTATCTTTTATTTCTTGGTCAGGTCTAATCCATGGCCTTCTAGGCAAATTACCTGTATTATAACTAACACTTGGGGCTGCAGTAGTTCTTTGGAAAGGGCTAGCACTGTGTGAGCTAGTTGCTTCATCCATTAATTTCGTATAACTAGTTATGGATAAAGTGTCTATTTTATCTTCACTTATGTATTCTGGTTCTTCTATTCTATATGCTAAATTATCATCTCTGTCTTGGCATATTCTAAAAGGTATAGACAGTTAGATCTGTGGCTTCATGAAGAAAGAACTCATAAAAGCATACTAGGCATGACAGAACGAGAAATTGAACAACAAATAAATTTAGAAAAACAACTAACATCAGAAGAATCCAAACAAAATGTAAGATATCTTAATAGAGAATTAAATTATACAATAAGACAAATTGTTCACTCGGAAATAAGAATAAAAAGGTACAAAAAGAAACTTGATTATATACACTTTGGATAAATAGATGCTTCTAGAATATATTAAGAGAATAAGATTAGTTTATAGTTGGCTATACGATGAAATACAATATAGATTTGAGTTTAAAAATACTCTTAAAGTATTAGTAGAATATTTAGATTGGACAGAAGAACAATTAGCTAAAGAAAAATCTAGACCCTATCTAATTTATTCATTAATAGGAGATGCTCATCTTATAGATTCATTAGTAGAACATAGAGATAATCTAATTAAAGAAATAAATAATATCAAATTAGATATAAAATATACTACTAATAGAATAAATACTATAAAAACATTAGTCAAGTTAAAAGTTTACTAGGACAGAAAAATAGATTCGTTAAGACATTTTGAATACTTAGACTTAAGAATACACCCGGAGAAAAAATATAGATCATTACATAAAAACAATATTTTAAAGTGTAATTTTCCTGAAGGAGAACATATACTACACTCTGAAGATAAGTAATCTAACACTTTAATAGACTTAACAATAAATCTTAGTGAAAAAATTCAACAACAAGACAAAATTATAATAAAATTTTTAGAAGCAAAAGAGGTAGTACAAAATAAACAATTTAAAATATTAGATAAATTAGAAAAGAATTGCGACTTCTTAAAAGCACAAGAACTAGAAATAGATAGAAAAATTCAATATCTAAATACAAAAATTAATTTAGAAAAAATACCTACTAAAATAGAAATAGAAAAACTGGTAAAAACTATAATAGAAAAGCCTAAAGAATTAGAAATTAAAAATACTCAAGTAGTAACGAAAATCATAGAACAAGTAGAAAAAATAAATACTGAAATTAGTCATTTAAAAGAAATAATCATAAGACTTGAAAAGATCTTACTCTCATGAGTGAAGAAGACATAAATTATAAAAAGCATTAGAATACACAACAAATTTTCATCAAAAATCAGTAGGATATTCTAATCATATTCCCTCTAGCCAAACAGATAAGATAATTCTTAAACAAAATAATACCAAGATAATAGTCTTACAACTTTTAAGTGTAGAGGATGTAAAAAAGGTAAAATGGATATAATGGAAACAATAGAACATTTTAGTATATGTCAAGAAAGAGATGATAATTTAGCATATAAAATAGAAGAACTAGAATACATAAATGAAGATAAAATAGACACTTTATCCATAACTAGTTATACGAAATTAATGGATGAAGCAACTAGTTCACACAGTGCTAGCCCTTTCCAAAGAACTACTGCAGCCCCAAGTGTTAGTTATAATACAGGTAATTTGCCTAGATGGCTATGGATTAGACCTGACCAAGAAATAAAAGATAATATTAGACCAGCAAGAAAAAGAATGCATATAGAAGAACTTATTAGACTACAAGAAGAAGGAAATAAAGGAAAAATATTAAATATAGCTGCACATGATCCACAAATGTGGAATACAGTAATAGACTTATGGAAAGGAATAGTGGTAACAGATTTTATTAAAAACTATCAAGAAACAGACGCTGAGACTATGTATAGATACTTAGAAACATTTTTAGGAGAATCCTGTAAAGCAGTATGGGAATCTTATAAACAAACCTATCCACAAGAATTTCAAGGATTAATAGAATTAGGACCAAACCCATACAATTTTGCAAATAAAATACATGTATTATTAACATGAGAAGACCCTAATAGTGGCTTAGTAACATTACAAAGAAATGATGTAGTAAAATTAGAACAATTAAGTATATCTAATTGGATACACATAAAGAATTTTCTAAATGATTATTTTTATTATTGTACTATTAGTGGGAATACCTTTAATGAAGAACTAGGTAAAAAATTATTTAATAAATTACCAGGAGCTTTGGGAAGAGAAATAGAAGAAAGATGGTGTAAAAGAGAAGGAGTAGTGCAAAATCCTGCACTCCTATGACCTATAGGACAAATAATAAATCACATAATGGAAATACTAACAGAAAAGTGTACAAATATACAAATACAAAAACAATTAAAACAAAATGAAATGAACTTTTGCAAGGCAATGATATACACTACCCAAAGTTATGATAAAGAACCTAGTAAAATAAGAAAATATAATAGGAGAACAACCTATAACCAAAAACCTTATAGATATAAAAATATTTTTTAAGAAAATCTTCAGTAAGAAAGCCATATTTAAATAGAGATAGACATGTTAGAAAATATAGAAATGATAGGAATTATAAAAATAAATTAGAATGTTATACTTGTGAAAGTATAGAACACTTAGCAAATACATGCCCTAAAAGGAATAACATAAAAACTAAGAATTCTCAGTTAATAGAAGAATTTCAAGAAACTTTACTAAATGTAGATGAATACATGTCAGACACAGAAAGTATATATTCTGTGATAAACATAGACGTAGCTGAAGAAAGAAACACTCAGTCAGACACATCTGATTCAGAAGAAGATAATTTAATTAATGAAATAGGCGTAGAAAGAAATGAATATCTCTTAGACAATATACTAATAGATACTATGATGAATACTTCTCAAGATTGTAACCATGAGTTCGAAAGACTAAAAGGAATAGATAGTAACCAATGTAATATATGTAAATGGTATCCTAGTAAAATAAATAGAGCAAATTGTAAAAATTGTTATATGGAAGCTTGTATTAGTTGTATAGAAAATAAGTTAAAACAAAGAGTAAATAAAACTGAAGAACAAATCCATACAAAGATCAGGCTACTAATCTAAGACTAATAACCCTAGAAACAAGAGTAAATAACTTAGAACAAAGACTGATTACATTAGAAAAAGGAAAGGAAAACATAGATAATACACAGTCACAAGGAACAATACATATAGATCAAATAGAAAGCGAATTAATGAATATAGAGGAAAACAATACAAGTCTTATATGTAATGAAGATAAAAAATTTGGAACCATAAAAATACTGGTAAGAATAAAAATCAAAGATATAGAAATAGAAACTTTAGCATTAGTAGATACAGGTTGTACCAGCCGCCTTCTTAATAAAAAGATACTACCACATAATTTGTTTTCAACTCTAAAAATTTTTAAGCAACCTATACAATCAATACAAATGGATGGAACGTATAATATTTACGACCAGTATATAGAAAAAGTACAAATAAGTTTTATAAATACTTGTAACGAATTCTATAAACCCACATATAATATGTATAAAATATTAGTAAGAGATCTTAATATTAAAACTAACTTAGTACTAGGTTTACAGTTTCTTATACAAAATAACGGAAGTTGTTTATTTTCTAGAGATAGAATAATGCTGTTCAGAAATACAACATACACTCCGGTACAAATTAATAAAATTCCTACCAAAGAATTGCCTAAAAAAGACAATAGAATAATGAATAAAATAGCAACTCCATGTTGTGACGACTGTGGCAATAATGGTAGTTGTTTTTCAAAAAACCTATATGAAGAAAAACAAGAAGAAAATTATATAGAAGATACATACATAGAAGACATAGAAAAAGATTATATCTTAATAAATGTAGAAACAAAATTTTACAATTTTCAAAAGGGAATAAATACTATAGGAAAAATAAAAAATCCTCAAGACTTAGAAAATATAATAGCAATATTAGATGAAATGCAAATAATAGGAGAAAAACCCTTAATACACTGGGAAGTAATAAACTTTTGTGTAAATTAGACATAATAAATACCTAGTATACTATAAAAACAACAACAATAGAAGCAAATAATGAAGACACTGAAGAATTTACTAAACAGATTAAAGAATTACTTAAATTAGAAGTAATAAGAAGATCCACATCTAGACATAGATCAGCAACATTTATGGTTAGAAATCATAGTGAACAAGTGCGAGGAAAAGTTTGCATGGTCATAAATTATAAAAGATTAAATGATAATACTAGAACAGATGCATGTAAATTATCAGATAAAAATGAGTTAATTAATAGAATATAATGAAAAAGATATTTAGTAAATTTGACTGTAAATCAGGATACTGGCAGGTAAAAATGCACCCGGAAAGCATAGAATGGACAACCTTCACTTGTCCTGAAGGACATTTTGAGTGGCTAGCCATGCCTTTTGGTTTAAAGACAGCTCCTCCTATCTTCCAAAGAAAGATGGATGATACGTTTGGAGACTACAAGAACTTTGTATTAGTATATGTAGACGATATTTTAGTATTTAGTAAAAATATACAAGAACATTTAGGACACCTACAGACAATATTTAGATTATTTGTAGAATACGGAATAATAATTAGTAAAAAGAAAATGGAACTATGTAAGACACATATAAATTTCTTAGGAGTTACTTTAGGAGAAGGAAAGGTAAAATTACAACCACATATAACTAAAAAAGTATTAGAAATGCCAGATAAGCTAGATAATACAAAAGAATTACAAAAATTCTTAGGCTTAGTAAATTATGCGAGAAACTTCATTCAAAATTTAGGAAAAATGGCAGGACCATTATATGCTAAGACAGGTAGTAAGGGACAAAAACACTTTAACATAGAAGATATAAAATTGGTCCAACAAATAAAAGAAAAAGTTAAAAATATACCAGACTTACAAATACCTTTAGAATTAGATTACCTAATAGTCCAAACAGACTGAAGTAAATTAGGATGGGTGCTATCTTAAAATCTAGACCTAATAAATATAGTCTAAAAAACGAAGAAAAAATATGTGCCTACCAAAGATGTCAATACAAAGAAAAAGGTAATATGAGTAGTATAGATGTAGAAGTATTAGCGGTAATATATGGACTAAATAGTTTTAAATTATATATCTTAAACAAACAGGAAGTATTAGTGAGAACATACTATGAAGCAATAGTAAAATTTCACGAAAAAATAAATAGTAAAGCTAGCAGTAAAAGACGAAGGTTAATTAATATCTATATATAATAATATTATTTTTGAATACGTTAAAGAAAAAGACAATGATTCAACAGATAAACTAAGTAGACTACAATTAAAAACAAACTAATTTCTATTTCAGTATGAGACCAAGCATGAGACCAACTGGCCAACAGCCAGCAGACAAAGGCAAGGGCATCGTCCAGCCAGATACTTATGCTCAGACATTATTAGGAAGATAAAATTTCAGACCATTAAGTACAACAGACAATGTAATGGAAAGAATTTATTATGGTATGTATAATTTAATTTCATACCCTAAGTGTAATTTATCATTTAGAATAATTTCAGACTGTAATTTAGAAAAAGCTCAACAATGTTTGGTAGATAACTTATGGATAACATATAATAAACAAGACACTAAACATTTTATAGCAACTTCAAATGCTTTATGTCAATATTTTTCAGATAAAAATAGAGACAATAAATTTAAATATTATGTAGTTATACATGGAAAAAATAAAGGTGTTTTTCAAACTTGGATAGAAGTAATAGATTCTATAAATGGGGTAAAAAAACCCGCTTTTTAAAGGTTTTAATAATTTCACAGAAGCTTTAGACTATGCAAGAGGAATACTTGGGCCTAATTATTATATTTCACCAACTCTTAGACAAAGCCCAACCCAAATAACTCAATACAATATCCAAAAAGACTTAGATAAAATAATATTTTGTGACCATTGTTCGTCCATGACTGAGGGTTTCAAGAGACTCAATGCAAAAAATGAAATTCTTATTCAAGAAAATATGAGACTCGTGAAACAGCTCGATACCTTTCAGAATAAATATGTTCCAAGAACAAACAGTACCAAAGACATGAGTTCTCCATCTCCTTTAAAAATGGATGAGACGGGGGTGCATTCCCCTCTGAATGCTAAGAACTCTACTGTATCAAAGCATGATACAGCTAGTCCGGTTCAAATGGTGACCAGTAAAGACTTATCAAATCCTTTAAAGGCTGTCACTTTGTCAAAACGTAAAGAAGATGAGTCATCTTCCTCACGAAGGAGACTACCTAAATATTTTTAGAAAGATTCATTAAGAAAAAATGAAGTATTAAAAAAGAAAAAAATGAAAAATTAGAAAAAATAATCAAGCAAACTTTAGAAAAAAAATTTCAAGAAAAAAGCCAAGACAAACATATTATCAAAGACAAACAATCATAGTCTAAGTAATGGTTCAGAAGACAGTAGTCACAGTCCTTCATTATCAGACGAAGAACAGATAAATAATATTCAAGACTCTCAAGACCCTTATGAGGATAATGATTCAGGAATGAGTTTTGATACCATTGCATTACACAACTTAGACACTTAACCATTTTGTTTTTAAAGGTTTATTTTGAGATCACAAGATAATTCAAGTCACAATATAAGAGATAAGACGGAAAGTTGCAAGAATGCAAAAGGACAAGGCAAAAAGACAAGAAGACATGGGCCAAAATGAAGACAAAAATCAAAATGGTGAAATATTAATTAGTAGGTAAAAGTGTTAGGTGGGGATGCCCACTAAGTGTTGTGTAAAAATAAGTGTGCTGTCACTTTATCACTACCCTCCAAAAGAGGGAAAAACTGTTGACATAGCACTCGCCCCTTCAATAATTGTGTCTGTAATATTAGTTCAAGAAGATGAACTTAATGATGCATGTGACGATAGGGCCCAATGAGTACCCGACTTGCATTATTAAATGAATTTTATCAAGTTGTCGGCCATTAAAAATAAAGGCCACATAGAGTGTTTAGGACCGTTGATTTAATTTTTATTTTCCTATATAAGGATGTAGTAGATGGGAAAATAGGACGACGGAAAAAAAAAAAAACTGGAGAGCAGAAAAAAATTAAGAAAATCCTCCTACTTCCTTCCAACCTTTATGTTCCTACAACCTTCTATTGTATAAAGCTTGTGTAATAATAAAAGTGTGTTTGAGTTCTAAGTTTTTCAAAATCCTTAAAAAGCTCTTCGGGGGTTCCCGAAAGGAAAACCTCTCTCAGTTAATCATGTAAGTTTTATGATGCTTATATCCCGAAATTCCCCCTAAAATATATGTTACTTTTAAAAAGTTTTCTTTATTATTATTTTTTTAAGTTGTTATATTTTATACCTGTTATGGTTAGATTAATGTAAATTGATGTATATGTATTAAATGATTACCCTTAGTATATGGTTAACCTCTAATTTCTTAAATAACGACTATGGATTAGCCTGTAAATTCCTAGGATTCTTGGCCTTGATAGTCCGCTTGATAAAAGGACGAAGTTGTTGCCAGATAAATATCCGGGGTGTGGCTAAAGATGAATTAAAAAAAAAAAACTTTTGTGTAATATGATACCAAATAACTGACGCTTAGATATAGATAATATAAACAAAGTATAAGAATAAAGTTGGTAAATATAGTGGCACCAAATATGATGTAAATCCTACTCAGTACTCCCTCTCTCTTTTAGAGTTATCATGTTTATTTATGATGTAATACCCTAATTTCTCCATTTTTATATATATATTTATGAAAAAATGTTTTTTTTTATCGTACCCGGTTCATCTCTTCCTCTTAACCTTTATTCTTAAAAACTTCATCTTTAGCCACACCTCGGATATTTATCTGGCAACAACTTCGTCCTTTTATCAAGCGGACTATCAAGGCCAAGAATCCTAGGAATTTACAGGCTAATCCATAGTCGTTATTTAAGAAATTAAGAGGTTAACCATATACTAAGGGTAATCATTTAACACATTTACATCAATTTACATTAATTTAATCATAATAGGTATAAAATATAACAAGTTAAATAACAATAAAGAAAAACTTTTAAAAAGTAACATATTTTTTGGGGGGGATTTCGGGATATAAGCATCATGAAACTTACATGATTAACTGAGAGAGGTTTTCCTTTCGGGAACCCCCGAAGAACTTTGAAAAAACTTGAAAAACTTTAAGACTCAAACACACTTATTATTATCACACACTTTAATATACAAGAGAGGATTTTTGGTACATAAAGGAGTATGGAGGGAAGAAAGGATGTTAGATCTTTTCTTACTTCTTAAATTTTTCCGTTCTTTTTCGTTCTTCCTTCTTTTCACTTTGTCTTCTACTCACCTTCTTACTGTCTTATATAGACAAAGAAAAACTAAATGAATCTTTCTAAACACTCTACGTGGCCTCTATTATTGATGACCGACAGAACTTGATAAGATTCCCATTAATAATGCAAGTCGGATATTCATTGGGCCCCATTGTCACATGCATCATTAAGTTCATCTTTTGACTTATATTACAGACTCAATTATTCTACCGACGCGTGCTATGTTAACAGTTTTTCCCTCTTGTGGAGGGTAATGATAAAGTGACAACACACTTATTTTTACAAGACACTTAGTGGGTATCCCCACCTAACACTCCTACATACTAATTAATATTACAAGACACGTAGTGGGCATCCCCACCTAACATTAATATTTCTTCCACATTTTATCTTTTTGTCTTCTTCTTCCCATGCTTTTCTTGTCTTTTTTCAATTTTTTCTTTGTGACTTGTCTTGTTTCCGTTGTCTTCCTTGAAATTTTTGCCATCTTATCTAAGTTTTTGCCATCTTTATCTTTTTCTTGGCCTTTTGCCATTATTTCCATTGTATTTCCTTTCTATGCTTTGGTCTTTAAATTAGTCAAGTCTCTAAATTGTGTAATGCTATGGTATCAAAACTCATGCCAGAGTCATCATCTTCATAAGGTTCTTGTAAGTCTTGAATATTATTTATCTGTTCTTCATCTGATAGTGAGGGACTATGAATATTATCTTCTGAACCATTACTTGGACTAGGAATGTCTTTAATAATATGTTTGTCTTGGCTTTTTTCTTGAAAAAAATTTCTAAAGTTTGTTTGATTGTTTTTTCTAATTTTTCATTTTTTTTCTTTTTTAATGCTTCAATTTTTCTTAATGAGCCTTTTTGGAAATATTTAGGTAATCTCCTTCGTGAGGAAGAAGACTCCTCTTCTTCACTTTTTGGCAAAGTGACAACCTTTAACGGATTTGATAAGTCTTTACTGGTCACCGTTTGAACCGGACTCCAATACAGTAGAGTTGTTAGCATTCAGAGGGGAAAACACACCCGTCTCATCCATTTTTAAGTGAGATGGAGAACTCATGTCTTCTTTCTGAGTTGTACTGTCTGTTCTTGGTGAGTATTTGCTCTAAAATGTCTCGAATTGTTTCACTAGTCTCATATTTTATTGAAGAAGGATTTCATTTTTAGCATTGAGTCTCTTGAAACCCTCAGTCATGGATGTACAATGATCACAAAATATTATTTTTTCTGAATCTTTTTGGATATTGTATTGGGGTATTTGATTTGGGCTTTGTCTAAGAGCTGGTGAAATATAGTAATTAGGCCCAACTATTCCTCTTGCATAGTCTAATGTTTCAGTAAAATTATTAAAACCTTTAAAAAGCGGATTTTTTTATCCCATTTATAGAATCTACTACTTCTATCCAAGTTTGAAAAATACCTTAGTTTTACAATGTATAACTACATAATATTTAAATTTATTGTCTCTATTTTTGTCTGAAAAATATTGGCATAAAGCATTTGATGCAGCAATAAAATATTTAGTATCTTGTTTATTATAGGTTATCCATAGATTGTCTACTAAGCATTTTTGAGGTTTATCTAAATTACAGTCTGGATTTATTCTAAATGATAAATTACAATTGGGGTATGATATTAAATTAAACTTACCAAAATGTTTTCTCTTCATCATGTCTGTTGTATTCTGAGGTCTAAATTTTTGTCTTTCTAATAATGTCTGTGCATAAGAGTCTGACTGGGCAATACCTTTGCCTTTGTCGGTTGTCTGTTGACCCATTGGTCTAATGCTGAAATAAATATTTAGTTAGTTTTTAATTGTAATCTACTTAATTTATCGGCTAAGTCACTGTATTTTCCTTTAATATATTCGAAAACAATGCTATTGTATATAGATATTATATCCATAAAGTTTAACCATCTTCGTTTACTACTAGCTTTACTATTTATATTTTCATGGAATTTAACTATTGCTTCGCTGTCTGTTCTTACTTATACTTCATTTTTGTTTAAAATGTGTAATTTAAAACTATTTAATCCATATATTACAGCTAACACTTCTGCGTCTATACTACTCATATTTCCTTTTTCTTTGTATTGTCCACTTTGGTAGGCACATATTTTTTCTTCATTTTTTGGACCATATTTATTTGGTCTTGATTTTAAGATGGCTCCCCATCCTAATTTACTACCATCTGTTTGGACTATTAAATAATCTGACTCTAGGGGTATTTGTAAGTTTGGTATATTTTTAACTTTATCCTTGATTTGTTGAACTAATTTAATGTCTTCTATATTAAAGTGTTTTTGTCCTTTACTACCTGTCTTTGCATATAATGGACCTGCTATTTTTCCTAAGTCTTGAATAAAATTTCTCGCATAATTTACTAATCCTAAGAATTTTTTTAATTCTTTTGTATTATCTAACTTATCTGGCATGTCTAATACTTTTTTAGTTATATGTGGTTGTAATTTTACCTTTCCTTCTCCTAAAGTTACTCCTAAGAAATTTATATGTGTCTTACATAGTTCCATTTTATTTTTACTAATTATTATTCCGTATTCTACAAATAATCTAAATACTGTCTGTAGGTATCCTAAATGTTCTTGTATATTTTTACTAAATACTAAAATATCGTCTACTTATATTAATACAAAGTTCTTGTAGTCTCCCAACATATCATCCATCTTTCTTTGGAAGATAGGAGGATCTGTCTTTAAACCAAAAGGCATGGCTAGCCACTCAAAATGTACTTCAGAACAAGTGAAGACTGTCAATTCTATGCTTTTCGAGTGCATTTTTACCTGCCAGTATCCTGATTTACAGTCAAATTTACTAAATATCTTTTTACCTTGTATTCTATTAATTAACTCATTTTTATATGGTAATTTATATGCATCTGTTCTAGTATTATCATTTAATCTTTTGTAATTTAAGAATATGCGAGCTTTTCCTCGCACTTGTTCACTATGGTTTCTAACCATAAATGTTGTTGATCTATGTCTAGATGTGAATCTTCTTATTACTTCTAATTTAAGTAATTCTATAATCTGTTTAGTAAATTCTTCAGTGTCTTTATTATTTGTTTCTATTGTTGTTGTTCTTATAGTATACTCGGGATTTATTATGTCTAATTTACACATAAGTTTATTACTTCCCCGGTGTATTAAGGGTTTTTCTTCTATTATTTCCATTTCATCTAATATTGCTATTATATTTTCTATGTCTTGAGGATTTTTATTTTTACTATAGTATTTATTCCCTTTTGAAAATTGTAAAATTTTGTTTCTACATTTATTAAGATATAATCTTTTTCTATGTCTTATATGTATGTATCTTCTATATAATTCTCTTCTTGTTTTTTTCTTCATATAGGTTTTTTGAAAAACAACTATCATTATTGCCATAATCGTCACAACATGGAGTTGCTATTTTATTCATTATTCTATTGTCTTTTTTAGGCAATTCTTTGGCAGGAATTTTATTAATTTGTACTGGAGTGTATGTTGTATTTCTGAACAGTATTATTCTATCTCTAGAAAATAAACAACTTCCGTTATTTTGAATAAGAAACTGTAAACCTAGTACTAAGGTAGTTTTAATATTAAGATCTCTTACTAATATTTTAATTCGTTACAAATATTTATAAAACTTATTTGTGTTTTTTCTATATACTGGTCGTAAAGATTATACGTTCCATCCATTTGTATTGATTGTATAGGTTGCTTAAAAAATTTTAGAGTTGATAACAAATTATGTGGTAGTTTCTTTTTATTAAGAAGGCGGCTGGTACAACCTGTATCTACTAATGCTAAAGTTTCTATTTCTATATCTTTGATTTTTATTCTTACCAGTATTTTTATGGTTCCAAATTTTTTATCTTCATTAAGACTTTTGTTTTCCACTATATTCATTAATTCGCTTTCTATTTGATCTATATGTATTATTCCTTGTGACTGTGTATTATCTATGTTTTCCTTTCCTTTTTCTAATGTAATCAGTCTTTGTTCTAGGTTATTTACTCTTGTTTCTAGGGTTATTAGTCTTAGATTAGTAGTCTGATCTTTTGTATGGATTTGTTGTTCAGTTTTATTTACTCTTTGCTTTAACTTATTTTCTATACAACTAATACAAGCTTTCATATAACAATTTTTACATTTTGCTCTATTTATTTTACTAGGATACCATTTACATATATTACATTGGTTACTATCTATTCCTTTTAGTAGTTCAAACTCATGGTTACAATCTTGAGAAGTATTCATCATAGTATTTATTATTATATTGTCTGGGAAATCTTTATTTTTTTCTGCTCCTATTTCATTAATTAAATTATCATCTTCTAGGTCAGATGTGTCTGATTGAGTATTTATTTCTTCTGTATCTATGCTTACTACTGAGTATATACTTTCTGTGTTGACATGTGTTCATCTACATTTAATAATGTTTTTTGAAAATCTTCTATTAATTGAGAATTTCTAGTCTTCATGTTATTCCTTTTAGGACATGTATTTGCTAAGTGTTCTATACTTCCACAAGTATAACATTCTAATTTATTTTTATAATTCCTATCATTTCTACATTTTCTAACATGTCTATCTCTATTTAAATATGGCTTTCTAGCTGAAGATTTTCTTAAGAAATATTTTTTATGTCTATAGGGTCTTTGTTTATATCTGGTTTTTTTATATTTTCTTGTTTTACTAGGTTCTTTATCATAACGTTGGGTAGTGTATATTATTGTGTTGCAAAAATTCATTTCATTTTGTTTTAATTGTTTTTGTATTTGTATATTTGTATATTTGTATATTTTTCTGTTAGTATTTCCATTATGTGATTTATTTTTTGTCCTATAGGCCATAAAAGTGTGGGGTTTTGCACCACTCCTTCTCTTTTATACCATCTTTCTTCTATTTCTCTTCCTAAAGCTCCTGATAATTTATTAAATAATTATTCCCACTAATAGTACAATAATAAAAATAATCATTTAGAAACTTCTTTATGTGTAGCCAATTAGATATACTTAATTGTTCTAATTTTATTATAACATTTCTTTGTAATATTACTAAGCCACTATTAGGGTCTTCTCCTGTTAATAACACATGTATTTTATTTGTAAAATTGTATGGGTTTGGTCCTAATTCTATTAATCCTTGAAATTCTTGTGGATAGGTTTGTTTATAAGATTCTCATACTGCTTTACAGGATTCTCCTAAAAATGTTTCTAAGTATCTATACATAATCTCAGTGTCTGTTTCTTGATAGTTTTTAATAAAATCTGCTACCACTACTCCTTTCCATAAGTTTATTACTGTATTCCACATTTGTGGATCATGTGCAGCTATATTTAATATTTTTCCTTTATTTCCTCCTTCTTGTAGTCTAATAGGTTCTTCTATAGGCATTCTTTTTTCTGCTGGTCTAATATTATCTTTTATTTCTTGGTCAGGTCTAATCCATGGCGGTCTAGGCAAATTACCTGTATTATAACTAACACTTGGGGCTGCAGTAGTTCTTTGGAAAGGGCTAGCACTGTGTGAACTAGTTGTTTCATCCATTAATTCCGTATAACTAGTTATGGATAAAGTGTCTATTTTATCTTCATTTATGTATTCTGGTTCTTCTATTCTATATGCTAAATTATCATCTCTTTCTTGGCATATCCTAAAATGTTCTATTGTTTTCATTATATCCATTTTACCTTTTTTACATCCTTTACACTTAAAAATTGTAAGAGTATTATCTTGGTATTGTCTTTTTGCTTCTTCTATAGCTCTGTCTACCTCATATCCTTCTTGTATTAATTCTATATTCATAAATTCTTCTTGTTCTGTTTCTATGGTACTTTCAGTTTCATTATCATCTAATTTTTTTTACTTGTATAATTATAGTCTGTAAACCTAATTGATGTCTCACCTTTTGAGCTAGTGTATATTAAATGTTGTTCTGAAGCAAACACTTTGGGTTTACTTAGTTTATCTAAATTCCATTCTAATCCCGCATATTCTTCTGGATTTATCTTTATGGGTTTTATTAATTTTATTGCTTTATTACCCACTATTTCTACTACATCGTTGACTTGGAGTTTAAATTTTGTGTTACTACTTAAAGTCATTTTTCCTATAAAACCTATACACATTAATAAGTTGTTTCCATTATTCATTTTTTCATACCCTTTAATCTGAATTCCTATTTTAATATGTTTTCCAAATTCTTTTAAATTAATTAAAAAATCTGGACTAATATAAACAATTCCTCCATTATTTGTCATGTCTACTTCGGTTAAGCCAATTATGAATTTCTTTAAATCTGACCATCTATCATCGTATACCACAATTAGAACTTTGGATCCTAAATTCTTTCTAGTTAATCCTTTTATTTCTACAATTATTAATCTCATATGCATTAGCATAAGTTTGGGATTTTTGACCATCTTTATGAAAGTTGGATTTACTAAATTTAGGTTTACAAAGTCTTCTCCTATCGCCGATATCTATTCTTCTCTATAGTGTCTGTATAATTGATTATCTTTAGAGAAATGTTTTTTATTATATAATGTCTTAGGATTTAATAATTTGAGTTGATTTTGTTGAAAAATCTGCAAATCTCTATCTATATCTATGATTTCATTTAATTCTTGATTTTCTTCTATATTTGAGTGTCTTTTAGATAATATTCTAGAAATTATATTATTTCCTATTCTATTTTCTGAGAGACTGGGTCTGCTGTCTTGGACTGTTTGCCTATTTGAAAGAAAGTCCATTTTTGAGGTTTTCTAGTTAATTTATGTTTTTCTTTTTTAGGTGCTATTTCTACTTTCTTAAGTTGAGTTATTAATTTGTCTATTTCTATATTTTTATGAATTTGTTCAGGTTGTTTTTCTTTTAATATTTTATCTATTTTTATGTTTAATTCTATTAGTAAGGCTATTATTGTATTATTTTGTTTAAGGATTACTTTGTCTGTTTGGCTAGAGGGAATATGATTAGAAAATCCTACTGGTTCTTGATGGAAATTTATTGTATATTCTAATGTTTTTTTATAATTTATGTCTTCTTCACTCATGAGAGTGAGGTCCTTTCAAGTCTTATGATTATTTCTTTTAAATGACTAATTTCAGTATTTATTTTTTCTACTTGTTCTATTATTTTCGTTACTACTTGAGTATTTTTAATTTCTAATTCTTTAGGCTTTTCTATTATAGTTTTTACCAGTTTTTCTATTTCTATTTTAGTAGGTATTTTTTCTAAATTAAATTTTGTATTTAGATATTGGATTTTTCTATCTATTTCTAGTTCTTGTGCTTTTAAAAAGTCAAAATTCTTTGCTAATTTATCTAATATTTTATATTGTTTGTTTTGTACTACTTCTATTGTTTCTAATAGTTTTATTATAATTTTATATTGTTGTTGAGTTTTTTCACTAAGATTTATTGTTAAGTCTATTAAAGTATTATATTGCTTATCTTCAGAGTGTAGTATATGTTCTCCTTCAGAAAAATTACACTTTAAAATATTGTTTTTATGTAATGATCTATATTTTTTCTCCGGGTGTATTCTTAAGTCTAATCATTCAAGATGTCTTAAAGAATCTATTTTTTTTTATCCTAGTGAACTTTTAACTTGAATAATTTTTTTATAGTATTCTATCCTATTCGTAGTATATTTTATGTCTAATTTAATATTATTTATTTCTTTAATTAAATTATATCTATGTTCTGTTAATGAATCTATAAGATATGTATCTTCTATTAATGAATAAATTAGATAGGGTCTAGATTTTTCTTTAGCTAATTGTCCTTCTGTCCAATCTAAATATTCTACTAATACTTTAAGGGTATTTTTAAGCTCAAATCTATATTATATTTCGTCGTATAGCCAACTATAAACTAATCTTATTCTTTTTATATATTCTAACGGTATCTACTTATCCAAAATGTATATTGTTAAGTTTTTTCTTATATATTTTTATTCTTCTTTCAGAGTTTATAATTTGTCTTATAGTATAATCTAATTCTCTATTAAGATATCTTATATTTTGTTCAGATTCGTTAGAGTTGAGTTGTTTTTCTAAATTTAGTTGTTGTTCAATTTCGTGTTCTGTAGTGACTAGTATGTCTTTATGAATTATTTCTTCATAAAGCCACAGATCTAACTGTCTATACCTTTTAATTAAAGCTTGCATTAATTATCCTAACAATATTGCTTCCTTTTTTAAGTTTTTATATATCCAATTTATTCTCTTATTACACCAATTTATATCACTATCGTAGCTTAGTATATCCCACCTAGTATTACTAATAAATTCTGGATCAATTATTTTATCAAAATCTTCTATAGTCTTAATATTATAAGCTTTTTCTAATTGTCTTCTCTTTTTTACAGCTATTCTTTTAAGGTTATATTCTCTATATAAATTCCAATATATAAATCTTATATTTCTAAATGAAGGGTATCTTTTCATAATAAATACTATGATGAATACTTCTCAAGATTGTAACCATGAGTTTGCAAGACTAAAAGGAATAGATAGTAACCTATGTAATATATGTAAATGGTATCCTAGTAAAATAAATAGAGAAAAATGTAAAAATTGTTATATGGAAGCTTGTATTAGTTGTATAGAAAATAAGTTAAAAAAAGAGTAAATAAAACTGAAGAACAAATCCATACAAAAGATCAGGCTACTAATCTAAGACTAATAACCCTAGAAACAAGAGTAAATAACTTAGAACAAAGACTGATTACATTAGAAAAAGGAAAGGAAAACATAGATAATACACAGTCACAAGGAACAATACATATAGATCAAATAGAAAGCGAATTAATGAATATAGAGGAAAACAATACAAGTCTTATATGTAATGAAGATAAAAAATTTGGAACCATAAAATACTGGTAAGAATAAAAATCAAAGATATAGAAATAGAAACTTTAGCATTAGTAGATACAGGTTGTACCAGCCGCCTTCTTAATAAAAAGATACTACCACATAATTTGTTATCAACTCTAAAAAATTTTAAGCAACCTATACAATCAATACAAATGGATGGAACGTATAATCTTTACGACCAGTATATATAAAAAGCACAAATAAGTTTTATAAATACTTGTAACGAATTCTATAAACCAACATACAATATGTATAAAATATTAGTAAGAGATCTTAATATTAAAACTAACTTAGTACTAGGTTTACAGTTTCTTATACAAAATAACGGAAGTTGTTTATTTTCTAGAGATAGAATAATGCTGTTCAGAAATACAACATACACTCCGGTACAAATTAATTAAATTCCTACCAAAGAATTGCCTAAAAAAGACAATAGAATAATGAATAAAATAACAACTCCATATTGTGACGACTGTGGCAATAATGGTAGTTGTTTTTCAAAAAACCTATATGAAGAAAAACAAGAAGAAAATTATATAGAAGATACATACATAGAAGTCATAGAAAAAGATTATATATTAATAAATGTAGAAACAAAATTTTACAATTTTCAAAAGGGAATAAATACTATAGGATAAATAAAAAATCCTCAAGACTTAGAAAATATAATAGCAATATTAGATGAAATGGAAATAATAGGAGAAAAACCCTTAATACACTGGGGAAGTAATAAACTTATGTGTAAATTAGACATAATAAATCCCGAGTATACTATAAAAATAGCAACAATAGAGGCAAATAATGAAGACACTGAAAAATTTACTAAACATATTAAAGAATTACTTAAATTAGAAGTAATAAGAAGATCCACATCTAGACATAGATCAGCAACATTTATGGTTAGAAACCATAGTGAACAAGTGCGAGGAAAAGCTCGCAGGGTCATAAATTACAAAAGATTAAATGATAGTACTAGAACAGATGCATATAAATTACCAGATAAAAATGACTTAATTAAGAGAAAACAAGGTAAAAAGATATTTAGTAAATTTGACTGTAAATCAGGATACTGGCAGGTAAAAATGCACCCGAAAAGCATAGAATGGACAACCTTCACTTGTCCTGAAGGACATTTTGAGTGGCTAGCCATGCCTTTTGGTTTAAAGACAGCTCCTCCTATCTTCCAAAGAAAGATGGATGATATGTTTGGAGACTACAAGAACTTTGTATTAGTATATGTAGACGATATTTTAGTATTTAGTAAAAATATACAAGAACATTTAGGACACCTACAGACAGTATTTAGATTATTTGTAGAATACGGAATAATAATTAGTAAAAAGAAAATGGAACTATGTAAGACACATATAAATTTCTTAGGAGTAACTTTGGGAGAAGGAAAGGTAAAATTACAACCACATATAGCTAAAAAAGTATTAGACATGCCAGATAAGCTAGCTAATACAAAAGAATTACAAAAATGTTTAGGATTAGTAAATTATGCGAGAAATTTTATTCAAGACTTAGGAGAAATAAGTCGTCCATTATATGCAAAGATAGGTAGTAAAGGACAAAAACACTTTAATATAGAAGACATTAAATTAGTTCAACAAATCAAGAATAAAGTTAAAAATATACCAAACTTACAAATACCCCTAGAGTCAGATTATTTAATAGTCCAAACAGATGGTAGTAAATTAGGATGGGGAGCCATCTTAAAATCAAGACCAAATAAATATAGTCCAAAAAATGAAAAAAAATAATGTGCCTACCAAAGTGGACAATACAAAGAAAAAGGAATTATGAGTAGTATAGACGCATAAGTGTTAGCTGTAATATATGGATTAAATAGTTTTAAATTATACATTTTAAATAAAAATGAAGTATTAGTAAGAACAGACTGCGAAGCAATAGTTAAATTTCATGAAAAAATAAATAGTAAAGCTAGTAGTAAACGAAGATGGTTAAACTTTATGGATATAATATCTATATACAATAACATTGTTTTCGAATATATTAACGGAAAATACAATGACTTAGCCGATAAATTAAGTAGATTACAATTAAAGACTAACTAAATATTTATTTCAGCATTAGACCAATGGGTCAACAGACAATCGACAAAGGCAAAGGTATTGCCCAGTCAGACTCTTATGCACAGACATTATTAGAAAGACAAAAATTTAGACCTCAGAGTACAACAGACATGATGGAGAGAATACATTTTGGTAAGTTTAATTTAATATCATACCTCAATTGTAATTTATCATTTAGAATAAATCTAGACTGTAATTTAGATAAACCTCAAAAATGCTTAGTAGACAATCTATGGATAGCCTATAATAAACAAGATACTAAATATTTTATTGCTGCATCAAATGCTTTATGCCAATATTTTTCAGACAAAAATAGACACAATAAATTTAAATATTATGTGGTTATATATGGTAAAACTAAAGGTGTTTTTCAAACTTGGATAGAAGTAGTAGATTCTATAAATGGGATAAAAAATCCGCTTTTTAAAGGTTTTAATAATTTTACTGAAGCATTAGACTATGCGAGAGGAATACTTGGGCCTAATTACTATATTTCACCAGCTCTTAGACAAAGCCCAAATCAAATACTTCAATACAATATCCAAAAAGATTCAGAAAAAATAATATTCTGTGATCATTGTACATCCATGACTGAGGGTTTCAAGAGATTCAATGCTAAAAAAGAAATCCTTCTTCAAGAAAATATGAGACTAGTGAGACAACTCGAGACATTTCAGAGCAAATACTCGCCAAGAACAGACAGTACAACTCAGAAAGAAGACATGAGTTCTCCATCTCACTTAAAAATGGATGAGACGGGTGTGTTTTTCCCTCTGAATGCTAAGAACTCTACTGTATCGGAGCATGATACAGCTGGTCCGGTTCAAACGGTGACCAGTAAAGACTTATCAAATCCGTTAAAGGCTGTCACTTTGCCAAAAAGTGAAGAAGAGGAGTCTTCTTCCTCACGAAGGAGATTACCTAAATATTTCCAAAAAGACAAAATGAAGCATTAAAAAAGAAAAAAAATGAAAAATTAGAAAAAATAATCAAACAAACTTTAGAAAAAAAATTTCAAGAAAAAAGCCAAGACAAACATATTATTAAAGACATTCCTAGTCCAAGTAATGGTTCATAAGACAATATTCATAGTCCCTCACTATCAGACGAAGAACAGATAAATAATATTCAAGACTCACAAGAACCTTATGAAGATGATGACTCTGGCATGAGTTTTGATACCATAGCATTACACAATTTAGACACTTGACTAATTTAAAGACCAAAGCATAGAAAGGAAATACAATGGAAATAATGGCAAAAAGCCAAGAAAAAGATAAAGATGGCAAAACTTAGATAAGATGGCAAAAATTTCAAGGAAGACAATGGAAACAAGACAAGTCACAAAGAAAAAATTGGAAAAAGACAAGAAAAGCATGGAAAGAAGAAGACAAAAAGATAAAATGTGGAAGAAATATTAATGTTAGGTGGGGATGTCCACTACGTGTCTTGTAATATTAATTAGTATGTAGGAGTGTTAGGTGGGGATACCCACTAAGTGTCTTGTATAAATAAGTGTGTTGTCACTTTATCATTACCCTCCACAAGAGGGAAAAACTGTTGACATAGCACGCGTCGGTAGAATAATTGAGTCTGTAATATAAGTCAAAAGATGAACTTAATGATGCATGTGACGATGGGGCCCAATGAGTACCCGACTTGCATTATTAATGGGAATCTTATCAAATTGTGTCGGCCATCAATAATAGAGGCCACGTAGAGTGTTTAGAAAGGTTCATTTAGTTTTTCTTTGTCTATTAAGACAGTAAGAGGGTGAGTAGAAGACAAAGCGAAAAGAAAGAAGAACGAAAAATAACGGAAAAATTTAAGAAGTAAGAAAAGATCTAACATCCTTTCTTCCCTCCATACTCCTTTATGTACCAAAAATCCTCTCTTGTATATTAAAGTGTGTGATAATAATAAGTGTGTTTGAGTCTTAAAGTTTTTCAAGTTTTTTCAAAGCTCTTCGGGGGTTCCCGAAAGGGAAACCTCTCTCAGTTAATCATGTAAGTTTTATGATGCTTATATCCCGAAATCCCCCCCAAAAAATATGTTACTTTTTAAAAGTTTTTCTTTATTGTTATTTTTTAACTTGTTATATTTTATACCTATTATGATTAAATTAATGTAAATTGATGTAAATGTGTTAAATGATTACCCTTAGTATATGGTTAACCTCTTAATTTCTTAAATAACGACTATGGATTAGCCTGTAAATTCCTAGGATTCTTGGCCTTGATAGTCCGCTTGATAAAAGGACGAAGTTGTTGCCAGATAAATATCCGGGGTGTGGCTAAAGATGAAGTTTTTAAGAATAAAGGTTAAGAGGAAGAGATGAAGATGCGATAAAAAAATGTTTTTCATAAATATATATATATATATATATATATAAATATATATATATATATATATATATATATATATATATATATATATATATATATAACTCTAAAAATGGGAAAATTAGGATATTACATCATAATTAAGCATGATAACTCTAAAAGAGAGAGGGAGTACTGAGTAGGATTTACATCATATTTGGTGCCACTATATTTACCAACTTTATTCTTATACTTTGTTTATATTATCTATATCTAAGCGTCATTTATCTATATCTAAGCGCCATTTATCTATATCTAAGAGTCATTTATTTGGTATCAATTGATTACTTAGTTACACGCTAATTTGCAATATTATGTATCTCACTAGATTTTGGTGCTTCTAGATATGTCCAGATACATGTACATAGGATACATGGAGTCAAAATTAAGTATAATTTGTTCTAGATACATTGTATCCAAGTGGATTCGTGTGTATATGGAATATGTAATAAATCTCGTTCACCTTCCTCGTCCCTCTCCCATATATCTGGTATCCCAGATACATGCGAATCACATCAAATACAAACATATACATGTATCTAGTATGTATCTAGTGTGATTTGCATGTATTTGTGATACATGTGAATCACTCTCAGCTCCCTCCTCAATCTCGCTCACCTTTCTCCCTATTTTTGTGTTGATAGAAAAAATACAAGTATCTAAGTGTATTTTCTTCAATATATCGTAGGAAACTCTTAATTAGTAGTAAGATACATAATATTTTAAAAGTATAGGTAATAATAATATACATGGTAGTGAAGTATGTCTAATTATGTAGTTTTTTCCATTTAGATATGTTAAGTTGTTAATTATTGTGATCTATAGTTCTTTTAACATAATTTTTAAATAACATTTGTTTCTCCCTTTGTCTCAATTTACATGACATTGATAGAATTTTGAGAGTCATCCAATTTTTTCAAATGTCTTAAAATTTTAAGCTGTTAATTATTGTGATTTATATTACTTTTTACGTCATTTTAAGATAATATATGTGTCACTTATAGAATTTAGAGAGTCAATGATATACTTTTATATGTCTTTTATATATTTTAAGTTGTTAGTTATCGTGACTTATAATACCTTTTACGAAATTTTCACATAATATATATATCACTTCATTTTTCCCAATTTATGTGTGGTGTTAATAGAATTTAATTTCGAGAGTCAATTAAACTTATATATATCTTTTAAATATTTTTAGTTGTTAATTATTGTGATTTATAGTAATTTTTACGTAATTTTTAAATAATATAAATTACCTCTTTGTCATAATTTATGTGGCACGAATAGAATTTCAAGATTCAATCAATTATAAAAACAAATATTTTTAGTTGTTAATTATTGTGATTTATAGTATTTTTCACGTCATTTTTAAATAATGCATGTTACTTCTTATGTTCTAATTTATGTGGCACTGATAAAATTTCAAGAGCTACCCAAAATTTTTGTATGTCTTTTAAATATTGTCATTTGTTAATTATCATAATTTATAATATTTTTACGCTATTTTTAAATATACAAAAAAACTTTTTTAAAAAAGACAGACAAATCAAATCAGATAAATCACAAAAATTTACCAAAATACCCTTAGATGCCAAAGCATATATATATATATATATATATATAAAATAAATAAAATATTATATATAAGAGAAATGTTTGGGTATAATCATCTACTAACGGAAATGCCTAAAATTCATAAAGGGAAAATCATTCTCTAAGAAGGTTTTTAATCATTCTAATATAAAAGAAAAAAAAATCAATTATATTAATACTTGGGTAAATAATACTTCCTTCATTTTAATTTGTTTGTCCAGTTTTAATCTCGTACAAGATTTAAAAGAAAAAGAAAACTTATGAATCTGGTAAAAAGATATGTTAAATGTATCAAAATGCCTTAATGAAGTCTTGAACATGACATGTGAAAAGTTAAATTATTATTTTTTATGACAAGAAAAATATGTAGCCGCTATCCTTTGGGTACGCACAGGATAAAACCCTTGCTTCTATGCAATAACTCACAAATCACATAAAAAAGATAACTCGCACTAGATAAATCTAGTGCTAGAAATTTGACCCAAGAGACAAAATCTGATTTTGTTGATAAGGGGTTTCGAACTGAAATGGAAACGGAGAGACTATTCACATTAACCACCTTATTGCTGATTATGACCATGTTCTTTTATTGTCTTTAAAATAAAAATTAAGAAACCAGCAAGTAGTGGACGGTCCACCCAAGTAGTCAGCATCGGAAAATAAATAAAAGAGGGCCATCATTAATTGTTTGTTGTTAAATAATAATGCAGCCGACTAAGTTCAATGCAACCTTTATTTGGTGTATGTATTATTAAACAATATAGACAAAAAGAAACCATACATATGCATAATTCATTCCTTGCCGGGCCTTCAAATTTTCGTTGCTACTAACAAGGATCGTGGTGCAATGATAACTGTTCATTCATCTTTAATCAGATATTTTAGGTTTGAGTTTTCCTAACTACAAAGTTACATTTGTTAATAGCTTTTTATTCCAAATGTGGGACTTCCCAATATATCTTCCCTTCTATTTTCAGGAAAAAAAATTGAGATTATGGGAAGTGTTGTTTATTTCATATTATTAATTATTAAAGATAAAATACCTTTGTACTTACATTTTCCTATTCAAAAGCAATGAGTTCAAATTCATTAACTTAATACATGAATTATCATTTGTATATAATGACCATGCATCTTTTGATACCTTTCGTTAACTACACGATCGAAGATATTTCTTATACTTTTTTTTTGTTTGGTCAAATGTTGCTCTAAAGCAATCATTTGAAGAAAATGCACTTGAGCTAGGCATTAAAATTTAAAAATCTAATCATTAGAAAAATGCCAAACATTACGCATAATCACGCTTCTCATCCGATCTCCAAGGAGGCAAATGAGACCATTGATTTCCTTTTATTTTGCCAAGCTTTTAAGGGTCACGTGTTTTTTTCTTTTTAAAGAGTGTTTATATTTCAAAAAATTGAAGTGCTTGGCCAATTCCTTACCTGATCACAAATTATCTATTTTCGGACAAGGTCAAGCTATTAAATGAAGGTTGATAGTCACAAATCTCTGTTGTATTATCTCTTTTTTCATTTGTTACCTTTTTGGTCCAACAAAAATAAGGCGAGTTTTAATGTGTGTACCAGTTAAAAAACAATCAAAGCGAAGGAAAAGACAATACGTGCATACACACTTTTCAAGATTTACTAAATATTAGGTTTACTTCATTGATTCTTCATGGTTCTCATAACTCTAGTTGTGTGTTTAGTTACTCATACTTGTATGATAACAATCAATGATAAATTAAGTGTAATCATGCACTTAAGATGTGTCGTGGATTTACAACACTTTTAGATGATTAAAACTTAAGATTGATGTATGTTCTTTAGCGTGTTTTAGTAGATTTGATGTGTTTTATAGATGTTTTGCGGAAAAAATAGGATTTGGTGATTATGTGTTGAAAAGCTATGTTGCAGACAAATTTTGGTCATCTATAAGTCATACTGCAAGCCGTGGTATGATCCACGAGCCTTAGATGCTATTTAGAAACTTAGAAAAAGCTCGGAGTTTTACGAGTGAACAATACTACCCATTAAAGTTTCTATGATCCGTAGAGCTAGGTTTGTGGTTGAGATTCAGAAAAGAATCACAAGGTTGATTTCCACGAAGGAGGAGTACGAGCCATAGAAATTATCACGAACCGTAGTTCTTGTCCGTGGAATGAGACTTTGAAGGAGTTGTCATCTACAAGAGGGGTTTATGACCCGTAAAAAGGACTACGACCCATAGAAGCTGCCGAACACTATTTTCCTAATTTATTTTGAATAGGTTTTTAATGTCTATAAATACTCCTCCTAGATTTTCTTTTACAAATTATGTTTGAATTAAGTTCTCAAAACACAAAGAAACAAGTACTTTGAGTTTGTTCTTAAATTTGGAGAGATTCCACACTTTGATTAATCTTGACTTTTGAAGTTTAAATTAAGATTTCAAATTTTCAATATTCATCTTGTAAGTGCATAGTTACGCTTAATGTAGTTGTCATTGATTGTTATCATACAAGTATGTGTAGCTAATTAACTCACAACTAGGATTGTGGGAATCATGAAGAATTAATGAAGTAAACCTATTAGTAAACCTTGAAAAATGTACATGCATGTATTGAACTCGCCTTATTCTGTCACAACCCAGACCATCGTGATTGGCACCCACACTAACCCTCTAGTGGGAGAACCATTAATACTAATTAGCTAACCAAAGAACTACACAACTTAATCAAAACTAAGACATTTAAAGTTACAGAAGCAGGTTTAAATGCTAAGGAAAAGAAATAGGGAGTTCCCATAGACTCCAACAAAAGTCTAACAAACAAATGCGGAAGTAATACCTAGAACGTGAAAGTCAATGTACCAAAACTCTAAAAGAACCATAAGTCTATACAAGAAAGGGTACAACTTCATACTAAACATAAGAAATCTAAAGAACTAGTCTAAGTCTGGAATATGGACATAAGCAGAAAGAGAACTCATGGAAGCCCATAAGAACTGACTTACCCTTGAATTTGAAATGATCACTGATCAGCGAGCTTTGTCAATAGCCGCCGGAAGATGTCCTGTACTCAACAAAGAAAGAACAAATGCAATATCAGTACACAACTACAGTGTACTGGTAGGATCACGGGCTATCCCAATAAGTGCAACATACATAAGTCGATACAACATAATAATAACATGCATACATCGAAAATATACAATATCAATACCATTACGAATAACGATCAAGTTCACAATTCTCAATTACACAACTATGACAAGCCAATGGTCCTCTCATGGAACCCACACATAAACTGTTAGCGTACCGGTACGTGGTACCCGATCCAATGTTTATGCCGGAAAGTGGCAATAGATCCCATGTTTATGCCGGAACGTGGCAACCGATCCAAGTTAGTGTGTCGGAACGCAACACCCGATCCATTCAACAAGCCACAATCACAAAGTACATTCTCATAATCATACAATCAAGTCATGATTCATGGCATTCATCATTCATCTATCCTCATTTACAATTTGTGTGATCAATAATGCAACATTCACATACATACATGTATTATAATGAAGCAAGAACAAACATACATCACACAACATGAAATCACAACCATCAACTACCTCGAAAAAAGCTTGAAATCCCCTAAGAAACTTGATCATTCCCTTTCTGGATTCTTTTTGCTTGTTCTTGGTCTACAAAGAATCAATCTAATGCTAGGATCAATAAACAACACTTAATTACCTGGAATAAAGTCAACACTATCAACTCTAGATCAAACCCATGATCCCACTATCCCAATTAAGGATTTTTCCACCATAATTTCCAGATCAAAACCCTCCTCCATCGATAATTAACCGCTATATTACATTATACGGATCGAAAAATGAATTCGGGGAGTTAAAACCTTACTTTTAGCCTCAAAAATGGTGAAAAAAGGTCAAGAAAACACATGGGATAGTCTCCTAGATCTCAAAGTTGAAAAATGCATAATAAAACATTTTTGGGGTTTATTTCTGACTTAAGTCGCGTCTGTCCAACCACAGCGGTACTCACCCCGCTACAGCAGCCCCGCCCTAGCGGGAAGATCCAGCCTTAGCGCTTGCACGGAACCAATGAGAAAATTTAATAATTCCAATACCCCTATTTCACAACACACCTTCAACCAACGACACTGAGAGACTACCTGTTCACGCTAAGATCAGTTTCGGGAGTTCTACGCACCCGAATTCAATTTCGTAAAGTAGTATGGGTTCCTTAACGTGTTAGATATCTACTCATGTGATAAAATTAATAATTTGATCACCCAATTATTACCATATTTACCTAAAACTTACTGAATCTGATTTCGTCCAAATTTGGACTAGGTTGGGAAATTCCAAGTTACTACGAAAAGTTTTTCGGCCCAAATTTTTTCCCCGTTGGCTTTTCTATAACGACGAAAACAGGTCGTTACAATAGATACCAATTTATCTATTACTCGTCCCTGAGTGACAAACTTAGGAAATATAGGCTAAAGAGAGAAGGGTGTAGTACCTATATTGACGAACAACTGGGAATACTTGTCTCGCATGTCCTTCTCGGTTTCCCAAGTAGCTTCCTCAACTAGACGATCCTTCCATTGAACTTTCATAGACTTAATCTCTTTGGTCCTCAGCTTCCGAACATCGCGATCAAGAATTGCAATCGGTTCCTCCTCATATTGAAGGTCTTTGTCTAACACAACTGAGTCCCATTTTATGATGTAATCCCCGTCACCATGATACCTCTTCAGTATGGACACATGAAATATCGGATGAACTCTCGATACATTAGGAAGTAAAGCCAATTTATAAGCCACTGGCCCTTCTTGCCAAATCTCATCACCCCTTTCATGGGTGACACCATAAGAAGAACATTCTCACCAGTCTGAAATATCATGTCTCTTACCTTATGGTCTGCATACTTATTCTGCCTACTCTGGGCTGCTAAAAGTTTAGCTTGAATATTCCTCACCTTATCTTGAGCATCCTTCACTAAGTCAACCCCCAAAGGTTTCACATTTCCAGCCTCGAACCATCTTATGGGTGATCTACATCCCCTCCCATAAAGTGCCTCAAATGGTGCATGCCGGAGTGATAACTATTATTATAGGCGAATTCACACAACGGTAGGAACTTATTCCAATGTCCTCCAAAATCAATCACACATGCCCTCAACATGTCTTCTTGGATTTGAGCCTTAAGCTCTTTTAATTCTACCGGAGCCATGCGATATGGACAGATGGAAATAAGACGAGTATCCGGTTCTAAATCAATGCAGAAATATATATCTCTATCCGAAGGCATACCAGGCAAATAATTAAGAAACACTTCTCTAAATTCTGACACCACAGGAATAGACTTAATAGATAGAGACTCAACCTCAACATCCCGAATATGAACCAAATAAGTCAGACAACCCTGCCCAACCAGTTTCCTAGCCTGAATGGAGGATATGATCTTAGCTTACTTAGGCTTGTACACCCCTTCCCACTCTAACTTTTCCCTTCCCGAAATTTCTAGAGTTACAGATTTAGTATTACAATTAAGCACAACATAATAGGGGGACAACCAAGTCATGCCTAAGATTATATCAAAGTCAGTTATATCCAAAATCACGAAATTAACCCAAGTCTGAAAACAACCATAAACAAAATAGGACAAGCACGATATACATGGGTGACTATGACAGACTTCCCAACTGGGTAGAACATGGATGAGGGCATCAAGTATATCACAAATCATAGAAAATTCTGAGACAAATCACACAAATACATAATAATAAGTAGAACTCGGATCAAATAACGCATTAGTCATTTGGTCACAGACAAGAATAGTACATGTGATCACTGTGTTAGGCGCCTCTGCCTCGGTCTTGCCCGAAAAGGCATAACACTAAGCCCTATCATCGTGGCAGGCGGCTTCTCTGCCTAGTTGCACTATACCTCTGCCTGTATTACCATTTCCCCTAACTCCGCGGCCTCGTTGATTTTCTCTTCACCCACCTTGTGGATGACTTCGACCATTATTACTATTTCCCATGGGTACGGGTGCTCTAGATTGTTGCTGCGCTGAATCCAACATGTGCGGGTGGGGATAATATCTTCTCATATACACAGGTTCTCCACAATTGTAACATGTATGATCAAAAGATGGCCTGCTACCCGCCAAAGGTGCGGCTCCCCGGTTATCCTGAATCAAATTTTGAGGTGGAGTTTCGGAGTAATTACTTGTAAAGGCGGGCATAATGGACTGAATTGGCCGGGCTGCAAGTGTTGGCCTCCCTGAACCTCTGGAGTAAGATCCCTGAAAGTTGCCTGAATTTTTGACTTTCTTAGCCAAAGTCTTAGCCTGACCGTCTCGCCTCACCCCCTCCACTTTCTTCACAAAGTCTGTTACCGCATTGAAACTTTTTCATGCAGAGGTCTTATGTACATACAATACTTGCAACTCAGAATTTAGTCCCTTAATAAATAAACTGATCCTCTCTTCCTCAGTGGTCATCAATTGTGTAGCGTATCTAGACAGGGCATGGAACTTGGCCTTAGAAGTAGCCTCATACATACCACCTTGCTCCGAAGACATGAACTCATCCTTCTTACGATCCCTTAAGGTCCGAGGCCCATATTTCTCCAAGAATAGAACATGAAACTGGATCCAAGTGAGTGGGGGTAAAATTGAATATCTGCATTCAACATAAGCTCTCCACCACTGCTTAGCCTCACCTTGAAGCTGAAAAGTCACAAACTCAACTCCATATTGATAGACAATTCCCAACTTATGAAGCCTTTCATAGCAATCTAGGATGAACTCATATCTATCCTCACTCTCGGAACCATGGAACATAGGCAGTTTCAACTTCAAGAACTTGGTTAACATCTCGTGCTCATTACCAGTCATAACAGGACCCAACAAAGGACGGAAGCACGCATCATTACCTACATTTCCACCCACCTTGGGGACAATGATAGCAATAGGGATTGGTGGGAGCTTGAGTTGCTTGAATAGAGGGAAGCGCTCCAGGACCAACCAATCCTTTCAAGAACGACATGATCTGTTGAGCTAACACTGGGTCTAAGTGAGGAATAAATGTAGTCTCACCCTGCACTTCTTCCTCTTGTCCAACGTTCTCCTCCTCCTTCTCAACCTCTACATTCTCCTCTACCTCTTCATAGTGCGAAGGAGGGGCCTCATTTCTGGGAGCATCTCCAACTGGTGCTCCATCCCTAGTAGGCACCAGCCTTCCTCGGCCTCTATCCCTGCCTCGACCGTAACCTCTTGCCGCAGATTCCTCAGCTGGAGCAATAACGGGAGCTACGGGCCTGACGCCGTTGAACCTGTTAACCATCTGCGGACAGAAGAGTGAAAGAGGTTAAATACCAATTTGAATCGCCAAATACCAATTGTAATAAAGTTATAACACGAAAGGAGACAAGAGAAAACAGAGAGATTTCCTAAAGTCCTATATCCCCTCGAAGAAAAGTACAGATGTTTCCGTATCATTCCGCAAGACTTTACTACATTCATTTTGGTACATCGAGATCAACAAACGTAGGCTCTGATACCAGCTTTATCACGACCCAGACCATTGTTATTGTCACCCACACTAACCCTCCGGTGGGAGAACCATTAATACTAATTAGTTAACCAATGAACTACACAACTTAATCAAAACTAAGGCATCTAAAGTTACGGAAGCAGGTTTACATGCTAAGGAAAAGAAATAGGGAGTTTCCATAAACTCCAACAAAAGTCTAACAAACAAATGCGGAAGTAATACCTAGAACGTGAAAGTCAATGTACCAAAACTCTAACAAGAACCACAAGTCTAAATAAGAAAGGGTAAAACCCCATACTAAACATAAGAAATATAAAGAACTAGTCTAAGTCCGGAATGTAGACATAAACCGAAAGAGAACTAATGATAGCCCGGAAGAACTGGCTCACCTTTGAATTCGAAACGATCATTGTTCTTCTTAGCGAGGTTTGTCAATAGCCGCCGAAAGATGTCCTATACTCAACAAAGAAAGAGTAAGTGCAGTATCAATACACAACCACAGTGTACTCGTAGGATCATGCGGCTATCCCAATAAGTGCAACATACATAAGTCAATACAACATAATAATATCATGCATACACCGAACATATACAATATCAATACCATTACGAATAACGATCAAGTTCACAATTCTCAATTACACAATTATGACAAGCCAATGGTCCTCTCATGGAACCCACACATAAACTGTTAGAGTACCGGTACGTAGTACCTGATCCAATATTTATGCTGAAACGTGGCAATCGATCCCATATTTATGTCGAAACGTGGCAACCGATCCAAGTTAGTGAGACCTGATCCACTCAACAAGCCACAATCACAATCACAATCACAAAGTACATTTTCATAATCATACAATCAAGTCATGATTAATGGCATTCATCATTCATCTATCCTCATTTACAATAAGTGTGATCAATAATGCAATATTCACATACATACATGCATAATAATGAAGCAAGAACAAACATACATCACACAACATAAAATCACAACCATCACCTACCTCGAACAAAGCTTGAAATCCCCTAAGAAACTTGATCCTTCCCTTTCCGAATTCTTTTCGCTTGTTCTTGGTCTACAAACAATCAATTTAATACTAGGATCAATAAACAAGACTTAATTACCCAAAATAAAGTCAACATTCTCAACCCTAGATCAAACCCATGATCCCACTATCCCAATTAGGGATTTTTCCACCATAATTTCCAGATCAAAACCCTTCCCATCGATAATACCCGCTAGATTACATTCTATGGATCAAAAACCGGATTCGGAGAGTTAAAACCTTACCTTTAGCCTCAAAAATGGTGAAAACGGTCAAGAAAACACTTGGGTCATCTCCTATCTCTCAAAGTTGAAACGTGCTGAATAAAACATTTTTGGGGTTTATTTTTGACTTAAGTCGCGTCTTTCCCGCCACAGCGGTACTCACCCCGCTACAGCGGCCCCGCCCTGGTTGGAAAATTCTGCCATAGTGGCTTGCACGGAACTAGTGAATAAATTTAATAATTTCAGTACCCCCATTTCACAACACGCCTTCAACCAACGACACCCAGAAACTACCCGTTCACACTAAGATCAATTTCGAGAGTTTTACTCATCCGAATTCAATTCTGTAAAGTCGTACGAGTTTCTTAACGTCTTAGCTATCTACTCATGTGATCAAATTCATAATTATATCACTCAATTGTTACCAGATTTCCCTATACCTTACTGAATCATATTTCATCCAAATCTGGACTAGGTTGAAAAATTTCAAGTTACTACGAAAAAGTTTTCCGGCCCAAAATTTTTCCCCGTTGGCTTTTTTATAACGACGGAAACTGGTCGTTACATACTCTTACTTGCTGGACCAAATGGGTAATGAATGGAAAAAGAGATTATACAACAGAGTTTGAGGTTAGGGGTGTGTATCGGTAAGTTCGGTTTGGTTTTAAGTATTATGGATTCGATTTATCAATTTTTAGTTTTTAAATATGCTAAACTGATAACTAAATCAATAAGATATTTATTATTGGTTTTTGGTTTATCAATTTTTTGTCTTTAACTATTTGATTTTTTATTTAACCAATAAGAAAATGCTTTCAAAACAAATATATGACTTGTCTAACAATTTGGCGTGAAATAAAAAAGAGAGAAATCAAATTACCCATTGAGTGCAAAAATTCTGCTTAGTGTAGTAAAAGTATAGCAAATACTCACAATTCACAACCCTAGTGGTTGCCTAACCATTGTCGTCATCGTTGCAAACGCTAGCTGTTGTCGTTCTTAGTTCTTTAGGTTTTGACGTTGTGAACCTAAAGACTACAGTAATATTAAAACTTAAAGGGTAAATGCAGAGAACATAATTAAGTAGTGTTAATTGTGTAGGGTCCTAATAGTTATACTCTAATATAGTGATTATATTAATATTTTTTGTTTGATATTTATGTATGACTATAAGTTAAAATAGTAAATTATTATATTCTTAATGGGTTATCGGCTAACCCAATAACTCAATATTATAAAACCAATATCGAACCGATATCCCAATAATTTTTTTTATAAAAACATTAAATAACTGTTAACCCAATAACCCAATCACAATAAACTAATAACACTTTTTGCGGTTTGGTTTATCGGTCGATTCGATTTTTGCACTCCCCTATTTGAGGCTACCAACCCTACTCTATTACCTTGACGTTCTCCAGAAATAGCTAATTTCACTACTAAAAACTGCCAAAAAATGACAGCCAAAAGCGATGGACTACGTCACTTTTTGGGTCAAAATCGACGAAAAAGTAATGTAGTCTAGTCCATCACTTTTCTAAATACGAAGAACCTTGTTGCCTCAAAGCAATGGACAATGTCATTTTCCGTGAGTTTTTTAAATTTTCTTTTTGAGAAAACGATAGACTTCGTCACTATAAAATGACGGACTCCGTCGATTTTCTCAATTTTTATTTTTCTAAAAAAAACATAAAAACGATGGATAGAGCGACATAGTCTGTCGCTTTTCTTGATTTTTTGTTTTTTTAAAATAAATGCAGAAAAGCGACGAATGAAGCGTCCTTGTCCGTCACTTTTCAGGAATTATATTTTTAAAATGCAGAAAAACAACGGACTAAAGGACAATACTCTTTGCTTTTCTGGATTTTTTTTAAAAAAATGCATAAAAACAACAGACAAAACCACACTGTCCATCGCTTTTTCTGCAATATTTTTAACTACAGAAACTGAGTTTCTACTGCCCACTAACAAATATAATTCAATTTAGCTCATTCATATTAGAAAATAAATATTATACATAAACTAAATTAAACATTCAATAACACTCAACATTAGTGTTAAAATTAGTTCAAAAGTCTAAATTATTCACGAATTAAAGGGATGCAAGATATGGGGTGGACTCTATGTATTCATCCTCATCAGTGTCGTCCGAGTCCTCGGTAGAAAATGATGTGGCAGGCCGACAAGAGAGGTTGAGCACTTGTTCTTTGATTTAGTCAATGGTGTCATTTATGTTTTTTTGTTCAGTAATTCTTTTTGCTCAGACTCTGTCAATATTTGTGTAAGTTTAGTTATTTGATCCAACATAGAAGCTATCTGAACACTATCAAGTGTCTCGACTTGACATGACGATCCAATACCTTCTTGTAACACCTAAAAAATTGAAAAGTTGAATTGGAAAGAAAAGGTTTCTTTTTGGCTACTGCTTCAGACATACGAAACCCATTTATGGTTCATATAAGCATTTATGTGTAGTAGATGGCACTTGTAGAAACTGAGTTGAGATTTGAAAAAGTTGAGTTTCTGAAGTTGGGTCTATGATTGACCAGGATGGGTCGTAGGATGATCTATGGGCAGTAGGAAGTACTCGAAGATTTCATCTAGATTTGATGAAATTTTGGGCTTGCACAAGGGTTCTACGGATAGCTATCACCAGTCGTAGAATGTTGGACGAACCGTAGGAAGGTCTTGTGGAATCAATCACAAATATTTAGTCCAAGTAAGTGATCTACGACTAGTACGGTCTGTAGAAAGTTCTATGGATCATAGGTCGAAGCCGTAGACCCCGTCCGATAGAATTTAATGAAGGATGTTTTGGTCTTTTCCTATCTACCAAACCTCTAAAATACCTTGTTTTGGCCATATAACTACCATATAACTGTTTTTACCCTTCAAAATAATACTCATCCCTCTGATGCACTCACAAAACCCCCAAAACTCCTAAGTCATCTTCTCCAAGTTCTCTCATGAGCTCTTAAGGAAGGATCTTAGGGTTTTATGAAGCTTAAAGGTTTCCTCTCCAAATTCTTAGGGCTTTGATTACCAAGGTTTGTGGGAATTCACAATGAATACCTTTCATCTACTGGGTCTCGAATTCACTTACGAATCTCTTTCATCCTTTGGTTCCAAAAAAAACTTCAATCTCCAATTCAATTTCACCCAATTTAATTAGTGTTTATTTCAATTTCCATGGGTCCTTTTTTATTATGATTCAATTGATGTTATTCTATCTTATTATGCATGATTCAATCTAATTACATTATTTTTAATTGATTTCATATGAACCTATGCTTTATGCTTTGATTTTCACCTATGAACTATGAACTATGACCATGAATTAATAAAGGATTTTATGCATGTTTTACGAAAGGATAAAGTTATGATTTAAGGATGTTTTTAAGTTAAGTGTCAATGGTTTGTGAAAGGTTTTCTCACAATTTGAAAGGAAATCATGATTTTAGATGCTTAGAAAGGTACGAGTCTATATAAATGAAGTTATGAAATCATGGTTTTCTAAAGTAGCTATTTTTATACGACTTCATGATTTGATTTGGTATTATGATAATTGTCTTTCCTAATATATGATTTGATAATTGACTTTATTTATTCTATTGGGATTAACTTAGTACAGAGAGGACTTTGAGGTGGAGGGTCTAATAGGCTAGTATCTTGTAGTAATATCTAGTCCCAAACTACGTGTCCCGTAGGATTATCTTAAATGACCTAGATAATGGATGTACATAGCCTTTATCAATTCTCCGAATCCTCCAACATTTCTTATGGGCAATCCTACAACTTGTACCAAGGACCTACAACTCTTGGAATGAGTTGTGGTTACATTATCTTCCACAGAGTCTCCCTTATACGCCTCATAGGTATGACTCATACAAAGAAAATATCATTTGTACCTTTTTTCGTGCCCATTGATACTCAAAGTGCACACTCTTAGGTCTTTTCTATGGATGCCTCTTTACAGCCTGTACTATAAAAGTACGGCTCGTGACTTATCCCGTGCATGCTGGGTCAAAAGTCAAAACCATTAGATCTTTTTTGTAACACCTCGAACTTAGAAAGACTAAACTGAGATTTTCATACAAGTTACTATACAATTGTGAGTTTTGGGTCAACTTCAAATAACCATAACTTTTAGCACATAATGAGTTAGATGACCTATAAGATATCAAATCAAAGGTCTTTGAGTCCTCTTTCCAATGCCCCCAAGTTTGCTAAATTCTAAGCTTAGATGAAGGAGATATGCCCGTTTGAGTGCAACCTCTCTAGTTAAGACATTTCATCCATTTTAAGGAGGGGTATTTTGGTCTTTTCCTTACCCCTACTAGGCCTAAATGTTTTTCTCACTCTTTTAGGGGTCTAAACTGATTGAGATCATTTTTATTCATTCCAAAAGAGCATAGGGTTTTTAGAGAGAAGTTCAAGAGGAGAAAAAAAAGAAAGTTTCAAGTGTTCAGGATGGAAGATTTTCGCCAAGAATTCAGTTCTTTCTAGATATGTAATCTTTCATAGTGTTGGGTTTGTTCACCCTCATGCCAATCATGTGATTTTCATCCATAAATTCGTTCTTGAGGTTGTTTGATTTGAATTCTTGAGGTTTTAGCTTCATTCTTTAACAATGGAGTATTGTTGAGTTCTTAAGGTGAGGGTCTTGCGGATGAGTGTTGTTATTGATGGATTTTGTGTGGGTTTTCGTTGAAATGGTGTTAGGTTTATTAATCTAAAAGGAATTGGAAGAAATCATTCGATTCTAGATGAGTTAGGACTTGAAATTGAGCAAGAAAGCTCGTCAAAGTTCTGGGTTTGGGGTGGGGCATCACGCCTCCAAGGCACTAGGAGGGCTGGCGCCCTGTGCCTGTAGTGTGCCCCAACTGCCCCCAGTAATTGGAGGCTTGGCTCCAGGAGCGTCAGGTCATTTTCCTCCTCCGTTCTTATTATGTACTTGTTCCTTTGAGATAAGTTTCTGTTCTCTTCCTGATACTAACTCTCTAAGCCTTCATTAATAATTGAGAGATCCTATATATATCCTAATTCTAACTCCTAAATCTTCATTTCAAAATTAAAGTAAAGATTAAGAGTAGAATTTGAGAAACCTTTTAAGTAATTTTGAGAAGTCTTTTACAATCTTTTATAACTTGATTTAAGACTTGAGTACTTGAGTATGAGAATGAGGAGAGTTGAGTTTCATGTTTCAAAATGAATATAAGGGAACTAAGTATTCCCAAGTGTAAAAACTTTTACATTCAAAACGAGAGGAGAACCTTGATTTTTGAACGAGGTCATGAGGAGTTTTTGAGCATTGTCTCTTTTAAGAGAATCTTTTGAGCAAAAATCTCAGGTTGAGGATGAGTTATGTTTTAAAACATATGATCATGAGTTATATATTATTGGGAGTAGTATTGACCACCGATATGGGGATGAGTTCAGACAACTCAAAATCCTCATAAATCATGTATGCCAACATGGGTAAAAGGGTCATACTTTTTAGATGATTTCTTATTGCTTTTAAGCATAGCTTAGTGGATTCACTTAGTTGAGGATGTTCTATACCCCGACAAGGTATATGATAGTTCTGGCAGCGTGGGCGAGACGTTGTATCATCACGTAGCTCATAGTGATGATTTTCGGTTAGATAATCTCCCAAATAAGAGTAAAAGAATTATTATTGTATTTTATACATTTTGAGTTATTATCTACTGTTTTAAAAATATTTCTATATTTCATCTTATTGTCTTTTATTTCATATTAAGTTGAGTTTATGTGAGTATGTTTTCCTTTTTTTCTGTCAGTTCAGCTTTATCTATATGTTATTGTGTTACCTTACATGCTCGTACATTCAATGTACTGATGCCATTTGGCCTGCATCGTTTCATGATGCAGATACAGGTGTTCAGGGTCATCAATAGGCGCTTTGTTGATAGCACTTGCATTCCAACTAGCTTTGGTGAACCTCCCTGCTTCCGGAGGGTTCCACTTTTATATTTCAGTATTGTTAGGATGTCTTGGGTCTTGTCCAGACTTCCATCATAATATTTAGAGGCTTCATACAGAGTAGTTTTGATGAGTCTTTTCCTATCTTCCTTTGTGATGTTTTGAGACTAGAAGTAAATCATTTATGTTTAATTCTATATTTTCAGACCTCTATTGAGTTACTCTATTATTGAGATCTTATGAGTTAATGCTTGTGTTTGATGTTTTTAAGTAAGTCTTCCGCTGAGTATTTAGCCATGCCAATGGTTCGCTTGGGGACCAACAATAGTTCTCGAGTGTCGACCGTGTCCAGGGTATAGGCTCGGGGTGTGACATTTTCCATGATTCTCTTTTCACGACCCGTAATATGGATGTATAACACGTACACTTTTGCATGCAACATGAGCCTCAATGTTCTAGCCTCTGATCTACACTTAGTATGGCTCGTGACCAGCACCTATAGCTCGTACTCAGGCCTGCCCTAGTTATATTTGGCTCATTTTTTACAATTATTTTTCCTTTGCTTTCGAAACTTGTTTTCCAAGAAAATCACTAGATACATGGGATAGTGGTGAGCGAGATGGAAGAAAGGCAAGGGAGGCGAGCGAGATTTGCTATGTATCCCTGATACATGCGAATCTACTTGGATACAATGTATATAAAACAAATTACACCTAAATTGACCCCATGTATGTATCTAGAGGCACCATAATCTGGTAAGATACATAATATTGCAACCTAGAGTGTATCTAAGTAATTAGCTCCTAAAGTAGTAGATTTATGTAAGTACCCCTTTCTAATATACCTTTATTTATTTGTCTTAGAACCTGTTTGGATTGACTTATTTTAAGTATTTTAAGCCAAATTAGCTTTTAAGCGCTATCGAAGTATTTGGATAGATTTAAAAAGTATTTTTAAGCATTTTGTTTCAAACAAAAATGATTAAAAAATAAGCTAAAAGTCAATCCAAACATGCTCTATCATTTTAAGCAAATTCATAGCATCAAGAAGTAAAATTGTCAATTGTTATTTTGAATCACCAATTTAGAGATAAAAAAAAATAATTTAAAAAGGAAACAAAATGAACTAATAAAAAAGAAAAAATCCTAATTAGTGTATCAGTTTTTATCTTATGCAGTATCACTCGTTTATGTCAAAAACATTATGTCTTACCAGTCAAATTATGATAAACATCAAATCTGCTTTCTTTTTATTACTAACAAATGTAACTTGCTAGAAATAGCAACATGTACAATTACAAGCACTTAAATAGTCTGCAAAACTAGGCAAATATTGCCGGCGGCGTAGGGTTTAAATTTTGTCCAGCAATTTTGCTGATGGCATAGTGGTAATTTATAAGTTTTGCTATTTTTGTTTTATTTTTTCCTTTTTTGCTTGACTATGCTTTTGTCTCTTTATTCTTATGTTTTAGCAATTGATTCCTCACCTAGCCACCTATTTTATTTTTTTAATGTTTGCTTTTGAGTGAAGTATTTGAAAATATGTTGAAGTTAGCGTAAATAACTAGTTTTGTCTTTTACTTATCAACAATCTTAAAAATAGTTTTCTATTTGACAAATTAAACTTATATATATATTCTAACTACCACATGATGTAGCAAGTGGTCTCAAACCCTTGTAATAGCATGAAACTTTTAATAAAAAGTCGAGAGAAGTGTTGAAAATACCCCGAAACTTGACAAGAATTTTGTGGGTGTATTAATTAATATTGCAAGATCAGAGATGTATTTAATTCAATTAGTTAAATAAAGAGATGTTTTTAAGAATGTCAATAGTTCAGACATAAAACTAATAATTCGTGTCTAATTTAGAATGTTTTCAATACTTCTCACTTTGTTTTAAGAATTCTAGCTTTTGTGTCTTTATTCTTTTTTTTTTTTTGGAAATTGATTCCTCGCCTTTTGTCACATGTTTGTTTAAGATTTAATTTTATGTATACAATGGAATAGGAGATTCTTTCTTTCTTAAAACTTAAAATTTGGTCTCTTTGATACTATGTTAGGCTTGATGTGATAACTGTTTAATAATGAAACTGAAAATATATGTGGGCTGTTGATAGCTATTTTGTTTTTTCACACTAACTCACAAGTTGGAACAAACTCTTATTTGATTGTAAAAAATTGAAATAACGAATAACTAGATTAAAATCTAAAATCGAGAAAATCAACATACTTGCCCTATTTGGGATAGTGTAAATAGCAGTATGTATTACTTCGTAGAAATCACTAATTCTTCAACATTGTGCTTGCAGATAACATTTTCAACGAATTTTCCATCAAAAATCTCTTACTAACAAGCAAAATTGTTCCCATCGATAATTTTGTGATAGTAACTTTTATGTTCAAAGCGTGATGACCTCCAAATCCCAGATGCACTTGGGAATTAGTTATATAGATACCAAAAAAATAAAAAAAATATCATATCTGCTCTAATGCTACACAGTACACACAGAGATCTCCTGGTAGGAGAGCATTATTTATTTAACAAGAAAGTATACTTGTAAAAGGTGTTACATAGCAGAAACCGAAGGAGACTTCACGTAGTTTGCAGTATCGTGTACAAGCTTGCCATTGACAGCTGTGATATCCCGAGAATAGGTGCTAGCTTCACCATTATATGAATAACTCTGCTCAGTCGTTGCTCCACCATGTAGAACAATGCGATCTTGAACAGACATCCACCCTTTGCATTTTTGCCTATTTTTCAAACTGCTTGAACAAGAATGTGAATCTCTGTCACTCCACTTCTTCTCCTCATTCCATTCATTTTCTAATTCAGAATGCATAATGATTGTACCATCTTCTCTTGATGGCTTCGAAGTCTTAGTGGTTATAGTTAGAGGATATTCCCTCTTCATAGTTGTATGAGAAATCTTCATTCCTGTTTCAGAGACTACACTTATTTCAGTCTCTTCTTCCACTTTCTGCTCTACTTTTTTTTCAGTTCCCTTGTTATCAAACTTTATCTCATTCTTGAACTTGAGTTCTCGTGAAACTCTAGTTGTCAAATTGCCTGCTGATGAATTCACCCACCCGTGATACTGGCTCTTCCTCTTCAACTCAACTTCATATGATCCATCCAGCCCATTAAAGCTTGAAGACCGCTTCATCTCGTAATCTGGAGTTCCATAGTCAACAACTTCACCCTGCACTTCACAATCACTTGTGCATTGTTTATCTACCCAAAGGTGCAAATTCGCATCCACAAGCCAGAAAGGGAGACTATCCAGCACCTTAAACCCCATAAAATGGGATTTACCGTCAAGTAAATCCCCCAAAAATGGAGTTATATCGATGTCGTAAGAAGGATGATCAAAAGCCCCAATTGAAACAATTGGATCCCAGTAGAGGGGATTAATTCCACCTGGATAAATTAAAGGAAATGGAACCACAGATCCTATCAAATTCCTGTCGATATTCAACAGAACTTCCCTGTACGATCCATGGCCTCTTTGGCTAGTCAAATTATTCACCCGTATGTAAGAATCAGGGGGATTTGAGTACCAAAACTCATCCAATCCATGAAATGATACGCAAATTTCCATGACAGCTTTGTAGGAGTTCTTCGGTATGATAACACTCTTCCCCTTCAATTCCGAATCGCTTTGAATTTTGAACCAAAATCCTTCACCTCCATTATTACCCGAAATCGGAATAATCAAATCTGCTGGTTTTTCATTCAAACCCAACGAACCTCTTATAGGATTATCCACAAACACATCATCTACCATTCTGACTTTCCGATTAGTACTAATAGTTGATAACGGAACATTCATTTCCTCAATATCATAGTATAAGATAGTAACATTAACATAATAAACGCCGGTATAAACATCGTTGACCATATTTTCCAGCATAACAGAAAGAGAAATATCCTCTTTAGCAAGGAGGGACGAGTACCTGGTAACATCCTTAGTAACAGTCCAGAAAGCGCTGCTTTCAGTAGGCTCCGCGGTGCTGGTACGTAAGAGATCGGCACCGTCAAGCCAAACGGCGGCGATACGGTCATACTGTATTCCTTTGGAAGAGGCGTTGAATTGAAGAGCAACATGGTTCCAAGAGCAATTCTCCAGCGGCGCGTAAGCGACGGAGACAGGTGGAAGACCGATAGTATGTCCGAAGTGATGAGAGAGAATGGGAAGAGTGCAGGAAGGAGTGAGATTAGCGAAGGGCAATGGACGACTTATTTCCAAGTATTTTTGATGAATAACACCATGTTTGATGAAGTGAGAAGGGTTTTCGAGGGAAGAACAAATTGGAGCATTAATAAAGCTGAATATTATTATTATGAGGAAGAAGAAGATGAGATTTGCCATGATTTAGATTGAAGAGAATTAATTAATCAATTATGAAAATTGAAATTCCATTTTCACTTTATAACATAAGTACTGAAAGAGACCAAGTTTGAACAAGATGAGTGATAGAATCGAGGATTGTTAAAAGCTAAATCGGAGCCCTCCACTTAAGTTCTTCTTTTTTTTAAAAAAATAAAATAAAATTTGAGCCTTTGACTAGGGTAAAACAATTACACCTGCCAATTGCCAAGTATATGGCTGATCTCAGCCACAGTCGGTTATTTTAAATATTAATCATTTTATTATTTTACTTGCATGTGTGTTTGGTACAGAGAAAAATTGTAATACTCCCTCCGTTTCTATTTAATTATTGGGTAATATGTCATAAATCTAATAAATTATAGTTGAAAATGAAATGACAAAAATGAATTAAAAAATATTGATTTAGATCTGAGATATTTATTTCTCTTTCAAATTAATTCACTCATGACATTATCTACTAACATTTGTCAAATTTTGACTTGACATACTTATTAAGAAAATAATAATCAGTATAGTGGTTTACTATTTTATCTCTATTAAATTATTAATTGATAGAATTTCAAATATATTTTACTCATTACATTTTTCAAATGCATTAACTCAATGTTAATAAATTGAGGGTGTAATAGGAATTTTTTTTTATCTTCTTGATATGTCAAAAATGACAAGTAAAAGAAGAAATCAAATTAGAAAATATTTGACAATTAAAATAGGGACAAATGAAGTAATTACCTCTGTTATTTATTGTTTTTAAGATGTGTGCCAAATCATTAGTATTATTGAACAGATAGAATATTTTTTAAAAATAATTAATACATTCGTAAACTTTGAAAAAATTATTAATTTTAAACTATAAAAAAAATATCAAAATTTACATTGGACCAGAAGAGTAACACAGTACAGTCAAAGGCCAACATGAATTATGACTTCTTTTGAGAAAAAAAATATGTACCCTTTCTGTTTCAGAACATTTTGAGATGAAAGAAGACAAATATATAACTTTAGAAAAGTGAGAATAATTCAATAATATCAGTGTACTGAAGTAGAAAAGACTTGATTTTTTATTTTTTAAAATAATTATTGATAAAAACTTTACAAATAAAAAACTAATAAAAATAAATATAAAAACTATTTTTTTTAATATTCTATTTATGAACATCATAATTGCTTACGCATTATGATCTTTGATCATTTGTCCATCGATAAAAACTGCCATATTCAATTTTTTTTTTTAAAATATGGCCAAGTATTTAATGCCAAAACACGTAAAATATTGAATGCTGACTGGTATTATTTAAAATTTGTTGTTTACTTAATACTTAATTTAAAAAATTAATGAAAATTTTGAATACATGATTTTAAATTAAAAATATAGTAAATATATCAAAATATCTTACATTTTAATAATATTAAACATATAAAAGATGAGTATTAAAAATGCACTTAAACTTGACACAAATTATTAGTTTCATCTGACAGCCTTAAAAACACCTTTTACAAACTTAAATACACTTTTAATTTACCACATGATATAACAACTGGTTTCAAATTTTTGTAGGAACATGGACTCTTAATAAAAACCAAGAGAAGCGTTAAATTAAAACACCCCTACACTTAGCGAGAATTTAGAAATATATTTTCGTCGGGTAGTAAGATTGAAGTATTTAAGTTTAATTAGTTAAGTAAAAATATATTTTCTAAGATTGTTAATAATTTAAAAATAAAATTAATAATTTATTCGGAAATTAAAAGAGATTTTTGACCCTTTTTGCAACTCGTTTTTGTTAGACAACACTACACATGGGATCCCAGCTTTATGCGCTCACTCCCTTAAATGCATCTAAATCACCGAAGTTGAAAAAATAAAATTTTTAAAAATGAGTGTATCTGCTCCTCCTCTCATGGCGATTCTCATCTTCTTCTTCATGACCATCAGCTTTATTGCCCCATTTTCTTCTTCCTTACCTGAACACCATTTCCACTTTAACAAAAATGGTCTTCGCCACAACACTTCTTCACAGCCACAGCAATACATAGAAATCACTCGTCCATTGTCATTCACAAATCTCCCTCCTTCTTGTACTTTTCATATCCTTACTCATGATTTCGCCAATACGATGGGTCTCCCGCCGGTCTCCGCCTCTTACGCTCCTCCTGCCAATTGCTCCTGGACTCATGTGGCTCTTCAGTTCAATGTTTCTTCTAAAGGTGAGCAATACGATCGAATCGCCGCCGTTTGGCTTGATGGCGCCGAACTCCTCCGTACCAGCACCGCAGAGCCTACCGCCGAGGGAATTTTCTGGACTGTAACGAAGGATGTTACCAGGTACTCCTCCATCCTGGTCAACGAGAATATATCTCTTTCTGTCATGATGGAAAATATGGTCAACGATGTTTATACCGGTGTTTATCAGGTTAATATTAGTTTCCTCTACTATAATGTTAAGAAAATGGATGTTTCGTTATCGAACAGTTATAATCGGAAAATGAAGCTGGAAAATGATTTGAAAAGTGAGATTGAAAAACCGGCAGATTTGATAATACCAATATCAGGAAATGGAAGTGAAGGATTATGGTTTCGAATTCTGAATGAATCGGAGATGCATGGGCAGAGTGTTATTATTCCGAAGAATACATACAAAGCTGTGATTGAGATTTACGTATCATCACACGGGTATGATGAGTTTTGGTACACGAATCCGCCTGATTCATACATACAAATGAATAATTTAACTACCAAGAGAGGCCATGGATCGTACAGGGAAGTTTTGGTGAATATAGATAGGAGTTTGGTTGGATCCGTAGTTCCATTTCCTGTTATTTTCACTGGTGGAATTAATCCTATGTACTGGGAACCACTAGTTTCAATTGGGGCATTTGATCTTCCTTCGTATGACATTGATTTAACACCATATTTGGGGCTTTTACTCGACGGTCAAGCTCATTTTCTAGAGCTTGGGGTGAATGATAGTATCCCATTCTGGCTTGTGGGTGCCAATTTGCACCTTTGGGTGGATAACAATTGTGTATTACCTTGTGAAGTGCAGGCTAAAGTTATTGATTTTGGTACCCCTAAGTTCAAGATTGAGCGATCTTCGAGTTTTCTAGGCCTGGATGGATCATTTGAGGTTGAGATTAAGAGGAAGAGTGAGATTTCTTATTGGGTGAACTCAACAACAGGAAATTTGACTACTATAATCAAGCGAGAATTGAAGTTCAAGAACAAAATGAACTTTTATCTAAACGGAACTGAGAAAAAGATTGAGCAAAAAGTGGAGGAAGAGATTGAAGTTAGCGTATTGTCTAATAGTGGTGGCACGATCTCTAAAACCAAAGTGAAGAGGAAATTTCCGCTTACTATAACATCTAAGACTATACCATCAATGGAGAATGATACGACCTTGATGCTTTCTGATTTGGATCACGAATGGAAGGAGAAGAGGAAGTTGGACGGAGGTCCTTCAATCTCATTGAAAAATCGGCAGCAATGCAATGGATGGATGGTTGCTCAAGGTCACAATGTTTTACATGGTGGGGCAACTACTCAACAAACTTATTCTTACTCCGATGAAGCTGATTGCTATTCTCGAACCATTTCAGCTGCCAATGGCAAGCTTATGAATGACACTGCAAACATTCTTTGTGCAGGAGCTCCTTTGAAGTTTGGTTCATTTTCTGCTTTGTGACACCTTGTTTGAAGAATACGTTCTTGTCCTACGAGAGCATCCCGTGTGTAGCACTACAGGAATTTCTTGCCTATGTGGTTTGCGCATCCCGTGTGTAACACTACAGGAATTTCTTGCCTATGTGGTTTGCCTGTACAATTTATGTTTTTGTGTCAAAGGTGCAGGCTTCCATAAGGATGTCAAGTGTTCTAGCTAGGAAATGAACTTTGTTTTTGATAATTTGCTTGATGTAATTCTTTTTTCTTGTCTGTGTTTGATATGAACCTGAGTTTTGAGCCTTCATCTTGCAACTCTCTTTTCATAATGAGCTTAGAATAATGGTATAAAACAAATACACCGCAGTCTCAAATAATTGGGATTGGTTATATGAATTTTCACTTCTTTATTTGAGGATCAACTCATGTCATCATCATACTAAATAAAATTTTAAGGGGAAAATTTCTTTAGTATATAAATAATATTAAATATTCTCTAACAAGAATAAGTTTGCTTTAACAGTTGGTGGATCTATCAGTTGCTGTACGATATATATTGCACAAAGATCTAAAATTACATCAAAAGTACTGAGTGTCTCAAATAATCGACAAGCTTTCGAATTTTTTTTGTATTCATTTCAATGCTTCCTTGGGGGAAATGAATGAATCTATAGGATACATTCAGAAGAAAATTTGTTATAACTTGTTGAGAACTATATATATGTCTACTTTTCTTTCTCTTCACTCATAAACTGGAGATATCACTGTAAAATATACAGAGCTGCTTGGACTTTCATTCCCTTGCAATGTCTTTGGGGCGCCAAAAGTCTTTCTTACCAACAAGAAATTGATGTTGATGCAGAGTTACTGACCAATGAAGTGAACGTAGAATCGAGCCTAGTTGTTTAATCATCTGCAGAGTGTCTTGAACTAAAATGTATCCACCTGGTCTCACCATTCTGTCCATCTCCACAGCAACATCCACTAGATCACATCTGCAGAAGAGAGAAAGATACTAAAAGTTCATCTCAAGAGACATGTGAAGACGCCTGTTAAATGACTGATGGTTCTTGTGAAAGAAAATTGAGCTAGAATTACTGCAAGCGCCATCTTGCGTAATTCAGACTAATAACAAATCAAACTAGTAATCAGGAAGTAGAGACTGAACCTTTGACTTAAATTTCCAAAGAGGAAACTGGAATGTAGAAGATCATATGTCCGAGGATAGGTATTGAAGGACTCGCACCAGTCATGGTATGTGCCAACCAAGCCTCTATCAAAGATTATAGGTAGAGTATCCGGTCCACTGATAGGAACAACATTCATTACCCACAGGGATTGATCAATCAGTGCTGTAGCAAATCTGTTTTAATATAGGAGTATCAGTAAGACAATGAGCAGAGAAAGGAAGCAGAAAAGTTAAAAAGTAAATTTGTCTTACCCTCCATAGCCTGCATTCATGTCCATCACATTCCTCACAGTTGACCAATTTATAGCAAGGCCTCCTAAGTACACATCTGATACCAATGATGCCCAGTGTCTTGTGTCTTCGTTGAATGTTTCTTCAGCATCTGTTTCGAGCATCAGACTTAGAGGTTTCGTGTTGAGCCTCTGAGGCCAGGGTGCAGGCCACTTGTAGCTACTCGTGGCTAGTGGTAGAAGGCAGCTGTCCAGTGGTGTGTACCTACATATTGGATGTGAAAGTTATGATGATTCAAATGAAGATATAGATGATTATTGTCATCAAAGTGTTTCAAGCGTACCATGAACTATTCAGCCTATTCTTCTTCTGGTCACACATAGGGGGAATATTTTCTTTGCGATTTTCATAGCAGGAAGATGAATCTGATTTTTGATATATAACTAACCCGACTCTACCCCTTTTAAAGAAGGTCCTTGCCACCATCTTCCAGCACATTGCTTCAGTCAGATTAACCATAACTGCAAGAACAAGACCGAAAATTATGTGCTACCAAGCATAACAATTTACTCACTTCCAAATTATATAGAAAGTGTTAGTAAATGTTAATTCATAGAACTAAGCATCAATGAGTTGGAACCTTTCCAGACATTCTTATGTCCTTCATCCTTCTTATAAACTGGCGTTGCAGACCATATGAAGTACCCTCCAGGCCTAAGAATCCTGTTGAGCTCCATCAATGGTTTTCCTCCTGCAGTTTTCAATTAGTTACCATATCAACAATGTAGCTGATAGAAGGACTAGAAATCTGAGAATAGTTACTCACCATCTGCATGCCAATGAACCCTGCATCTTGCACAATGAATCATATCATATACATTATCTGGAAATGCAAGCTTTTTAGTTGCAATGACTGAGAGAGTTGCCGGGATTCCACGCTCGAGGGCAAACTGTATCTGAGCCTCATGTTCATCCTTTGGAGCAAATGACATAGTAATGACATTTTTATCCAGCAAATAACCACCAAAGCTAGCAACACCACATCCAACATCTAAAAGGACCCTTATACTCTTTCCCCATTGAATTGTTGGGAAAGTCTGAATAAAACACAAGAAGGAACTCAGATTAAACAGACCATAAGAACACTAATACTACAGGGATGTTTATCAATCTTCAGCTGAACGAACTGTTCAATTGAAAAAAATCAAACAACTTAAATAATCCCATGATTAAGTCAGGAACAATGATGTCATTGATCCCAACTAAAAATTCAATGGAAAATATGATCTACCCATTCATTAGACATTAACCTGCATGTACACATTACAAATATTATGATTAGCCATGGAATTATGTTAGTTTGACACGTCTAGAAGTCCTCTCTTGAAAGCGCAAGATATCTCTTCCTTATATTCAATAAACATGAAATCAGAGGAACTACAGCAACACAGTTCAACAGAAACGGGCATACATTATACATGATCATTGCGTTGCTTGGGGTGATGAAGGAAAAGAATGCTACAAATAGACATAGTACCTCTTCAATGAATTCGATATAGTGATTCACTCCATCTCTGAACTGTGTTCCACCACCAGGGAAAACAAAATACTCGCCCGACTTTTTCACCCAATTCTGGTCTTTCTTATATTCCACAAGCTTAGGATGAGGAACATTGTCATACCATATCTATCCGGAGGAAAAACAGAAAAGAAAAATTAGGCATGGCTATATTTTACACGAGCAGAACAAAATGGTATCATGAATCGAAAACAAAATCTTACCACCAAAGAAGGGAAAATCTCACCATATCCCTACTCTTAGGCCACGGAAGGGGCAACTTATAACCTTTCGGCAATGGAATCAGACATCTGGGACTAGGAACAGGGCAATGCCTTTCCCTATGCTCCATATGCCTTCTCGATTTTATTTTTTTGATTGCCTTCCAGTTATCAAGGCATGGTATGTAATCAACCGCCAGTGGACCTGGGCATAGCTTCCAATGATAAGAGAACGTCTCCAACTCATCGCTGATGATCATATCAGACTTCTCAGGGTTAATCTTAAGCGGAATATTAGACGACTGAGGGTCAATCCTGACATTATTCAACGGGGACTCACGATTGATGCTAGTATTATTGTTTTTATCGGATTGGTGTAAATTAGTTGAAGTTGAAGTACTAATACTGTTGGGATTAAACCCCGGGACTGATTTGATTAGAGCGGTGCGTTGGGCAAAGTCGATGGCAGCGAAAATGGGGGATTTCTGGGAGTTAGAAATAAGGAGGAAAGTTACAAAGATTAGTAAAAGGAATAGAGAGAAGATGAATGGATACTTGCGTTGTTTGAACATATCTTGCATTGATGACGACGACGACGATGACGATATAGCCATTTGGGATTCAAATTTTATTTTGTTGTTGTTGTTAGCTGATCTGAATGGAAAAAAAAGAGTGAAAAATGCAAAGGCGGAAACAGCGTAACTGATGGTCATGAATTGGAAAACTGTTAAAGTTTGAAATGTGGTTAAGAGATTCCAAGGATCTGGAGTGTAGTGGGGGCCACACAAAGGAGGGAAATCTGGTTACCTAATTTGGAATTATTGTTTTCATTACAAGGCCAGTTTATGTAATTAGTATTAATTAATTAATAATTAATACTACTAACATTTAAATACTAAAACCATCTCCAACCCACCTCTATTTTACTCTCCATTCTCTATAACTTGAGGGTAAAATAGAGAATGGGCACTCCAACCCACCTCCACATCACTCTCTATTCTTCATATTTATAGAACTTCTATTTCACTTTTTGAATATTTTATTATTATTATTTCTATTACTTTCTAGTTAACATATTAGTTTATATCTAATATTCATAATTATTTTTAAATGTAATATAATATTTTTAATATATACTACTTTCATCCCGAATTAATAGTATTTTAATTTTATCTAATTTTTGTCAATAATATAATTTGATTTTATTATTAATTTTCACTATAAAGAATACACAAAATTAAAATACTAAGATGAAAAATTTAATTTAAAAATAACATACATAATATGATAATTTAAATACAAGATAACAATACAATACATACAATACATAACATAATAATTAATTTATCACAACAATAATTTAGTAATACGGTATGTCATTTCCAAATTTAGCACTATTAAAAAAAAATTAGGGTATGATGGTAGATGAAAATCTTCAGTTTGAACAATTTTTAATTAGACATAGAAAAATTAAGGACAAAATACTCATTTTGAACTTCGTAATGCATTAGTAGAACATTTATGGGAGTAACGTAATCATTTTGAAAGCTGAGTGTTTATGTAATATTTCTATAATTGTATTTCACTTTTATTTGATTTTGTCCATTAATTTGTACATTATATGATATTTTCTTGCAAATTATGTTATTTTAGAAATTTAGAATAAATATAATTTTATATTAAATAAAAAATTTGAACAAATAAAATTTTATATCACATCAAAATTATATAAAGTAATTATTTGGGAAAAAGAAAGAAAGGATTTATATTATGAAATAAGAAAATAACAATGAATTAAAAATAATAATATAATATTGAGGAGAGAGAAAAAAAATTCTTTTTAGAGAGTAAAATAGAGAATTGGGTTGGAGTTGGTTGTATGAAAAAATAGAGAACTCTATATTTGGAGAGTAAAATAGAGTTAGGCTTGGAGATGCCCTAAACAGAGTCATGGAGTTACACTTTACCCTACTCTCTTACTTTTATTTTGTCATTTCTTAATATCTGAGTTCCATTTAAATAAGTCTGTTATGTATGTACGTATTTAGGGAAAATTTTCATAAATATACACAAAAGTAATTTTAATTGCACCAAATATGACCAAATTTTCATTTTCATTTAAATAGAAGAAGGGAAAACTACACAAATTGAATCCATTAGATAGTCTTATCCAAATTGGACCCAACTCAATATATTTATCCTAATTGAACCCACAATCCAAATTATTTACCTGACCGACCCTTTGTTCTATTTACTGAACCACAACTTCTTTATCCTTGATACCATCAGAGTATATTATACTCTGATGGTATCAAGCAGTCATAGTCTTTTGACTTAAACAATGTATGTTCCTCCTTGATGCCATCAGAATATATATATATATATATATATGATATCAATGAGTAACTGAGTTCATCTTTAGGCCTCCAAGCTTGTTGAGACAACCCTGCTCTTCTGTCAATTCTGAGCCGTCAACAACCTACCTTGAATCTTACGGACATGCTCCATGACATCTCTAAGTAAGTCTATATCTAATGAGTCCATCTCTATTGTATCGAACCAACCGATTGGAGATCTACACTACTTACCATACAACACCTTAAAAGGGGTCATGTGAATACTAGAGCGATAACTGTTGTTGTAGGAAAACTCCGCTTAGGGTAAGTGTTGATCCTAATGAGCACCAACGTTAATCACACATTCTCTAAGCATGTCCCCCAACACCTGGATCTTCCACTTAGACTGTCCATCTATTTAAGAGTGAAAGGTTGTACTCATATGTAGCCGAGTACCCAAATCATGTTGTAAGGCCCTCCATAAATGAGAAGTGAACAATGAACCTCGATCAAGGACAATAGAAATAGGGACGCCATGCAGTCGAACTATCTATACTACTTCAAGTTTAGATCTCTTTGACTGAAGATGTACCGAAGACTCTGATGATCGGTGAAGACCTCATAATGCACCCCATACAAATAGTGACGTCATAACTTAAGCACAAAGACCATAGTCGCTAACTCCAAATCATGAGTAGGGTAGTTCTTCGCATGGGTCTTCAACTGCCTAAATGCATAAGCAATCACTTTACCTTTCAACATCAAAACACCACCCAAACTGACTTTTGAAGCATCATATTAAATAGTAAAGTCCATACCTTCCTCGGGTAGAGTCAACACAAGAGTCGAAGTCAACAAAGTCTTGAGCTCTTGAAAGCTCTCGACACACTGAAACCCCACACTCTATCTAGTCAATGGAGCTGCAATAATGGAGAAACCCTGCACAAACCATCTGTAATAGCCTGCCAACCCCATAAAACTTTGAATTTTGGTAGAAGTAGGTCTTGTCCAGCCCCTAACTGCCTCAATCTTAGCTTGACTGGATCCACTCTAATAGCCTCCTTAGAGACCACATGTCCTAAAAATGCCACATAATTAAGTCAGAGCTCACACTTTGAGAAATTTGCATACAACTTCTCTTCCCTCAACCTTTGAAGCATTATCCTCAAGTGTCGAACATGGTCCTCCTCAGTCCTGGAGTACACCAAAATATCATCAATGAAGACAATCATAAACAAATCAAAGTAAGGCCGAAATAACTCGTTCAATAATTCCATGAATGCTGCAAGGGCGTTAGTTAATCCAAAGGACATCACTAGGAACTCATTATAGTCATATTGAGTCCAAAAAAATATCTTAGAGATATCTGAAGCCCTAATCTTCAACTTATGATAACCGAACCTCAAATCTATCTTAGAGTACAACGATGCTCCCTGAAGCTTATCAAATAAGTCATCAATACGTAGGAGAGGATACTTGTTCTTCACCGTTACTTTATTCAGCTGTCTGTAGTCAATACACATCATCATAGTTCTATCATATTCTTCACAAATAAGACTTACTAGGACAAATAAACTCATTACTCAACAAGTTCTGCAACTGATCCTTCAATTCCTTCAACTCTACTGGGGTCATATGATGGAGATGAATAGAAATGAGATTAGTGCCTGACTCTAAACAATAGAAAACTCAATATCTCTATCTGGAGGAACACTTGGAAGATCAGTAAGGAAGACATTTGGAAACTCCTGAACCACGAGAATGGTTTCCATGGGAGGTAAACTAACACTAGTGTCCCGAATTAAGGCTAGGTAAGACAAACACCCCCCTCCACCAATCTCTGAAAATGGATGAAGGAAACAACCCTACTAGGATAGGAGCCACTAACACCCTTCCACTCAACCCGCAGAACACCAGGCATCACTAAGGTTACAATCTTAGCATTACAATCAAGAATAAAATGATAAAGAGAGAGTCAATCCATACCTAATATAACATCAAAGTTCACCATCCCCAGAATAATCAAGTTTACCCAAGTGTCATACACTGCTAAAGAAGTAAGACATGATTGATACACTCTATCCACCATTAAGGGCTGACCCATGAGTGTAGAAATACGAATAGGCACATACATTCTATCACACATCAAATCAAACCCACCAGCAAAGTAGGCAGACACATAAGAGAATATAGATCCTAGAGCAAACAATACAAATGTAGATCAATGGTAGACTAGGAAGATACCTGTAATAACTGCATCAGAAGCCTCCGCCTCAGGCCTTCCCAAAAATGTATATCACTGACCTCCTCTACCACCCCAGCCTAGGTGGTACCTCTACCCCTATTCTGATGTACTGTAGCACCACTACTAGAAACCCTACCGCCTTTACCTAACTAAACTCTACCTAAGCCTCTAGCTTGTGGTGCTGGTGATCTGATATAGGCTAAATGACTAGGTTGGGGGCCTCCCCGAACCCTCTGCAAATGACATTGCTGCATCATGTGTCGAGACCTCTATAACTAACACAGAAGCTCTAACTTGGGGATTGTTGTGATGATCTCAAAGAACCACTATAACTGCCTCACCCCGCAAATCACTACTGTGAACCATATAAACCCTGACCAACACTGTAAGAACTGCGAGGTGTTTGAAAACTCTCTAATGTCGGCATATAAGCATGAATTAGTCCTCGACGTTGGAAAGAACCTCTACTTCTATAGGATCTCCTGTCTCCAAATGAGGCACCAAAAAACTTACCTGATGCACAGGCCCTTTAATAGCCCCCAACCTCTTCTATCTCCTTTAAATCCACCTCTTTAGTGGCGGTTACAATGGACTAGAAGGAAGACCCCTCTTGATATTCCCTAAATATAGTCGATCAGATAGAGAAAGTGAACCCCTTCATAAACCTGTGGATCCTCTCTGTCTCGTTAGGAATAATGGCAAGAGCATGCATAAACAGGTGATAGAATCGAGGTTTATACTCGGTAACCGTAAGGTTATCCTGCCTCAAACTCTCAAATCTTAATCGATTCTCATCTCTTACGATCCAAGAGATGAAACAGTCATAAAATGCACTGACAAATATCTCCAAAGTCACTGGCGGAGATCCAACCGACAAGGACCTGAATGAACTCTCCACCACTCTCTCGCTGGCCCATGTAACTAGAGTGTATCATACCGGACTCCATGCGACTCAACTAATCCCACAATATCTAGCAATTTTCTGCAAGTGGTCAAAAATCATGAGCATCCTCGCTCTCTTCACCTTGAAACTGGGGTGGATCTATCTTTCTAAACCTCTCATACCTATGATGCTCATCCTTTGTCAGTACCACGAAGAGAGCACCATGAATCCTAACTGTCATTGCAGGGCCACCCTTAACTACTAAACCCATCATTGGCTGCCCCACCAGATATTAAACTATTGGATCCTTAATAAGGTATCCTGAAACAATAGTGTGATGACATACTCTAGAGGTTTTCGGTCCTCTCTAGCATCAACCTTTGGATCAGGAGAGACCTTTTTGTCAAATCCTCTCACTAGTGTCGCTCCACGGGTAGGAACTCTGGCTGGTGCCACTCCACGATCACGGTCATGACCTCTAGCTTGGTCTCGACCCCTACCCTTAGTTGGGGTCTCAATAACTGGCTCGGGGAGTGCTTCCCTTCTGCTACCACCATTAGAAGACCTACTCCTCACCATGTGTCAAAAGAACACACAACAACTCAGTAGTAGTGAAGATAACTATACACGATAAGAATGAATAAACAAAAGACAGTTTCCTAACAGTCTTCATAGCATCTTGAATATACATACAGACGTTTCCGTATTGATCCCCAAGACTCTACTTTTAGACTTGACTTGTATACATGTGATACTTATGAACTGGGGGCTTTGATACCATTTGTCAAGAGCCAAAAAATTAGAGTGATGGCACTTGCCTTATCCCACAAAGACAAGTTAGCTGAAAACCCAAATATTAACAATAAATGCGGAAGTAAAACATGAATGAAAATCAAACATAATATGATAAAGCAAATAACTAAACCAACTTAGATAAAGCCCTAAAATCTAATTGTCACATGTACAAACCTCTAATGTATTATAATATAATTGAAGAAAATATAAGTATCGATGTCTTTGTTTCTAGAATAGAACAAAATCTTAAATAAAGAGCAAGAGGAGTCCCCCGAAGTGATAAGAAACTACCTCATCAACTTTCCACAACATGCCTTGAGAGTAGAAAAGAAGAGAGAGTAATCATTAATATTTGTGCTACTAACCTATACAAGTGTAGAAGCAAGGGAATGAGTACCAAACAGCACGGTACTCAACAAGTAAATCACTAAACACAAAGTTGGTAATATAGCACACAAGTACTTCAATCCCATCCAACCGAACCTCCATAACTACAACATGCAATAGAATATCAGTCCAACCTAATAGTCCTCACTCAAATACAACAAAGCACGAATAGAACATCATAACTTGCACTTCAACACATATAGTCAAGCATTCATATATTTCACAAGTTCATAATCATAATAATAACTTAACAATCATAATCAATGTGAATCAAATGAAGTGCAATGCAATGTGGCACAATATCATATTGGGTGATGCATGTTTTTCCTAATGATACACACATGTTGTCTCTCAGTTTGGGATCCATGGAGGACTTATCAGTCCATGCATCCATCATGGTGTGTGATACGACCCTCAAATCACAATAACTATCACAGAGTGCGACACATCCTCAAAATGATACATCCTCTTTGGTATCTAATTCTTCCTTAAATCACATGACACTTATCATAACAGTTCTTCTGAACCAATGCAAATAAATATGTTCTCACATACAAAAAGGAAATGACAATTTCCATATCAATACACAATTCACAATAGCAAAATCGTGATACATCATCCATCTTGATTTAATATAACCTTTCAAGTCATTCGCATCACATCACAAATCTATATATCATCAAGTTACCTTTTTATTACCCTTTTTTATTATTAGGATAATTCAATATGAACAAGTCAAATCCATCACCGAGTCTCATTACTCGCCAACACATATAATAAAGAAATACGAGATTATATAAACTTAACAAAGGCCAATATGAGATTATATATACTTAACAAAGGCCAATATGTCCACTTGCCTCAATTAATTAAATAATCACCCCGGAACATGAGCTTTTTCTTTATGTTGGATGTCCAATGCAACATAATCTAATCAAATAAGTAATCACAATAAGATTTTGAAACTAATAACACCCATATCAAGCATTTTGGAAAATGAGTCCAAATTAACCCAAAATACCCAATACAAGAATGAGGTTTAAATATGGAAATTTATACAAACTTGCATTGTCCAAAGAATTTGGAATCTACTAGTGAAAAATATTTCAAAAACGGAGTTGAAATCTCTCACAAATCACTACTAACTCATGTTCTTGAAAATCTCCATAAGTTTGAATCCAAAATAACATTTAGATGATAAAATCGTGCAACAATTAATGAATAATAAAGAGTGGGAGTTGAAATCCATTACCCGATCGAAGTTTCTCAAAAAAAACCTTTCAAAATCATCTCTAAGAGCTTCTAGGGTTAAAAAATGGGAGAAATTTGAAGAAATCCCAATTTTGTAAAATAAGTCACTGCTAGGAGTATTTCGCGACTGCAGACCAACAACATAAAAAGTCTACGTGAACTGTCACGACCTGAGCCTACACCCTGGACGTAGCCTGCACTAAAGAACTACTGTTTGTCCCCAAGCGAACCCTCATCCTAGCTGACTACAAACGGACGACTAATTTAAGCACAGAAAAACTTAAAAACTGAATATAATTCATGAAACTTACAAATTTTTAACTCAAATGAATAACTCTAAAATAAAAATAGAATATTCAACTAGCCAACAATAGGCAACTCAAGTCTTTAATACATTTAATAAGATAAATGAAACAAACTTCTCAAACTCTACTATCTTTCTATGAAGCCTCTAACTTAGAAAGATGGAAGTCGGGACAAGATCCATGACATCCTAACAACTGATATAACTGAAAAGTAAATGAAATCCTCTGGAAGCAAGGAGGTTCACCATAGCTAACTCGAACTCCATGTGGTATCAACGAAGCTCCTGTTGATGATCCCGAATAATTGAATCCTTTTCATGAAAGATACAGGACAAATGACTCAGTACATGGAATGTACGAGCATATAAGCGGAATTCTAAAGCATAAACATAAGCTTGAAGTTGATAAAAAAGAAAACATACTTACCTCTTCTCAAACTTACTCAACTCAAGGAATACTCAAAGATACTCAAAACTACTCAAATTTACTCAACTCAGAAGTACTCAAGGATAAGATACTCAACTCAGTAATAAGGTTCTCAACTCAGTGAAACTCAACAATAAGGTACTGGACACAATGAAGCACATATCAACTCAAGATACTCAACTCATGATACTCAAGAATATAGCAATAGTAAAAAAATGCAATATATATGGAAAGCTGCAAATACTGTAGATAGCAACTCAATGTGTTAAAGAAATACCATAACAACTCAATTTACATATAATGTAATATAATACTGTGGGAGTTTCTCTAACATACAACCACCACTATGAGCCTAAGTGATGATACAACGTCTTGCCCACGCTGCCAAAATTGTCCTATACTTTGCCGTCATATAGAATGCCTTAACTAAGTGGATCCACTAGTCTGTGCTAAAAAGAACTAAGGAATCATCCAAAAAGTATGATCCGTTCTACCCATGATGACTCAATGGTTTATGGAGACTTGAGTTATTGTGAACTCGCATCCCCATATCGGTGCTCAATACTACTCCTAAAAATATATTTAGCTCATATGATTTTAAAACAAAACTCTTTATTTGGTTTGAGATAATTGCTCAAAACTTAGCTTAAAAGCTCTCTTGGAAATCGGTGTTTCCTTTCTTGTTCAAATGTGAAAACATTTTAACTCTCTCTTGAATGTGAATTATGATTTCAAGAGTTATGGTTCATGATATGAAGGATATCAGTTATAGGGTAGACTCATGAATACATTCTCCTCACTCTGATGCTCACTTACTTGAGGCTTGGAACAAGTTACTAGAAGTTGTAGAAGACTCTACAAAAGGACTCAAAGAGACTTTCTTAGAATGTTCAAAAGAATTCTCAAAACTTAACTCTCAACTCTACCTTGAATGTAAATTATGAATTCAAGGTTATGATCATGTTTGGAATGATTTTAGGTGTTTAGAAGTAGCTTAGAGTAGTTAGAATCGAAAAGGAGTAAAGGTACCTTTCGAAAGAACTCAAACAGAACAACCGATTGCAAACTGGATGGGGCAGGCAGCCCTGGGGCTATGAGTGGCGCGGGACGTCAGCCCCTAAACTTTAGAGCATACTTTGGGGCGCTCTGGCTGGCACGATGCACCAGGCCCCAACCTAGAAGACCCAACGAAATTCTTTGCTCGTTTTCTCACCCTAATTTGCCTAGAATCGAACGGTTTCTTCCCTAATCACTTGGATTCGATTACTTAATATAAGTACACTCTAATCTACTCAATAAAGCCATAAAAACACTCACTTTAATCTCAAGAAATCATCAAAACCCTAACAAAACAAGATTTAGAATGAACTTCAAAAACTCATCAAGAACTCTAATCTTTCAACTTTAAGAATGAAATTGCACTGAAAATAACATGATTGGTGTGTGGGTGAACAAGCCCAACTCTATGGAAGCTTACATACCTCTTAGGGATTAAACCCATGGCGAAAATTCGCAACAAAATGCAAGACTCTCGACGAACGCTTTGATCCTCTCCTCTTTTCTCCTCTTTTCTCTTCTTCTCTCTTCTTGAACTCTCAACTAAAACCCTAGGCGTATATTAGGATTATAAAGCTGAACCTAATAGGATTAGACCCCTAAAACATTACTAAAAATGAATTAAAACTGATTAGGTAAGAAAAAAGGCCAAAATACCCCTTACTATTTTTGGGTAACTTTCCTTAACTGGACAGTCTTACTTCAAAAAAGCACATCTCACTCATCCGAACTCGAAACTTAGCAAACTCAGCAGAGTTGGAAAGATAATTCAAAGACCTTTCATTGGGTACCTTTTAGACCACCTAACTCATCTTGTACTATAATCTATGGTCGTTTGAAGTTGACCCACAACTTAAAAGAACTTAGGAATAACTTGAATGAACTCTCTTTAGTTCTTCTTGGAACTCAAGGTGATACATCTAGTGACCCGACCTTAATACTTAAGAAATTTTCATCTCCTTGGTAAAATCCTACTCACAAAGAGGGATGATTCTAGTCTCAATTTGAAAAATTTTTTGGGGTGTTATAATATCTCCCCCTCGGGATCATTTGTCCTCAAATGTTGGCTGGACTGGGTATGGAACAGGGTTACTTTTACGAATGTCTGATTCTAATGGTACGATTTTGCTATATTCAAGATTAACCCAAATCTTTAGGTTCAAGTTCTATACCTCTCTATAGGGAAGTCTAATCCCAATACTATTACTCTTTACCACCACATTGGGCTCATATCAAGAAGCACTTAATGTTTAACAACACCACATTCAAGCTAAGTATTCTAACAACTCCATGGACTCCTACTAACCAACTCATTTGGAACCAACTAAGGGCGCTCATTTAACTATTCCTCATAGTACAACCTTATCCTTCTCTTCCTTTTCATTTATAACCTTAGATGGAATTATCACACCATCACTATCACTATAAGAACATCAACCTCTTGTTTCTAACATTACTCCACTACTAAAAGGACCTCTAAAAATATATCCCCTAAACTCTTTGGAACTCATTACTATCTTACTCTCAAACACTTGACTTGATTTCTCATCTTGTCATCTCCCCTTCAGGTCTATAGCTGACACTCGAAAGCTATGGACCTATTCCATCATCTCTAAACTGATCTACATCCTTTGTTACTCTAACATTCGGGAGAAGCTTATCTCATGACTACCAACTCTCCATAAGTATGTACTAAGACCTCTCTCTAAGGTGTTTCTATTAGCCTCTTCTAATTACATACCCTCTCGGTACCCCTCTTAATTCTCTTGTTACTCTTGTGACTTAGTGACACTCCACTACCCTTATCTAAAGGTTAGGGTCCCTTAATTGTACGACTCATACTTATTACAACTAACATCTCAATTCCTCACCTACTCTATGTCAAGTCTGCTATATCAAATCTCAAGACTAACATCATCACCCTCATGTTGCTATTCTTCTGATCATGACACTCATCTCAAATTCAAGCTTAATATTTATTACTAAACCCGAATATCAATATGATTGCTCGCCTACCATACTATACCTCATTACTTGATTAGTTCTATAACCTTTTGAACATCATGACCCTCTCAAAAAGATCATAAGCCTAGCTTAGATCTATCACTTTATGAATACTTTTGCTCTTCTATTCAATACTTACACTTGGTCATTTCCTACACAATGACACTTCATCACCAACTCCTTTCTAGCTAAAACACTCTCTACCTCCTATGATGGAATCTTCACAACTCATCACTTCTTAGTCTACGCATAAGGGAAAACTCTTCATTAGTAACCTTCTAGGTGCATCACTATAGTAACATAACTTGCCTCATCACTATCTCCCTTTCTTGGATTACTAAACCTCTGCATACTTTCCTCTAACTCTGGGCTCTTTCACTACTACTGCTCATGTTCTCGTAACACATGCTACCTTTTGGGGTGGAAATATTACCCAAGCTCTAAACATACCTCCTCATAAGGATCTCAGCTGAAATAAGGCTTAAGAAAAAGAGTACAACTTGCTTTTAACTCAAATGCACGATTCATATAATTATGGGTGCATTCCTATGAAACTGAACACTTAAATTACTATTGGGCTTCTCACAATCCTCTCTGGAGTCTCATGACTTTCTCGAGACTCTTGCTAAGAACAACTCATCCATAAGGATCTTTACACTTTACTTTTCAACCACCTCTAGTTTGATGGGTAGTCGAATGAATCTAAGAAACACACGAGTATGAATAAATCTCTATGACTTAGCTATATTGCACGATTAAGAGTATGAAAGAAGGAAAACTTTTCTTAAATGTTCGTAATCCCTCATTTATAGAAGGGGGGCCCTCACAACCATAAACAAGATCCTACTTGACACAGCTTCATAGACACCCTATGACACTTGAACTCTGTGCTCTGATATCAAGTTTGTCACGACCCGAGCCTATACCCTAGACGTGGCCGGCACTCAAAAACCATTACTGGTCCCCAAGCAAACCCTTATCCTAGCTAACTACAAGCGGAAGACTAACTTAAGCATGCAAAAACTTAAAAACTGAATATAATTCATGAAACTTACAAATCTTTAACTCAAATGAATAACTCTGAATAAAAATAGAATATTCAACTAGCCAATAATAGGCAACTCAAGTCTTTAATATATTTAATAAAACAAAAGAAACAGACTTCTCAAACTCTATTATCTATCTATGAAGCCTCTAACTGACAAAGATGGAAGTCGGGACAAGACCCACAACATCCTAACAATTGATATAACTGAAAAGTAAATGAAATCTTCTAGAAGCAAGGAGGTTCACCATAGCTAACTCGAACTCCATGTGGAATCAATGAAGATCTTGTTGATGATCTCGAATACCTGAATCCTCATCATGAAAGGATGCAGGTCAAATGGCTCAGTACATGGAATGTACGAGCATGTAAGAGGAATTCTAAAGCATAAACATACGCTTGAACTTGATAAAAAGGGAAACATACTTACCTCTTCTCAAACTTACTCAACTCAAGGAATACTCAAAGATACTCAAAACTACTCAAACTTACTCAACTAAGAAGTACTCAAGGATAAGATACTCAACTCAGTAATAAGGTTCTCAACTCAGTGAAACTCAACAATAAGGTACTCGACACAATGAAGCACATATCAACTCAAGATACTCAATTCATGATACTCAAGGATAGAGCAATAGTAAAAAAATGCAATATATATGGAAAGCTGTAAATACTGTAGATAGCAGCTCAATGTGTTAAAGAAATACCATAACAACTCAATTTACATATAATGTAGTATAATACTATGGGAGTTTCTCTAACCGACAACCACCACTATGAGCCTAAGTGATGATACAACGTCTTGCCCACGTTGCCAGAATTGTCCTATACTTTGCCGTCATATAGAATTCCTTAACTAGGTGGATCAACTAGTCTATGCTAAAAAGAACTAAGGAATCATCCAAAAAGTATGATCCTTTCTACCCATGATGGCTCAATGGTATATGGAGACTTGAGTTATTATGAACTCGCATCCCCATATCGGTGCTCAATACTACTCCTAAAAATATACTTAGTTCATATGTATTTAAAACAAAACTCTTTCTTTGGTTTGAGATAATTGCTCAAAACTTAGCTTAAAAACTCTCTTGGAAATCGGTGTTTCCTTTCTTGTTCAAATGTGAAAATATTTTAACTCTTGGGAATACTTAGTTCCCGTATAATCTTTGAAGAAATGAACTTTACTCTTACTCTTTACTCAACTCAAAGCTTAAGTCTTAAAACAAAGTTAAAACATTTGTAAAAGACTTCTTAAAATATGGTTCATGCCGAATTATGGACGTGAACGACTCAATGCAAGGTTTTCAATAACCATAGATAGAACTCAATACTTGGAACTCAAGAACTTCAATGATACTACTCATTTAAAGAATGCTCAACTCAGAGGGTTCATGCGGAATTATGAGCATGAACTACTCAACTGAAGGACTCAAAGATACTCCTCATCTCAAGAGTGTTCGACTTATAAGGTTCATGCGGAATTAAGGGCATGAACAATTCAACTCAAGGACTTCATGGGTAACATGTAATAGTCCCATGATTAGAAATATAATCTCAAAGGGTATTAGAGACTCAATACTCAAGACTTAGAACTTAAAGATACTATTCATCTTAATGATACTCAATTTATGGAGTCCATGCGGAATTTATGGGCATGAACGACTCGTCTCGAAGGTCTACATAACTACATGGAACTCATGTATACAAATCTTCTCATTCTCTTATTTAGTTCCTCAAAACTTGGTTCAAATCAATAGTTGATCTCAAAAGATTCTCAACTGAACTCAAAGGCTTTCTTGAACTCAACTCTTAACTCTCTCTTGAATGTGAATTATGAATTCAACAGTTATGGTTCATGATATGAAGGATATCGGTGATAGGGTAGACTCATGAATACATTCTCATCATTCTCATGCTAACTTACTTGAGTCTTGGAAAAAGTTACTAGAAGTAGTAGAAGACTCCACAAAAGGACTCAAAGAGACTTTCTTAGAATGTTCGAAAGAATTCTCAAAACTTAACTCTCAACTCTACCTTGAATTTGAATTATGAATTCAAGGTTATGATCATTTTAGGAATGATGTTAGGTGTTTAGAAGTATCTTAGAGTAGTTAGAATCGAAAAGGAGTGAAGGTACCCTTCGAAAAAACTCAAACGGAACAACTGATTGCAAACTGGATGGGGCAGGCGACCTTGGGGCTATGAGTGGCGCTGGGCGGCAGCCCCTAAACTTCAGAGCATACTTTGGGGCAATCTGTTTGGCGTGATGCGCCAGGCCCCAACCTAGAAGACCCAACAAAATTCTTTGCTCGTTTTCTCACCCTAATTCTCCTAGAATCAAACGGTTTCTTCCCCAATCACTTGGATTCGATTACTTAAAATAAGTACACTCTAATCTACTCAATACAGCCCTCAAAACACTCACTTTAATCTCAAGAAATCATCAAAACCCCAACAAAACAAGATTTAGAATGAACTTCAAGAACACCTATCAAGAACTCTAATCTTTCAACTTTAAGAATGAAATTGCACTGAAAATAACATGATTGACATGTGGGTGAACAAACCCAACACTATGGAAGCTTACATACCTCTTAGGGATCAAACCCATGGAAAAAATCCTCAACAAAATGCAAGACTCTCGACGAACTCTTTGATCCTCTCTTATTTTCTCTTATTTTCTCTTCTTGAACTCTCAACTAAAACCCTAGGCATATATTAGGATTATAAAACTGAACCTAATAGGATTAGACCCCTAAAACATTACTAGAAATGAATTAAAACTGATTGGGTAAGGAAAAGACCAAATAGCCCTTACTATTTTCGGGTAACTTTCCTTAACTGGACAACCTGACTTCAAAAGGGCATATCTCACTCATCCAAACTCAAAACTTAGCGAAATCGGCGGCGTTGGAAAGATAATTCAAATAACTTTCATTGGGTACCTTGTATCCCACCTAAAGCATCTTGTACTGAAAGTTATAGTCATTTGAAGTTAAGCCACAACTTAGAAGAACTTAGGAATGACTTGAATGAACTCTCTTTAGTTCTTCTTGGGACTCAAGGTGCTACATCTAGTGACCTGACCTTAATACTTAAGAAATTTTAATCTCCTTGGTAATATCCTACTCATAACGAAGGATGGTTCGAGTTTCAATTCGAAAAAAAATTTGGGGGTTACATGAACGAAGGAGCCCCTTCGTGAATGCGGAGACCAGACCTCCGACCCTCTGCGAACGCGGGATCTTCTTTACGAACGCGTACATCTGACCTCTAACGCCCCCACGAACACAGAGACCATACCTTTAACCTTCCGTGAATGCATGAGCTTTTCTGTGAATGCGGGGGTCATCAGACACCAACAACTCAACAACACACAAGGCAAAAAAATTCAACGAATGGACCTTCAAGATTCGTTTGGAACCCCGTACACACAAACTAAATAAGATACCTCACTAAACTTGACGTTCTAGACTTAATTGAACCATTTAAACATGAATTTGAGGCCTCATATGGAAGTCGCAACAAACTAAATTAACACTCAAAAATACCAAACTACCTTCAGAATCTCCAAAAATTCAACCAAATACCTCACCTAGGCCTAAATCATCCCCCGAATCCAATAGAACCATCAGAAATCCAATCCGAGCATCCAAACTCTGAATACTAACCAAAGTCAATTGTAGGCCTAAATTCACTTAAACCTCAAATTGAAGGCCTCCAATCCATGAAATAACCCTGAATCTGAAATTGACGACCCCCCGGACCAAATTCCCTATTTTAGAACTGACGGAATTCCATTCAGTGACCAAGAACATTGATTGTTTCCAAAAATCACTTCAAGCCTTTAAAAACTCAAAACTTCCAAAGATCACATCTTTTCAATCAAATTTCAAAACCAACTTCATATATTGATCAGAAATGGCTCAAAGTAATTTTTGGGAAGGGTAAGATGGTGATTTTATAAAAATTTCCAAAAATGACCTTTCGGGTCATTTCAGCTACCCAAATTGGACCCAACCCAATATAATTACCCTAATTGAACTGACGACCCAAACTATTTACCCGACATAGTTATAGTTTCGTTTGTTATGTGTATTTCTGTTTGCATAATTTACTTTTCAATATACAAGCAGGGTAAGTATATACAAATTCTATATTTATACATTTCAGATTTTTTTTAGAACTTATAAAAATTAAATGTATCAACATGATAATTATTTACAAGCTAGGGCAAGCATATACAAATTTTGAATCTATACAACTATGAATCGAATTATATAATTTCTGGATTTATATAATTAGGAGCCAAATTATACAATTCATAGATGTGGCCCATGTAAATATGGTTATATGTTTGTGGCAAAAAATAATTTCTTCAAACTATAGCAGTGTCAAATAATTAACTAATATATGTTTGCTTAGTCGCGTAATGTTCTCTTGTTCTATTCACTGAACCACTACTTCTTCATCCTTGATAGTACATATATACTCTAATGGTATCAAGAAGTTACTGAGTAGTGTTTTCACTAAAGCACGACTTCCTCTTCTTTGATATCATCAAAGTATATATATATACACACACACTTTGATGGTATCGAGCTGGAAACACGAATTAGTAGTTAAAACATGAGGGGTATGAAGTAATGGGGTAGTCGCTTGTAAATAGTTTCCTTTTTGGGGTACAGATGTTCCTTTTCAAAAAAATAAATTAGTCCAAAATTAGAGAAACAAGCAACAAAAATTATTTTCAACAAAATTATCATACGCACATATATATATATATATATTATGTGTGTGCGTGAGAGAGAGAGAGAGTTGTATATATACTATTTGGTGAAAAAGAGAAATAAAAAGCAAAAAGAAAGAGAATGTATATAATCCTTTTTTCATCTGGTCTAGTCTGAAATGAAGTTATAATCATGGAATCGACAATATGGAACAGACAGGGGAAAAGTTAAATGGAGATGGAGCAGGCTGGATTTTCTGACATCGCCACCATCTTAATAGACACGTACAATTGAATTAAATGAATATACTTTTCAAGATCAATTTCTCCCATTTCGATATCCTCCTCATCTTCACTATCTTCATCACCACTAATCTCCTCATCTTCACGTCCAAGTTTAGCCATCTGTTCGGCAAGTAATTTATCTTATCGTTCACTCACCGGAATATATTTATCACATCAGAGTCGCAACATGAATTAAAGTTACAACACAAAAATAAAGTTGTGACAATTTTATAATTGTTGATTATTTTTTTATATGTCAAAAATATAAAATTGTACCGATAATATTAGTACTAAATTCTAGTCAGTTTAAATCCTTCCTCGGGGTATCAACTGAGTTATTTATCCAAATATAAGGAAAATTAATTCAATGGAAAAATAGTTAAAAGATTAACCAAAGCATTATATCTGTTGAAATCCTAAGAACAATCCTCCCCAAGTCTCAACTTTACTTATCAAGGAGGTGGGGGGGAGGTCTCAACTCTTCCCCGACATCAAATAATTATCAAGAGATAAACATTTTTTTGGGTTTGAGAAAGTTAACAATAGTACTATTTGTTTGTGATAAAATCTCACAATTCTAAATCTAACCTTGATTCATCTATGTTTCTCACAATTACAAAGAAGAAAATTTCATGACAATGATTCGAAAAAAATAGTTTTCATGAACAAAATTCTCACATCTACTAGACTGCCATGAGTGGCAACCGTTTCATTCAATCACAAACTTCTCTTGAATAGAAACTTCTTTTGGTACAAAAGCAACAACTTCTTGTGGTTTCATAATCACAGATTTCGATTTCTCATTTATACACAACAAAGCTACAACCTTCTCAAGACTATCATGACTAGCTGAGACTATTGCCTTAGACACACACAAGTTTTCTTCTGTCTCGATCATATTGATAGTGATCCCCCCATGACTCGGTAAAGGATTAGTATTGACATTGAGAGCGGTGGTATGAAGAGTAACAACCTTGTGATCAATCAAGTCTTGGATCTTATGCTTCAAATTGATACAAATATTTGATATCATGGACAATACTATTGGAATGATATGCACATATTCAATCGACTCTAAAGCATCTAGAGCTCGTATTGACGGGTTTAGGCTCAATAGGATGTAACTGTCAATCTTTCAAACAACTTTGTGCAACATCCAACAAGAGGAGAAAATTCTAGGGGGTTTCTTTTCAAAGTTTAGAAAAAAAGGGTAAAAGTTATTCTGTGGAGGTGGTGGTACTTTGAGGTAATTTGTAAGGTTTTGGCGGAGAGGTATTGGTGTTTGGAACCTTGAATATTGTTGAGTTTGATAGTTTGGCTACGGAGCTGGATAGTTTGGAGGGGTACTCCGGTAATGTGGCGCTGGATAATCAAGAGGTGGAGTTTGGTAATTAGGTTTGATGTTTGAAAAATTAGGTGGAGTTTGGTATATTGGAGGGATATTTTGGTAATGACGAGCTGGAGTTTGACAAATGAGAATTGGATTTTGGTAAGTAGGAGATGGAGTTTGATAACTTTGTTGGGTATAATAAATTGGGTATGAATTTTGGGGTACATGAGGAAATGCTCTGAAGGGCAAGGATTTTCTGGGATAAAAGTTGAAGTGTCTCTTTCCCTTAGAAGCATAGGAAATGGACGACACATCTTTTGTCTTTTTCTTTGATAATCTTGAAGATCCGTCTGGGGCAGACACACATGCAATCTTTTTGGTCTTAAGCCCATTTTCAATAATCTGACCTACTTTGGCTATCTCGACAAACTTCACTCCAATGAGCAACATTATTCTATCATAATATTCTGGCTCTTGAATGCGTACAAATGCGTACAAATACTTCAATAATCTCTCTCTCAGCCATGGAAGGTAGGACTCTGGCATCCTCTTTCCTCCACCTACAAGCATACTCGTGGTAGGTTTCAATGGCTTCTACTTAATTTTATCTAAGGAATAGTGACAGACACGATCTTCACATTATAAGCAAACCTCTCGATGAAGTCTTTAGCCAACATATTTCAACTAGACCATTGCTTTATTTCTTAAGAGGTGAACCATTCTAAGGCCTCATTTTTCAAACTTAGGCTAAAGATCGACATTAACAAAACCTCATTCTTCCCAACACCCATGAGTTGATCACAATATGCTCGATGAGCCAAGAGATTTTATGTTCCTCCAAATGTGTCAAATTTTGGTACTTAAAATCCTTCAAGAGGGTCCAAGTTTGAGTGATTACAAAAATCTTCATAGTTCAGTCTTGCGACATCTGGATTATAATGAAATGTTTTCATAACTTTCATGATATCTTCCTTTATACTCTGCTTGGTCATTTCATCTTTGACCTTCCATTCTTTTTCCTACTCCTCATAATGATCGAGTTTGAAATAGGTAGTGTAGGGAAGACGTGGTTCTGTATGGACTGGAATATCAAAAGTGGCTTTTGGTGGTAGGAGTTGAGCGGTAGATGGATTTTGAGCTTTTTGAGCAGGGGTCTGGTACTTGGGAGGGAGTGTTTGAGAGTTGTTGGCATTTAGGCTTTGAAGGGGAGGGAAGGATTGAGAGTTGTTGGTATTTAGGCTTTGAAGGGGAGGGAAGGTATGAAAGTTGGCATTTAGGCTTTGAAGAGAAGGGAAGGTGTGAGAGTTATTGACATTTAGGCTTTGGAGGGGAGGCAGTGCTTGTTATGAAGATCTAGCGTGGTGTGGCTTAGGGATGGTTAAATCGATAGTGGGAGACTTTTGAATGGGAATAGTGGATGAGTAATTCTAGGCATATGTGGGAGCTAGATTTAGAGGAGGAAGATAGAGTGGAGACCTTCTATTACTTTGAGTGTTAGAAACATTAGTTAGCCAGATTTGACAAGTCTCAAATTTTCTGTATCTCAACTCTCATCTCAGCAATCTATTGTGTCAACTCTGTAATCAGCTCATTTTGTTCAACATTAACGGGATCCACTACAAAAATTCCAGTCAAGCCAAATTCTCACTATTATCAGTCATTTTTTTTTCCTTTCAATATATTTCATTTAGGGAAAGAATCTTCGAGACCTTTAGACCGCGTAAAGTATGGATGCTCGACTAGCTTATCAACAAAGATCGATTCTAGATTGACAAAGAAAAACAAGTCAAAGACAAATTAATCTGTTAGTCTTAATTCATAACATTTAGTGTAAAATATCACATAGAGAAAAAATAAACACATAAGAGTTTACTCATGTTGAGCCAAGGTCTTTTTGCATCTTTCATGGTTGTCCTCTCGACATCTGTTAGTATGAATTTACAAATTTATTGTAAAAATGAAGGGAAAAGATAGGGGTCGGACCTTGAAAGACTATCTACGTATCTCATGAAAGAGAAATCAGGCCATACGTAGTTCGACTTTATACAAGGATAACTGAACCCTTCATTCATACTTCATTACAAGAAAATTAAATATAAAAAGTAAGAAGCTTCTCAATCACAAACTATGCCTCCCCCGAGGTTTCTTTTTTAAACACTCTATACTTCTTCTTTGTCCCCATCTTAGTCCCAACCAAGTTGAAGATATGACTCTTAAAGTATGAACACTATTTTTTATTTATTTTTTTGTTGAAAAAGGAAACAGTGTACATATATGACTCTAAAAATATGCACACAATATTTTATTTTAGGAAATTTTGAAAAAGAAGTATCGAACTCAAAAAGGATTGTCTATATATCCCATCGAGATGAGAATTAGGTGCACGTAGTTCGTACAGATACGACTCTAAAAATATGCGCACAATATTTTATTTTATGAAATTTTGAAAAAGAAGTATCGAACTTAAAAAGGATTGCCTATGTATCCCACCGAAATGAGAATTAGGTACGTAGTTCTGTATAAAAATATGCACACAATATTTTAGTTTATGAAATTTTGAAAAAGAAGTATCAAACCCAAAAAGGGTTACCTACTAAAATCTAGACTCAAAAACCTTTGTTCAATATGCACACAATACTTTTTGTTCGTTGTTCACCGGAGTTCTATTGTGGTGGTGGAGAGGCTCTCAACTTCATCGTCCCAGTGTCGCTGACAAGGAAAAGGTGACAACCTAATCCTTATCTCGTTCTGTCCTTTATTTCTTTTCAGATCATATGAGTCCTGTTAGTTGTTGCTTTATGTGTTTAGGTGTTTAGATGCTATGACTCTTCTGTTTAAGTCGAGATAAGGATTGGCATGACTCTTGACTGTGTGAGATAATTAGAAGTTTTAGATTCTAGGAGTGATTTAATAGTCGTTGGTATAGAATCGTCGATACAATCGGTTTTGTGAACTATATACCTCTTTGATTTTCTTGTCTGAAATTCTATGTTGACTCCATTGTTTTATGCTCTTATTCATTTAGAAAATGTACCCATTATTGTTATAACTTTGCCAAGTTATGTATATTTCTTATCGCGATTCTGTACATTGTCTGAATCAGCACACTAGTTGTTCATATTTTCAAAATCTGTGTCAAAGCCTCCTTATCTAAATCTGATCTAAAAATAGGTTAATAAACTGACAAATCTAAGTTTTGTTGCTTCCTGTTAAGTTGCTTAATACTTCTTTTTGGATTTTCATCCAGAGGTTAAAGCGCTTCGTAACAAAGGTGCCTTGAACTCGGGACCTCTTGGTTAAGGAAGAAAGAGTAACTTACCACTCCACCACAACCTTTGTTGGTGTGTTTAGGTTAATATCAATATGAATAGATAATGATCTGTCCACTTTTATTTTTGGCATTCTAAGATTTTATTGTGTATTCTTGTTTAAGCTCATTAAAATATGTTTCTGGGACATTGGTTTAAGCATGGCTACGTGGTTGTCAATTCATTTACAAAAGATAACTTATATGAGTAGATTATTAATCTCTGTGATTGGACTGGGTATCTAAATTGTTTGTACCCTTTTAGTTTAATTTTAAATAATCATTTAACTTGTTTTATGTTAAACCCAAATGTCTTCACTAATGTATACCTTTCGGTGCCCTTTCGTTTGGTCCCTTGGTACCTTCTCCGCACTTACAGGTAAGCATTTCAAGTAGATAAGATCATAAAAGAAGAAATGGAAAGAAGTGCTGTCATTATGTGCTATTATTTGAATCCAAAAGTTAATCATTCCCAACTTTGATACGGAGGTATGAGGGAGATCAAAAGGAAGTAATGTGGACTATTGTTTATTAAAATTGATTATGTACATGATGCATTTGTGATATTAAAGCCCAACATAATTAGAGAGCTAATCTATATTACTCTTTATTTGCATGTGAAACTCCATTTGAGTCTATTTTGGATTCCACCCTTGCATATCATTGAGTTGTTTCAAGTTTACCTCGTCAGTTGGAAGTTGATGTACATGACCTGAAAGTTGAATTACAGGGTTTGAAGGATAAGAATGGTTGTATATAGCCTATATATAGCTTATATACAGAGATATAGGAAAATAATAGGTTGTATATATCCGATATGCATTGATATACACTTGTACGAGGATGAAAGTGGTTAGAAAAGCCCAAGTGCAGTAGCAGTCCAAAAGTGATTAAAATAGCAAATTTCGAAGGAAGAAATTGGCTGAAACCTATTTATTTTTCAGCAAACCATCTTATAAGAATTTGAGGTTCGTAGCTACATGTTAGAGGGAGGAGAGAGACCTGTGAGATTGGGAGAGGGAGGAGAGTTGCGAGCGAGAGAGGCCAGAGAGTGAAGAAAGGCAAATTGTATACGTATATCTATCGAATTGAGTATGTATATGTCTCAAATAATTGTAAATATGTAACTAGTATATATATGTATTTGTATATCTGGTGAGCGAGATTGGAAGAGGGAAGAGAGAGGCGAGCAAGATTGGAAGAGGGAGGAAAGAGGCGAGTGAGAGAGGACAGAGTGTGGAGAGAGGCGGACTGTATATGTATATTTGTCAGATAATTGTATATATGTAACTAATATACATATATATTTGTATATCTGGCGAGCAAGAGAGGGTAGAGAGTGGAGAGAGGATAATTGTATTTGTATATCTGTCATATAATTTTGTGTGTATATATATATATATATATGTGTGTGTGTGTGTGTGTGTGTGTGTATAATTTGCATTTGTATATGTATAAAAGATGAGAGAGGCGAGAGAGAGAGGAAGAGAGGAGAGAAGCGATGTAATTACAACTTAAATTAAGTTGCGAGTCATAATTAGTTCAAACTATGACAATGTTAGCTAATTAACTAGTATTTGTTTGTTTATCCACATAATTCCCCCCTTAGAATTTAGGACTGGTTTTGGGTTTGCTATGAAGCCCAATAGCTTTGAATTTGAGCAAAGCTCAAATTTATTCTTTCCTTTATTGTTATTTTATTTTTATTATTATTATTTTTATTATTATTATTTTTATTATTATTATTATTATTATTATTATTATTATTATTATTATTGTTATTATTATTATTATTATTATTATTATTATTATTATTATTATTATTATTATTATTATTATTATTATTATTATTATTATTATTATTATTATTATTATTATTATTATTATTATTATTATTATTATTATTATTATTATTATTATTATTATTATTATTATTATTATTATTATTATTATTATTATTATTATTATTATTATTAACTCTAACTTTAAATGTTTAGTTTAATTTAATTAAATCCCCCCTAAAGATTAACATTTTCATGTTAATTTAATCTTTTAGATGATTTTATTTAATTACCTTTCTTACCTGATTATATTTTGATAAAATTTTCTCTCTTTTCAAATTATTTCAAGTGTTTAAAAGTTAATTTCTTTTCAAATAGTTTTAAATGCCTTTATTTATTTCAAAGTAATTTTCCGAAAAGTTAGTCAAATAAAGTTAGTTTTTTCAAGTCGTCGATAACCGCATGTTATTGGACAATTCAAATATGTAAAACCTTCTTGAAAATAGAAATAATAACCTCGTACCCTTTCTTTGAAATTTCAAAAAAAAAATTATGTTTAAGTATTTTTGAAATTATTTTTAAAATATTCTTAATTTCTTTAATAAATTAAATGGCAACTCCTAAAAATTGATTTTTATCCTTAAAGTTGAAATCAATTTTGAAAACCATCTTTTTATTACTCTAAAACGGAAATAAGGGAAGGACGAAGTTGTACTTGGTCTCGAAGAAGATGCGGAGAGAGTGTATGGGTGTGTGTGTCACTTGTATGTAGACGTTGTATGCATTGTATACGTATTGTTGTATTGTTGTATGTAATGTATTGTTGTGATGGGCTGTTGGGTCGGTGATGTTGTACGAATACGAATTGGGCTGCTGATTAAGGGTGTCAAAAGAATATGAAAAACCGACTAAATCGATTTATTTCATTTTTTCAATAAAACCGTAGACTTTTATTTAAGTGTATAACCGTCCCGAACAATTGGAACAGTCTTTTTAATCTATAATGAAAATTGAAAAATTCCCAAACCGAATCGAATAACCATACATGTATGTAAATATATTTTATACGTTAACAATATGTTAAATTTAATATATAAATATTTATTATAAAATAATTCAAATATAAATATAACCTATGTTGTAGATACTATAATAGATACTCCATCAAACAATACGACAAAACCTTTGCAAGCACTCTTATTAAATGTTTAAGATCAAACAATACGTACCAAGGATTTACATTCTTGACATCTTGGTGAAGAATTGAAGTGCTTCTTCAAGAATATACTTGCCAAAGAAATATTTTAATAATATATTTTGAGGTAATACTTTATAAATAAAAAAATAAAAATTAACTGAACCGTATCGATATCGAAGAAAAACTGATATTATTGGGATGGTTTTAAAAAAAAATCTAACTTTTGTTATACATTATAAAATATCCAAAATTTGGGATGGTATAATTTTTTTAAAATAACGATCGAACCATCCCATTTACACCCCTATTACTGATGGATGCATTGAGTGTTAGGAATTGTTTCTGTTGTGTTGTAGTGAATAAGAGTTGGGAATTGGGTGTGGGTGTATCTATGGGTCAGGCATGGGCAATGAATAGAAGAATGGGCTGATTTCTGGTCTCAAAATTGAATGAAAATGGGTTAAGCTATGGCCATGTGAATTAAGAAATTAGCTAAAATTGAATTGAATTGAATTGGCAAATTTAGCTAAATATTAAGTAAGATGAATTAATACTAATAAATTAATGAGTTTTTTTAATTTCAACGAAATAAAATAATCAACTTAATTATAAATTAATTAATTCAAATATATATATTCTCCTAATTGAACCGAACTAATTAACAACAATTTTAATTAAAAAACAAAAAATTTAAAATGATTTTCGAATATTCGTAAAAGGTAAGAATTATATACATAATTATATAGAACTACATATTTTATTTAAAGTCATAAAAATCAGCAAATTAGGGGAAAAGGTCTGAAAAATATTCCAACTTTTGCCGAAATTGTTGTTACAATACCAAACTTTATGGAGGTCTTTTACCCCCTGCACTATTTAATAGTGTATTTTAAAGGTATATATTCCACGTGGACACATTACTATTTAAAGTGATGCAATATTTATGATGTCCACGTGGGCACATATATACCTTTAAAATACATTATTAAATAGTGCAGGGGGTAAAAGGTCCTTTCCAAAGTTCGGTATTGTTATAACATTTCGGTCAAAGTTTGGATATATTTCAGACATTTTCCCCAATTATTTTAAATAACTTGAAAATATTTTAAATCATTATAAAACTAATTAATTCAAATCGTTTGAAATTGAAGAAGCTCGATGATTAATCTACATTGTGGAGGGCCGAAATTGAGTGTTACAACTATCCTTTTCTTTGGATAGGGTTGATAAAAGAGATATTGGGCAAAGAAAATTGACAAATCCAATTTTGGCTCACCACATCTTCATCTTCTTGAAAGGGATATTGTACGGGCTTTGAGAAATTATGGTTGGATCCCGGTATCGGGTGTCCTACATATCCCAGGCTATATAATAATTCAAGCAATTTATAGTTCGATAAGATACTTGATTTGACGCGCGATGTTGAAAGAATTCGAAAGCTATCCCAATATCAAATTATGAGGAAACTGGAATGCTCGAGAATAAGATTTAAGAGAGATTGTCAGTATACTTATCGAGTTTTTAACATTGATCCCGCCTACATACATAAACCTTGGGAATGGGGTTGTTCGTAGTTCAACTCGATCAGTTGAAAAGAAAATCTAGTATGCCAAGATAACATTCGGTTCTGAAAGATGACAAATTAGTCGAGTTATGAAAAAGTGGTTTGCAACCTCTTAGCCATAAATGTGGAGCTCTTCACATCCATAAGTAAGAACTACACAGATATAATTTCCAAAGCTCTTGGTGCATTTTCACTTGGAATGAAAAGTTTTCTCCGGTGTGAGTCGGAGTCTTATGGATGCGAAACTATAACTGATAAATCCAAAGAAATACACACATGCCTTCTGATAAGACGTGTGGTTTGACTATGGTGGAAGTCGCTCCTTAGCTCATGTCCAAAGAGTTTGATATTCCTCTTCGAACTATGTCTCAGTTCGCTGCTAAGAAGAATTTCTACGTTGTGCCGCATCCTTTTTTATGTTGTCCACATCTATGATTTGATTGAGAATTCATCCTCTCGAAAGCTCTCGATAGAGGCTGAGATAAACTCATTAGTACAAAATATAATTCAAATAGTGAGATAGTTCCATTTACTATGTTGATAGGTATTCATCTTTTTGAATTTTTTATGTCAGCTTCTTCAGTTTGATGTAAAGCAAATAAAGCTCACATCCTCCACTTCCAAAGCTGATGCAATTTATAATATATTTATTGAATGTTATCCTCTTCCGATTTTAACGTAATAAGTAATGAGTTGATTTGATGCAATACGTTGATGGCCTCCTTAGCAATGATATTATGGTGATGGATTTCTTGCAACAATATGAAGATGATGTTCCTCTGGGGCAATCAAGACGATGTCCCTTTGGGAATGATATTATCTCCTTTAATAATATGGCATGAATGTCCCTCTAGGCGATGATATTATCTCCTTTGATAATATGCCATGAATGTCCCTCTAGGTGATATCATCTCTGTTTGATAATATGCCATGAATGACCATCTAGGTGACAATATGAATATAGTTATAACGTCCCAAAAATTCCAACTCAAATCAAACCTTGAAAAAAAATTCTTCAGATTGGTCCCACGAAAGAAATCTATGGCTCATAGAAGTATTTACGGACCATAGGTGGGTTCGTAGAACCATGCTCTGAAAATTGTTCTCAGGTAGACTGTGGCTCGTAGAACCTTCTACAATTTGTAGAAAGGCCTCGTGGAACCCAAGTCCTGAAACAACCCCAGTAAGATTCCTACGATTGAGCAGGATGACTTATCAAAGTTCTCACTGGCCGTAGAAAGGATCCATAGACCCCAACTTCAAAGATACAGGACCCAACATGCTTTCTACGAGAGGGTCTACGGTCCATAGACTTTTATACGGACCGTAGATGACTTCTTTCAGTTTTTGAGAGGGGTTGTTTGTAGTCTTTTCTCACCCTTTTTAAACCTATACCCTAATATTTTTTTTACATATAGTTAAGGTCACAAGAAACCCCTAGCATAGAGTTGGGTTGAAAACTTCCTTACCGATTATGTTTTGAGATAAGATTATACTAAGGTCAATTTGAAATGATCAAATCTATCAACATATAATGAATTAGGTGGTCAGGACCTATCAAATTAAATTTATATGAGTTCTCTTTTCAATGCCACCAAGTTTGCCTCATTTTGAGTTCGGAGTAAAAAGTTATGCCCGTTTTAGTGAAGCCATGTCAAGTAGTCGATGTTCTACGACTGGACCTACGGACGATGGAAATTTCCACAAATCGTAGACCCTTCTGTGAAGGCTTGCTGCAATATTTTTCAACAACTTCCTGCACGCATTTTAGGTTTATTTTTGTCATTTTCCAAACTTTGTAAAACTATTCTAAGTCATTTTTGAGTGTTTTAAGAGAGTATATCATTCACATAACAAGTTTTCCTCTTAATCATCAATCTAAACATTCAAGTATTCAAAGATTCTCTTAAAACTCACCTAGGGATCCTCTTCTCTATCAAGAACTCTAAAAACCTTCAAGTCAAAAAATTCAAAATGCAAAGAGAACTTTTCATCCAAGGTTTTCTCAAGTTCTTCCACTCTAAGAACTTCAATAAAGTGTTTTTCTTTCAAGATCATGCCCCAAGATTTCAAGCTCAAAGATTCCCTCCAAGAAAACTAATGTTCTTCCTCAAGCTCAAGATAAATGAAGTCTACACTAAAGTTTTTGGTCTAATAGCTTCATAATCATGTATGTAAGACTATTCATAGTAATGGACTGAGTTTGTCCTCACACCCTACATCTCAATTCAGACGGTAAAAGTTTAATTTAGGGTTATACCCTTAGTTTCGAAAAAATCTTGATATGAGTTAAGTTATTGATTTTGAGTTCTAAATTCTTGATATGAGTTAAGTTATTGATTTTGAGTCCTAAATTCCTGGATTTTGAGTATTCTTGAAATGAGTAGTATCGTTGAGTTCTGAGTATTGATTTTTCTATGTTGTTATTAAGATCCTTGTGTTGATTTGTTCATGTCTATATTTTAGCATGAACCCTATTTTGAGTTACAATTTTTGAGAATCTTTTAAAGCAAATATTTTTTTTCTTAAACTAATTTTCTGAGACGTTTTGAGAAAAAAATTTAAACATGGTTTAAGTAAGAGTATAAGGGAATTAAGAGGGTGTTTGGAATGACTTAAAAGTTGGTCAAACATACTTTTAAGTCAGTTTTTGAATTCTAAAAATATTTGACAAATATAAAAATAACTTAAGATAGGTAAAAAATGACTTAAATAAGTTAGGAAGTGTTTGACAAGGTTAAAAATAACTTAAAATCATATATATATATATATATATATCATATTATATTATAAGTGGGAAGCCCCTTAGCTTAAAGTTGAATTACCAATTTGCCCTTCACTTGAACATTATTTGAATATATATATAACATTATATAAAGAAGAAAAAATATAATATTTTAATTACCTGAAAAATAAATTCACATTTCAGTTACAATAATTAGGATAATTGAAAAGACAACAATATGAAACTTACATTTAAATCACCATAAATAGGGTAAGCGAAAAGCCAATTGAAAGTAATAAATCTTTTCGAAATAATAGTATTGTTAAACGTCCAAGTGAATAATGACTTTCTTTAGGTAAATAAAGAAAAGATGTTTCATCTTCATAGAAATTTCAAAAGTCATGGAAGATAGGAATTCCATTTTAACTGAAGACTCTAAGACAATCATGAAGAACATAAGTGTGGTGCCTGCAACAATTCCTCAACAGCGACAACGTGAGGAACTGATTTTGTGTCCCTAGAAATCTCATAGCCTCCTGCATCCCCTGCCCTTCATTTTTCTTTTGTTTATTTTGAAATCAATCATTGAATTTTATGTAGTAATTCGTTAAATATCACCAGGTAAGTTGCATCTCTTAACGACATGAAAATGACAAAAGATTATAAATGTGATTGATCCTGATATTTCTTTATATGTTTAAAATGTCATTAATTTGTTTGTAGTATAAAAATAAGTTTTCTTTACCAGAGGTTTTGGGATTTTACTTGGTATCAGCAAGAGAGCAAAACAAGACATTGAAGATTAATTTGTTCTTTTATGAAACTTTTAACACTGTTTCTTTGTTGTTTTCTTCTAACACTGTTTTCCCCCCTTTTTATTGTAGAATATGCCTCTTTTTAGATTAATTTGTGATGCAATTTGAAGTGTTCTTGGAATTCAAGGTATATAGATTGATCCGAGGATTTTTAATTATAACGCAGTTTCAGTCAGGATATTCACTAGTATTTTTTTCCCTTTCTCTATTTTATTAATCTTTATTTGTTCCTTTTTCCCTGTTTTTTCTTTATTTTTCCTTATCTTGTTTTTCATTTTTGGAAAGGCTAAATTTCAACAATAAATATGATGAATGTATATAATGTACAAGTAACAGTAAAATAGATTACACAGCACACACACGCACGCACACACGCACACACACACATATATATTATGGTATATGAATCGATAAATATGATGTCAAGCACCGTTGGTAAATTTGGTCTCTACTTTTGTCAGAAATAAGTACTAACTTATTCTGGAGAAAAATATGATGCATACTTCGTTATACATAATTTGCAAATTATAGGATTTGTCAATGCAATTAGTTCCCTCTCATGGTCTGTGCCTTTTGTTTTTCCTCTTTAAACTTGTAGCTTTCGAATTCCAAATATGGATAACTTATTGATTCTATATTTTTTTTTCTATCTATAATCTATATGAATAACGTCTTACGAATGATGTGTATGTTGTATTTTTCTTTTTAATGTGTTTTTTCTCTATTAGACTTCACCTATCTAATTTTTATGAATTTTTTTTATCATTATTGTAAGTCTGTATTGTTATTTGGCTCAAATTAGTCATTTGTGACTTTTATTGGAAGTGTGTTAACTAATAAACAAAGTTTAAAAATTACAGATAATAGCTTTAACGGAATTGATTTACCGATGGTAGTTTCAAAGGAATTGATTTTAAACATTACAATGTGCCCCTCATTTGGTGTTTCTTGACGTACATTAAAAAAATATTACTCACTTCACAAGATTTGCATAAAATTTTAATTGTTCTAACGAATCAATAAAAATTCACATAGAACACATGTGCAACGCACGTGTCCAGAGACTAGTATTATTATAAGTGGGAATATAAAAAGTTAAAAATTAAATTAAGATTTTATCCCTATTATAAATTAAAATGTTATAAAAATATTTAATTATTTAATTTAAATATTAAATTGTATCATTTTAATAAAAATGTTAATGACTTTTGCACTTCCTTAGATTAATTCCTAATTAAAATATCTCATCTAATAATATTTATCATCTATAATCTATATGTATATTTAATTTAATCATCATATTATATATATAATTAGTCAATTAATTACTTAATTGTATAAAAATAAATAAATAAATAAATAAAAAGGAAAAATGATACATCCTTTATTTTATTTAGAAGAAAAAACCTTAGTAACTATACTAAAGGTAATTAGCATCTTAAATAAAGATTTAAGAGAAACTATTATACAGAAAATAGTCAATGATTTGGCCGAAGAAGAATTCAGAAATGAATTTCCTATAGAAAATATAGTATTCGGATATGGAGATGCAACAGATTACATGGATAATTCTGATTACTATTTTTCAGAATGAGTCTAAAAGAAGCTATAGATTTACTACAAGACTTACTAGAAAGTCATAAGCAACTAGCACTAATGCTAAAATTTTTAGAAATTGAGATAAAATCAATTAAAGAAAATCTTCCTGGAAAATTAACTAATACGATAGAAAAAACAGGAAAAATTGATAAACAGTTGAGTCAAAAACATATAAATGAACTCTTAGCAGAAAAATTTGCTCGAAAAAGTTTATATAAAAAAGGTAGCTTAGATGAAAAGCTAATAGAAGAATTCTTGAAAAAACAAAAACTTCAAGAAATAGAGAAGGAAAAAATAGAATCTGGTAAAAAGAATCTAGATGAAGAAGAGAATCTTGAAAAAGATAAAAATATTGAGCAAGAAAAATGAATGAGCTAGACGAATTAGTCTTTGCAATGGAAGATCTGGATATTTCAGATATTAAACTAAAAGTACTTATGAACAAAGGGGATACAGGTGGACCCCAAGGAAATTTCTTTAAAGGAGAAAATTCAAAACTCTTAAAAGAAGAACAACAAGAAGAACAAAACTTTGCTTCAAAAACAAAAAGAAATAAAGATTTTGTTAGCCAATATCATAATAATAAATCAAAATATATGCCTAACAGACTCGCACCAGGAGATGCAGGAACAACTAGTTTTTTAAATCTAGATTGTAAAAGAGAACCAGAAAAAGACCTTGATTTATGGGCACAAAATATTTTTATCTTTTTCCTTTTAGGAAAAGAAATAGTACATAGATGAAGAAAAATATATCATCATGATAAATACTTTTGCTGGAAAAGTAAACCATTGGCACACAAGATTATCTAATGATTCTAGAGAAATCATTAAAAATAATACAATAGAAGGATTTAAAAATTCCTTTCAAGAATGAATAGGAAATATGGTACAATATATAGGAAATGAATTCTTAGGTGAAGAAGGAAGTCCTCCAACAAATCGAGAAAAAATTAGAATAATTGCAAAAGAACAATTGGAAAAATTACAGATATGTAAAATGAGCTATATTCAAGAATACACTTGTGAGTTCGAAGAATATTATTATAAAATATTTGATAGTAGTAAAGAAATGCTACCGTATATGGAAAAATACTATCAAAAACTACCAGGCTTTTGGGCTAAATACTTTCAAGAAGAATACGAAAAAGAAGATAAAGAAAAAGATACTCTTGGACAAAGAATATCCTTTCTAAATAATAGACTTGGACAATTATATATGGCACATAATGTGCACAGAAAAGCCAAAAGAATTAATACTCAGATATATTGTCTGGATACAAATCCAGCAACCCAATGGGGATGCAATGAAAGACCTTATAAAAAAAGGAGAAAAATTAAGAAAAGCGTAATAAAAAGAAAAAATATAACAAAGAAATATTATATACCTAGAAAAAGGTATTATAAAAAGAAAAACAATTTCAAACCAACAAAAGAAATATGTAAGTGTTACAATTGTGGCGAAGAAGGACATAAAAGCTACGAATGTAATAAAAAACATGTTAAAATATCAAAGATTGATAGAGAAGAAATTGATTCAGACTTAGAATCAGTTACATCAATTAACAGCGATGAATTTTACGAAGAATTATATGACGAATATTCAACTAGTTCGGAAGAATCCGAATAAATGAATAAAGAAATTCAAGAAGAAGTAGGAACTTCAGTACAAGTAACTGAAGCTGAAGAAGATCAAAGAGGTTATGCCTTAAAAGCAACATTCGATAATGAATTATTAAGAAAAATTCAAGGACTACAAGTCAGGTTAAAATCCGAAGATAATATATTTAAATGAATGCAAAGGATGTTTGCAAGAAATAAAATCTCTTATCATGAATATCAAGAAGTAGAAAAAGTAATAGAAATTACCCAAACTACAGGAAAACACAAGTTAAATTTGTTAACAAAACCAATGATAGATCAGATTTTAAGAAAAGTTCCTGAAAGGAAAAGAAAGAAAATGAATTATGTACATCTCGGAGGAATTCAAATTTTAGTAAAATCAACCTTTAAGGAAGGAATTAATTGCCCAGTTGTTATTAATCTTTCGGATGAAAGATTCATAAACGCAAGAGAAGGAAATCTTGGTATAGTAGAAGGAAAATTAGCCTACACCAAGCTTTTATTCACTTACTATCCAAAATATTGTATCTCACTAAAAGATGCAGATTTTAATGATGCACTAAGCTTGCACTTCCAGGTTAAAAGAAATGACCTATTTAAACCAGGTAATCATATTATGAGTATATATTACCAAGCGTTGTACACTGTTACAAATTCCAACTATGGGAGTGTATATAAAAATAAAGAAATGATTGAAATTGATCAATAATGCTCAGGAATAGCAAGAATAGTTGAAGCCGAAATTCAACAGGCAGTAATTCCAGATGAATATGAAATTCATTTTAGAAAAACAAAAGAAATAGGAAGTTCAAACAATAATCCTAGACTTTCCTTAGAATATGGAAGAGATTCCATTAAGGAAAGCAATTCAAACCGTTATGTGAAAAGAACCCTTGAAATTACTAACATTTCTAGAATTTCAGGAAGGATTTTTAACGGAGTTGAATGAAAAAATCAAAAAATATTGATACAAACAGGTGCAACAGCAAATCACATCAAAGGTATATTATTAGACGGATTACCAATTTATGAAGGTACTCCTTAATCTACAAAACCTTTGAAGGAAATAATTATAGTTGTATAAACATGGTAGATTTACCAATACAACTAGATAAGATAAGAATAACAGTTCCCTGTTATATTACCAATCATGAAAATGATAATGACCTACTCTTAGGAAATATGTTCCTAAATAGTCTTAATGATTATAGTATAGGAAAAAATGGGATAGAAATAAGCTATAAAAATGAGACTTGTTTTATTCCTAAAAAATAAGATGTCAAAAGAAATATCTTTTAGAATATCAGTTTTTATAGAAATAACTTTTTATAACACAAAATTAACAACCTGTTGTCAAATTGACAATGGATCAGAAGCTAGTCTAGCAAAGTCATTTCTGATAAAAGATTGGGATATTAACAAAAATAATATCTCCATGATAGGAATTACAGGAGTAAAAGAAAGACTCAATAAGTCAAAAGAAAAAGTAGAAATACTTTTAGGATAAAAAATTATTTCTATAAATAAAATATTTGCCTATGATAAATTAGAAACCGATTTATTACTAGGTAATGATTTTCTACAACAATTTCAGGATTATCATCAAACAATATATATGATAAGCCTTAAAACTCCATGTGGACATTTTATTAAGGTCCCAAGAAAACAAAATCCATATTTTCTTGAAAAGGAAAATGGAAACTATAAAGAAAAATATTTGGAAAATCTAAGAAAAATCTCTTGTAAATGCCTTAATCTTGAACAGATTAAAGAAAATTTACAAAAATCCTATGGCGAGAATCCTTTAGAAAAATGGGAAAGGAATCAAGAAAGGGCCATTATAACACTTAAGGATCCAAGTGTCATTATTAGAGTAAGACCTATGCTCTACAATGAAGATGACAAAATTGAGTTTAAAATACAACTCAAAGAATTAATCAACCTAAAACTAATAAGGATAAGTAAAAGTCCTCATAGTAGCCCAGCTTTTATGGTAAGAAACCATGCTGAAATAAAACGAGGAAAAGCTCGTATGGTAATAAATTATAAAGAATTAAATAAAAATTGTATATTTGATGGATATTTTATTCCTAATAAAAACAATTTAATAAACCTTGCAAAAGGGAAAACTTATTTTTCAAAATTCGACTGTAAAAGTGAATTTTGGCAGATAAAATTATCAGAAGAGTCAATTCCCTTAAAGGCCTTCAGTACGCCTAATGGACATTATGAGTGGATGGTAATGCCTTTTGGGTTAAAAAATGCTCCGCAAATATTCCAAAGAAAAATGGATAAAATATTCTCTGAAAAAGAATTTTTAATTGTCTATATAGATGATATATTAATATGTTCTAAAACGTATCAAGAACATTTGAAACATTTAAAAGAATTTTCAAAAATTTATTTAAAAAATGGAATTATTCTTAGCCAGAAAAAAGTAGAAATAAATCAAAATGAGATAGAATTCTTAGGAATGATTATTTCAAAAAATGGAATAGAATTACAATCTCATATTTCAAAAAAGAATATAGAATTTCCAGATAAATTAACAACAAAAGAGGAAATACAAAGATTTCTCGGATGTTTAAATTGTGCAGGTGAATTTATTCCTGATCTGGCAAAGAAAAGGAATATTTTGCAAAAGTTAATAAGGAAATCCAACAGATTGGGATGGACAGATGAACACACACAATGTGTAAAACAATTAAAGGAAGAATGTTCTAAGCTTCCTAAACTTAGACTACCAGACGAAAAAGATAATCTAGTATTACAAACAGATGCATCAGATTATCATTGGGGTGCATTATTACAAACTGATTTGAATGAAATCTGCAGGTGCACAAGTGGTACTTTCAATGAAGCAGAAACAAGATATTCTACTAATGAAAAAGAATTATTAGCTATTGTCAGAGGAATTAGGAAATTTTCAGCTTTCCTTTTACCTAAACAATTTATTATTAGGACTGATAATACCGAGGTATCCGGCCTAATTTCCAACAAACTTCCATCGAAACCGCAATACAGGAGATTGCATAGGTGACAAGTTTTATTATCGTTCTATACATTTAAAATAGAGCATATTAAAGGAATTGACAATTCTTTTGCAGATTTTCTCTCCAAGAATGTCCAATATGGACAATCGAACCCAAATCCTTGTAAATAGGATTTATGAAAGAATGATGAAGGTGGATAAGTCCATAGATGACAAAAGCCATCAATTATTCAGTATCAGGGATGAATTAGCAAATTTGTCCGAACAAGCCAGAAAAATGCAATATGAAATCAATCAGCTTAGTGAGAATCAAGCTGAAAATATGAATGAATTTTTACTATTATGTGAACATTTGGACACATGTCCAAAAGGGAATTCAAAACCCGCCGGGAATATCACTCCCAATAAAGTGGCAGGAGATGTCCCACTAGCACCTAGTGCAACAAACATCTCATCGGTAAGCTTGGATATGCCGACACCTGAGTCTAAGGACAAAGGTAAAAGCCTAGCAAATAAAAAAGATGCCAATACTTCGAAAGAAGAAGGCACACCTTCAAAGAAAATTGAAAAAATCAATTCTGAGAAACCAGAAAGTAGTACTAACAAGGTTTCAACATGAACCAAAGTTTTTTCTTTTTTTCAGGTTGGAAAGCAGAATCCCAAGGAAGAAGAATATCTTGCTTTTACAAGATATATTTATGGTCTTCCTGAAGAAAGTGGGGAAACCTTTGGAGTTTTGGGAACTACCAATTTATTTCCTAGAATTTCAATATTCCCTAATGGATCATCGGGCTTTGCAGCTCAACTATTTGAATTTGGATACCTTGACAGGATTTATGCAAAACCTGACTTACAAGAACTGTCCAAATTACCAGAACAACTGCAAGGGGCAGTAAAAACCTATGCACAGGAAGATGGAGTCTATTGTAGATTCTTTAACATAGCCATGGAAAGTAAAGACTTACAAACATATTTTTCCACGGTTAATTATATTACAGTGGAAAAATTAAAGGATTTTAACATTAAGGCAACCGGAGTAGATAAAAAACTCCCACATCTTAACAAAAAATGGATTCAGACTAAAAGAGCATTAGGAATAAAAGCACTATATTTTATTCTTAAGCGATTTTACAATGAAGACTACAAGGTTTTAGATCATAGTCCCTATTGGATCTTGTTGACTAAGGGAAAAAATAAATCATCAATATTAAAGGAAAAAATCCTTGATATTGAGCTTCATAGACTGGAAGCCACTGAAGAAACTTGGAAGATGGCGTGCAAGTTTTTGGAGCATAAACATAAAATCATTGAAGAAACCTCTGAGTAGATTCTTCGAAAAAATAGAGACAGCTGTAAAGATAACAATAATGTAGCAGTCAGAAGAAGACAAACAAAACGACGTAAGCACTTACGTCAAGAAGAAAGAGACAAAGGACACAGCATCTTATCTCTTCAAAAGCTTATCTCTTTGGTCAAAAAGAGATACCCACTATTGTCGGCCATCAGCATGATTGAAGACAATTGCCACAATTTGCAAAAGGCCCCTGCAAAATAAAAATTGTAAAGTTAATCCCTCCTTCTATCTATAAAAGGAGAGGAAAAACATCATAGAAGGCAGACTACATTTTCTCTATAACTTACCAATAGAGAAAAATGCTAGGTACCTTCTTGAGTGAGTAAACACTTCTCTCACCAGGGAAAAGTATTTTCTTTTAAGTTTTAGATATGTAAAAATATATATGGATTGTAAGTTAAGATAATATTATGAAATAAAAAGTTTGGTTTGTATATCTCTCTTCTCTATAATTCAAAGTTAAGTTCTAAGTGAAGGTTGCGATCTTCCGCCCTATGGAGGAATAGTGGGAAAGTAGCCGTTAGACTCAGGTCGTGAAGGCGAAAAACTATTCATAGCCGGAAAGGAGAACTGCTGTGGTGGTGATAGGAACTTTCCTGTGATACAAAAGAGAGAAAGGTATATACATTAAAACTTTAGATTTCATAATTATTGTCTTTAAATACAAACTATATTGTATTTTTATGATATCTGTTAACTTTAGGAGAAATACTTAGTACCTACAGGGAATAAAAAATAATGATAAACATGATTATAAATATTAAAACAATATATGTTTAAAATATGAAACATATTCAATATCACTTGCATCAAGTTAGAAAAAGAGCTTGGAAACATAGAATAGCTCTATACAATTTAGACAAATCTATAAAATATTTAGAGAAATATATATATTATGAAACTGCTAATAGCAAAGGAAAAAATATTGCTAAGGAAAATACTTCTGCAAAACCTGTTAATCTTGATCGTAGACAAGGTATGTTCCTAGGAATTATGCAAATTGTAACTGCTCATTAGTGGTATGTTAAATGCACCATATTAATTGATAATAGTTTCTCTATATCTAATGTGGCTATGATTGATAGTGGAGTTGATGTGAGTTGCATTCAGGAAGGTCTTGTGCCTACCAAATACTTTGTAAAGACAACTCATATGGTTAAATCTGTGTCAAGATATGCTTTAGATATAAAGTATAAACTGCCTAATACTCGTATTTGCCAAAATAGAGTTTGCATTCTGCATTTAAAAAGTTCCCAAAAGGAAGCTTCTTCTATACATCTGGAAGATATTCCAGAAAACAATCCATTATATGCACAATTGCAGGAGTATCTCTCCCAAAAGAAAGGTGATACCTTTGCTTCCATCGCTAAAGACGATATTGATGATATTAAGTCATACGAAAAGGTGGAAATGAAAGAAATGATATTTCTTTTGGAAAACTCTGAGATTTAGAGAAAAGAGGAACCTTGGAAGATATTCCAACGTTATTTAATTAATGAATTATATTTCCCAGGTGAGTCATACAAAACCCGTTCATATTATGAGACTATTCTGATGAACACTACTAGTGTACAATTTCAGCACTTCTCAGGGTACAATACCAGCGATAATGTTTATAACTTCTCAAAAATGATTATAAAACAAATTATATCTATCGAAGATTGGGGTATTTCCTCAATGAAAGAAAGGAAGATAAGCCTGAACAAGATCCCTACAAATTTTACTTATTGGGATTATATCAATGTTTTTAGTAAAGTCCTCTACTACAATAATGAGAGGCATAAACATACTTGGTTTGTTAATATTTGCCGGGCCAATTCCTAATTGGTTCCTAAATTGGTGGTCATACCATGGTCCAACGGTAAAGATTTTGCCTGAACCATTTTTTAAAATTGTACAAAGAACGGGTTAAGGTTTCGCCAGACCTTAATAATTTATATCACGCAGATCATATCTGCTATATGGAAAAAATTGAACAAATCTATTTCTTCATAGAATTCTCTATTTCATGGATTCACAAGTGGACTCCGAAAGTAGGTTTTACTGAAGAACAGATTTCATGTTTATATCGCACATATTATAATAACTTTTATGTATGGAGGGATCTAATTCTTTCACCCAAGCAAAGGGTCTATCAAGATTCAAATACGTATTGTTATTAAGCTCATGTGTCTAGTAGTTCTGACTGGGTATAAAGCGCCCTTTTTCAACTTTTTAATGTGCTTTGAACCACAGCTGGCTAGACGGAGTCACTAAGACAAAGTCAATAACGTATTGCATCAAATCTGATTGTATCACCATCACGGAACCAAGTCAAGAAACCATATATAAATTTATTTATATTTAGATAAAGTCTAGATCTTTCATGATAGATATAAAAGCGAAGTTAGATATTCGACATAAATATGATTCTTTTTAGCCGGACATAGTCATGGCTCTAGATCGGAGATATAAAAAGTAAAAGAATGAAAGAATAGTACCTTAGAACAAGGGCCAACACTAGGGCCTGTACGAACTATACAACTTTATTCACAAATTTCGGCAAGTATCCGATGAACACAAATTACAAAAGCCAAAGGGGCAAAGAGAGCTTTACAAAAGAAAATAGAGAGGGCATTTTTTCAACCTGCCTCTAAAATACTACAAATGAAACCTATTTATAGAAAAAGAAAAGAATATATCTACAGTAATGGGTCCTTATCAATGGGCCCTAGTAACAGTATATCTACTGTAGATGAACAGTGTTTCTACTGTAGATGAATAGTGTTTCTACTGTTGTTAGTGCTTATCCCTATTCTTGATAATCTTTATACTTTGTCTTTCTTCTTCAGTTGTCGGAGGAAATCTTCCATCAAAGACATCTGTCACTGGATTTTCTTCCTCAAATGGTTGAGCTTCCTGAATATCATCCCGAATATCATCACTTGTTTCACTCCTCATAGAAGTGTCGAATTTTGCATAATTTGTGATATTAAGAGGTAGACTTTTCTTAACGTCTTCTAAATACTTATTAATGATTTCTTCTTGATCTCCATCTTGATTGGAGATTCTCCTAGCCATGAGTTTTACGGAACTATCAACAATTATTCCTTTGTGTGGAGAAGTACTATATTCCTAGATTTTTGCTGAAATAAGGTCCAGAAGTTCTTGTCCGTATAAGGACTTTGTTTTGGGATCTTTCTTCATCAATTTGTCCCAAAAGTTGTTATAATATGTGCGATATAAACATGGAATCTGTTCTTCGATAAAACCTACTTCCGGAGTCCACTTGTGAATCCATGGAATAGAGAATTCTATGAAGAAATAGATTTGTTCAATTTTTTCATATAGCAGATATGATCTGCGTGATATAAATTATTAAGGTCTGGCGAAACCTTAACCCGTTCTTTGTACAATTTTAAAAATGGTTCAGGCAAAATCTTTACCGTTGGACCATGGTATGACCACCAATTTAGGAACCAATTAGGAATTGGCCCGGCAAATATCTTTGAGCAAATCTTAACAAACCACGTATGTTTATGCCTCTCATTATTGTAGTATAGGACTTTACTAAAAGCATTGATATAATCCCAATAAGTAAAATTTGTAGGGATCTTGTTCAGGCTTATCTTCCTTTCTTTCATTGAGGAAATACCCCAATCTTCGATAAATATAATCTGTTTTATAATCATTTTTGAGAAGTTATAAACATTATCGCTGGTATTGTACCCTGAGAAGTGCTGAAATTCCACACAACTAGTGTTCATCAGAATAGTCTCATAATATGAACGGGTTTTGTATGACTCACCCGAAAAATATAATCCATTAATTAAATAACGTTGGAATATCTTCCAAGGTTCCTCTTTTCTCTAAATCTCAAAGTTTTCCAAAAGAAATATCATTTCTTTCTTTTCCACCTTTTCGTATGACTTAATATCATCAATATCATCTTTAGCGATGGAAGCAAAGGTATCACCTTTCTTTTGGTAGAGATACTCCTGCAATTGTGCATATAATGGATTGTTTTCTGGAATATCTTCTAGATGTATAGAAGAAGCTTCTTTTTGGGAAATTTTTAAATTCACCGAACTCATTCCTCCTCTTTGTATAATTGGAGGATTAGATGACGATGATCCGTATGACGATCCAATTTCTTGTGATATTAATGCTTTAATTGATATAAAGCAGAAGCATGTTGATTCTTTACAACATGAATTGTTTAGTATGAACATATTTGATACTTTGAAATCAACCAAAGTACAGGAAAAAAATAAATTTGTAAATATTTTGATTCGAATTTCTTCGGATGTTAACAAACTAGATTGAAGATGACCGCGGGACTACCGCATGTCTTCTGAGATTCCGATTTTATTGGTATCAGAGCCTAGGAACTTTCATGGTACATATGAGATTGATGTGAAGTATACGACATAGATATGATCTTTTGTATTCATAGATCTTGGAGATACTAGTACCAAAAGTACTAGATTGGAAGATGTAGATATACCTCAAAACCTTGATTCGTTAAACAAATGAACAATTCCAAAAATTAATATAAAAACCATTTATGATTATGGTTGGTTTGATAAAATCTCTAATAAACAATTGATTAAAACTACTGAACAATCTTTGCGTTAAATTCGTCAGAACAGACTATTCGTTTGTTAAAAAATGAGATATTAACTTGTATAAGTTACACTATAATTTCTTCCATATTGGCATGATACAAATTACTTTTAAGTCTTTAACTCTTAAAGGGTTACCGGAGACATTTTTAGCTGCTTTACGTGTTGCTAGAAATTTGAATTTTAGACAATCTTTAATGGGTTCGATTGAATCTACTGTGGCATATTGTCCAGTTTATTTTAATACTCAGCCGAATTTACAGTTATCTTTAACTGATGCTAATATTCTTGATGCCTTAACTTTGAATGTTAAAATGCATGGTTATAATTATGCACCTAGTTCTGAATTAATTTGTCTGTCTTATAGAATCTATTTCAAATTGCTTTCTACATTAAATCCCAGATGTAAGTTATATGATACATCGGCCGAAACAATTTTAGTAGAAACTAATTTTGCTAGATCTAAGGTCACTACTAGACGACCTATAAAATGGGAAGAAATTAATTTTCCAACTATTTGGACTTTGGAATCAATAATTCCTATAAATCAGATGGTGGATGCAATCACTAATTCTGAATATTCTCATATCACTCAAAATCCTGATGGTAGGATCTGTATGCAGTTTAATGATATTCCGTTTAGTAGACATTCATTCTCTTCTGCTAGAAGATTGCCTGCTATGCATCATATTTCCCCTATTGATCCTATATATGGTCCAGCTCGTAATCGTGCTGCTTCATTACATACTTTACCATCCGTTATACTTGTAGATCAAAATGATAGATTTGTTAACAAAATTAAAATTAATCCTCGTCCTAATATTATTTAAGCAAATGATATTACTTTTGATATTTCTGATAAGGATGTTCTTTCACAGTCCGAAATGGATTTTGATATTAATAATACTTAATGATGAATGTACATCAAATAGATTTTAGCCCAGGTTCCCTGGCAAGAAAATACATTCTGAATGAAATTTTAAGTGATAAATGAAATCAGTTTAAAACTTGGTTTTTTGACACTTATAGTGCAGATGATTTAAATAATATTTCTCAAGAGTTTTATGAAATTTGTGATTTGCATAATCAAATTATGTATCTTGTGCCCTGGTTTATATCCACTTATTTACCTTTGTTCATCAATGTTCTTGAACGATCTTATAAAGATGGAAATGGTAATATTATCAAGGTTGTTTATCCACCACAGTCATCCTTCGTTTTACCTAATAATACTGGTATTACATTTACTGCCTTTCAAAAATTTGTTGAAGAAGATGTTGCGGCAGTCAGCATCAATGAAATAAATAATTTGATTTCTCAAAATAATTATTTGGGACTTTATGTTAAAGTTTTGGGTGAACATATCAGTTCTCTTGATAAAAAGTTATATGAACTAACTACTTTGATAATACATATAAAAAATTATTTAAGGACTTTTAATAAAGCTTCTACCTCTAAAACTAATAAGGAAGCTCTCATTATTTCTACTCCTGTGCAATGACCTCCTGAGATTTCTGAATTTAAATTTAAAATGACTTATGACCTAGAAGAACTTCTTGATAAAAAGTTTTCTGAGTTTTGTGAATTTAAAACAAGTCCTATGGATCTGTCTGAAAGTTTTGCTGATGAAATGGAAAATACTTTTGATCTTAAAAATCATGTTGATTTAGAGTTTAATTAACTAAAAGGTTATCCAAAAAAGCATAGTGATAATACTAAATTTGCTTATAAACCAAGCATGCAAACTTATTATTATTCTAGGCCAACTCCTCAAGATGTGTTTGTAGAAGAACGAGACTGGAATCAAACTAATACTTCTTATAGCGGTTCTGAAATTTATGAATAGAACCTTGATGGCCTGACTGATCAGCTTACTAAGGTTTTCACTCTTCGAATCCATTTTTTGATCCGTAGAATATAAATTCATACGTAATTATTGTTGGGGTAGGGTTTTGGAACTGATTTGGATGGTGGAAAAAAGCCCTAGCTGCATATTAGGATCATGAGTTTAGCCTAGGGTTGATGATTTGCATTTTAATTCGGGTAATTAGGCCTCGTTTATTGATCCTCGCGTTATATAGATTATTCGTAGACCAAGAACAAGCGAAATGAATCCGTAAAGGAAGAATCAAGTATCTTAGGAAGGTACAAGCTTTATCCGAGGTAGGTGATGGTTGTGATTCATGTTTGTGTGATGTATGTTAGTAATTACTTCGTTTTAATGCATGTATGTATGTGAATGTTGCATTATTGATCACACTAATTGTAAATGAGTATGAATGAAGAACTGTATGCCATGAATCAACTCTTAATTGTATTATTATTATGAGAATGTACATTGTGATTTGTGACTATGGCTTGTTGAATGGATCGAGTGTTACGTTCCAATGCACTAACTTGGATCGGGTGCCACATTTCGAAGCATATATGGGATCGGGTGCCACATCCGGCACAATAACTTGGATCAGGGACCACGTACCGGTACACTAACAGTTTAGGTGTGGATTCCATGAGAGGACTATTGACTTGGCATATATATGTATTATTTGAGAATGTGAAATTATACATTGATTCTGAAATGATGACTAATACTGTATATGTTCGGTATATGCCTGTTTTATAATGTTGTGGTTATTTGTATGTGTTTCATCTATTGGGATAGCGGTGTTATCCAACCAGTACATTGTGGTTGTGTGCTGATACTGCACTTATTTTTCTTTGTTGAGTACAGGTCATCTTCTAGTGGCTACTGACAGACCTCGTTTAGAAGATCAGTGAGCAATCGAATTCAAGGGTGAGTCAGTTCTTCTAGGCTGCCATGAGTTCTTCTTTTGTTTATGTCCATATCTTTGGACGTAGATTAGTGCTTAAGATTCCTTAGGTTAGTTTGGGGTTGTTCCCCTTCTTGTTTAGACTTATGGTTTTTGTTGGAGTTTTGGTACGTTGACTTTCAGGTTCTATGGGATAATTTCCTCAATGTTTTGTTAGTCGTTGTTAGATCTTTTGGAGTTTATGGGAACTCTACTTGACTCTTGCATTTAAACCTGCTTCCATATTTTTAAATGTTTTAGTTTCCGTTAATTTGATTGGTTGGGTTGTAGTAACGGTTCTCCCACCGAAGGGTTAGTGTGGGTGTCAATCACGATGGTATGGGTCATGACAAAGTTGGTATCAGAGCCCTAGGTTCATTGATCTCGATGTACCAAAACGAGTCTAGTAGAGTCTTGCAGAACGGTACAAAGACGTCTGTACTTTTCTTCAAGAGGCTATAGGACTTTAGGAAATCTCTTTGTTTCTTTTGTTTCTTTCGTGTTATAACTTGGGGTGATCCAAATTGGTATCTGGTGATCCAAATTGGTATCTAATCTCCTTCACTCTTTTATCTGCAGATGGTTAACAGTAGGTTCAATGACGTTAGGCCTGTAGCTCCCGTCAATGCACCAGCTGAGGAATCCACAGCAAGAGGTCGCAGTCGAGGCAGGGGTAAAGGAAGATTAAGAGGCAGAGGCCGAGGAAGGGTAGCACCTACTAGGGATGGAGCTGTGGTTGAGAATGCTCCCAGAAATGAGAATCCTCATAAGCATTATGAATATATAGAGGAGAATGTTGAGGTAGAGAATGATGAGGATATTGGACAAAAGGAAGATGTAAAGGCTGAGACTACATGTATTCCTCTCCTAGACCCAGTGTTGCTCAACAGATTATGTCGTTCCTGAAATGATTGGTTGGTCCTGGTGTTCTTCCCTCAGTTCAAGCAACTAAAGCTCCCGCCAACCCCCTATTGCTATAACTGTTCCCAAGGTGGGTGGAACTACATGTACTGATGCCTTCTTCCGTATTTTTTTGGGTCCCGTAATGACTGGTAATGAGCATCAGATGTTGACTAAGTTCTTGAAATTGAAACTGCCTTTGTTTCATGGTTCTGAGAGTGAGGACGCCTATGAGTTCATTCTAGATTGTTATAAGAGGCTTCATAAGTTGGGAATGTCCATCAGCATGGGGTAAAGTTTATGACATTTCAACTTCAAGGTGAGGCTAAGCAGTGGTGGAGAGATTATATGGAATGCAAATCTTCCGCTTTACCCCTACTCACTTGGACCCAGTTTCATGCCTTGTTCTTGGAAAAGTATGTGCCCCAGACTTTTAGAGATAAAAAGATGAGTTCATGACTTTTGAGCAAGGTGGTATGTCTGTGGCTGCTTATGAGGCTAACTTACATGCTTTGTATAGATATGCTACGCAATTGGTGACTACTGAGGAAGAGAGGATCCGCTTATTTTTTAAGGGACTAAATTTTGAGTTGTAGGTATTGTCCATTCATATGACCTCTGCAGGAAAAAACTTCAATGTGGTAACAGATTTTGTGAAGAAAGTAAAGGGGGTGAGGCGAGACGGTCAAGCTAAGGCATTGGCTAAGAAGGCTAAGAATATAGGTAACTTTTAAGGTTCTTACTCCAGAGGTTCAGCAAGGCTGACACTTGCAGCCCGGCCAATTCACAATTTGATTTAGGATAGCCAAGAAGCCGCACCTTCGGCAACTCCACCTCATAATTTAATTTAGGATAGCCAGGAAGCCGCACCTTCGGCGGGCAGCAGGCCATCTTTTGATCGCACTTGTTATAATTATGGAGAACCTAGGCATATGAGGAGAGATTGTCCCCACCCGCGCATGTTGGATCCTGCGCAACAGCAGACTAGAGTAGTGGTACCCGCGGGCAATGGTTATAATGGTCGATGATGTCCACAAGATGGGCGAAGAGAAAATCAGCGAGGCCATGGAGGTCAGGGAAATGGTAATGCAGGCAGAGGTACAGTGCAGCCAGGCAGGGAAGTCGTCTGTCATGATGACAAGGCTCAGTGTTATGCCTTTCCAGGCAAGACCGAGGTGAAGGCGTCTAATGCAGCGATCACATGTAGTATTCTTGTTCGTGACCGAATGGCTAATGTGTTATTTGATCTGGGTTCTACTTATTCTTATGTGTCCGTTCAGTTTTCCTTGGGATTTGATATGAATCGTGATGTACTTGATGCCCCCATCCATGTTTCTACCCCAGTTGGAGAGTCTGTCATAGTCACCCATGTTTATCGTGCTTGTTCTGTTATGTTTATGGGTTTTCAGACTTGGGCTGATTTTGTGATTTTGGATATGACTGACTTTGATATAATCTTAGGCATGACTTGGTTGTCCTCCTATTTTGTTGTGCTTAATTGTAATAGTAAGTCGGTGACTTTAGAAATTTCGGAAAGAGAAAAGTTAGAGTGGGAAGGGGTGTACAAGCCTAAGTAAGCTAACATCATATCCTCTATTCGGGCTAGGAAACTGGTGGCCTAGGCTTTTTTGGCTTATTTGGCTCATATTGAGGATGTTGAGGTTAAATCTCCCTCTATTGAGTCTATTCCGGTGGTGTCAGAATTTAGAGAAGTGTTTCGTACTGATTTTTTTGGTATGCCTCCGGATAAAGATATAGATTTCTATATTGATTTGGAAACTGGTACCCGCCCCATTTCTATCCGTCTATACTGCATGGCCCCGGTAGAATTGGAAGAGATTAAGGCTCAAATCCAAAAACTTCCTGATAAAGGTTTTATCCATCCTAGTGCTTCCCCGTGGGGTGTTCCTGTCTTGTTTGTTAAGAAAGAGGATGTGTATAAATTACCAACAATTGAATAAGGTCACCATTCGGATCAAGTATCCATTGCCTCAGATAGATGATCTTTTCTACCAGTTACAAGGTGCGTCAGTTTTCTCTAAGATCGATCTAAGGTCTGGTTATCATCAGTTAAAGATAAGGCCTGAGGATGTGCCCAAGACGGTGTTTAGGACCCGTTATGGGCACTACGAATTTCTAGTTATGTCGTTTGGGTTGACCAATGCACCTGTAGCTTTCATGAGTTTGATGAATGGTGTGTTCAAAACATTCCTTGATTCATTTGTTATAGTATTTATTGATGACATTTTGGTTTACTCGAAATGAGAGGAACCGTATGCCGACCACTTCCATATTGTTCTAGGTTTTCTTGGGAAACAAAAGTTGTATGCAAAATTTTCTAAGTGTGAATTTTGGTTGACTTCGATTGCCTCTTTGGGGCATGTAGTTTCAAAGGAAGGGGTAATGGTAGATCCCTAAAAGGTTGAAGCGATTAATAATTAGGTTCAGCCTAGCTCTATAACTGAAGTTAGAAGCTTTGTGGGGTTTGCTAGCTACTATCGTCAATTTGTAAAGAACTTTGCTTCTATTGCCACGCATCTGGTTGACCAAAAATGAGGTACCTTTTGAATAGTCTGAAAAGTGTGAAGAAAGCTTTCAAAAGCTCAAACTCTCTTGACCACAACAATTATTCTAGCACTACCGGTGGAAGGTAAGGATTTTATTATATATTATAATGCTTTACATTCGGGTTTGGGTATTGTGTTAAAGCAGGATAAGAATGTTATAGGTTATGCATTGCGCCAGTTGAAGGTGCATGAGAGGAATTACCCAACACATGATTTAGATTTGGCAGCGGTAGTGTTTGCTCTTAAGATCTGGCAGCATTACCTCTATAGTGTTAAGTGTAAAGTGTTTACTGATCATCGTAGCTTGCAGCATGTGTTTATTCAAAAAGATCTGAATTTGAGACAATGAAGGTGGATGGAGTTACTTAAGGATTATAATGTCATCATTCAATACCATCCAGGTAAGACTAATGTAGTGGCAGCCACACTAAGTCAGAAGGTGATGAGTATAGGTAGTCTAGCTTGCTTGAGAATATCCAAGCGACCTTTGGCTAAGGAAATTCAGACCTTGGAATCTAAGTTCATGCGGTTGGGCATCTCAGAGAAAGGTGGGGTGTTAGATAGCATTGAAATATGGTCCACATTCATCGAAGAGATCAAGGCCAAACAGTTTGAGGATGACAGTTTGAATGACTCTAGAAAGAAGACAGCATCTGGTAAGGCACAAGAGACCACTCTTGATGCGGAAGGTGTGCTCAGTTTTAAAGGGAGGATTTGTGTTCCTCGAGTAGCTAACTTGATTAATAAATTGTTCTCTGAATCCCATAGTTCACGATATTCCATTCATTCAGGTGTGACCAAGATGTACCAAGATTTGAAGCGACTTTATTGGTGGCTTGGCATAAAGAAAGATATAGAGGAATTTGTGGCTAAGTGTCAAAATTGCCAACAAGTAAAGTATGAGCACCAAAGGCCGGCAAATTTGCTTCAGAGAATGCCAATTCCAGAATGAAAGTGGGAAAGGATAGCTATGGATTTCGTAGTTGGTCTTCCCAAAACTTTGGGAAAGTATGATTCTATTTGGATAGTGGTTGACAGATTGACTAAGTTAGCCTATTTTATTTCGGTCAGAATAGATTATAATGCTCAACAGTTGGCTAAAGTTTATGTAAAAGAAATAGTAAGGTTGCATGGGGTTCCCCTTTCTATCATCTCATACCGTGGTATGCACATCACATCCAAGTTTTGGAGGAAATTACATGATGAATTGGGCACGCAACTCACTTTTAGTACAACTTTCCATCCACAGACGGACGGACAGTCAGAGAGGACTATTCAAGTGTTAGAGGACATGTTGAGGGCATGTGTGACAGACTTTGGAGGACATTGGGATAAGTTTCTACCTTTGTGTGAGTTCTCCTATAATAATGATTATCACTCCAGCATAAATATGGCATCGTTTGAGGCACTTTATGGGAGGGGATGTAGATCACTCACATGATGGTTTGAGGCTGGAGATGTGAAACCCTTAGGGGTTGATTTAGTGAAAGATGCTCAAGATAAAGTGGAGAGTATTCAAACTAAGCTTTAAGCAGACCAAAGTAGACAGAAAAATTATGCAGACCATAAGGTAATGGACATGACATTTCATACTGGTGAGAAGGCTCTTCATAAAGTGTCACCCATGAAAGGGGTGATGAGATTTGGCAAAAAGGGTAAGCTTAGTCCTCGATACATTAGTCCATTTGAAATTCTTGACTGTGTAAGGCCAATGGCTTATAGATTGGCTTTACCTCCTAACCTATCAGGAGTTCATCTGGTATTTCATGTATCCATGTTTAAAAGATATCATGGTGACGGGATTACATCATAAAGTGGGATGCAATGTTATTAAACAAAGACCTCCAATATAAGGAGGAATCGATTGCAATTCTTGAACGTGATGTCCGGAGGTTGAGGACCAAAGAAATTAAGTCCGTGAAAGTTCAATGAAAGCATCGTCCAGTTGAGGAAGCTACTTCAAAAATCGAGAAGGACATGAGAGACAAGTATCCCCAGTTGTTCGTCGATTCAGGTACTACTCCACTCTTACTTTAGCCTTTGTTTCCTAAGTTTGTCACTTGGGGACGAGTGATGGGTAAATTTATATCTATTGTAACGACCTGCTCCCGTCATTATAGAAAAGCCAATGGAGAAAATTTTTGGGCCGAAAAACTTTTTTGTAGTAACTTGAGAATTCCTAGCCTAGTCCAGATTTGGACGAAATCAGAGTTAGTGAGGCCTAGGGAAATCTGGTAGTAAATGGGAGATCTAATAATGGATTAGATTACATGAGTAGATAGCTAAGACGTTAAGGAACCAGTATGACTTTACAGAATTGAATTCTGGCGTGTAGAACTCCCGAAATCGATCTTAGCGTGAACGGGTAGTTTCTGAGTGTCATGGGTTGAAGGTGTGTTGTGAAATGGGAGTTTGGAACTCTTAATTCGACTCACTAGTTTCGTGCAAGCCTCCAGGGTGGGATTATTCCCACCAGGGCAGGGCCACTGTAGCGGGATAGGGGCCGCCATAGCGGGCCAGTCGCGAATTAAGTCGAAAATAAACCCCAAAACGTCATTATTCTGCAAACTTTGTTCTTAAGAGGTAGGAGACGAACCAGGGTGACTTCTTGATAGTTTTTCACCATTCTTAAAGCTAAAGGTAAGGTTTTCACTCCCCGAATCCGTTTTTCGATCCGTAGAATATAAATTCATGGGTAATTATTGTTGGGGGAGGGTTTTGGAACTGATTTGGATGGTGGGAAAAAGCCCTAGTTATATATTAGGATCATGGGTTTGGCCTCGGGTTGATGATTTTGATTGTAATCTGGACAATTAGGTCTCGTTTATTGATCCTTGTGTTATATTGATTGTTTGTACACCAAGAACAAGCGGAAAGAATCCGAAAAGGGAAGAATCGAGTATCTTAGGAGGGTTCAAGCTTTGTTCGAGGTAGGTGATGGTTGTGATTTCATGTTGTTGTGATGTATGTTAGTAATTACTTCGTTTTAATGCATATATGTATGCGAATGTTGCATTATTGATCACACTAATCGTAAATGAGTATGAACGAAGAATTGTATGCCATGAATCAACTCTTGATTGTATGATTATGAGAATGTACATTGTGATTGTGATTATGGCTTGTTGAATGAATTGGGTGTTACATTCCAACACACTAACTTGGATCGGGTGCCACATTCCGGCGCATATATGGGATCGGGTGCCAGGTTCGGTAAACTAACTTGGATCAGGTACCACGTACTGGTACACTAACAGTTTGGGTGTGGGTTCCATGAGAGGACCATTCACTTTGCATATATGTGTATTATTGAAAATGTGGAATTGTACATTGATTCTGAAATGATGACTAATATTGTATATGTTCGGTATATACCTATTTTATAATGTTGTGGTTGCATGCATGTGTTTCATATATTGGGATAGTCGCGTGATCCTACTAGTACACTGTGGTTGTGTACTGATATTGCACTTGTTTTTCTTTGTTAAGTACATGGCATTTTCAGGCGGCTACTGACAGACCTCGTTTAGAAGATCAGTGAGCAATTGAATTCAAGGGTGAGTCAGTTCTTCCGGGCTGTCATGAGTTCTTTTTTTGTTTATGTCCACATCTTCGAACGTAGATTAGTGCTTTAGAGTCCTTGGGTTAGTTTGGGGTTGTTCCCCTTCTTGCTTAGACTTCTGGTTCTTGTTGGAGTTTTAGTATATTGACTTTCAGGTTCTAAGGGATAATTTCCGCAATGTTTTGTTAGTCCTTGTTAGATCTTTTGGAGTTTATGAGAACTCTACTTGACTCTTGCATTTAAACCTGCTTCCGTATCTTTAAATGCTTTAGTTTTCGTTAATTTGGTTGGTTGAGTTGTAGTAACGGTTCTCCCACCAGAGGGTTAGTGTGGGTGTCAATCACAATGGTCTGGATCGTGACAGTAATAGGTCGTCACAATAGTATAAGCGTGTAATTGAATTTTCGTGACAAGTTTAGGGGAAATTTATGCCTTTATCCTTGTTTCTTTATATGTGAATGATATGTTTATAATTATTAGCGATATTACTAACATAGATATTATGAAGTGCATGTTTGCTACTCCCTCTGTCATCATATTAGTTGATCATCTTATTAAAAATAGTTATTTTATATTAATTGTTCACCTTACTAAAATAAAAAAGTATTAATTAATTTTTTCTAATATTATCTTTGCAATTAATTCTTTTTGAAAGTGTTCACATTTGATTGTAAAATTTTCAGAAGTTTTCAGGGGTAAATTCTTTTTATTTATAATTTCTTAATATGCGTATAAAAAGAAAAATAATTAACTAATATAAGACTAAGTATGTGGTAAATTTGATATGGATGACTTAAGAGCTTGAGATTTAATTTAGAGAATTAAGATTCACAAAGACTCCTCAAGATCCAACATTAACTGTCTCAATTTCATTATATTCGAATGTTATTTGAAAAGTTAAAATATTTAAATTTCAAAATTGTAAAAATATCAATTGATGTGAACCTTAATCTAATTATAAATAAAGGTGAAACTAAGTCTCACCAGAGGCGGAGCTACGTGGGGGTTCGTGGTTCGAACGAATCAACTAGTTTTTTCGTAGACCCTATATTTGTATTAGAAAATTAATGAAATTAAATAAATATATGTATATTAATATGTGAACCCCCCAAACAAAATTGTTTTAGAAACCCCAATCTTCTAACCTTGTCTCCACCTCTGAGTCTCACTTGTATATATTAGAGTGTTCAGTGTTGGAATGTTTAATTTATATCATGAACTAGAAAACTTGCCCGCGCTTCGCGCGGTATAACAATAATTTAAAATAAACTTTGTATAAATTACCTATTCATAAAATATAACTTGTAATACTTCAAGTTCATATGATCTTTTTTTTTTTTTCGAAACCCTTAAATTCATAAGTTATAATAGTCTAGTGATAATCAAGAATAAGAAAGAAATAAATATTTTTAATATATGATGTTAGCAAAATAGAAAATTAATGAATCACAAATAATTTAACAATTTAAAAGTTATTACTTTTAAATCAGTAAAACAATATGAATAAAGCTTGAATTTTGTAAGTCATCAACTTTTATTGAAAAATAAAAATAAAACTAAAGTTATAATAAAGACATGAATGCCACAGTAATGACTAATAATGACATTGATATTAATTTGTTCAGATCAAACAAATGACTTACCAACATCGAATTAATTATTTTGTTGTTTCATATGTATTTTTTCTGACATTCATTTAATCTAATTGTCAGATCACTTTTTTTAATCTAATATTGTACATATCACCAATTGTAAAGAAAATTTTCATTTCTAAAATTTACTATGCTTATAAATCAAGATTTTTTTTTAAAAAAAGACATGAGTTGTATAAATAGAAAAAAAACTTGCACAATAATATAATATTCATAAAAAAGGACCATCTAACAAAATAATAAAAAATTTAATTAGCGAAAATAGAAAACTTAATAGCAAATAACCTAAAAGACCATACTGATAAGAGGTAGTATTTATGTATATAAGATGTTGATAGAGCTCACCATTTGTATATGTGAAAAAAGTTGAAATGAATATTAAGACAAAAGTGAAGGATTTTCAGGTTATGTACAGTGCACTATAACCATCAGTATAAGAAAGAAGAAAATGTGTATCAATGAAAATGTGAGAATTAAAATCCGCAATTTCAAAATAAAATTTTTTTAGACTTTACACTAATGAAAATAAAATAAATAATTAAAAACTGAAACATGGCATGCATACTTTATTTCTCTTAAATGTTTTTTTTTTCTTCTTTTAATTGAGCAATGAATGCAAATAGTTTTCATAAATTTTTGGATAAATTAACTTTATTTTCAAGCAATTAGTTTAAGGAAAATATAAGAGAAATGTCAAAAAAAAAAAAAATGATACAAATTAATAAATATGTGGACTAAGAAGGATGTCGCATCACCTCTTTTATTTTTAGCATTATTATAACATATAGGTATCGATCTTTAGTAGAAGAAATAATTTAAGAATACAAAAAAAAAAAAAAAAAGACAAATCAAATTCTATTTAAATATTAAAAAAATGCAATTTTGATAAAGTTATGACAATTAGTTTTTGAAATAAATAAAGAAATAAAAAGAAAAAAGAAAAAAGAAAGGAAAAGAAATGATTTAAGAAAATTTCCAGACTTTTAAAATTTTAAAAAAGTACAAAAAAGTAGAAAAATAAATAAATAAAATTCCACATAATTTTTAACAATTATTTAAAGAAAACATAAGAGAAAACATAAAAAAAAAAAAAAAAAAAAAGTTGATAAAAATAAATAAATATCTGAAATAAGAAGGTTGTCATCCATTTCTAATTTTAATTTTATTATTATGTATATATATGAATCTTTAGCAGAAGAAGTGATCTAAATTAAAAAAATTCAAATTTCGTAAGAAAATCTATGCGATTCTTACCAAGTTATAATAACTAATTTCTTGTAATAAATAACTTTAAAAGGTAAATATTTTTTTGCAAAAAAAAAAAGTGCTTTAAGGAAATGATATAAATGAAAGTAATAATCAAATTAAGGTAATGAAGTAAAACAAATATATATAATTGATAATGAATGAAATTAAATGTAGTCACTTTGAAATTCAATGTAAATTTGAAAGTAAAAATTTCAGTCTTTTTAAAATTAAAAAAATATAAAATTAAAAAACGGAAAAACAATAAAAAATAAAAAAAATTATTCCTTAATATATATATATAAACCTTAATCAAAGATATATTAAAGAAAATAAAACAAACTTTAATCAAAGATAGATAAGAAAAAAAACATTTTAAGTAAAAAAAAACAAACAAAAAATGGAAATTAGAAATAAATGACTAATGAAATTATATTTATGCATAAAAAATGCAATTCTTATAAAGTTATAACAATTAATTTAAAAAAAAAAAAAAAGAGTACAAAAAAACAGAGAAAGGAAAGATTTGATTTAAGGAAATGATATAAATAACATTAATGATGACATTAAGGAAAGAAAATTTTCAAAATTAATAGCATCAATGATGAAAGGATTTGAAGATGGTCATATTTAATATTCTGTAAAATTTTAAGTTATTTAAAAAATAGGGAAAATTAAAAAAAAAAACAAAAAGAAACTACAAAAATATAAACAAAGTTTAATTAAAAATATATAAAGATAATAAAATAAACTTTAATTAATTAAAGATAGATAAGGAAAAATAAATTAGGAAAACGTTTTTAAGGAAAAAAAATTTTAAAAACGGAATTAGAACATAGATAGATTTCTCTTTTTTCTCCTCCTAATTTAATATGAATTCCATAAATAAATTGAATCTCTCTCCAAATAATTTTTCTTGCTCTTGGAACACTTATTATTCTTTATATAAGTTTCTCAATCAAAAAATTTTTTTTTCTCAATAAATATTTCTTGTATAAGAAATTATAGTGCAACATCCTTTCAAAAACTCTTTTATTTTAAAGAAATTAGATTATTACATGACTTTTCTTCTTATATCATATCTTCAGAAGGATCATGAGATATTGTCTCTTTCTCTTTTCATGAAGAAATAACATTCCATCATCAGAAGAAGAAAGAAGAGTCAAAGTAAAGGAGTCGCTATGTTTTTGTTCATTCTAAGATCTCTTCTCCTCATCTCTAAATGTAGCGATGTTTTTGTTTATTCTAAGATCTCTTCTCCTCATCTCTAAATTCGTTTTCAGTGTGTTGTGCCATTTTTGTTGTTCTTTTTCCGTTGCTTGTTATCTTTCTCTTCTTCATGATTGTTGTTATTGTTTTGATGCATTGTTGAATTTTCCTCTCACTGGTATGTATATGTTCAATGAAATTTGTTTGATGAACCTGCAAAATTTAAAAAGTAAAGAAAATAAGGAAAATAGTTAAAACAAAAAAATATTTGAAACACAACCACAAAAAATAAAAATGAAATATTGAGAGAAGAGCTAATCAAACCATGAATTTTTCTACTATTTCGGCAAGAATAAACACATCAATATAAATTGGTGAGTACCTTCTACCATATTGTTTGAAATATTTTGTGATTAACTACTCTACTTTAAATATTAGTACCTTTCAAATTAAATTTAAAAAAACTTTTCAAATTCTGTAATTTAGTGATAAGGAATAAATCCTCTTAAATTTTATAATTAAAGAAAATGTCTTTTATGGCAAAGTATTGATAACTGAAGTTTATGTTTATGCTTTAATGAGGTGAAAATTAAATACTAAACTTTAATATTTTGTTAAAACTTCAAATAATATTTTATATCTTTTAAAATGAAAAAAAAAAAACTCAATGCCATATCAACAAATCTAACTTTCTCCTTTATATATATATATATAGATTGTATATTACCAGTTATAGAATTTGTTCTATAAGTAAACTAAGTCGACATGCAAGTTATCCGATCAAAATCATTAAATGACCATACAACAATTATCCTTTAGTAAAGGTGCTTATCAGTCGGTTCGGTTTTAAATATTATTAGTTCGGTTTATCGATTTTTGAATTTTTAAATATGTTAAACCGATAACCAAATTAATAAGACATTTGTTATCGATTTTTGGTATATTAGTTTTTGGTCTTTAACGGTTCAGTTTTTGGTTTAACCAATAAAAAAATGCTTTCCAAAATAAATATATGACTTGTCCAATAATTTGACGTGAAATAAAAAGAGAAATGAAATTACTCATTGAGTGCAAGAATTTTGCTTAGCATAGTAATAGTATGGCAAATACTCATAATTCACAACCCTATTTGTTGCCTAACACTTGCCGTCGTCGTTGTAAACCTTAGCCGTCACCGTTCTTAGTTCTTTAGGCTTTGACATTGTGAACCTAAAGACTAAAGTAATACTAAAACATAAAGGGTAATACAGAGAGCAGAGTTAAGTAGCGTTAATTGTGTAGGGTCCTTATAGTTATAGTCTAATATAGCGATTATAGTAATATTTTTTGTTTTATATTTATGTATGACTAAAAATTAAAATAATAAATTATTATATTCTTAATGGGTTATCGATTAACCCAATAACTCAATACTAAAAAACCAATATCAAATCGATAATCCAATAATTTTTTTTTATAAAACCATTAAATAACCATTAATCCAATAACCCAATAAAATAACTTAAACTAATAACACTTTTTTTGTTTCTATTTATCAGTCGGTTTAATATTTACACACCCCTAATTAAAGAATTCAATGATGCAAATTTAATGATCGGATCAATTGAAATTAAAATTCATAAATGAATACACTTTTATCATTGATGGAGAAATAGTTTCTTGGAAACTATCCAAACAGACATATTTTGTCCGCTCTATAATAAAGTCTAAGTTAATATCTTTAGACAAAGTCGGTCAAAAAGTTGAATGACTCCAAAAATAAATAAATTGAAAGACATTTTATTTTGGCTCGTTGCCTCAAATATGAATAAATTGTGATAGCCAAATGATAATAGGAAAGGTAGGGAGCATTATGTATGACGAAAAACCTGGTCACATATAATAGATGTATAATATTGTTAGATAATTATTTTTTAAGAAATTATTATAATCTTCTTAGTGAAGTCAACTAGAGAGGTAGTCGAAAGATTATCGAAGGGAATGAGATTATGATCGAGAATAAGTCATCGTGTGTGGCGGTAATTCTACCTAGAGATTTCATGATCTAGATTCAAGAAGATCAAACAAAGTCATTGATGAGGGTTAATAATTTTTTTGGTTCATTCTCATGATGACACAACATTCTGTAACAATGACAAGACATTAAGAATTTTTAATGGTTTATAAGTTTGAGATGTGGTATATCAAATAGTGTATCAACATGAGGACATACTTAGGAATCATCTATGTAAGTGTGAAGTGTAAGTCACTAATTCTCTATGCACTTATCAATCAGACGATGTTCATGGTCAAAACAAACAAAACATTGAGAATCAAAGACGGTTAGGGATTAACTATGTGATTTATGTTGTGTAAGGTATACACCAAAGATTATTTGTTTAAGTATATCAAATCTACTGATTGACCAAGTATATCCAATATATGTTTACTAATGAAAGTTCAAAGAAAAACCTACTAATCTAAATATAATTAACCTTTACTAACGAATGACACAATTTTTATGCATGTTTTTCATAATATAGTAGTAATTCCTCATTCATGTAGGGAAATATTGAATTTTAAGAGGTGTGGATGAAAAAATGAAGTAGTTTCTAGAAAAGTCACCAAGAAAAAGGATGCAATTTATATAACATATTTTCACATTGAATAGGTTGTAAGTTTTTCAATAAGACACAATAACATCTAGTCATACTATCTTTCGTTGACTGTAAGTTCAGAGGACAAAGTTCAGTTTTCTGTATTGAATTGGTGAACATTTGCTGCATATTTTTCTAACTAACAAATATCTAGTTTTTGTGTGAGTTGTTATTGTCTTTGGGTTCAACGAAATTGTTATTATTTTTGACAGAGATACTAACAAAATATCCTTGAAATAAAGAAGCCTTCCGGTATGACATGCTTGGTCTGTTGTGGAAATTACTCTACCAAGATTCTTCCCAGTTTCGAAGCGATTCCCATACTCCAATCCATTGCATATATAAAATGAAATCGAGAACTAAATCTCTACTGACTCCATCTTTAATCATAGATTCATCTCATTTTAATTAGGAATAAGACACAAATATCCCCTAGACTATAACCGAAATTTCAGAGAAACATTTTAATTAAACTAAGTTTCTATTACCCTATAAACTCTTTTTTTTTTTGTAATTTTATACACTTTTGGCTTATGTGGCATATTCTGTGACTTCACTTAGTAGAAGTGTGAGAGATGTTTGGAGGCCACATAGGCCAAAAAAATGTACAAAATTACCAAAAAAATTGGTTCAGAAATAATAAGATCTTAGTTTAGTTAAGATGTGTCTCTGTTAATCACTTCGGAAAAAAAAACAACCAACACAAATAATCTTGGTAAACATAAAATCTCAATAGTGTAGTGAATATTGAATTACCCAACTTCTCTGTATAATTAAAAACACAAAAAGAAGAGTTGAGTGAGTCGTCAGTGGCGGAGTTAGAATTTTTACTAAGGAGTTCAAAATATAAACACACGAACTGACCGAAGGGGTTCACATCAACTATGTATACATAAAAAAATAATTTAACCAAATATAAATAGTAATATTTTTCATCGAAGAAATTCAGATGAACCCCTAAATATATGTTGGCTCCGCCCTTCGAGTCACAGGGGTAAGTCAAATTGGAGGGAGGCACGACAGAGAGGGCAACTCGACTGATTTCTTAGCCACCTATCAACACAATCGGAATGATAAGAATGTTGACAACTGGGCAACACTTTTACCTTATCACCATCTTGAAAAATTCCCAAGCAAATACAACACTCAATTACTGTACTACTACCCGAACAAGTTGCATGCAATATAATTGGCAAGTCATTAATAAAAATCGGGTCAAGACCTTGTGGTGCAGGCGGAGGCGTATGAACTGAAGTATCACTCCCAACCGGATCTGTGGTTGATGGAGAGCGGAACTTGTTGATCCAGCGAGCGTAAAGGAAAAAAAGAGTAGCGATAACAATGATGGTGAAGAGAAGGATGACGAAGAAGAGTGTATGGCCGCGGATTTGGAAATCGTTGTCGTCGAATTCAGAGAACTGCCAGTGGAAGGAGTGGGAGTTTTGTGATGATGCCATTGTGGAAGAGATATTATTGGGAGATATGGGATTGGATCTGAAAGCATGAGTAGCTAGTACTATAGTTGTAGATGACATGGAATGGTAGGTTCATAATTGTAAGAAAGAGACAAATCAATGGGTCCTAATAATTATGGAATGTGAACTATACTCAATTTATTTTTATTTGTTATATTTGGATTCTTACCTTCTATAACAAAATAATAATTTATATAATTATTATAGGTTGAAAGTTATTTATATCCCTTAATTTTACTTAAATAATACTCTCTCTGTCTCAATTTATGTGACACTTTTCGTTTGTTGAGAGTCAAACAGTTTAAGTTTAACCAGAAATTTACGCATCAAATCTTTAATTTTTTGAAATGAAATATATATATTTGTAAACTACATAAAAAGTACTATAAATCTCAATAATTGATAATTCAAAATGCTTAAAAGATCTATGAGCAATTTACGGTCAAAAATAGATTTGTTTGAATCTTGAAATCTGAAAAGTGCCACATAAAATGGGATTGAGGGAATATAAACATGACCATTAACTTGGTTTCAGCGTACAACTATGTCCTTCAACTTTGAGTGTACACAAGTAGACTCTTAAACTTATATAAAATTGAACTAGTAGATGCACATGTCCTATATACGTGGCATAATACACGTAGGATGCCACATATGACACAAAATTGTCATGTAGGGTGTCATATAGGACGAATGTGTCTATTTGTTCAATGTTATACAAATTTGAGTGCGTACTTGTGCACACCCAAAGTTAAAGGTCATTGTTACCAGCTGACGTCAAGTTAAGGGTCATGTTTATGTATTATGCCAAAATTTAAACTTCATCTCTCAACTTTGAGAAATAGTCACTCTCCCCTTTTCATGATTGACTTCTTTAAATATCTATTCTATCCTTACATTATCTACCTTAATCCGTTTTATATACTTATTTAAAATCATAATATTTTCATTTTTTAATTTATATAACAAACATCTTATAAAAAAATATTAATTTCGTCAAAAAATGAAAAATATTGATTGAGTATATAAGCTAATGTCCTATTTGATGTATATGCATACCCAAAATTGAAGGAGAATGATTAATTTTCAAAGTTAAGGGGGGGGGGGGTGATTTTTAAATCAAAATTGGGGTGTAAATAATTTTCACTCAATTTTATATCATTTTATTAATTTAGAAAAAATTAATTAGTGATGAGAGTAAAATATATAAATAAATAAATACTTTTTTATACATATTAAAAGTAACAAACTAAAATTAAAAATTTATTCCTTAAATAATGGAAAAATAAAAGTGGACGGAGAAAGCAGTACTTACCTTTGGGAATTTTACGCAAAAGGAATAAAGGCTTGTTTTTTTCCCTTGTCTATTACGTATTATTGACGTGTAATTTAATTATTTTTTTATTTGTTTTAGTTACTAATTAATTTTAAATATAATATTTTTTTTCAATAAATCAATTATATAAATACTTTTTATTACGGATCATGGACGTGTAATTTAATGCGCGCTCTCTCTCTCTCTCTTTAATTGCCAACATTTTTTCCATTCTTTTCTTTACCAAAATTTATTTTTTCTTTAACTGTTTGGTGAGTTTTCAAACTGTACAAGTATTTTGCTTAGTAATTTTTTATTTCAGCAATTTTTTTTTTTTTTTGGGGGGGGGGGGGGGTGTATTGATATAACTCTTGTTGTTCATAATATTTTTGGGTATATTGATATTTATCAAGAACTCAAGATTTTTGAGTGAAAAATATAAGCTGGCATCAAAAACAATAATTGCGTATATACTTGAGGTCTCTTATTAAATTTTTGTTTTATGAGACTCCTTGATCGTAAAAAAATTTTGTTTTAGGCCACCAATTTTCTTGAGACTCAATCATCATCAACCTTGCTTGTGAGATTACACTTGATATATTGTTGTTATTGTTCTATTAATAAGTAATATATTTTGTAGAAAAGAAAATTTTAGAAGATTTTATTGATATAGTGCTTAATTTCATATGCACATTTAGATATTAAAAAACAAACAATTTTAATCATTCAATGTTCAGATCTAGCAACCACATCTTAATATTTAGATGTACATTAAATCTAGACATCTAGATCTTAATGCATATCTCAATATTCATATGCTTATTTAGATTTAGACGTCCCAATCTTAAAAACAAATGAAACTTTAGTTTATTTTATGCTCTACCTTTATGGGAAATTATAGAGATGGCGTGTCATCGGTGGACTAAAATCTAATTAGTCTCATTAGTTTCTTTTAATTGCATACAATGTGAGCATATCTTTGAAAATAATAAATAATGTAATTATGAAGGTATTAATAATGTAGAGATCAGTTGATGATATTAATAATGTAAAAATTAGTGATGTAAGATTATTATTGTTTTGGTAAATAAACGGATTATGAGCCAGTTCGAATTGATTTTTGGCTTAAAATAATCCTAATTTTTTACTTTTGATTTATTTTTATCAGTTTAGCTTAAGAACAAGTGCTTATAAGTTTTATTTACTCAAAAACTAAAAAAACGTTTAAAATTATTTTCACTTAAAAACACTTAATAAGTCAATTCAAACCATCTCTTTATTACAGAGTGACAATTACATAGCAAATAATAGAATCTGAACAACTCCCAGACTTGCAAACAACAAACTACTATAATTAACCATATTAGCTATCCATTCTACACAAGCTTAAGAACAACATATCAAATACCCAAACAAAGTACAAACAACAAAAATTTAGAGTATATAATAGAATGGCCAAATTAAAAATTTAGAGTATATACTAGAATGGCCAAATTAGGTTTCAACATGCCCCTAAGATTAGAAGTGTTCATGGTTATAATTAAAAAATTAAATCGAACCGTAATATGAATCAAATCGATTTAAAAATTGATATATGATTAGGTTAGGTTAATTAGGTTTGGTTTTAAATTTTAAAAATCGATATTATTTGGTTTGGTTTTGATCTTAGAAATTAAGTTTCAACATGCCCCTAAGAATAGGAGTGTTCATGGTTATAATAAGAAAATTAAATCGAACCACAATATGAACCAAAACGATTAAAAAATTGATATATGATTGGGTTAGGTTTGGTTTGGTTTTAAATCTTAAAAATCAATGCTATTTGGTATGGCTTTGATTTTACTAAAATAAGCCCCACAAAAAAAAAGGGACTGAAAAATTATATATATAAATTTATAATTATTTATATATCATTCATAAATAAAATATTAATATTTTATTAATTTTAATTAACTAAAGTCTTTAATTTTACCATTTCTCAAGCCCAACACTTAAATTTTAGTTTAACTTTAACTATTACAACCCTAAGTCCAAGTCCATCAAAATCCATAACTTTAGTCTTTACCCACCTTACCTCATATAAAATAATCACACTTTCTCTTAATTGAATCACTTTGTTTGTGTAATAATAACTCTAGTATTGCTTAATTGCATAACTGAATCCACAATAGCTTTCATGTGGATTGTTTATGAATTAAATGTTTGTGTCTGTCAATATACGTATGTCCTCAAAAAAATTAATTACTTTTAAACCGACAAAAATAAAAAAAATTCGAACCAAACAGACAATAACCAAACTGACGGTTATTTTTTTTTTCATTTGGTTTGATTTTAGAAATTTAAAAACCGACTAAATTGATTTGGTTTTGATTTTAACCAATAACGGTCCAAACCGAATCATGAAAACTCCTACCTATTGTAACACATCGGTCTTAGAAATAGCTAAATTTAGAAAGAGCTAAACTAGAAATAGCTGCATTTGAGATTTAGGCAAGTTAGTCTTCAATTGTGAGTTTTGGTCAACTTCAAACGACCATAACTTTTAGCAAAAGATGATTTAGGTGTCCCATGAGATATCAAATCGAAGGTTATTGAGTCCTCTTTCCAACGCCACCAAGTTTGCTCAATTCTGAGTTTGGATGAAGGAGATATGCCCATTTGAGTACAACCTATCTAGTTAAGGCAATTCATCCATTTTAAGGAGGGATATTTTGGTCTTTTCCTTACCCACACTAGCCTAGCTCATTTTTGTTAATCTTTTAAGGGTATAAACTGATTGGAATCAGTTTTAGTCATTCCAAAAACATGCTTAGGGGTTTGAGAGGAGTTCAAGAGGAGAAGAGAGGAACGTTTAAGATTCTTGCGAGCTTTGAGGATTTTCGCCAAGAATTTGACTCTTTCGAGGCATGTAAGTTTTCATAGTGATGGGCTTGTTCACCCTCACGCCAATCATGAGTTCCTTTATTAAATTCGTCCATGAAAATTCGTGTAATGAAGTTCTTGATGAGTTTCCTTGAAGTTTTGTTCTTCATTCGTTATTAATGGAGTTTGATGAGTTCTTGAAGCGAGGGTTTTGAGTTTGAGGGTTGTTCTTGAGGAAATTTGAGTAGATTTTCGTTTACTTGTGTTGGGTTTACGAATCTAAGAAAGTTTGGAAGAAACCAATTGATTCTAAGTGAATTAGGGCTAAGAAATTGAGAATAAAAATTCGTCAGGGGGGCGCCGCGCCCCCGATGTGCCAGCAAGCCTGGCATGGGGCACCAACAGTGCACCAAAAATGACCCCCAGTAATTGGAAGCCTGGCACAGCACGCCACCCTTGCACTCGAATCGTCGGACCACTTTTCTCCTTCGTTCTCATTCAACACTTGTTCCTTTGAGTTGAGCTTTTGTTCTCTTCTTAATCCTAACTATTTAAACCTTCATTAATCATAGAGATATCCTATATATCGTGAATCATAACTCTTGAATTCAAATTTCAAATTCAAGATAGAGTTAAGAGTAAAGTTCAAGGGAATCCTTTGAGTCAGTTGGAGAAGTCTTTTACAATCTTTTAAAACTTGTTTTAAGACTTGAGTATTTGAGTATGAGGATGAGGAGAGTTGAGTTTATGTTTTCAAAATGAATATAAAGGGACTGAGTATTCCCAAGTGTAAATGTTTTTACATTTAAAATGAGAGGAAACCTTGATTTCCAAATGAGTTCATGAGGAGTTTTTGAGCATTATCTCTTTTAAGAGAATCTTTTGAGTAATAAACTCAATGTTTGAGGATGAGGAAATTTTTTTAAGCATATGAGCATGAGTTATATTATTGGAAGTAGTATTGAGCACCGATATGGGAACAAGTTCAGACAACCCAAAGTCCTCATAAACCATGCATGTATGCTAACATGAGTAAAGGGTCATACTTGTTAGATGATTCTTTATTGCTTTTAAGCATATCTTAGTAGATCTTCTAAGTTGAGGATGTTCTATACTCCGACAAGGTATAAGACAGTTCTGGCAGCATAGGCGAGACGTTGTATCATCAAGTGTTCATAGTGATGGTTGTCGGTTTGAGAATCTCCCAAATAAGAGTAAAAAGTTTAATACTATATTTTTTATATACATTGAGTTATTATCTACTATTTTAAAAGTTTTATTTATACTGCATCTTTATTGTTGCTTCTATATTGAATTGAGTTAAGTTGAGTTGGGTTGAGATGAGGTAAGTATGTTCTTCCTTTTTATCAGTTCAAGCTTACATCTATGCTTTAGAGTTTCCCTTACATGCTCGTACATTCAATGACACCATTTGGCCTGCATCTTTTCATTATGCATATACAGGTATTCAGGGTCATCAACCAGCGCTCCGTTGATACCACTTGCAGTCCCAGTTAGCTTTGGTGAGCCTTCTTGCTTCCGGAGGATTCCACTTTTACTTCTAGTTTTGTTAGGATGTCGTGGGTCTCGTCCCGATTCCCATTTCAATATTTTATAGGCTTCGTAGACAGTAGTAGTTGATGAGTCTTTTTCTCATTTCTCTTATTGATGTTTTAAAGACGGTGAGTTGAACACTTATTTTCATTTGAGTATATTGAACTAAATTATTTCATTTATGAAATTCTTATGAGTTGAAGTTGTGTATGGAGTTCCTATGTTATTGAGTAAGTCTTCCATTGAGTATTGAGCCAAACCAAGGATTCGCTTAGGGACCAACGATGTTTCTTGTGCGTCGGCCACATCCAGGGTATAGGCTCAGGGCGGGACACCTAAGATGCACCACTTGGACAATCTGTCTTATTAGTAGTGTGGTAACTTTGGTTATCTCTTGAAAATATTTTTTGATTTCTCTACTTCCAAATATAGTAAATACTTCAGCTATAACTATTTTGTATACCTTAGCTCTTGATTGTGTCACGATCCAAAAACGGGTGTGATGGCACTTGTCTATTGCCACCAAGACAAGTCAGTATCAACCCAACAAAAACAAAAGAAATGTGGAAAATAGTAAAGCAAGAACAAGACAAAGGCGGAAAAGTTATTCATTCTAAACAATACCCCAAAATTGATGGAAATTCAATACAAATGGAGCTTCAACGGAAAAATCAAGACTTAATTCTGCAGCCTTTTGTGTGAGGAACTCTAAAGGTGATATATTGGATGTTAGGGATCTGAAAATAATTGATTTTACTAGCTTGGTTGTTAAGGCTATTGCTATAAGAGAAGGACTTTCATATTGTTTTGAGAAATAATTATGTAAGGTCATAATTGAAATTGATTCTCTGGCATTGGTGTATATCTTGAATGGAGAGTGGGAAGTGCCTTGGAGAGTGACAATGGAGGTCAACTCAATTAATATGCTAAGAAATGATTTGACAGTAAGAGTACAACACTTCTTAAGGGAGGGCACTTCTTAAGAGAGGGAAATACTCTTGCTGATTTTTTTTCTAACTTAGTTTTTGACTTTGCAGGTAACTTTGAATACAACAACTTTTGGGAAGTTCCAGTTCAAGCTAAGAAAATTATCAACTTAGACAAGAAGAGCATACCAAACATAAGAATCAGGCAGGCATGTCTTTTCACATCAACAATGTAGGTTTACTAATATGACACAATGTTAAAACATAAACGTGTAATCAGAGAAAATGTTACAATCTGCTATATATTAAGTGAAATCTGAAATAATTTATGTTGGTTAAATATACCATGCACTTGGTGAGAGCTTGTGATTATGATATGAAACCAGGATTCACATAGTATCATAGTAGATTCCTTTTCTTTTGTATTATACATTTATTAGCTGCAAGTAATTCACTTTAGCTACATTAATATTTATTTTATTAACTGTTGTAGTGGTATTAATCTTCGAATTCATTCCATCATGAAAAGGAAAGCATTGTTAAGATGTAATGACCGGGTTCCGTCGTTATGAAAAAAGCAAACAAGGAAAAATTTTGGGTCAGAAAACTTTTTTGTGGTAACTTGGAATTTTCCAACCTAGTCCAGATTTGGACGAAATCGGAGTCATTGAGGTGTAGGTAAATCTGGTAACAACCAAGTGACTTAATTATAATTTTGATAACATGAGTAGTTAGATAAGTCGTTAAGGAACCTGTACGACTTTACGGAGAACTCCCGAAATTGATCTTAGCGTGAACGGTATTTTTTTAGCGTCATTGGTTAAGGGTGTGTTGTGAAATAGGGGTCTTGAAATTATTAAAATAGTTCACTGGTTCCGTGCAAGCCGTTGGGGCAGGATTTCTGCCGCCAGGGCAAGGCCGCTGTAGTGGGGTGAGGGCCGATGTGGCGAATTCGACGCAACATAAGGTCATAAATAAACCCCAAAATGACTTTATTCTGTACTTTTCAGTTTTTAAAGCCAAGGAACGACCCCATACGAGTTCTTGACCTTTTTCACCATTATTGAGGCTAAAGTAAGATTTTAACTCCTCAAAATTCATTTTTCGATCTGTAGAGCGTTATCTAATGGGTAAATATTGATGAGGGAGGGTTTTGAAGTATAATCTATGGTGGAAACAATCCTAATTAGGATAGTTGGGATCATGGGTTTGACCTAGGGTTCATAGAATTGTTAGTAATCCAGGTAACTAGTGATTGCTTATTGATTCCCGTATTATATTGATTGTTTGTAGACCAAGAACAAGCGAAACAAATTCAAAAAGGGAAGAACTTTGCTTCTATTGCCACTCGCTTGACAAATTTGACCAATAAAGAGATACATTTGAATGGACTAAAAAATGTGAGGATAACTTTCAAAAGCTCAAGACTCTTTTGACCACCACACCTATTCTAGCATTACCGGTTGAAGGTAAGGATTTTATTGTTTATTGTGATGCTTCACATTCTGGTTTGGGTGTTGTGTTAATGCGGGATAAGAATGTTATAGCTTATGCATCACGTCAATTGAAGGTGCATGAGAAGAATTATCCAACACATGATTTAGATTTGGCAGCGGTAGTATTTGCTCTTAAGATCTGGCGGCATTACCTCTATGGTGTTAAGTGTAAAGTGTTTACTGACCATCGTAGTTTACAGCATGTGTTTACTCAAAATGATCTAAATTGAGACAGTGAAGGTGGATGGAATTACTCAAGGATTATGACATGACCATTCAATACTATCCGGGTAAGGCTAATGTTGTGGCAGACGATTTGAGTCAAAAAGCAGAGAGTATGGGTAGTTTAGCTTGCTTTATTGTAACCATGCGACCTTTGGCTAAGGAAATTCAGACCTTAGAATCTAAGTTCATACAGTTGGGCATCTCAGAAAGAGGTGGGGTGTTAGCTAGCATTGAAGTGAGGGCCACATTCATTAAGGAGATCAAAGCCAAAAAATTTGAAGATGAAAATTTGGAGGAGCTTAGAAAGAAGACTACGATTGGTAAGGCACAAGAGACCACTCTTGATGCGGAAGGTGTGCTCAATTTTAAAGGGAGAATTTATGTTCCTCGAATTGATGACTTGATTCAGAAATTATTGGCAGAGTCTCAGGGTTCGCGATATTCTATTCATCCGAGTGTGACTAAGATGTATCGAGATTTGAAGCGAATTTATTGGTGGCCGGGCATGAAGAAGGATATAGCGGAGTTTGTGGCTAAGTGTCAAAATTGCAAACAAGTGAAATATGAACACCAAAGGCCTGCAGGTTTGCTTTAAAGAATGCCAATTCCGGAATGGAAGTGGGAGATGATAGCCATGGATTTCATGGTTGGTCTTCTCAAGACTTTGGGGAAGTTTGATTCTATTTGGGTAGTGGTTGATAGATTGACTAAGTCAACCCATTTTATTTCGGTAAGAATAGATTATAATGTTGAACAATTGGCTAAAGTTTATGTGAAAGAGATAGTGAGGTTGCATGGGGTACCCCTCTCTATCATCTCAGACCATGGTACCCAATTCACATCCAAGTTTTGGAGGAAATTACGTGATGAATTGGGCACACAACTCACTTTTAGTACAGCCTTCCATCCAAAGACAGACGGGCAATCAGAGAGGACTATTCAAATGTTAGAAGACATGTTGAGGGCATGTGTGATTGATTTTTGAGGGCATTGGAATAAGTTCCTACCTTTGTGTGAATTCTCCTATAATAATAGTTATCACTCCAGCATTGATATGGTACCATTTGAGGCATTATATATGTCGCGACCCGAATTTATACCCTAGATGTGGCCGGCACTTAAGAACCATTTGTTGGTCCCCAAGCGAACCCTCATTCTGGCTGACTACAAGCGGAAGACTAACTTAAGCATACAAAAGCTTAAAACTGAATATAATTCAATAAACTCAATTTTTCAAAACTTTAACTCAAATGAACAACTTAGAATAACAATAATATATTCAACTCTCCATAAAATAAACACTCAAGTCTTTAAAACATTCAATAAAATAAATAAATAATACAGACTTCTCAATTATACTGACTATCTATGAAGCCTCTAAGTGATAAAGATGGAAGTCGGGACAAGACCCACGACATCCTGACTAAACTGAAAAGTAAATGAAATCCTCCGGAAAATAAGGAGGCTCACCATAGCTAACTCGAACTCTCGGATGTATCAAGGAATCTCCTGTTGATGATCTAATACCTGTGTCTGCATCATGAAAAGATACAGGCCAAATGGCTCAGTACGGAATGACGAGCATGTAAGAAGAATTCTAAAGCATAACATAAGCTTGAAAATTGATACAAAGGAAACATACTTACCTCTTTTCAAACTTATTCAACTCAAGGAATACTCAAGGATACTCAAAACTACTCCGCTTACTCAACTCAAAAGTATTCAAGGCTAAGATACTCAACTCAGAGATTAGATACTCAACTCAAAGATATGATATTCGATTCTGGGTACTCAACTCTGGATACTCAACTCAATATAAGGCAATAATACATATGCAATATATGGAAAGCTTTATAAAACAGTAAAACAACTTAGTTCGTTAAAGAAAATGCAATAACAAACTCAACTTTACTTATATAATAAAGTAATATAGTTTTTGTGAGAGTTTCTCTAATCGAAAACCATCACTTAACAGTTATAGTGATGATACAACACTTTACCTCACGCTTCCAAGGACCATCCTATACCCTGCCAAAGGCGTAGGACCTGAACTACTAAGTGGATCCACTAGTCTATGTGAAAAGGATTCATCTAAAAAGTATAACCCTTTTCTACCCATGATGGCTACATGGTTTTCATGGAGACTTGAGCTAATATGAAACTCGCATTCCCATATCGGTGCTCAATAATACTCCCAAAATATACTTAGCTCATCTGTTTTTAAAACAACTTCTTCTCTGATTTGAGATAATTACTCAAACTTAGCTTAAAAGCGCTCTTGGAATCGATGTTCCCTTTTCTTGCTCAATACTCCTTTGGAAATCTCAGTTTCCTCTCATCTTAAATGTGAAAACATTTACTTTTGGGAATACTTAGTTCCCATATATCATTTTAAAGAAAATAGACTTTACTCTTACTCTTTACTCAACTTCAAAGCTTAAGTCTCAAAACAAAGTTTAAAAATTTGTAAAAGACTTCTTAAAATATGGTTCATGCCAAATGATGGACATGAACGACTCAATGCAAGGTTTTCAATAACCATAGATATAACTCAATACTTGGAACTCAAGAACTTCAATGATACTACTCATCTCAATATTTTTTGACTTATAGTGTCCATGCGGAATTATGGGCATGAAATATTCAACTCAAGTACTCAAAGATGCTTCTCAAAAGGGATTAGGAACTCAACACTTAAAGGCTTAGAACTTGAAGATACCACTTCTCTGAAAGATGCTCAACTTACGAAGTTTATGCGAAATTATGGGCATGAAACAACTCGACTCGATGGTCTACATAACTATATGGAACTCATGTATACGACTCTTCTTATTCTCTGACTTGCTTCCTCAAAACTTAGTTCAAATCGATAGTTGATCTCAAAGGATTCACAATTGAACACAAAGGCTTTCTTGAACTCTACTCTTAACTCTCTCTTGAATGTGAATTATGAATTCAAGAGTTATAGTTCATGATAAGAAAGATCTTGTGATGACAATGTAGACTCATGAATACATTATTCTCACTTTCATACTCACTTGCTCTAGTCTTGAAACAAGTTATTACAATTTGTAGAAGACTCCTCAAAAAGACAAAAATGGATTTTCTGAAAAATGTTTGAAAGAACTCTCAAGACTTGACTCTCAACTCTACCTTGAATGTGATTTATGAATTCAAGGTTGTGATTTGTGATGGGAAAGGTCTCATGATGTTTAGGAATGATTTTAGATAGCTAAACATGAGAAAAGACTGAAAACCAATATTTGAGAGTGGGTCTACGACGCGAAGAGGCTTTTAAAATTCGGTTTTAAAAATGTCTTTTGAGGCAGAACACCTCGTGTCAGCTCCGCGACGCGAAGCTGAAATTTTGAATTTGGACACTAGGCGCGCAACGCGCAACCACCTTCAAATTTTGTTCAACGAAATTTCTTCTTCATTTTTTAACCCCAATTCGCCTAAATTCGATTCTTTTTCTCAATCTCTCTTTAGATTTAGATACCTAGCACAAGTACACTAGAATCTAACTCTAACCCCTATATAAATAGACACATTAACCTCAAGAACTCCTCAATCTCAGCCCAATTCAAGAACGAAAGCAAATTCATGAATACATAGCAAGAACATCAAAGCTTCAACATTTAGAACGAATTTAAAGCTGAAATTAACATGATTTGTGTGTGGGTAAATAAACCCAACACTATCAAAGCTTACATACCTGAAAGAATTATCCTCTTGAAGCAACTTGAAGGAAAACCTTTGAAGAAGAACCCTAGCCATAGTTTTTTTCTTGAATTTCTTGAGCGTAGAATCTTTGGAGTGAATGAGAGGGTTTAGATTTAAGAAAACTGATTTTCTACACGTTTAGGGCAATTTAGATGACCTCCTAAGGATTTTTAGGACTAAAATACCCCTAAAAAATAATTAAAACAATCTGGGAGTCGGAAAGATCTTTTACCAGGCAGTGTTGGCTCCGCGTCGCAGAGCTGCTGCCAAGTTTGCGCGATGTTAGTAAATCCGTCATAACTTTTTACTCAGAGCTCGGAACTGACCAAACTCGATGGCGTTGGAAATATAATTCGAAGACCTTTCCTAAGGTATTTGGTAGCACATATATCCTGACCTAGGAGTTATGGTCATTTGAAGTTGACCCAAAACTCATACTTAGCTTAACTTGCAAAATTTCAGATTTTGCTATTTCCAATTAGATTCTTTTTAGAACTCAAGGTGCTACATCTAGTGACCTTAACACTCATGAAATTTTAAATTCACTGTAAAAATCTCACTCACTACAAATAAGGGTTCGAGTCTTAATTCAAAAATTTTCTGGGGTGTTACAATATGGGAAGGGATGTAGATCACCTCTAGGATGGTTTGAGGTTGGAGATGTGAAACCATTGCGGGTCGATTTAGTGAAGGATGCTCAAGATAAGGTGAAGAGTATTCAAGCTAAGCTTCTAGCAGCCCAGAGTAGACAAAATAAGTATGCGGATCATAAGGTAAGAGACATGGCATTTCAAACCGGTGAAAATGTTCTTCTCAAGGTATCACCCATGAAAGGGGTGATGAGATTTGGCAAGAAGGGCAAACTAAGTCTGCAATACATTGGTCTATTTGAGGTTCTTGAATGTGTGGAGCCAGTAGAGTATAGATTGGCTTTACCTCCTAATCTATCAAGTGTTCATCCGATATTTCATGTGTCCATGTTGAAGAGGTATCATGGTGACGAGGATTATATCATTAAGTGGGACTCAATTGTGTTAGACAAAGACCTCCAATATGAGGAGGAATCAATTGAAATTCTTCACCATGATGTGCGTAAGTTGAGGACCAAGGAGATTAAGTCCATGAAAGTTCAATGGAAGCATCATCCAGTTGAGGAAGCTACTTGGGAAACCGAGAGGGACATGCGAGACAAGTATCCCTAATTGTTCGTCGATTCAGGTACAACTTCATTCCTCCTTAGCGTGTTTTTGCTAAGTTTTTCACTCGAGGACGAGTGATGGGTAAATTGGTATCTACTGTAATGACCGGGTTCCGTCGTTATGGAAAAAGCCAACGGGGAAACATTTTGGGTCGGAAAACTTTTTAGTAGTAACTTGGAATTTTCCAACCTAGTCCAGATTTGGATGAAATCGGATTCATTGAGGTGTAGGGAAATATGGTAACAATCGGGTGACTTAATTATGATTTTGATTACATGATTAGTTAGATAAGTCGTTAAGGAACCCGTACGACTTTACGAAATTGAATTTGGGTGAGTAGAACTCCCGGAATCGATCTTATCGCGAACAATATTTTCTGAGCGTCATTGATTAAAGGTGTGTTGTGAAATGGAGGTCTTGTAATTATTAAAATAGCTCACTGGTTCCGTGCAAGCCGATGGGGTGGGATTTTTGCCGCCAGGGCGGGGCTGCTGCAGCGGGGTGAAGGCTGCTGCGGCGAGTTCGACGGGACTTAAGGTCATAAATAAACCCCAATATGAATTTATTCTGCACTTTTTGGTTTTTAGAGCTACGGCCCCATACGAATTCTTAACCCTTTTTCACCATTCTTGAGGCTAAATGTAAGATTTTAACTCCCTGAATTCATTTTTCGATCCGTAGAACGTAATCTAATGGGTAAATATCGATGGGGGAGGGTTTTGATCTAAAATCTATGGTGGAAACAGCCCTAATTGGGATCATGGATTTGATCTAGGGTTCATAGAATTGTTATAATCCAGGTAACTAGTGATTGCTTATTGATTTCCGTATTATATTGATTGTTTGTAGACCAAGAACAAGTGGAACAAATCTGAAAAGGGAAGGATCAAGTTTCTTAAGGTTTCAAGCTTGTTTCGAGGTAGGTGATGTTTGTGAATCTATGATTGTGTGATGTATGTTTGTTCTTGCTTCATTATGATACATGTATGTATGTGAATTGATCACACTTGTTGGTAATGAGATAGAGGAATGATGAATGTCATGAATCATGACTAAATTGTATGAACTTGAGAAGATACTTGTGATTGTGATTGTGGTGTGTTAAATGGATCGGTTGCCAAATTCTGGCATAATTATGGGATCGGTTGCCACGTTCCGTCATAAATATTGGATCGGGTACTGTTGGGTTTGGGTTCCATGAGAGGACCAATGACTTGTCATAATTGTGTATCTTGAGAAATGTGAAGTTGTTCGTTGTTCGTAAATGTTGATAATATTGTATATGTTCGATATATGCATGTGATTATATTGTTGTATTGACTTATATATGTTGCACTTAGTGGGATAGCCGCGTGATCCTACCAGTACACTGTGGTTATATAGTGATACTGCACTTGCTCTTATTTTTGTTGAGTACAGGGTATCTTCAAGCGGCTATTGACAGACCTCATCTAGAAAATCAGTGATCCTTTCGAATTCATGGGTGAGCCAATTCTTCTGGGCTGCCATGAGTTCTCTTTCGTCTATGTCCACATTTCGGACTTAGACTTTTCTAGTTAGTTAATAGTTCATTAGTTCGGGGTTGTATCCCTTCTTGTTTAGACTTGTTGAATTTTAGATGTTTTGGTACATTGACTTTCAGGTTCTAGGTGTATTTTTCCGCCTTTGTTTAGTTTGACAGACTTTTGTTTGGAGTTTATGGGAACTCCCTAATTCTTTCCTTAGTATTTAACTTGCTTCCATGACTTAAATGCTTTAGTTTTGGTTTGGGTTGTAGTAGTGGTTCTCCCACCGGAGGGTTAGTGTGGCCAATCACGATGGTCTGGGTCGTGACATAAGGTAACAGTAAAGATCAAAGTTTCAGTCTTACCATGGTGCTGCAAAAGCTACAAAAAGCAACAAAAAGCTTAGAGTTGGTCGTATCTTCAGGCCACTGCGTTTACAGATAAATAAAATGTTAAGAATGTGAAGGTAAAATTTTAGTGGTGATTCAACCCATTGATTTTGGATCTAAAAATTACTGTACATTATCTTTTTTGAAAAGCTTAGACTAGGAGATAAGCAAAACATCAATTGAAGCAACAAGAGATTCTTAATTATAGTCAAGATCTGTATTGGTCGGATTCTTTGCGAACTCGAGAAATAACCCACAGATTCGCCACAACAACAAGTCAAATACAACAACATAAGTAAAGTGAAAAGTAACAAAATGATTAAAAGTGTCTACGATTCGAGGTGTAACAAGCTTACCTTTAAGCTCCATAGTTGGAAGTAACTGAGCTCCATGAATTTGCACATCAAGAATTTGAGAAGAAGAGGAGAACACTTTGAGCTATTTTCCAGATATGTTTATTTTTATTGTTGTAATTTGTTTCTTTTTTGTTGGTCTAAATTCTAGGCCTTTTGTACTTCTAATTACTTATTTCCTTTTTGTTGGTCTAAATTCTGGGCCTTTTGTAATTACTCATTGCATTTCTTTAATAAATAAATTTGGGCCTACTTGGCCTGTTTGAAAAAAGAAAAACATTTTATGTTTTAAATATAAAAGCTATATTAAAAAAAGAATCAATATTAAAATTACAAATTAAAAAAATCTTATTTTTTACTTTTTTTTTTCTTTTTGCATTTATACCTTTTTTTTTTTTTTTTAATTTATCTTACTTTTATAAAGAAAGTAAAAATAAAATAAGAATAATAAACTCAAATAATAATAATTAAAGAAGTCAAAAAATAATTTACATGTAAAAAACTCAAATATATGATTTTTATAAAGGAAAGAGTCTATATGAGCCAATTTAATAATGTAGAATTATATATAGACACCGTTTTTATAACGTGAGGTATATCAACTCTAAATAATAAAGAGAAAATTTTAGGAATAGCAAAGATGAACATCATATTAGCGCTCTATAGCAACAGTTTTGTTATTTGCGCTCCATAGCCAAATTATGTTTGCTATGGAGCATCTGATTTGTATAAATCGCGGTGATTTGTATAAATCTGGTGCTAACTACTATATATATGTATCAATGATTGTGTTTGTATATCTGTATAAAATTTGAATTCTTATAAAATTGAATCGAGTTAAAACATTTTTATTTGTATATTAAATTTCTCTCTCTTTTTATACAAACATAAATTATACATTGTATTTATATAATTTGTGCTTGCATAAGACAAGAGAGAGAGTAAGGCAAAATAGAACTAGGCAAGGGAATATTTGTATTTGTATAATTATAAGTGTATAGAACGGAGATATATATATATATATATATATATATATATATATATATATATATATATATATATATATATATATATATATACACATTCTCACTCGCTTTATACAAACACAAACTATACATTTGTGTATGTATAAAGTGAGAGAGGCGAGAGAGATGACTGAGAGTGACGAACGAGATTTCAGAGAGAGGGGAGATAGGCGAATGGAAAGAACCTTGATGCAAATTGAAATTAAATGAAACTGTAGCTATAACTTTTATTTTGAATTAATAGGTTGCTATAACGTAAAATTTTCTCTATAATAAAGTTGAAGGTATGTCAAATTTTTTTTTTCCATAATAATAATAATAATGCATTATTTATACATATTGGGTATCCATTGAATTGATTTTGTTTTTGAAAAAACTACATAATTAGACATACTTCACTACTATATATACTTATTTTACCTCTAGTTTAAAACAATTACGGATAACACCATTTTTAATATTTATATCATATATTTTTAAAAATTTAATCAAATACACAAATCCTTTAAATATGGTATTGAATAATTATCTTAAAATTTAAACTCCTTATATCTCTCACCCCTACCCCTACCCCACGTCCTTCACCCACATCCACTATCTCTCTCTTCCTAAATCCTTTCAATACATGTTTACTTCTCCAAATTTCAAAACTAAATCATGATAATCACCATTATACATGGAGGTTTGTTACTCTATTTTGTCCCAATTTATTTGACACTTTTCATTTTTCGAGAGTCAAACAGTTTAAGTTTAACAGGAAATTTGCGCGTGGAATCTTCAATTTTTTTAAATGAAATTTATATATTTGTAAACTATGTAAAAAGTATTATAAGTCACAATAATTGACAATTCAAAATAATTAAAAAATATATGAAAAATTTACGGTCAAAGATAGACTTGTTTGAATCTTGAAATTTGAAAAGTGCCACATAAATTGCGACGGAAGGAGTACTATTTTTTTCATTATTCTTATGTATCTTTGTTTTCATCCTTTTAACGGATATATGTTCCCTCATATGCACCTACACCCATTCATATCTATTCATATAAATGAGGATTACTCCAATTCAAACATCAATTGCTTCGAAGTAAATATTTGTATGAACTATTCAAAATAAACAATTTCGCGGCCAAAACTTGCAAATTCTACACAAAAAGTAAAATCAAAAGCCTACTCACGAAAATCTTATCAGCAAGAAGAGAGATCAAAGTACGAAGGGTATTAGGCCTCTGCTGAAGAGGAGAGAGATACGAAGGGTATTATTATATGTACATATATATATATAGTTAAGAGTTCATATATCTTAATTGAGATTATATGTATTTTTATGACAAAATAATATTTGTTTTGTCGATTGGCGGTGAAAAGGGTTAGTAAGTTACTCGGAATTTTTTTCGTCTATTTTATTTCTTGTTTTCCCTAATTTAGATGACAGCCATAAGACATATTATTGTGCCCTAGTTTGTTTTTTTGCTTTTAAGAATCCTTATATTACTATTGCTGTGAAATTACTCATATTAAATCTGAAACATTTATGAATATGAACAATTAAGTACTTTATTTCACTCTCATGTAGATACTCTACCGTCGGGATTTATTCCTAAATTCATGCATTTAAGTTATATTTCATATATATATAATGTATGAAATTGATATTTAATACATCAAATTATACATATAATGCATACATGAAATAATATTAGATAGTATAAATAGATATATGAAATTAATATTAGATCATATAAATAGATACATGAAATAAATGCTAAACAAATACATGAAATTTAGATGCATATAACAAATACATGAAGTCAATACTACATACTTCTATGAAACATATAAATGCACTTGTATGATACTCATGTATCTAAGTACTTAGTTTGTTCGATCTGTCATATATTGATAATAGATACATCAAATTATTGAGTTTGTTATTTTTAGAGTAATGAAATGGAATTATTCTAATATTAATAATATTAATAAATTTATTATTTAAAAAAATAATAAAATAAAATTAATTAAACATAGATACACTCCTTGATTTCAGGCTTATATTAAGAAATTTGATTAACTTAAATTTTCACAATTAATTGTCCTTATATTCTGAAAAATCTCAATTACTCATCTAATTAAGAAAATTAGTTATAATTAATTATTGTAAACAAATAAAATATATATATTAGTTTTAAAATTTAAAAGATACATGTATCTCATGGATTCTTAATCATGTATCCTATGCACCAAATATGATAGAGCAATAATATTTAAAAATGGGGGAACCCATCGGTGGCCCCCTAAACTTGGCACGAAATTTCACTTAGACACCTCAACTGTGCGATGTTCATTTTAGACACCTCATGTAGGGTTCCGTTATATTCTTTTGACACTTTTTTTACAATAAGAAAAAAGCTGAAGGAGAGTGTAATACACTCGTTGATGACGTGACAAACGAATTAAATGATTACATGTGTTATTTTAAGTTAAAAATTATTTTAAAATCTATTTATTAAATAAAATAAAAATATTATTCTAAAAAAAATCAATTTAACCACTCCCCCTCCCCTGGCCCCCCATGGTAGTTCTCTTCTCTACTATACCCAACAATTTTCTTAATTTGTTTTCTTAATTTGCTCTTTAAAATTGTTTTAGATTCTTTTTTTCTTTCTATCTTAGTGTTGTTTTGAAATAAAAAGAGAGGAGGAGGAGGGAGACAAGGAGAGAAAGAAAGAAAAATTATTAAATATGAGTGTTCATATCCATTTTTTCCAGCGAAAAAGGTGGAATCGGAAATCGTTTTTTTTCATACACTCTATATCTCTTTTGTGCTATTTTCTAAAGAATAAGAATGAGAAGATGACGATGGTTGTGGTGATTTTCGAAACTGAATAAATAAAAAAATTAATTTGATTGTATTAATAGCGATGGTGGCAGCGGTGGTAAATGGATGGTGTGTGGTGGAGGAGAGAATGAGGAAGAAGAATAGTAAAAATCTTTTAAATATTATTTTTTTGGCCAGAAAAAGAGCCCCTTCACGCGCTGATTTTGGGTGCATTATACTTACCATGCCATGTCAGCGAAAAGTGTCAAAATGACACAACGGAATCCTATCTGAGGTGTCTAAGTGAAATTTCATGCCAAGTTTAGGGGGCCACCGATGGGTTTCCCTTTAAAAATATAGAGAATATTAGTAATTAGGACATAAATTAGTAAAAATTATCTAGTTTTTCTTGTAGGCTTTTCTACAACACAACCCGACCGTCACTGTTTGTGATCTATCAATTTTTTGCTGACTAGAGTCAACTCCAGTCTTGGAAGGTGAATTTCAAGGTGATTCAGTCCAAGGTGAATTTCACCTTCTATTTCTTAATTTATGCATTGTTCCACATCTTCATCTGGATCTGGAATTCATTTTTCCTGTACGTATCTTTCCTTATTTTGAATTTTTTTTTATGAACATTTAAATTAAATTAATTTTAGTTTTTATGTTTATTTGGTCTCATTAATGAGTTGTTCTTAGGTTTTCAGACGGGAGATATACAGTTAATTAATGTGTAATGTGGATGTTGTGATGCTCTGTTTTTGTCCTTTGACTTTATCCCCTTTCCATATGTTGCTAAAGAAGAAGATGAGGTATTTTGAATTGGGTAGATGTTAGATTTGTATGTAATCCTATTTGTCGTCTTCTCTAGACTTGTAAAACTTCAATATCATCTTCTCTAGACTCCAGCTACCTATCAATTTGATTTTATGCCCCAATTTCGGGTAACTTATTTGTTTCTTTAGGATTACAGCTGGAATGAGGTTTTATTCTCCTTTCCCCCAACTGTACGTTCCTGCTGATGCTGTGATTTCCTTTTCTCTCCTAACCTCTTTTGAGGAGACAGAGGAGAGTGTAGCATCTTCAATCCTCTTTTACTCCTTCGCTTTTAATTTGTTTGTCAGATTTTGACTTGACACAGAAAATTTAAGAAAGTAAAAAAAAAAAACCTTTTGAAATTTGTGGTTTTGAACTAAATATATGTAAAATGTATCAAAATGTCCTTTAATTTTGTCGTCTAAATAATGTAGAGACAGGAGGGAGTAATATACTTTGAGTCTGTGATTGTAAAATTTCACATTGTGTAAGGCAACTCAGTTTAAAGTGTTTAATGAAAGCTACTGAATCTACACTATTTACCAAAGCATATACTAAAATATTGGATGTAATTGGCACCCTCATTAAGTGATCCAGCCTAGAGTGTAGCTGGGATTTTGTCTTTTTTTCCAGCAAAATACTCCACTTAGAACCACTTTATGACTTCAGCTCATTTGAAGATTCATGTATAAGTTTGGCCATTTGCTATGATTGTCGTCAACTTTCGGTTATCTCTCTCTTTTAATCCACTTTCATGGGTCTCCTAGTTGAACATTATATGCGTGACTATCTCTCTTTATAAGCTACATGTCATGTACAACCGACTTTACATTTAGGTGAGTGTAATCATTGCTTCTTCTATACGGATGTCAATATAAGGTTTTCTTAGTCTTGCACGTATCTATCTTTTGGATTGATATAAATGTGGAGATGAGAGAGTCCATTTTTTAAATTCACTACATGTTTTCTTTTGTAACATGTTTTGATCAACTGTGCTAAAAATTCTGTCTTATTATTAGCAGGAGTTTTGAGAAATTACCATGAAGGCACTTATTCTTGTTGGAGGTTTTGGTACCCGGCTGAGGCCATTAACTCTTAGTGTCCCAAAGCCGCTGGTTGATTTTGCCAACAAGCCCATGATTTTGCATCAGGTAAAATTCCTGGTTTAGCCTTGTTTATTTTACAGTCATAGCGATGATTTTTTTATAAAGATCATTCTAATATCAAACCTCCTCATAAAAATGCGCCTTTTAAGTAGATTCCTGATATTGCTTTTTATCCTTTTAGTTGGTTATTTGAATTTTGAGAACTTCAGCTCACTATTCCAGTTTGGACTTTATATTAGAAAATAGGATTTCACATACCTTGTTTGTCACCGAACATTTTAAAGTTTCAGGTGCCCTATGTCCTGGAATATCTAGGGCTTAATCACCCCTGCCTTTGCTAGGACATGATCGTAAAGGGGAATGGAAAATCTAAATAAGAATTCACTTATGCCTTGCACGCGTTCTATATGTTCTCCCTTCCTATTTTGCTGGTGAAACATAAATTATGCTGAAGCATGTCTTACTAAACACTTATGTATGTTAGATCGAGGCTCTCAAGGCTGTTGGAGTGACTGAAGTGGTCTTGGCTATTAACTACCAGCCGGAGGTCAGCTTCTCTCCATTAGAGATCGTAAATATATAATGAGCAACGAAAAGAATATATAAATGTTGTTTGACACAGGTGATGCTGAACTTCTTGAAAGAATTTGAGACAAAACTGGGGATTAAGATTACATGTTCTCAAGAAACTGAACCACTTGGGACTGCAGGTCCCCTTGCTCTGGCTAGAGACAAGCTGGTAGATGATACTGGTGAACCGTTTTTTGTTCTTAACAGTGATGTTATCAGTGAATATCCTTTCAAGGAGATGATTGAATTCCATAAATCCCATGGAGGTGAGGCTTCTTTAATGGTGACTAAGGTGAGTTCTTAGTTACATTTTCCATTTGAATTTCCATGATTTATGAGGATGATGATGGGTATAAAATGTAAATATAACTGGTTGATACAGGTGGATGAGCCTTCCAAATATGGTGTTGTTGTCATGGAAGAATCTACTGGCCAAGTTGAGAGATTTGTGGAAAAGCCTAAGCTATTTGTTGGCAACAAGATCAATGCTGGCATTTACCTGCTCGACCCTTGCGTTCTAGAGAGAATTCAATTAAGACCAACATCTATTGAGAAAGAGGTTTTCCCAAATATTGCTGCGGAGAAAAAGCTATACGCTATGGTCCTTCCTGGGTTTTGGATGGATGTTGGACAGCCAAGGGATTACATCACTGGTCTTAGACTCTACCTAGATTCTTTGAAGAAGAGGTCTTCACCAAAACTGGCATTAGGTTCTCACATTGTTGGAAATGTCATAGTGGACGAGACTGCCAAAATTGGAGAAGGATGCTTAATTGGACCTGATGTTGCGATTGGCCCTGGTTGTGTGATTGAGTCTGGGGTTAGACTCTCTCGTTGCACTGTGATGCGCGGAGTCCGTGTTAAGAAACATGCATGCGTCTCAGGTAGCATTATTGGTTGGCACTCAACTGTTGGACAATGGGCTCGTGTTGAGAATATGACCATTCTTGGAGAAGATGTCCATGTTTGTGATGAAATTTACAGCAATGGTGGATTAGTCTTACCCCACAAGGAGATCAAATCTAGCATCCTAAAACCAGAAATAGTGATGTGAAAACAGTATGTTATATGTTGTTCAGTTTGTTCAAAGTGTAATTTTCTTTTTCTTTATTTGGTTGGTTTTCAGTTTCATCTTCTTCAATTGTAAAAGTATGGGAAAGTTGAGCTATGTAACGCAATAAGCTGAAGAATAGCTGTTGTGAAAGGTTTGTCTGTTTGTAATTTTCAATGTATATACAAATAAAGAATTCTATCAGAGCTTCTCTTTAAACTAGTCGTGCTGCGCACGGGCTCAATAACATTAATTATACTTCCTCTATTTCATTAACTGAAATTTTTTCCGGGTTTTTTTCATTGTTCAAAATTTAAGATGGATGTTTGAATTTTTTTTTCATATTTATCGTTTCTTTTAATCAAGTTTTATATTTTCTAGAAGATTAATTGCACTACTTACAAAGTTATATTTATGATTTTTCAAAGGACAATAGTAGAAAGTATGATTTAAATTATGTTCTTTTTATACCACATATTCATATTTAAATGCATTGCTATTTTAAGGTTAGCTAGAAAATAAGTTACGAGTTATTATTCAAAATTGAAACATAACTTCTAATTGAATTTGGAATTTTCGCAGTTAAACACTAAATTTCAAAATAAAGTAAAATTTATTTTGAAAAAGTGTGAATCGTAATTTTTATATCCAAATCGATAATTTAGAAGTGAAAGGAAATGAGCGACTCCAAAAACAATTTTTTGTCTTGTTCATGTCAACAAAAAAGAACACACAATTGCTACAGTACAAAAAAATCTCTGAATTTTTGGGTAAATTTTACAATGAAAAAATATAGTAGAAAGCTGTCAAATATTTTCTGCATTCACTTTTATTCGTCTACTATACAGTAATATCTTTTTACTTTTACTTTTCACTTTTAACTTTTACTTTTCACTTTTAACGTATCAATTTTTTTCATATTTTATTCTCAATATTAATGACTTATTTTGCAAATTACTTTTCAAAATCTACGAGAAAATTATAATAATATACTTTATATTAATCATTAATTTAGTAATGATTTATAGTGATTGATTTCACAATATTTTTTCATAAAAATTAAATTTTGAATAAGAAAATAGAATTAAATTTGATGAATATGTGAATATTTTTTGGTTATAATGAAACGAAGAATGTAAAGCATTGTTAAAGCCCAAAATTCATGTAGTATTATGCCATTTGGCGACAGTAAATTACCTTTTACATGTAACACGACACATGTAAGAATAAATTTGAGACAACTCAACCTTAGTTGGAATGATAAAATAGGGAAGATAGAAATATAGTTATAAAAAAGTTATAGCAAGATTTCTTTGTATCCAATCAAAAACTTCATTACAAGTTAAATGACAGAAATGTCCTTATAGACCTAAGCAAGCATGTTGACGGAGTGGTGCCTGCTTAGGCATATTCACATTTCTTGTATAGTAATATTTGTATTAGTCATGTATAAATTTGCTCTTCCAGTTACGAGGGCACTCGTAAAAAACTAAGAAAATCATCTAATTCCTGTAAATTGGTCTCTAAATGACAAAATGTGCCTCAAAATATGGTGAGATTGTACATACTGTTCACCCAATTTCATACGGGTTTCATAAAGGTTTTGCGAAAAATCGATCTGAAGCCATATCACCAAAATATTTATAAAATAACACACACAAAAAACTAAGACAATCGCATAATTTCTGTAAATTGGCCCCAAACTGCCTCATATATAGTGAGATTGTATGCATGTACTGCTCCCTCCAACTCCCAACGGAGGATTCCCTAATGGTTTTGACAAAAAATCAACTGAAAGTTATATCATCAAAATTTTCTTGGGCTAATACACGGAAAATTGAGAAAATCACCTAATTCTTGTAAACTGACCCTAAATGCCCAATAATCCCTCAAAAAAGGTGATGCTCCTCCAACTCCCTACAGAGTGTTCCTTAAAGGTTTCGCAAAAAAATTCGACTGAAAACCATATCACCAAAATATTGATTTGCCTAACACACATGGAAAATTGAGAAAATCATTTAATTCTTGTAAATTGGCCCCTAAATGTCAAAATATGCCTAAAATGGTGACACTATACGTACTGCTCCCCCAACTCCATGATGAGAGTTCCGTAAAGGTTTTGCAAAAATATCGATCGAAAGTCATATCACCAAAATAAGCAGGGGCTAACACACACGAAAAACTAAGAAAATCACCTAATTCTTGCAAAATGGGGTGCGACAACAAGCAAACACATATAATCAACAATCATAATTGCATAGACTCCTAGTCACAATATACTGAATCAACCAATATCTGAATCATGTCCTACATGATCACAATTAAAAATTATCAATTCTCTCATTGAACCACAGATTCATATACCTGGTCCTCTCATGGAACCTATAAACAAATTGTTAGTGAACTGATATGGTACCCGAGCCAATCAGTGTTAGTATTTATACTAGGTGTGGTATCCTAACCAACCGTTTCAAGTATGGTTGGTCATTGTGATTATGATTATGCATGTTCTTTGTGACTGCTAATTAGATCGGATACCACGCCTTGTATAGGATATCCCTATGATTGACTCGGATACCACGCTTGATATATATTGATGGTTGTCTCAAATACCATGCCTCATACGGAGATATTTATATATGATTGGCTTGAGTGCCATGTCGGTACACTAACTAAAGATGGCTCGGGTACTATGTTGGTACACTAACTATGGATGGTTCGGGTACTAAGCTGGTATACTAACAGTTTAGGTTTAGGTTCCGTAAGAGGACCATGTATGTGATTATGATTTCATAAGTGAACCTGGTTTACTTCTTCATAATGTAATTGTTGCATATTGGATCCCTGAGTAGTCCGAGTTACTTGAAAGGTGTGATGAATCAGGTATGTCTTATTCTGCTGATGTTGTTCATGATAATTGTGCATATCAATTCAAGGTGAGGATAGGGAGTCTCGGCTATGTTATATTTGTGATTATAATTGTTTTAACTATTGGGTTGAGTTTATGAGGACTCAATTCTTAGTTGTTTCTAAATTGTGTTTCTATTTATCATGATGTCATTGGTTTATTGAAGTGGTGGTTGTTAAATTAGATAGATGATCAAGGATTTTGTGTATGGTTAATTGTTGAGATTGGTCTTGGTTGTCTAGAGTTTTTAGAACTTATTTGATAGTGGGGATGTGATTCATGATGGACGAGTTGGTCTAAGGGGCTAGTTTCATGTACTGTTCCAGAAAGATCACGAAGTTGGTTGGCAGGGCTCGTAATGACCTTGTATTCGTGAATATTAATGTGGTAGAAGGATTAAGCTATGATTTTGACATTAGTGGTGGTCTTGTATTCGGGAATATCTATGTAATAGCATGGTTAGGTTATGATTTGATATTAGGGTGACATCAAAGGTAGGCTTGAGCAGCCTTATGGTGTCATAACACGTAGGCTTTGGAAGTCTTAGGGTGACACCACAGGTAAGCATGGGAAGCCTTAGGATAACATCACGGATAGGCTTGGGAAGCCTTAGAAATATATCATAGATAGGCTTGGAAAGCTTTAGGGTGACGTCACAGGTAAGCTTGGGAAGCCTTAGAATTGACTACAGAATGAGCTAGGAGATTATGTTCAAAGCATACTAGTTTACAGGCATTATACTTAGAATGGTACAAGCATGTGGATACAGACTTGGGGTGGTGTAACATTTATATTGCATGTTCCCTTCATAATGCCTACTTTATATTATGTGGTAGGTTCGGGTCGACCGATGATGCCAATCAATCAATACGTATTTTTTGTACTGGAACTACTATTGCTATGCCACTTGGCATAGTTTGGTTGCAAGAATCAATGATGTTTCATAGGTAAAGTCAATGATGATCTCTGACAACTTCTACTTATCTTTCCTCATGGTGGGAGTTGTGTCTTATTTCTTTTATAAACTTTACTCTTAGAAGCTCTAATACCTTTGTAGACTAGTTCCTTGAGGGGAATGTTAGTTGGTATCATGTAAGTATATTTGGAGCTTTAAAAGCAATTAAAGGTGTTTTCATATTTATATAGTGTGTTAGATAATGTTGTGTTTATTTTTAGCATGGCCCAAATTAAGTTTGGGGTGAGCGTTCTCCTATCTAGGTGTTAGAATAGGTGCATGTTCGACCCGATAAATTGAGTCACGACAATATAAAATTTAAAATATCAATTACATTCTACTTTATAAAGGACTAAATATAATGTTAAATTATTAGGTAAAAAGCTAGATTGAAGAGAATGATATCATATCTAAATTAGAATTAGAATTACTCGAATTATGTCAAATATTTTGTTGATGTCACATAAATTGAAAAGAATGAATATATTTATAGTAACATAAACTCGATGTTTATATTTACTTGTGTCACTAATCGATGTCAACAATAAATTTTGTAATCAATTGAACATAACTAACTATTAATTTATACATGTTCGGTAGCTACTTTTAGTGCCACTACTAACAAACGACGGACAGAAAAGCGACGGATGGCGTCTCTCCAAAAAGCGACGGCATTTGCCACACTGTCCGTCACTTTTTAATAAAAATAATTATTTTTAAAATTATTTTAAAAAAAGCGACGGACAACGTCTCTTAGTCCGTCACTTTTTTCCACAAATTTTTGAGCCAAATATATATAAAATTAATAATTATTTATTTAATATAAATATAGACGTTGTCCGTTGCTTTTAATTAAAAATAATTATATATAAATTTAACAATAGTCATGCCGTCCATCGCTTTTGAATTTTTTTTATTTTACTAATTAATTTTTTATGAAAGCGATGGATAGCATCTTTATGTCCGTCGCTTCTTGGTCAAATTATTTGGTCAAATATTTTAAATAAGCAACGGATAGCGTCTCTATGTCCGTCGCTTTTTGGTCAAATTATTTGGTCAACTATTTAATGAAAAGCGACGGACTTAGAGACGTTGTCCGTTGCTTATTTAAAATATTATAATGTTGAAACTGAATTGAGTTATGGTCGGTGTCAGAGTGGTAGTTAGCTTAATGGTTAATTGTTAAAAAGAAAGAGGCAACCACGTGAACATTAATGGGTAATAAACAAAGTTATGATTGTTCATATTGTTATAGTTGTACCAAAGGAACTGGAGGGAAACTATTGAATTTCCTTTGTTTAGAATGTTAGATCTTAAGAGTTAGGGGAGACAAATAGTTGTTGATAATAATTGTCATAATGATTGGCAGTGATGAGATAATAATAACATAAGGTTGTGATTATTATAGAATAGACCAAATTCAATTCAGGCAAGAAATTATACATCCTAGTTACGTTACTGGTAGTATCGCCAGTGACCTTTGATGTTCAAGATTTTGTGTATATGTTATCACATTATAATTGAAGTTTTAATTTATTAAGATAGGTAATTAAATATTAGGTGTATTGTATAATTCTAATACCATTAAAGTTATGATGATTGGAGAAATTGAGACTTATCCTTGGACTACTTTAGAAAATTGACTATAGATTGGGATGGGTTATTGAGTCTGGGCATGATATAATTATAGCAATATAAGTGTCTATTGACTTATTTACTTACAAATAATGCATACTTGATAGATTGGGAACATTCTAAGGCATTCAAGGAAGGAAAAGAATTGGTGGCTTGCTTGACCTTGGTTCTTCAGTTGAGGTAGGTTATGGTTTATTCTATTTGATAGATAGATTTTTAATAGTGATTGATATGCATTGAGTGATATTGTGAAGTTCTCTATGTACTTGATTGTGTGGTTGTGTGGCTTAGTTGTGTGGTTTGTGATTGGTCTGAAATCCTGAGACTGTGAGATTTATAATCTGAAACCCTCTCTATCGAAGTGATGCCTTGAATAAAGAAGGTTTGATAAAATATTGTTAATGAATTGAGAAGTGGTGATAATAAATGATAAATTAATGATATTATTGGATCGGTGTGTCACGTTCTGACATGGTATTATTGGATCGGAGTGTCACGTTCCAACACGGTATAATTGGATCAGAGTGTCACGTTTCGACACGGTCTAATTGGATCAGAGTGTCACGTTCCGACACGGTATAATTGGATCGGAGTTCACGTTCCGACATGGTAACATTAAAGGAAAAAGATATTGAATTAACTTAATGTACTCAATCTCAAAGAACTCATTTCCCAAATGAGCGTGGTGTGGAGGTATGAGTCCCCATATGTGTGCTTAATATTGTGATTGATCGCGTACTTACTTTAGTGTTGCTGTCACTCGCTCATGTTGTTTGTTGCTTGCCACCTGCTAAGTGTCATAGTTGATTTTATACTATTATTCATTGTATATTAGTTTCTATTTTGGGTTGGCCGATGATACTTACTCAGTACATGTTGCCCCGTACTGAGCCCTACTTGTGTTTTTCTTTGTTTTCCTTTTATGAAGTGCAGCGAGTGTATCAATGACTTCGACTTGCCCTCAACTCTAGCCAGTCTCCAGCATATCAGGTTCTAGGGTGAGCTATTCATTCAAGCTCATGTTGGATTCTCTCGGTCATGACATGATGTCCTAAGTTTTCGGACACATACTACTTTTGTTCTTTTATTTTGGTGTATTTGATACTCTTAGACTTAGTATTTGGAGATTAGATGTCCTTGATGTGATGACTTTCAGGTTTTGGGAATGCCATATAGTAGACTATAATGAATTTGTATTTCTTACACTAATAAGATTTAAGCTTCCGCATTATGGTTAGTATGAATGATTAATATATGTTGGGGTTTAGATTCCTTGGTTCGCCCACCTAGGAGGTTAAGTGTGGGTGCCACTCATGACTCGATTTGGGTCGTGACATTAATAGTTTGAATTTGAGACACTAGCTAGCTAGTTTGAATTTGAAATTTTAGGAATTTGAATTACAACTTAATTAGAACTTATAATTAATTATAACTTGAATTTACTATAAATTGAACTTAATTAGGAATATGAACTTGAAATGTTGTTGACTTTAATTTATTAGAACTTAATTTTTATTCTTATTAGAACTTGGATTTTATTTAAACTTAATTAGAATTTTTTAGTACTTGAAAATCTTATTGACCTTAATTAATTTGAACTTAATATAAATTAATTAGAAATTTATTAAACTTAATTAATTTATAATAACTTGAAAACTTAATTAGGAATTAATATAAACTTAATTTTGAACTTAACTAAAACTTGAACTTAATTTGAACTTAATTAATTAGTATTCATTAATTAAATAAGCTTTAACTTTGTAGATCTTGAACTAATTGAACTTAATTAGAATTTGAATATATAACTAATTATTGTATTTGCACTTTATATATAACTAATAACTTTTATAATATGAACTTGAATTTAGAAATTGAACTTATTATAAATATATATATTAGCAATGAATTAATGTAGTAAAATTATAATTAAATTTAATTTATAATATAATTGAATATCTATATTTTTGTAGATGGATCATCGTTTGTGGATGTATAATATGCATTATGAAACTGGTGCTGGTTTGAAAGTTGAGTTTATTGACGGTGTTAGCGATTTTATTGAACATACAATGACAGTTCACATTTTCAAGAATAATTGATAGGTTAGGTGTTCTTGTAGTGCATGTAAGTGCTTAAATTTTTTTAAACCAGATATAGTTATGACTCAATTGTACCGTAATGAATTTAAGCCTAGATATGTTGTATGGATTGATCATGGAGAAAGAGATGGATTGGATGGTATGTTTATAATTCGATGGATGTGGATGAATATAATATGCTTGCACCACATGGTCAAATTAGGGTTGAACAGGATAAGGTTGAACATGATAAGTTTCATGAAATGATCAATGATGCTTTTGGAGTTCAAGATGGGATGGAACCCGAACAATATTTTGATGAAGCTTCTAATGAAGAAGCAAGACGCTTCTATGATCAATTAGAAGAGACTAGTCGTCCACTATGTGAAGGGAGTCCGCATTCTGCCTTGTCAGTTGCGGTTAGATTAATGAATATTAAATCAGATTGGAATGTTCCTAATGCGGCTATGGACTCAACGGTTGATCTTTTGAGTGAACTAGTTAATCCGGAGTTTAACATACCTAAGAACTTCTACCAGGCAAAGTGTTTGGTTTCCAAGTTAGGATTGACATATGATAGAATTTATTGTTGTGTTAATGGTTGCATGTTGTTTTACAAGACTGATAGTGAATTAGAAAATTGTAAGTTTTGTGGAGATGCTCGTTATAAGAGGACTTCGGCTGGAAATATGGTCCCAATTAATAAGGCGATGCATTATCTACCTCTCATTCCTAGGTTAAAGAGGTTGTATGCATCGATGAGGTCTGCCCCACATATGAGATGACATTGTGAATATAGAAGGCCGTTGGGTGTCTCTCATCCATATAATGGTGAAGCATGGAAGCATTTTGATAATGTATATCCTGATTTTGCTAGTGAACCAAGAAATGTTAGATTGGGGTTGTGTACATATGACTTCATATCATTCTCTAATGCTGCTTCGCCTTATTCATGCTAGCCGGTATTTCTTACTCCGTATAATCTTCCTCCTGAAATGTGCATGATAAGTCCCTACATCTTTCTAAGTTGTGTTATTCCAGGTCCTCGTAATCCAAAAAGTTTGATTGATGTTTATCTACAACCATTGATAGATGAGCTCAAACAATTGTGGTTTGAAGACGTTTTGACTTATGATATATCAACTAAGCAGAATTTCATTATGCATGCTTCTTTAATGTGGAATATTAATGATTTTCCTACATATGGGATGTTGTCTGGTTGGATGAAAGCTGGAAAACTAGCATGTCCGTATTGCATGGAAAATAGTAAGGCATTCAGTTGAAAGCATGGCAGAAAAAAATACATGGTTTGATTGTCATCACCAGTTCTTGCCAATGGACCATGAGTTTAGAAAGATGAAAAATACATTTAGGAAAAATAAGGTTGAAAGTTATCCCTCACCTCCATTACTCACAGGGCATCAAATTTGGGAGAGAGTTTCTCAATAACCTAAAGTTACAGAGCTTCACCTTCTAGACTTCCTGGATATGGTGTTGAACATAATTGGACCAAACAAAGCATATTTTGGGAGTTGCCGTATTGGAAGGACGATGCACATTAAAAAAAATTATTTTGACAATTTGTTTAACACAGTGATGGATATTAAGGGTAAGACAAAAGACAATCCAAAAGCTAGAATGAACATAAAGGAATATTGTAGGAGAAAAGAGTTATGGCTGCAGAAATTACAGAATGGTAAAATAGTTAAGCCCAAAGCCAACTTTTCATTCACATTGAATGAGAAACGTGAAATTATTGAATGGGTTAAAAATTTGATGATGCCGAAGGGCTATGCTTCGAATTTAGGAAAGCGGACAAATATGAATGAAGGAAAATTGATAGGAATGAAAAGTCATGATTGTCATGTGTTCATGGAAACCTTAATTCCTATCGCTTTTAGCCATCTACCCGAAAGGATATGGAAACCAGTCACAAAGATAAGTCTTTTTTATTAAAGATTTGTGTTCTGGAAAGTTGTTGGAGAGTAGTTTAGACAGGATGGAGGAAAATATTTTTGTTACTACTACTAAGTTGGAGAAGATATTTCCATGTGGTTTCTTTGATGTGATGGAGCATCTTCCAATTCACCTTGTACAAGAGGCCCGCCTCGGAGGGTACGGTTCAAACAAGCTAGATGTATCCATTTGAAATATTCACTAAGTACTTGAGAGTCGAGGTATAATTTGGTCATTACGACCATATTTGAGAGGAGGGCATCTGCCAGACTGTCTAGCTGGCTAAAGAAAGTTCGGGATAGTGGTGAACGTTCGGATTGGATGTTGCCTCATGTTTTTGATGAATTGGGTCTGTATTGGAACACAGACAAGTTTAAGGCAATGTCAGAACAAGTAAAAAAGGCTAGAGGCAGTCTAAAGGATGGTTCGTTGCACACTGGAGGTGCAAAGACCGTTGGAACAATTGCAAGAGAGATGATAAGTTCTAATTCAAACTTTTAAATAAATAATTAGTTGATTCATATATATATCGTTATAAATTTCAGTTTTTATTTATAGGAAAATAATTGGGACGCACTCCCATGGGACCAGAGGTTTTCAAGAAGACTCATGTCAGGAAGAAAGAAAATGAGTCGGATCCGGATATGTGGGTGGAGGAAAGGACTGAACGAATTTTTGTAAGTTATTTAATATGAATAATATATATTAATAGTGAATATATTTATGATATGTATATATATTGATGTCAATTTTTTTATTTAATATGCAGAATGAGTTTCATCAGTACGTCGCTGAGAATCTAGATAGTTCGGTCAAAATGACACCTGAACTGTCCACCCAGATTTGGAAAGAAAAAGTGGTAGGGGGACATACAAGGGTAGAGTCTATGGTCTAGGCTCTCGAAACAATGTAAGACGACTCCAGTCAGGCTTAGAAGGTATTGGATCGTCACGTCAAGCCGAGACACTTGACGGTGTTCAGATTGCTGCTATGTCGGCTCAAATAGCACAACTTACATCAGCACTGGCAGAGTCGGAGCGGAGAAGAGTAGCTGAACAACAAAGCATGAGTGAGACCGTTCAGCAAATCAAAGAACAAGTGATGAACCTCGCTCATCGCCCTACTACTTCGGCTCCCAAGGACACCGACGACGACAGTGATGAGGATGATTATGTAGATCTCACTCCCTAGTTTAGATCTCTGGACATTTATGAACTTTTTGAAATTTTGAAACGAATTTTGAAAGACTTTATAAGTTTTTAAATTGTGATTTAGATAGTTTTGAATGTTATTTTAAGTTTGTTGTTTTATGCTTTGTGTAGATTGTTTATAATTGTGTGTGTTTGATTGGGCTGAATAGTGTAGAATTGAATTGCATTTGCAGGTGGGCAGCAGAAACTGCAAAAATTGCAGAAAAGGTGACGGACAGCGTGGTTTTGTCCGTCGCTTTTCTGGATTTTCCAAAAAAATAATTTCCAAAAAAGTGACGGACATGGTCCTTTTGTCCGTCTCTTTTCTGGGATTTTCAAAAATAAAATTTCCAAAAAAGCGATAGACTACGTTGCCTTTTGAAAATTAAAATAAAGTTAAAAAAAATCTTTAAAAAAAATAGTCAAAAAGTGACGCAGTCTATCGCTTTTTGAAAAGCGTCGAGCTAAAAAGTGACGGAAGTGACTGCGTCACTTTTTCATTGATTTTGACCAAAAAAGCGACGGACAGCGATGCAGTCCATCGTTTTTTGACAGTTTTTTAGTAGTGTGCAGCAAGCTTATTTTGATCGTCACGATCAGTTGTTTCTTTTTCATTAACCTGCATCTCATTCTTTGTTTTATTTTGTTCTATATTTTCACTACCATGATTTTTTTCTAAGTACAAAATTCATCGAACAAGTATTTGTTTAGTATTTCATTGAGTTGCATGGTGAGAACAAGCATTGTGAATATATTTTTATATGGCTTGAGAACAAGCGGATTTGAAACTTATATGCACCAAAAGTTTTCTTTTTTTCTCTTTCTTTATACTTCTTTTTCTTTCTCAAAGGTTTAGAGAATAAGGCCTCGAATTTCTAAAAAAAGAAGAAGATGTATTGCTAACCAATTATCTTGAATTTGAGAATATCTAAAAGAAAACATTACTAAATGTATATGTTGGATTGATTTGTCTATAAAAATAAAAATTAAAAAATCAGAATAGTAACTCATAATTAAAGAAATCGACCTGTTTATTCTCTTTGGATAACGTGGCATCCAAAACCTCCAAATTCTGGATCCCCCTCTGGTTGTGTATGTATTTTGTCAAAATCTTTTGACGGATAATTGTATCTTTAATCATGCTAATACATGCTAATATATATATATATATATATATATATATATATATATATATTATAAAGAAGAATAGCTTGCAATGTGGCTAAGCCAAGTAATAAGCTAAAGGAGAATAGCTTGCAATGTGGCTAAGCCAAGTAATAAGCTATTGAAAAGTCACCTAACAATTTTAGAACAAAGTTAATATACGTTGTAATAATTTTTTTATTATTTGAAAAATTAAAAGGATTTGATTTTAAAAATATATCTCATGTGATACAAGATATATTCTCATGTTAAATTTAAAAGTAAAGATGACATAAATTTGAATGTTGGATGGTATATATACTGTATTGTTTGATATTTGAATTCTTCTTTATATTTTCCATTTTATTTTCAATTAAACTTTGAGTTTTTAAATTCTGTTTTTAATAGATCAAATTCTTTCATAGAATGATCAATATGTTGTAAATTTTATCTTTTACTTCATATTAATAGGAAAGTCTTGATTTATTCACTTAAGTACACATCATAATTTATATTTTTGTGTGTGCTGGTTTGTTTTGCAGGTATTATGAAAGCAATTATAGCATATTAAAAATAAAAAAGATACACCGGAAGCAACTAAGAAATACACGAGATATTTGAATTGAAAGTTCTTTGACATATACATATATAAATAAATTTATTTTTGTTAATAAATTATAATTTCACAGAATTTAAGAATATCGTTTTATAAACTAAACTGCATAATTTGATATAGTTTCAACTTAAATATATAAAAAATTATTCGTACAAATAACTGAATTTGAATTGAGATAAAATTTGATTTTGATGAGAATCATTAATTGAAATGGAGACTCCTTAAGTTTAACGAAATACCACATTTAAAAGATAAATATGTGGTTTTTAAAAATATGAATACACTTGAGGCATTTCTGTAGACTTCTTTCACTTTTTTTTATCTTTTTCTTTTGCCCTTAATATAAGTAATCGTTTAAATTATTATTATTATACAAACAATATCCTATAAACTTTTTGATTTTCATTTAAATCTTCATCTGAACGAGGAGTGTTGTACTTTTCTAGATGTACAATTTGGATTTTTGACAATATTTTTTGCATATTTATTTAAATAAGAAAATAAGTATAAAAATCGTTTATTAGAGTATCGTAATTTTGATAGCATATAGAAAAGCTTTTTCAAACTAAAATGTAGTACATAGTAACTAAGGGTCTGTTTGTCCATGTGATATAAAGTTATTATATGGAATTATGAGATAAAGTTGAAGTTTTATTTGGAGATGCAATTTGGACTTTTAATATTGTATATTTTCTCATCAACATAAAAACCTCATAAGTTGTAAAATTATTAAAATTATCTCAATTATTTATACAATCTTTATCAAATAAGCAAAAGTTTATGAAATCACGCAATACACTATCACAATTCACAAAGCTTTTCTTAAAACATACAACATTTAAGGATCAAATCTTAATTCAATAAAAAAATAAAATTGAATTTTTTTTTACTAATTCAAGAGAATCTCACCACAACAGTTAGTCTTGTCCACTCAATATAATGATGAAAAATTATTTTTTTTAAATGTTGATTTGAATGAAGTAGTAGTAATTTTGATTGTGTAAATAAATTTGATAAAAAATAATGAATTTGGTGCATATAAATGGTAAACAAGAATTGATTTGAAGTAATACTAAACTTTACGTTGGTGAAAATAATAGTTATATGAGATATAAATTTTTTAAAAAGTAATTATATAATTTATAAATTTTATTTACATATGTAAATAATACTCATAGATATAAATATGAGTTTTTTTTACAAAATATAAAATTGCGGTGAATTTTTGTTTTTAAAAAATCTCAAATCATGATATGAAATTTCAAATCTTGATTTTTGGAGATTTTGGAATTTTATCTAATAAAGGGCCTAAAATATCCTTCAACTATGCGAATTGGTACAAAATTACCCTTCTTCTATCTTTCGGGCCTAAAATGCCTTTGATGTCAAACTTTTGGCTCTATTTTACCTTTATCTTTAAGGGTCAAAATAATAACCTCAATTAGCAAATTCATTTAGGACGTGTCGCTGTCCTAATGACTATCCTAATAATTAATAAAACTAGAAGCCCACCCATAACCCAAATCTTTTAATTCAAATATTCTAACCCAAATCTTTTAAACCAAATATTCTAACCCAAATGTAAAACTTACGCTCATAAGAACTCAAACTTACCCAAACCTTCAAATCTCTTCTCTTCTTCCTTAATTTTTTGCAATTTGGTTGTTATATTCCTGTTTAGGCTCGAGTGTCAGCTGATGTTGACATGAAATGGTGTCTTGATCAGCATACATTTGTTTAATATACTTGTGACTTGATTAGCATTAGCTACTAGCTTCTATTCAGGGGTTCTTACCAGTTGAAGCTTCGATTATGGACGTGGAGGTATTGGGATTAGGAGGATCCTCCTACATAATGGGATTAGCAGGATCCTCCTACATAATGAGATTAGCAGGACCCTCCTACATAATGAGATTTAGATTAGTAGGACCTTCCTACATAATGGGATTAGCATTACCCTCTTACATAATGAGATTTAGATTAGCAAGACCCTTCTACATAATGGGATTAACAGAACCCTCCTACATAATGAGATTTAGATTAGCAGGACCCTCCTACATAATGGGATTAGAAGGATCCTCCTACATAATGAGATTTAGATTAGCAGGACCCTCCTACATAATGAGATTTAGATTAGCAGGACCCTCCTACATAATGGGATTAGCAGAACCCTCTTACACAATGTGATTTAGTTTAGCAGAACCCTCCTGGATATTGGGATTAGCAGGACCCTCCTACATAATGAGATGCAGTTATTTTATCCTAGGATAAACACTTCCTAGTCGGAGACGTTATTTTTTTATTTTCTCCTGGGATAAACACTTCCTAGTCTGAGTTTAATTTACATTTGCGAATAACTCACAAATTTTTTTTCAGTTTTCACTGGGGCAAAAAAATTGTTTATTTCTTTTGTTTGTGATGATTTTCATTTTTATTCAAGCGAAACATGGATTTGAAATTCAACAACAAAGCTTCAACTCTTTTCAGAATGATCAATCCCATGATAGCCAAAATCAACTTCTTCAATGCATCTAGCAGTCTGACTTCTTGACGTCTATTTCTATTCAACTTCTGATCAAGAAAACATGCAGTCATTCAAGAACATATTCAAATTGTCATTTTGAAGAGTGCCAAAAACTCACTCTAAGTGGCAAGTTAAGCATCGAATCCATTCAAGATCATGATACTCACCAAAATCAAGGCGATATCTCAAATTCAAGACTCAAGTGAAGACTCAAGGGAAGCTGCATAGATAGGAGCTTGTACTTTTATTTTCCTTTTAACTATTAGCTTTCATTTTTTTTTATGTAAGGATAGGAGCCGCGACTTAGAGCCTCGATGGAACCTCACTCAACTTCCAACTTATCACCTTATCTCCTTGAACTACATGTGGCCTGATTCCCTTACAAACCCGGGATATGTAGGATGTCCAAAATCAAGACTCGGTCGCACCAATTTTTTCTTTCAAATGAGAGTCCGGTCAAAATTTGTCACATTGTCTACTTCTTTGTCTGAAAACTCTTCGTGTTTCCAGTCAAAGAGGGGCAAACTGTAGACACGTAATTTTTTATCGAACTTAAGTTTTACACCATTTTTAGAGCTTAAATATTTTATAAAAATTTAAAATAATATTTTATTTTTCATCTATTTTAGTAAGTTTATTTTAAAAAGATTTGAAAACTACAAAAGGTATATATTTTCTTTTAATTTAAATTTTAATAAATAAGCTAGTATTTCTTAATTATATTTTTAAAGTAGCTATTTGACTCTTCTTATATTTTATTAGTTCAAAATAATTAATTAATATTTTTATTATTATAATTTATATATATATATTTAATCTAAAAATAAAAAATAGCCTAAACTACTACACACCATATTATAACATCAGACAACCACCACGCAAGAGACACCTACACTTACCCCACTACCCCACCTTAAACCCCATTTTCACCCCTACACTACTCCACTCACCACACCCTACACCCACGACAAACACATCCCACAACCATACACACATTCTGCCTCGATATTCATTATTATTAGATAACTACAATACATACTTACACAAAAGGAGGACGACACAGTGAAGGAGAGAATTTTTTTTCTAGCAAACATACACACGGGCAGGAAACGAAAGGCAGCAACCAAAGAAAAAAACACTTTCATTTTTTGATTCTCCTTTCAAAAGAAAAACACCACCAAATTGATATCTTTTGTTTACTTTTTCCTCACTTTTTCATATATTTGTTGGTGTTCTAGTCGAGCTTCGGTTAAGATTTTGCAGTAATCAATTTTACTTTATTCATTAATTTATTTATGAAATTTGATATAATTATGTGATAAGTTTTTTTTTATATAGTTTTGTTTCATTCACAATTTAATTGAAATGAATATTGACATCTTGAGTTTACTTTGAGAGATTAAATAAATTGCTCACATGATTAGTCATCTTGAGTTATTATTTATGATATTTCTTAGTGCAAATTTCTAAAAGACGACTAAAATACTATTATCATGTAAGGATTTTCTTTTTTTAATTATTGTTATTCAATTTTACTGTGCCTAAGCCACTATTTTTATGACATTGTTGTAGCTTAATATTGATGTCAATTGGCTATTTTAATTTATGTATTTTTGGATAAATGAGTCATTTCCCTATAAACAAACAAATTAAGTTATATTATTGAAGTTGAATTTACTCATATAAGGACTAGTTTAACAAAAAGATTTGTTATCTTGAATTCATAAAAATAAGAGTAAGAGTTTTTAATACTAGTTGAGTTTTGGGCACGTTAGAAAAAATGGTTTCAATTAAGAATGTGGTTACACATCTTTCTTTAGACATTAAAAAAAAAAACTCAAGGATGCGGTGACACATCTTGACCAAATTGTTTTAATAATTAATTTTTATTAATTCAAACCAAGGGGTGTAAATTGAGATTGTTTGGTGTGATGCACTCGAGAAGGGAAGACAGTTATGTCTCTAGAATGTCAAGATCGAGAATGCAGTTATGCATCCGGTTTAGACTAATAAAAATTCAACAATTAAAAAATAAGCGAACCATGACCTTAGATACAAATTATCCAAAAACATATTAAGGTAAGTATAAGTCAATAAAAGCGACCGTGCTAGAACCACGGGACTCGAGGGATGCCTAATACCTTCCCTTCAGTCAATAGAATTTCTTACCCGAATTTCTAGTATGCAGACCATAATAAAGAGTCATATCCTTTTGGTTAGGGATTAAACAAAAAGGTGTCTTGGAACACCACAACTTAATTCCAAGTGGCGACTCTGAAAAAAATAAAATAATTCTTAATCAATGCCGTCACTTAAATTGGAAAAACTCTATCTGCCTTGCGCAAAAAGGGGTGTGGCAATTATTAGGATAGCGACACGTCATAAATGAATTTGCTAATTGAGGTTATTATTTTGGTTGTTAAAGATAAGGATAAAATAGAGCCAAAAGGTTGACTTCAAGGGCATTTTAGGCCCGAAATGTAGAAGAAAGGTAATTTTGTACCAATTCGTATAGTTGAAGGGTATTTTAGGCCCTTTTTCGAATGATATAAAATTATGAGATGAAATCAACATTAAATCGCATGTTCAAACGCTGATTTCATCTCATGATTTCATATGATGATAAATTTATAGTCAAACGCTTGCTACATAAGTTTATCTGATAGCAGTGAAAGCCATCCATTTTTTTCCCGCTTGAAATGCTCAACATAATCCTTCTAACCAATAGCAATTAATTAAAATTAAAGCAGGAATAGTTAATATAATTTAATTTGAATAAATATAATTTTTGAGTTTAATATATGAGATAAAATTTATTCATCATGTAAGTGTTTAACTTGAATTTTAAATCATAATCACTTCTAGCTGATTAGATTATGTTGGTGTCTTCTTTTAATCTATATTCCATTTTATCCTTTTGCTATGCATAACAAGACTTATCATTCTAATTTCAACTTAATACAAAATTTATCCATTATAAAAATATCAGTAGATAAATTGTTAATTAATATCTCAATTTATATTTTGTAACAACATGAAATTATAATTTATAACCAATTAATAACTCTATTTATATTTCGTCATTATTTGAAGTTAAATCTAAAAATGAAAAAATTATGGACAAACAGAATAGAAGTTCTGAAATAAACTAAATTTCAGGAATAAGAAAAATACATATTGAAACTAATGTACAAAAAAGTAGGTACATTTCATTGAAGAATAATATAATAGTTGAATTTTTTTATAAGATAATATGATTAACATGCTCGAACAATATATCACAATCTACAACGATTAAAAAGAGCATATTTTAATATTCTCCGTATACAACAAGCCTTAGTTATATATAAATTAAATTAAAAGTAATATGTCAAACAGAGGCGAATTCATGATTTCAAGAAAACGGGTGCGGGTGCATCATTGCTTTAAAGATAAATAAATAAAATTATAATAAGAATAACTAAGCGAGCAATACATAAAAATTACATTACCACAAAAAATAGCATCAGTTTACAATTGTACTCGATGAGACTTCATATTTTGAAAACGATCTATAATAGCATCATTACTTATATTTTCAAATATCTTACAAACTAAACAACCATTCAAAAATTCTTCATCATTGCTATTACGTAGATCATTTTTGATGAGCTTCATTGAGGAGAATGCTCTTTCCACACTTGCAGTAGCAACATGCAAAATCAAAGTCAACTTTACAAGCAAATAAACAAGAGACCAAGTTTGATCCAATTTTGTTTGTGCCATCATCGTAGCAAGATCCTTAATCCCCTTCAAGTTGAGAAACTTGCTATCACACTCTCGAGCATAGGCAATAAAACTATGAAGCTGATAACTGAGATCTCGAAGTTCATTATCACCAAACTTACTATAGTAATATTCACCCAACTTCATTATTCTGCTCTTACTAAAATTAACAAATGAATCAATTGGATTCAAACTAGCCATACCAAGGAGTAAGTCACTAGTCACAACATCAAAACGATTATTGAATTCATGAAGTTGCAAATCAATAATTGCATAAAACACTTCCACACAAAAGTGATGTAAATATGAAACTTCAGACTTCTTACGCTTCGATTTTGGATAGTCTTCAATCATTTTCGGGAACCAAAATATCAAATTTTGGATAGACTCCAAACCACTCTCTCTCATTGTTTGTAATCTTCTCTTTGAAAGATTAAGCAATATAGCTCTTGATGATTTTCTATTATAATATAATATACAACACATTCCTTACAAGTTACATCCGCAAAATATGTAAGTTTGAGATAATCAATTCTTTAGCTCTCGATGATTTCCTATTATAAGTAATGACAAGATTTTTTATATATGGAAACCCTAAAATTAAAGTGATATATTTGTTTTTATTTTTTGATTTTGTTAGTTTGTTTATTAAAAAGAGAAATCATAATCTAAAAAGAAATTTACCTTAAACTTTGATGATGATGATTTTTATAGATTCTTGACTTGAAGTTGGAGACTTGAACCTTCTTTATGTGGAAAATAAAAGGTAAATTTGAAGAGAGAAGAAAAATACTGTTGGAACTTGAAAAATGGGTGGGAAGGAAACTTTTGAAGTCTTTGACTTTAGAACTTTGAGAATTTAGTTTTTTTTTTTTAATGAAAAACGTATTTTAAGTTAATAAAAATAAATTGAAGAGAATTGGGGGCTGGCAAGGATTGAACTTGTGACCTTGGTGCTGAAATTTAGCTGCCAAACCAGTGAACCAACCAACCATCTTGAGAATGGGTTCCACAAGTTTAATTTAATATATTTTTTAATAATTATACAAGTAATATATCGAGTTTAGTCGGATGACCACGGGTTTCGGTGACCCAATTTTAACACATAAATTCGCCCCTAATGTCAAATATAATATTACTCCCTATGTTCCTATTTATGTGACATTTTTCGTTTTTTGAGAGTTAAACATTATAAGTTTGACCGGAAATTTGTGTGTGAAATTTTTAATTTTTTTGAAATGAAATCTATATATTTGTAAATTACGTTAAAAAGTACTATAAGTCACAACAATTAGAAATTCAAAATAATTAAAAGATATATGAAAAACTTACGGTCAAAGATAGCTTGTTTGAATCTTAAAATCCTTAAAATATCACATAAATTGGAACGAAGAAAGTAATAATATACCAAATGCATATTTCAATTAAAATATATATATATATATATATATATATACACACACCAAATGCATTATTTACATCCTATGAAACCACCCCTAATTAAGTGATAAATTCTGTTAGCCATATGTTTATTCCTTTCCCTTTTTCTTCGCGTCTTTTCAAAAGGATAAATCAAAAAGAGAAACGTGAAAAAAGAAAAGATAACAGCTGTGATTAGCCAACGAGCATTTTACGAATTACGGTCAATATGGTGACACATGTCAAAAAAAATCGAATATAACTTCTATATAAAGAGACTTTATACTTTACTTTACCATAATATATATCGTTATGGTTTAGAAGAAGACCTGATCTCCAGATCTGGCCTTCTGATTTTTTTATTTTTTTTTTGTTTAGTATAGTATTTTTTGGTTAATTAGAAAATTGATTGATCTTCTTTTGTTTAATATTTAACGCTTCACTGTCTTGTTGACGAGATTGATTAAGGTTTTCGATCAATTCGTAACCATGAAGCTATATAGAATGTACACTCAACTTACCTTTTGATCTTGTAATGCAATTTTGCCTTTACACCTCTGGATCGTTGAGAACATTTGGTTTCTTTCTTCAATATTTTCAAAATGAAAGGAGCTTCACTGTCTTGTTGACGGGATTTTATTAAGGTTCCCGATCAATTCGTAATCATGAAGCAACATAGAATATACATTGATCAGCTTCACCCTTATTCTATTTTGTAATGCAGTTTACATTATAACTTTGGGTGGTTGATCACATTAATTCCCTTTTTCTTCTCCTTAAATTTCACGCTTATCTTGAATTTTTTTCTTTATTTTGAGAAAAAATATTTTTGCTAATGTTCTTTTGCTTTTGAAAATGAATGGTGATTGTTTGATTTTTGTTAAAACCTAACTAGCCTATAACTCGACCAATGATCTCTTTTCAACCAAAATTCCATGTGGTGAGTAGGCACAATTTTAAATAATTACACAAATGAAGCAGGCTATAATAATTATTGTTAATCTCACCAGTAAGGTTTGTAGTGGAGCGGTAAGTACTCTTACTTGAAGGTTTCAAGTTTGAGTCTCGTTGGGTATGAAGTCGTCTCTCGTGCATTTAGATTTAGTCGGACTCTAATAGTAATACAGACACCGACCGGAAAACCAAAAAAATATTGTTAATTCTATTCCGATGCAGTTATTCAAATCCCTTTTTGGTTTTCCACTTTCCACGCAACAACAATTTCATTTTTGAATAAGTTGATACTTCCTCAAATCTCATAGGACTTGTTCAAATTCCTAAAAATATATATATATCAAAATTATTTTGCTAATTTATAAAACTAAGATAAAATTAAGTAACTACTTTCATTTCTGTTAGATTAATTCTTTTTGAAGATAGAAATATTGTAAACTTTTTTTTAAAAAAATACATTGTTAATTTTTGTATGAATGATTAATGCACATATACGTAGAGTATTAAAAGAGTTAAAAAAAATAAATTAATAAATACGTATATACTTATTTTTTATAGTTTCTTATGTAGTATGTGACAAGTTATATGAGATGAAGAGATTTAAGTATTTTTTAAAAATCAATAATGTCTACTATTGTCCTTTTGTTATTTTTAAGAATAGTATAATTTATTTCCGAAAAAATGTAGAACTTTATTAAAGAGAAGAATAAATAAAAAGAACCTCAAATATTTATTTTAAAATTTTATTTTACAAGTTGTAGATTTGTTGGAATCCGTAGACACAGAATAACTTTTATTTCTCTAGCGCTATGCCCTTTTGCCCACTAGTTTAAACACTACCCAAAATATAAGGTGCCGTTTGGCCACAGATAAATTGGGGAAAAACTTGAAAAGAAAATTGAGAATTAGAGCTCGTTTGAATTGGCTTAAAAAAAGTAGTTTTTAAGTCAAAATAAAAAATTTAATTTAAATAACTTTTAAGTCAAAAAATAAAAAGTAGGGGAGACCTACTTTTAGTTTTTAACTTATTTTATGTCCCTTGCCAAACACTTTCTAACTTATTTTACATTATTTTTTGACTTATTTTGAGTTATTTTTATATTTGTCAAACACTTTTAGAAATAAAAAACTGACTTAAAAGTTGAACCTACTTTTAAGTCAGTTTTTTACTTCTGAAAGTATTTGACAAATATAAAAATAACTTAAAATAAGTTAGAAGTGTTTGACAAGGTTAAAACTAACTTAAAATAAGTTTAATATAAGTTAAAAACCAAAAGTAGGTTTTCCCTACTTTTTATTTTTTGACTTTAAAGTCTTTTAAGTTTGGCTTATTATTTTTTACTTAAAAGCTACTTTTTAAGTCAATCCAAACGGGCATTAAAGGCCTATTTGGAAAATCACTTTGGTAATCGAATTTAGTGTAATTGGGTGTAATTATATTGTCTGTCCTATTTGATTGTCCATGAAATTACATGGTCAACAGTTATTGAGGAGTGAGGACATTCATATGATCGAAATACAAGTTCGATCCAAACATATTATCTATTTTCATAAAGAGTTACCATACAATGTTTCTTTATATGGTAGTCAAATCATATACTCTCTGTCCCTAATTATTTATACACATTTTATTTTTTAGTTGTTCCTAATTACTTGACCATTTTGACAAATTAAGAAATGACAATTTTTTTTTTTTTACCTATTATTCCCTCAATTACTTACTTTGAAAAAGGTAGAACTTTTTGAAAATCTTAAGTTTTTAATTCATCCACTTCATAATTAATAGGTAAAATAGTAAACTCACTATGTCAATTATTGTTTTCTTAATAAGTGTGTCAATTCAAAAGTGGACAAGTAATTAGGGACAGAGGAAGTAAAACATAGCAATCATTTATCAAGAAATTCAGGAATGTACGTGGCGTAAAATAAACTAAGTAGGTGTTTGGTCATGAGATACCATATCACGATATGGAATCGTGAGATGGAATCAACGTTTGGACATGCGATTTTATGCTGATTCCTGTTGAAGGAAGCCTGAAGACTGATGGAACATGTCGAAGGAACATGTCCATCGAAACAGGCTGACGAGTTAAAATTAAAGTCATACTAGGACTCGACTAGGATATCATGTATATAATATATTTGTGTTGTAGTAGGATTCTTAGTATAGCTAGAATAGGACTCTTTTCCTATATAGGGAGCTTGTAACTCAACATTATTTTATCATCAATACAATCCTTGATTTCTCGATACTTATGTGATATTTCTACATGGTATCAAAGCAATAAAGTTTTTCCGCTCTTTAACGCATTAGATCAAAACCAAAACAACCACAATATCGAACCGCAATGGACCCTTCTACCAACATTCTTTCGACCTCTTCACTTCATCATCTTATTTCGTCCTGATCCATTAAACTTAAGCCAACAAACTATCTTATATGGAGGACACAAATGTCTCAGTTGATTCAAGTGATAAGATTAAACTACCTCATCACAGAACCACCTAAAGGTACATGTTCCATTGAACAGACTACTGAGAAATCTGTAGCAGGCGAGAAGGGTGCAGAAGACAACAACATTGTTGATGATTGGGAGGAGAAGGATGTGTTGCTAAGGAGTTGGATCTCAGGCACCTTGACAGAAGAAAACATGTACCTGATCGTAGGTTGCTCAACTGCCAAAGAGATGTGGGAATGCTTGGAAGAAGCTTATCTTCAAGCAATAAAAGATAAAGAGTTGCAGCTCAAACAACAACTGCAAAGTGTGAAGCTAGGAAGCAGACGAATATATTAAGGAATTCAAAGGCATATGTGATGTCCTTGCAGCCATTCACAAGCCTGTATATGAAGACAACAAAGTAATTAATTTTGCTAAAGGTCTAGGTCTTAAGTACAAGACCTTCTGGACTGTCATGCTAGGTAAGACACCATATCCTACTCTTAATTAATTTGTTAATGCTCTCAGGGTTTTGATATGAGGGAGGATGAAGAAGAAGTGCCCCAACAAAACCATAACATGGCATTCTCTGTTCAAAGGGGTAGGGGAAGAGGAAACTACTCTCAAAGAAGAGGAAGCAATAACTTCAATTCCAGAGGAAGAGGCTTCAAGCCTGCTGGATAAGAAACAAGTTCTTATAACAGCAGAAACGGAGCAGGTCCTCAGAACAGTCCTTCAAGTGGAAGTCATGATAGGAACATTACTGATGCGTGTCAAATTTATGGTAGGAATAACCGTACTACTCTTAACTATTTTTACATGTGGGATTACTCTTACCAAGCCACAGATGAGCTACTACAAGCATTGGCAGCTACTAATGTACAAAACACCATTGATGACACCTTGTATGTGGACTCAAGAGCAAGTAGCCATATGACACATAACTCAAGTATCCTAACTGATCTTAAACACTACAATGGATCAGATAAAATCATTATTGGGACTGGATCAAAGTTAGACATAACACATGTTGGGAACATATCCGGATCAGGTCTAAAGTTAAAAGAAGTTCTTGTAGTTCCTAAGATTAATAAAAGTTTACTCTTAGTTAGTAAGCTTGCAAAGGATAATTGTTGCACTCTTGAATTTGATGAAACTAACTTTGTTGTAAAGGACAAGAGGACAAGGACACTACTGGCAAAGGGATCTAAAAGGAATGGACTATATGCTTTGGAAGATAACAATCTCTATGCTTTAACTGTTGCACACTATTGGAACATGTCAGACAACATGTGGCATACTAGATTAGGACACCCTAGTTTGAAGTCTTTAAAAGTTTTGAGTAGTAATAGTTGCATCAATATTAGTAGTTGAAATAAAATGCCTACTATTTGCTCTAGTTGTCACTTGGGAAAGAGTTGTAAACTTCTATTTGATTTGAGAAATAAAATTTAGAAAGAACCTTTATTGAAAATCCATTGTGACTTATGGGGACCTGCTCCTATCGAATCTTCCCAACATATGAAATATTATGTCATTTTTGTTGATGATCACACGAGATATACATGGATTTATCCACTGAAAAAGAAATCTGAATTCTTTGAGGTCTTTCTAAAATTTCAAAAAATGGTGGAAAAACAATTTTCTAAAGAGATTAAGATCTTTCAGTGTGATGGAGGTGGTGAGTTTATCCAAATAGACTTCATCAAGAATTTGGAAGATTGTGGCATTGTGAGACATATTTCATGTCCTGACACACCTGAACAAAATTGAGTTGCAGAGAGAAAACATAGGCATATTGTGGAGACTGGCTTAACTCCATTACTTCATGCTAACCTACCTTTGTTTCAATGGGTTGATGCTTTTCTCACTGCAGTATTCCTTATCAATAGACTACCTTCATCGGTCCTAAAGATGGTGATTCCATTTGTTAAGTTGTATGGAGAACAACCTGATTACAACAGCCTAAAAGTGTTTGGGTATAAATGTTTTCCATATATCAAGGGTAGCAATAAGTTTGGTCCAAAGACTTACCCTTGTGTGTTCATAGGGTACAACAATTTACACAAAGGATATAAATGTTATCATCCCTCTACAAGGAGGGTTTACATATCCAGACATGTTATGTTTGATGAAAACACATTACCCCATGTGTCTCCAAAGCAATCTCAGACTAACATTGATGTCTCACCTCACCTTGCTACCTTTGTTGAATCTTTCTCTAAACTACAAGACATGATAATTCTGATTCAAGGGAAGTACAAGCTGCTAGTCCACACGTTAATGGAGATAATTTTGCTATAACTCATATACTCTTTGATGATGAGAGTAATATTGACCTCTAGGCGCAGAATCAGATGCTGAGGAACAAGTTGAAAGTGATGATCCATACAGTAGTATTGAAACTCCAGCTGCGGATTTTGGATCTTCTAGTGGCAGTGAGGAACATGTTGCACTTATAGGTCCAGTCAATGAGCATTATCAAACAACTACTTTAGTTGATGTACCATTGACCATCAATTTGACAATGCTCATTCCAAGTCAACTATTTTAGTTGATGTACCAGTTGAGGTACTTCCTGCACCACAGGGGCATCATATGATCAACAGGCACAAGGCGAAGGAATACCACTTATTAGTTGTTGCTCGCAGCAACACATAAATTTTGAGAGAACCAAATACTGCTAAAGAAGCACTAAGGTCACCTCATTGGCTTGCAGCAATGCAGGAAGAAATTGATGTGTTACATACTAACAAGATATGGATTTTGGTGTCCACATTTCCCTGGTATAAACTTGGTAGGCTCCAAATGGGTGTTCAAGACAAAAATTGAAAGCTGATGGAATAATAGATAGGTACAAGGCCAAACTTGTGGCAAGGGGATTCTCGCAGCTTGAAGGGATAAATTTTGAAGAAACATTTAGACCTGTGGTTAAAGCCACGACTATTAGGGTGGTTCTATCCATTGCTGTCAATTCAAAGTAGGAAATTAGACAACTAGATGTCAAAAATGCCTTTCTTCATGGCATTCTACAAGAGAAGGTGTACATGAGTCAACCCCTTGATTTTATTGATCCCTAGTATCCTTAGCATATGTGTATACTTAAAAAGGCACTGTATGGTCTTAAACAAGCACCAAGATCCTGGTTTAATACGTTTAGCATACATCTCTTACACCTTGGTTTCATTTGTAGTAAGGCTGACCTTTCCTTATTTACTTTGCAAACTCACAAAGGCAAAATATTTCTCTTGTTATATGTGGATGATATTATTATCACAAGAATTAATCCATCACATGTCTCAGAGTTGGTTCTACAACTTGGGAAGGAGTTTGCTATAAAAGATTGTCACACCCAGAGCCTATACCCTGGGCAGGACTGGCACTCAAGAACCATTGCTGGCCCCAAGAGAACCCTTGGCCTGGCTTACTTACTCAGCGGAAGACTTAACTCAAAAAGATAAACCCAAACAAAACTTAGAATGTTATAAAGAAAACATTCAACTAGCCAATAAGACAAACTCAAGTCTCAACATAAGATAATGAAATGAAAAGACTAAAGAACTAACATCTGACTGTCTATGAGGCCTCTAAACAACTGAGATGGATGTCGGGATAAGACCCACGACATCCTAATGAACTAATAATAATACTAAAAGCAATAAAAGGGATCCTCCGGAAAGCAAGAAGGCTCACCACAAGACTCTGAGTACTCAATTGGATCAACGATGTGCTGGATGTTGATTCTGGTTACCTATGTCTGCATCATAAGAAGATGCAGGCCAAATGGCATCAGTACATTGAATGTACGAGTATGCGAGGAGAATTCTAAAACAAGACATAAGCTTAAAATGAACTAAAGAACTTACCTGGCTTAACTCAACTCAACTTAAATAAACTCATTTCAATATAAAACAGTTTAAAATGGTGCAATATAAAGAAAAATTGTTTGAAACATGGATGTCAACTCTGTGTATTTTGGAAATACAACAATACTCTGTATGTACGTTGTATGTATGCAAAGATACAAATATAACTCTGAGATGTATATAAAAATACAATTAAACTATGTATATAAGAATAAAATTACTTCTGTGGGAGTTTCTCTAACTAAAAACCATCACTTAAGAGTTATTATGATGATACAACATTTTGCCTTACGCTGCCAGGGCCGTTATATACCTTGCCAAGGATATAGAACCTGAACTACTAAGTTGATCTACTAGTCTATGCTAAAAGGCACTAAAGGAATCATCTAAAAAGTATGACCCTTTTCTACCCATGATGGCTACTTGGTTTATGGGGGCTGTGAGTTGTTTGAACTCTCCCCATATCGGTGCTCAATACTACTCCCAAAATATGATACTAGATCTTATGTTTAAAAACATACTTCTTTCTGTGATTTGAGATAATTGCTCCAAACTTAGCTCAAAGGCTATCTTGGAAACCAAAGTTTACTCTCTTGTTTAATTTAGAAAGCGACTTTTATGAAAACTAGCTCAAAGGCTCTTTGGAAATCAAGGTTTCCTTTTCTTGTTTAAATGTGAAAACATTTCAACTCTTTGGGAATACATAGTCCCCATATACTTTTGAAGAAATGAACTTCAATCTTTACTCTTTACTCAACTTGAACTTTAAGTCTTAAAACAAAGTTAAAACATTTGGAAAAGACTTTTGGAAAACTCTAAGAACTCTTTGACTTGACTCTTACTTCTCTTGACTTTGATCTTAACTTTCCTTGAATTAGATTATGGATTCAAGGTTCATGATCTCATGTTTATGGATGATTTCATGATGTTTAGATGTACCTTAGAGTGTTGGAATCAACTATAAAACATAGGTACGTTGCTAAGGAACTAGTACGGAAAGAAGGGGGAAAAAGTAGAAGACCTGGCGTCCCTGGCGCTCTGAGTGGTGTGGGGCGCTAGACCCAAAACTTCAGAGCTGAAGTTGGGGCGCGTTGGGTGGCGTGGTGCCCTAGGGTCTGAACTTCAGAGAAAACTTTGGGGGGCACTGAGAGGCGCGGCGCGGCGCTCCACCCCCATTCCTAGATTTTCGACGAACTTCCTTGGTCGTTTTCCAGATCTAAACCCTCTAAACTCAATTGGGTCTTTTCCCAAACACTTAGATTCGACTACATAACCAAAATATGTAAGAATCTACCCAAAACGACATCTAATTTCATGAATTAAAATCAAGAACTCCTTAACAATTTCAACAATCAAGAACCCAATAGAAACTTCAAACAAATCCATCAAGAATTCAATTTCTCTAATCTCAAGAACGACAATATACTGAAATAAATCATGATTGATGCATGGGTGAAATAGCCCAACACTATGTGATCTCACATACCTCATAGGGATCACCCCTTGACGAAATCCCCAAGCGATTCTTGAAGAACTTGACGATTTCCTTGCTTCTCCTTCTCTTTTCTCCTCTTCTTTTCTCTCCTCTAAAACCCTAACTCAATTTTCAAAAGCATAAGCTGACCAAGTTCAGTTTAGACCCCTAAGTAATTACCAAAAATGAATTAAAATAATAAGGTAAGGAAAAGACCAAACTACCCTTCAAAAATCCGATTGACTTTTCTTAACTAGACAGCCCAACTTCCGATGGACATATCTCATTCATACAAACTCGAAATTGAGTAAACTCAGTGGCGTTGGAAAGATTTTTCCAAGTTCTTTCCTACGATATCTGGATACTCACCTAACTTATCCTGAGCTAGGAGTTATGGTTATGTAAAGTTGACCAAAAACTCAACTTAACATACTCAACAAATTTTCCAGATTTTTATATTCTTTCCAAAAATGACTATTTCCATTTCTTAACCTCTTCCTAGTTATTTCAATTTGCGAGATGTTACAAAGATCTTGACCCTTTACACTTCTTTGTAGGAATTGAGGTGAAGTATTTCGAAGGAGGAATTCATTTAAGTTAAAGTAAGTATGTTGCTGAGCTGTTGGCCAAGACAGAGATGACTTTGGCAAAGGCTGTAGCCACTCCTTTGGCTCAAAAGCATGGTTTGCATGAAGCTGTGGGAAGTCTTGTAGATGCCTCCTTGTACAGAATGATAGTAGGAACCCTTCAATATTTGATCCTCACAAGACCTGATATCACCCATGCTATGAATTTAGCAATCTAGTTTATACAAAGCCCAAACGTTGAACATCTTCAAGGGGTAAAAAGGATTCTCAGGTACATCAAAGGTACTCTACACTTTGGACTAAGAATTATTTCACAATCACCATGTAGTTGTATAGATACTCAGATGCTGATTCGGGAGGTTGTACCACCACTAGGAGATCAACTACATGCTATAGCATCTACCTAGGTGCAAATTGTATTTCTTGAACCTTTAAGGGACAGACCACAATAGCCCGATCGAGTGCTGAAGCTGAGTACAGAGCACTAGCCTCCACTGCTGCAGAGATGACTTAGATCATGTATCTTCTTCATAACCTTGGAGTGTTCCTTTGATCTGTTCCTACGTTGTATTGTGATAACATGAGTGCCTTGTACATGACAATTAATCCAATTATGCATGCTAAAACAAAATATATTGAAATGGACTATCATTTTAATTCGTGAGAAAGTGGCTAGAGGACAACTTCTTACTTAGTTTGTGAAGTCTAAAGATCAGCTAGCTGATATTCATACCAAATCCTTAACGGATTAGGTTTTTTTGGGTTTCGCAGCAAGCTATGAGTTACAGTTCCTCCACTCACTAGTTTGAGGGGAAGTGTTGAAGGAAGCCTGAAGACTGATGGAACATGTCGAAGGAACAGGTCCATCGAAGCAGGCTGACGAGTTAGAATTAGAGTCATACTAGGACTCGACTACTAAATCCTAAATTATGTACGACTAAGCTACTGGATCGTGTAGGAGGTTAAAGTCGACTAGGATATCATGTATATAATATATTTGTGTTGTACTAGGATTCCTAGTATAGCTAGAATATGACTCTTTTCCTCTATAGGGAGCTTGTAACTCAACATTATTTTATCATCAATACAATCCTTGATTTCTCCATACTTACGTGAGATTTCTACAATTTCATCTCATGATTCCATATCATGAGATGTGATTCCATATTCTCCAAAAACCATGATATGGGAATTCCATATCATGATTTGAGATATTTTTAATACAAAAATTGATCCACAAGTTTATATTTTGTTTAAACAACCCCACATTTATATCTACTAATCATTTATCTCATATATAAATAAAATTTATAATCACATCATTACTTTATAAAATTTATCATTCTCACCGACATAAAATTTATTATTTTCATCAACATATAGTCACTTTAACTCACACCAACCAATTGTTGAGTAATAAATTTGTTCTCTTCATTAATCCAACACCTAATTTATTAGTTCTACTGCTTTGTATTTATTACAAACTCAAAGTAACAATGTTGATTCGTCTTCTTGGTCACATGATCGAGAAATGCAAGTTCAACGTGAGGAAATGTTTGTACTATGATGTGGGAGAATTATATTAAAGACTAGTACACTACAATTTATGTTCAATTATTTTTATTGAATTAATGTTTGATGAACTAAAGTGAGATGAAACAATTACTTAAGTGGAGAACAAATAGCTTTGTAATAATTTATTATACGATTTTATAAAAAAAATTATTTGGTAAGATTGAATAAATAATTGAGGTTATTTTAATAGTTTTCAACTTATGGGATTCTTATGTTTATGAGAAAATATACAACACAAAAATTCCATATCACGTGTCCAAACAAAACTTCAATTTCATCTCATAATTCCATATTATGATATCATATCATTATTTCATATCATGATACCATATCGCATGGCCAAACGGACCCTAAATGTCAAAGTTTCAAAATAATTCTTTGAGCTTTTAAGTTAAAAAATTAAGCTCAAATTAAAAAATCAACCCAGTTACTGAATATCTATATTAAATTGACCACCAATGAAAAAAATATAAATAATTCTTTAGTTAATCTCAAAATTGTTATAAATCTATTGAATTGTAGATTGTCTATTTGATTTATTCAAAAATTAATTGAATTCATGTGTGTATTTCAAGGTGATTAAGAACCTTTTTGAATAGCTATATATCTACTAGTTTGGTGACCTTTGGGAGTGATATGTCAAAACTATAAATAGAGATATCATTCACCATTTGGAAGACACACTTGAATAAGAAGAAAAGTTTTCATTTCTTATCTTCTTCTCTTTATATTATATTATTTTGAGTTTAATTTTATAATAAAAACTTAAATATGTCTAATTAAATAAAATTCAATTTTATAATAAAAACTTAAATATGTCTAATTAAATAAAATTCAATTAACAATTGCAAGGACGATACTTGAAGGCAATACTCTTATCATAGCGAAACTAGATAAATTCGAACTCTTAGAAGGATTATTCTAAGTTAAATAAAAGGTTAGAAAACCATTACCAACAAAGAATACCTCAAAACGGGAAATTAACAACACAAAACTCAAATCTAAATCAATTCCAACAAAGAAACAAAAAAAGAAAACGTATCGCTATTTTGAAATAAAAAAAATTAGGGGGTAAGTGCGGAATTCGGGCTATGTTATTATTTTTCATATTTTTCATAGTCTTAATTAAATACATTTCTAATTAGGTGAATGATTTTTTGTATAATTCATCTTCTTTTTCTTTTTTACTTATTAGAATTTGGGCTCCTTCTATTAGTAGTTTTAGGTATTGTATGTTTTTAAATATGTTTCTAGGTATATTTTATAATTTCTTCCCATGAATCTATTTTTAATTTCTTTCCAGAGTTGAAAATATTCTTCGTTTATCATATTTTAGTCACTATTATAATCACTATCATAGTTTATAATTCTTTTATTGTTTTTCCTATGTTATCAAACCAATCTTGTCTAAGTAGTTTGTTTATCTCTTCTTCTTCATATTTTATTAATTTTTCCCAAATTAATTTTCTAATACTAGGTTCATTTATTTTTTCTATTTCTTTTTGTCTATCTATTTCGTCATTTTCTCTTGCTATTCTTATCATAGCTGTTAAACTATCTTCTAGTTTTAATTCTTCTTTTTCTAACATTAAGTATAATTGATCTCCTATTTTTTTATATCTTCTACCTAAGTTTGAGAAAATTATCTTTATTTTTAATCCGTCATAATTTTCATATGTTTTTCACAATTCTTCTTTGTTCATTTTATATATGCATTAATCTTTGTTTTAGTTTAGTTATAAACTTATATTCTAATATTGATACTTGAGTGATTAGTTTATCTAGTTTATGGATATCTTCAGTAGTTTTGTTAGTTTGTTTATTCAATCTTTTATATTCTATATATAAATTTTTTAAGTCATGTTTTATCTGTTTATACGTCTGAGTATTTTTATAAGGTCTTCTCATTTTTTACTAATTATGTTAATCCTATGATTATTTTATTCCTATGCTCTGATACCATTTTACATGTTATTATTTTTCATATTTTTCATAGTCTTAATTAAATACATTTCTAATTAGGTGAATGATTTTTTGTATAATTCATCTTCTTTTTTTTTTTTACTTATTAGAATTTGGGCTCCTTCTATTAGTAGTTTTAGGTATTGTATGTCCTGTGTTTTTAAATATGTTTCTAGGTATATTTTTATAATTTCTTCCCATGAATCTATTTCAGTTTTAATTTCTTTCCAGAGTTGAAAATATTCTTCGTTTATCATATTTTAGTCACTATTATAATCACTATCATAGTTTGGGTGATACATATTTATGTATAATTCTTTTATTGTTTTTCCTATGTTATCAAACCAATCTTGTCTAAGTAGTTTGTTTATCTCTTCTTCTTCATATTTTATTAATTTTTCCCAAATTAATTTTCTAATACTAGGTTCATTTATTTTTTCTAAGATTTTGAAAATAAGTATCTTATGGTTATCTTCAAAGTAACTATTATTAATTTCTACAGTAGGTATATTAGCAATGTTCATTAATGTTAATATTTTTATTTTGTCAATTTTTAGCAATTTATTAATTTATTCCCGTCTTCCATGTGTACCATATGGTAACCTTATGATAGCTTATTATGATTTAGAGTATTCATTTTTATCATCCATGATACCTTTTATCTTCCTATCAACACTTAGGTACTTCTCTTGCCTTCAACGGTTTCCCATTTTTGGATGCATAGTTCTAGAAGTCTTCTCCTACTTTTCTCTATGCTAGCAAACTAGATAATAAATATTGAATAATTCTAATTCATAATAACAATCATAAGCATATCACATAATATTTATGGTTGACAGGAATTAATTACTTTAGCTAAACATGATCATTAATTCATATAGTTCATAATCATAATTCATAACATAAATCATAACTAATTTATGACTAAGTATGGATCATAAAAGGTATATAGTCATACCTCAGTAGTTTTTGCTAAGTCTTTCTCCATCTGGGGAATTTAAGTAATTTTTATTGAAAATATATGTTTTTACAAAGCTGGAAATATTGAGAGGATGAGGGGTTAAAGATGCGTTGAGGTGTGTGGAGGTGGTTTTTTACAATGAAAAACTATCCTATTTATATAAACATCCTAAGGACTAAAGCTGAAAAATAAGAAAACTAATTTACAAGGTAAGTCCTTAATTATTTACATTATAGTCCCCGACATAAGTCACTTTCTTCTTTATCTTCTTTGTCTTCTTCTTATCCTTTTATCTTGACTTTTACATAAAGTTGATTCCTTCAATAATTATTGCTTCTTTAAGTTTCATCCGTCCACTTGGTTTTGTCTTGTGTTGTCCTTATTTTTCAAAAAGTAGATTCCTTAATAATTGAGTCTTCTTTATCTCTTGGCCATCCACTTTGTTAATAATTGTTGCTTGTTAAGTTTTTGTAATCTATATCGACATCCGTATGTAGTTGTTATTCATGTTCCGTATACTTTCTTCCAATAAGTTTGCAATACTAATCTAGGCTATCTTCAAATAAATCCCTTTCTAATTGCTTTTGTCATAGGTTCTTGCTCGTTTAAGCAATGTCAAGGCCAATTTTTCACTTCTAATTTGTCCATATATCTTAATTCCTTTCTTGTGGAGTAGATTAATAAGTGGTTCAATACTTCCATATGTAGTTGGTTTCTTCATAAGCATTTGATAATTCTGTCAATATTGTGTTGATTCCAATAATTCTTTTATTTGCATAGAAATCTGGTATCTCTATCTTTGGTATAACTGGTTGTTCAATAATTTCTTCCAATATAGTCTTTGGTCATTCCTATCTTTATCATCAGTAATAATCGGTTTTATTTCATCAAATAGTATTTAAAATCGTATGTAGAATAATTGTCCTTTCGTAATTCGTTTGTAATTCATAAAAGCTTGATATATATTAGGCTAAGTTCATCTCCGTAATTGTATAAAATAAGTCCATAAGAGTAACATGTAGCTACTAAGTTTGGTTTTGTTCCTGGCAAGGCAATTAATTTGTTATAATTTTGTAATTTCTGGGTTATATATCCTTGATGGTTTTTTAATTTTTCTGAATTCTCAATTGGTTGGGTATTTATCAAAGTTTGAATTTTTTCAATATTTTCAATATAGGTGCGGGTTATATGGTTGTATGTCTTTTTGGTTTGGTTAAGTGCGGTTGCATATGTATGTACTTGAGGTGGTACGAATAATTCATTTTTTGGTATGTGAGGTGGGGCATAAGGCTTTTCAAATACCTTATTCAAGTTAAAGTTTTTTTCTTTTTGTAACAGTAGTAAATGATTCTTGTGTATTTTCTTTAGATGTACCTGCAATATTAAGCAAATTGTTAGTAATTTGGGTTTTTAGGTGTTTCCCAACGTCACCTTCTATTGTTTTAAGTGCACTACTAGCTCGTTTTTATTGTGGTCCGACTCACATATTTTGTTTCCATAACGATACTTTGTTGTTGAGCATCTTAAGTTGTTCCAATATTTCGCTCATAAGTACCGTGTTTTGTGCTCTTTCTTCAAAGTCTTTTTGTCTTGATAATAGCATTCTTACCCTAATTACTTCAATAGTAAAAGTAAAGTTTAAAATATTTAGTACCAATCTTCTAATTTCTTTTGTAATAGTCTTGTACCTTTCTTGTTAACCACCATTTTACTTGTGTATTATCTGTTCTAACAATAAATTTGTTATACACAATATATGGTTCAAATGCTAATAAACATTTATATAATGCAAATAATTCTTTTCTATTAATTTCCCATTTACCTTCCGTTTCCGTAAATGTTCCTGAGTAATATCTGCAATGATGTTCTGTTTTCTCATTTTCATATTTGTATTTTAATATTCCACCATAATTATTTTCACTTGCATCGGATTCTACTATATAATTAAATTTTTTATTTTCATTTGGAAAACATAATTTTGGTAATTTTTTACATTGTTCTTTTATTTTTTGGACTTGTTTTTTATCTGTGTCATCATAATTATATTCAATATCTTTTTTCAATTTCTTTTGTAACAGTTTTAAATATTCTGCTAATTTAGGTATATATTCTCTTACTTGGTTTACTAATCCTAAAAAGGATTGTAGTTTCTTTTTTGTATCTAATATTTCTTCTGAATTTATAATTTTTTGTACTATATGTTGTTGCATTTTTATTCCATTTTTATCTATTTGTATTCCTAAAAATTCTATTTGGTTTTTCATTATTTCTGCTTTATTTTTACTTAAACTTATTCCAGATTCTTCTATTATATTTATAAATTTTTCTAGTAATACTATATGTTCATCATATGTCCTTGAGTATAAGAGTATATCATCGATATATACTATACAATTTTCTAATTTTGTGAAATATATATCCATAAAATGTTGAAATCTACCTGGTGCATTTTTATATCCAAATGGTAATACATTCCATTCATAAAATCCTTGTTAATTTCTTAGATTCTTCTTCCAATTTTAAGTGATAAAATCCTGATTTACAATCAAATTTACTAAAATAATTATATCCTTGTATTTGTCTTATTTTTAATATTTTATTTGGAATTGGATAATTATAAGTTTTAGTTTTTGCATTTAAATTTCTATAATCTATAACCATTCTACTTTTTCCTCTTTTTTGTTCACTATGTTTATTAACTATAAATGTATGTTTACTATTACTTTCTTGTATGTATCCTTTTTCTAATAACTCTGTTATATGCATTGTAAATTCTTTTAAGTCATCAAAATTATATTTTAAAGGTTTTTGGGTTATTATACTATTTTCATCTATTAATTCTATTTTTACAGTAATTTTATGTTTATTCCATCCTTTTAATGGGTCTTCACTATATAATTGTTCTAGTCTATTTTTTATTGGACTTAATTTATCTATTGTGAATACTATGTATTCTATATTGTTAGTATTATTTGGCATATTTTCTAACTTTTGTGTAATATTTTCACTTCCTTTTATCCATTCTGTATCTTTTCGTATTTTGTTTCCTACTCTTTTAGCTCCTATTTTATGGTTACATGGTGTTGTTAACCACCAGTGAATTTTAGTTATTACATGCGGATAATATTTTTCTAAAAATGGTATTCCTAAGATTATATCTTTTGTAGGTAAATCATAATTGTATATTTCATCTATCTTAAGTATCTTATCCCATATCTGTATTTTTATATCTTTTGCTTTAAAGTGTATTAAACTTCCTTCATTATTAAATCCTTTTACTACTATAGGTGTTTTTAATTTTGTCCATTTATCTCTTGGTAAACAGTTATATTTACATATATTAACTTCTATCATTGGTGTATAATATCTATTATAATATCCTTCTATTATTATTTTCATAAGTACGTGTATTTTCATAATATTATTCTTTTTATTATTATCATCTTATTCTTATGGGTAATAGTTATGTAAGTAGATTCTATTTTATAGGGTTTCATTTCTTCTAACCATTTTAATCCTAATATGATATCTGCTTGTTGTTCTTCCTTAATTTCTAGTTTTATTTTCATAGGTATTTCTGCTATTATTATTTCTTTTTCTATTTCTAGTTGAGCTACTATTAATGCTGGTAAATCTGAGCATTTTTGTTTTGTCATTTTATTTATTTCCATTTCTTCTTTATTTAATAATTTATCTATTATGTAATTGTCTTCTTGTTTTGTGTCTATTAATATTAAATGTTCTTTTTCTTCTATTATTCCTATTATGTAGTACCTATTAGGGATTATATCATATGCTAGCTTTTTTGTATATTCTCTTTGTAGATTATTTTTAATTTTTCTAGTTCTTCCTATTCTTTCTTCTATTATTTCTAAATTTTCATTAGTATCTATTTCTTGGTATGAGTAATTATTATTATCTATTATTTTAACAAATTGTTCAAATGGTGTTTCTATCTCTATTCCTTTTATTTTACTTTTTGCAGTTATTTTATGTTTAGTAGTTAGTACATATAAATTTTTACATCTAGCTGTACATATTTTACTTCCTGGGGTTAATGTTATTCCATTTATTTTCCAATATAATACTAATGCTTTATCTATATTCTGATCTGTTAATGCTACTGAATAATTAGTATTAACCGTAAATTTAAATTTTTGGTAGATTAAGTTTCCTCTTACTGCTGTAATTACGCTTTTTTCTATAGGTTCTATTATTCTATCATCTGCTAAATATATTTCTATTGGAGTATCTATTCCTTCTTTAAAACAAGCTTTTATAAGTATTTCTATTCCTCCTAAATGTACATATTTAATTTGTTCTTTACTTTTTATTTTCTGTACTTCTTTATTTAATTCTCTTTTATTTATTATTGGTATTTCTACTTTTCCTTGAGCATATTTACAATCTATAATATGTTCTTTTTGGCTAATTATATAAAATTCTTCTTTATTTCTTTTAAATGGATTTTTTATTAATGGCATACTGAATATTTTTTCTACGCTTAAATCAATTTCTTTTCCTTTTACTTTTTCAAATATATTATTATCAAAAATTATTTTTTGTTCTGAATAATCATCTGTTGTATATTCTTCTCTTATTATTTCTATATTTTCTTCAGTCATCTAATTGTTCTATTTCATTATCTGTTTGGTATTTTTCTTCATTTTCAAATGTTTCTTCATTATCAGATATTTCATAGATACTATCATTACTCTCTAATTCATAGTCTAAATATTCTAATTGTAAGCAGACTTCTTCTTCTATAATTATTTCGGATATTTGTTTTTTACTAGGATTCTTTGGTACTTTACAATTTTTTGCAATATGTCCTAATTTTTCACAATTATAACATTTACATTCACTTATACTTTTCTTTCTTCTATATGGTCTTTTAGATTTTGAAAAATATCTTTTTCTTGGATTTCTGTATTTATGTATCGTTTTCTTATAATTTTTAAACCTTTTCTTTTTATGTTTTTTATAGTATTTATCATCACAACCAAATTGTGGTGCTATCTTATCTTTACAACATGCTAAATTTTTTATTATTGTTTTTTCCATTTTTATATTTTCTCTATATTGTTCACATGTATTTGCATACCATTGTTTTACAAATTTTATTCTAGCTCCTAATGTATCATGTAATTTTGCTTCTTCCCATGCTTTTATTATTTTTGAATAATTTTGTAAAATATAAATGTCTTATTCCTGGACTTTCTTGTGTATTATATACTCCTTTATAATAATATTCTTTATATGCACAAGTGTATTCATCTAAGTAACACATGTTACATATTGCTAATTTATTCATTAAATTTCTGTTTATAATTTTATCTTTATTTCGTTCTTCTTCTTCTGTTGTCATACTACTAAATTCATTTCTTATAGCTGTTTCATATTTATAAAGTATATCCATTACTGATGTTGTTTCTCTAGCTTGTATATCCTTACTTGATCTTAATGTCTTTTTACTTTCTTCTTCTAGATTTAAGAACCATAATTTTACTTCTCCTATAAATGTTCTTTCTATATATCCTGGTACTTCTATTATATTAATTTTATTGTCTATTATTTGTTTTGCTATGTAACCTATCCATAATTGTATGGTTTGATTTATATCTGTTACACAATCTAAATTTAAATATTCAGGCTGTAAATTTATTTGTTTAGGATTCCATTTCCTTATATTTAATCTTTTACTCCATAACGTTTCATATCTATCTGAGCTTGTATAATCTCGTGTATATATCTGTGGTTTTTCATGTTTTGGATATGTTCTTCTTGTACTAGGTTCTCCTGTTTCTTTCATTTTTTCGTCATAATTTATTTCTACTTCTGTATTTTCTATTAGTTTTTTATTTTCTGTTTCCATAATTACTGTATATGTTTCACTTATCTCTGAAGTTTGGTCTACTTCCATATCTTCTTCTATAGTTTCTATGTGTACTTCATTTTTATTTTGATTTTCTACTTCTGTTTTTTCTGTAATTTTTTCTTTATATTTTTGTATTTCTGTTAATAATTTATTTTCTTCTTCTTGTTCTTGCTGTTTTTCATATATTTCTTTTAACATTTGTAATTCATTTTCTAATTCTTTTATTCTATTGTTTTTTGTACGTGGCACGCTCCATGACTCCACGTAGTTGAGGCGCGTGAGAGATGTTTGAAAGTTACATAAGCCAAAAAGGTGTACAAAATTAAAAAAAAAAAAAAGTTTGGTGGTAATAGGACCTTAGTTTAGTTAAGGTGTCTCTCTAGGATTTCGGTTATAGTCTAGGGAGTACTTGTGTCTTATCTTTTTTTTAAAATGATAATAAATTTTAGAGATTATGTATCTTAAGTTGTGGAGGATTTAAACTTAGCTTGCGCAATTGATGGAGTAATCAGTTGTAGCAAAAAAAGTGGTACTAGTTATTATTTTATTGTATGGGCTACCGGTGAGTAATTTTGAATCTAAGAATTACTCCATTTCTATTGCCACTATTACCATTGTCACCTACAAAAAAGACACAGAACCTTAAGCTTATATTATTATTATTATTATTATTATTATTATTATTATTATTAGATAATTTTAAATGAATAAAATAGTTTAATAATATATATTAAAATAGTAAAACTATATGATTTGAGTAATTATCATTGCTATTGATCGCACAAGATGCAAATTCAGTTGAGGCCCAAGAGAGGAGGCTATTAAAAAAAATGAGTGAATGGAAAACAAGAAGATGGAAAAGAAATATGTAATAACCAAGAATATGAAAACGAAACATTAAAACACAGGGATAATGTTTATTATATTCCTATTCATTCACGTATATAATTTAAATTCACATCGAATAAGTTCATGAATAGATAAAACATGTTTTTATCAATATATTATTACTTCTCTTCAATCCATGAATAATTAGTTATTAGTTATAGAGAAAATGGCCAAATGAGCTCCCAATCTATTACCGGATTTTCAACTACACACTTTTACTTCACGGGAGTCTTATTACCCCTAAACTATATAAAATTGAAATTATTACCTCCCTAAATGCTTATGTGGCAAAGTGAATGTATTTCACTATCTCAAAGAGAGTGAAGATCAAAAATAAATATTAAAACTTTATTTTTAATTTTCTTTTCATTTTTATTTTTTTTTCTTTATTTGTTTTTATCTCATCTTTTTTCTTCTTCTTAGCAACTTAGTAGAGCATCCATGGTAGTCATCAAATTTCACCATCACGATCTGGAAACACCACCATTACAATATCTATTAACACATCATAATTCCTAGACAAAAATCTCTTTTCTATTCTCCACACAATAAAAAATTATTAAGTAAATTACTTTACCCTCATTTTCAAAATCAACTATTAGCCATTAAAACACCATTGAAATATCATTTTGAAACTTTTGTAACAATTTTTCCAGTTAACAAAATTCATTCAAAAAACTTAATAATGTTGGGAATCTCTTAAAAAATTCTCAAAATATCCTCATCTGAAAAGATTTTGACTGACAATTTATTTTTTAGGTCATTCCTCTTATCGAACCCCTGCTCTTGCAAAAATAACGTGGAGGGCTGTCATTCCTCTAATTACCACCATAGATTTTTTCGGAATCCACCAATATCAATATATTCCTCCTCTCAAATAGATCTTTCTTGTCATAGATATAGCCCTAACCTAGTACCAATTAGTGTCATATGGAACAAGCTCCATTTTTCCAGTTTTGATATTGTAGGTCCGCTCCTCCAACTTGTCGGAGCTCTTGAGATGAGCGGCTTATGCTTTGACGAACTTGTGTGGTAAAACATCCTTCACACTTCTTGACGGCTTCATTTTTTCGCTTCTCTACCTTTCTACTTGTGGCTCTATGGTAAGATGGAATTGAAGGACAGAAGAGGAAGAACAAGAAGAGGAAGAGAAAGAAATAAAAGGGAAAAGAAAAAATAAAAAATGGAATAAAATAATCAGTCAAAAAGGCATGAAAATAAAAAATAAAAAATTACATGTGTCAAACGCGTGGATTTCACTTATCAACATAAATGTGGTTGTGACTTTCTAGGGAGGTAATAATTTCGATTTTAAAAAATTCAGGGGGGTAATAGGACCCCCGTAAAGTATAAGTGTGTAGTTGAAAATGCAGTAATAGATTGGGGGCTCATTTGGCCATTTTCTCTTAGTTATATGATATTTCTCCCAAAAGACCTCATATGTCTCTAATTAAAGATTATAAAAAAAATTCAACAATCTCATCAACGCTACATTGATAACTTTGTGGGATCTATAATTACAACAAAAAATAAAAAATCTAAAGTATATGGCATGTTGACTCATCACAAAATCAACTTTTTTTCTGAACCGAAAAATTATATACACATCAAAAAGACACCACCTTTTAAATTTCATTAAATTCACACAATAGAATTTTTTTTTAAAAAAAAAAAAACTTTATAACATGAATAAAAAAACCCTCAAACTTTAGGGTATTCTAAATTAAAAAATTAGAGATATACACCCATTTCTCCTACAAGATACCGATGTTCATGATCGACAAAAAGATACACATAGAGTAATTAATTTAATGAATGCACAAATAGCATGCAAAATATATTTTTTTTAAAAGGGGTGAAAATTGATTAAGAGATTAATACCTTACTTGCAGTTCACTGCCTCAAGCAAACAAATGAATCCAAAATCAAATTTAAGAGAGAATAAATCGATTAACTTGGTGAAGTGACTTTAGATGTAGTAAAAGATGTGACTAGCGGTGGATATATATATATATATATATATACACGGGTATAAGCATGCACCTTGAGTGGTTTCCTACTTTGTTACCAAAAAGGAGTTTTCAAGATGCCACAAATGAATTTTTTTTCTAAGTCAAAGATATTTGAGTATATATAATTTTATATTTTAGATGACAAAAAAAAAAAACAATAATACATATAGATTAGCAAGATTTTGTATTGTCAAGCTTTTATTTAAATTTTGATCAGCATTGTTCATTTTGTATAAACTATGAAAACCTAGGGCAAATACTGATTATATGTATCCATTTTGCATTGAAAAATTTAATTTGATATCCCCTCGATCTTTTATAACTGAAATTAAATTTTATTTTATTTTATTTTATATTATTTTTCAACTCAACCACCCTGAATACGAGCTCCCTAGGTGGTAAAGGGTTTGGCATAGACCCTTACTCTGTATATTACTGGCCTATGAATACATTCGAGGAGAACATTGACCTAAATTCCGAGATAACAAAAAACTTATTGAAACAAAATGTAAAAACACATTGATAGGGTGGGGGGGGGGGGGGGGAGGACTACTCTGAAGCTTGAATCATGGGCCTCTAATAAAACCTCCTTTACAATTCTAAGGGGGTCGAAAAAATCAGCTTGAATGTTTCTTAGTTTTGATCCTAAAACAAGGCATTTGTAGTCTGTCTATTCAAAGTGCACCTTTGGTTTCTTGAGGGAGATCATCTTCTTGGAGGAATAGTTCATTGTTGGTGACATTGGTAGCATACTTAGTAAGGGGATATGCAACTGTATTACCTTCTCTATAACAATGTTGCACCATGCAATATGATACCATGGAGCTCTACCTTCTTTTAAATTTTATTAATAATCTCCTATGGCTTTCATGGAGTCTTATAAAAGCCAATAATCATATTAATAATTAGTAGGGAGTCCAGTTCCAAAGTTAAGTTGTGAGAATGTTGATTACAACACCATAGGGTACCTTGTAAGGTTGCCTGAGTTTCTAAGTAGTTGTCAGTGTGTAAATGAATTGGTGATGCAAAGGACATGATCATTTATCCATTTCTAGTCCTAACAATTTCTTTGATCCATGTTTTGCCAATAGAGGGAATAAAACTGTCATCCATGTTGAGTTTCATTTGTCAACTTTTGATTTGATCCATCTCACTATAATCCTCTTAAGTCTTGATTTGTAGGATTCAACTACCAAATAAACCTTAGGCCATAACCAACCCATTAAGATTTTCACTTGGAATAGAACATGATATCATATTATGTAGATATTGATATTTTTATGCTTATATTTGTTGTCGCACCTTGTTTTTCATAATTTTCAACACACAATAATGAGGGTGATTTTAGGGAGGTATTTGTGTGTGGTATTCTTACCTTTGTTGTTCCACCATATGTTGAGGATGTCTTTGATAGAGATGTCTCTACTGTATAGTCCTAGAGGTGTTGCAATCATTCTCCAGACCTTCTCTGTCCCTACTATCTTTCTCGCTTTTTCTCTCGTTCACTATTAGTGTCAATTGTTTTATCTCCACTTATCCCTGACTACCACACTTTTTCTTTCTTAGTATTTCTCTTTTTCTCTGTTTATCTTTCAATCCCTCCTATTTTCCTTATTTTGTGATGGATACGAAATCCTTTGTTTTCCATTGCACTTCAAAAACTAATCGCAACCACTGCTCATCGATCTATCATTGATCATCTTCACTTACTATTCATTGTATGACGATCATTGCCACATAAACCATCCTTTGTCACGTAAAATCAATTTCTTGATTGGAATAAAGCGGTCCTCCTCATCAAGAATGAAGGTTTATCACATGTATATGGTTGTACGCTGGTCTTATTCATCTACTTGCAAGTACAACGGGTTTTATTGTTGTTGGCAAATGCCTTGAGAAACAATATGGTTTTGGTATGTCAGTGGTTTGTCATATGTGAAATCTGCCCCTTCTTTGCTTTATGCTGGTATTGATTTCATTAACTAGTTTTGCTTTGGTAGTCCGCATTGGTATTGTATACCTATTGTCGAGAGTTGGGGGGAGGCCAGGGAGCATACTTACCTTGTTATTTATTCAGAGGAGCGTCTCTTTTGGTTCTTCTGGTGCTCTCTTTGGCCTTCTTGGAGCTATTTTTCCTGAGATTATTGCGTATTGGACAAGTCACACCGATTGCATTTAACCCAATTGCCAGATAGTAATTTTGCTCATATCAATGGATTCATGAGTAGAGGTGTATTCAGGATTTTGAGATGATAGGTGCACTATGAATCTAAGATACAAATTTGATAGATTTGACATTTAGATTTTTATTATTAAAAAGAGTTAAAATTCTAAAATTATTGGTCCAAAATTAAAACGCCAAAATAATTTTATATATATATATAAATTAATTTAGACACCAAAAGTTCTACAAATAACCGCTTAGAGAGGAGTTACCTAATTTTAGATTGAAAAATAAAAATAAGATAGATATAAAATTCAAATTTCTAATCTCACTTTGATAAATGCATCTAATCATCATCACATTATATGATATTTTGAATATGAGTTCACAACATCTCTACTATTTTAAAAAGTAAAAAATATAACACTATTATATATATGATTTCGTAAGAGAAGCTCGGTTCACATGAACCGGTGACCCTCTCACTGCATATGCTTGTGGGAAGTGGGCTGTAAAAGATGAGCCCAAGTGAGAGAGAGAAAAAAAGATGAAATAATTTATACTTTTCTAGTGTATGCCGCCAAAGCCAATTCTCACTTTCCCGCCATAACCCTTGGACCCATTCTTGAGGTTATTCAGTGATCTCAAAATAGAAAACAACATCTCATCCTTATTGTTTGATAGAAATTAAAATGCAGATTCAGGTTAAATGCAGTTGCGGAGAGGAGAAATGCCCGGAATGGGCAATTCTAGAGCTTCAAGGTGTTGTTGAAGCCCAGCCCTCCTTCAAAGATCGACTCCAAAATCTTCGAATTGGCACTCTCTGCCGCCCCACATCCCAGGTTTTTCACTTACAACTCTATCTGCTATCCTTTTTTGTTTGTCAATTTACTCATGAGATGCTTAAATATTTTTTTTAAAATTTTTTTTGTTGATTGAAGGAAGAAATTTTAGGAATCTCAGTTTTTTATTTTCTGCCTGTTTTTTGTTTTAAAAGGAAAATTATACATTTACTGTTGGATATCATGAGTTGACCGGAACCAAGGTGCCCTTGAAAAAACCGATGTTAGTATTGAAGAAAATCAAACTTTCCACTGAAGAAGAGAAGGGTGACATCAATTCATCAAAGGTGGAGTTGGACGTTATTGGAGTAATTCGTCAAAGGATTCTTTTTAAAACCAGACCTAAGGCACTCATATCAAGTAAGACATCATATATCTCTTCTTTTTTTTTTTCAGTCTTCTTGGTAAATCCAGAATTAACTTTCTTGTTATACTTAATTTCTCAGTTATAGATGTTATTGGAGTGTATGGAAATGGAAAGGTTCAACCTTAGTGTTCGACAATGTTTTAATATTTGCTGTTCTTTAATTGTTGTCTTATGTACATGGAAATGAACATGATGCCGGAACGTGGGGGTGTGCCAGTATCAGTGAGGTTAGGAAAACCCAAGGCGACCTTGGTCAACCATTTCGAAGGATAACTCACTTACTTAAGAGGAAACGCTCTCTCTTAAAAGAAGCATATTAAAGCACAAAGCTTTATGTAAAAGCTTTATAATTCAAAACAATGTTATTCACATTAAGACTTCTAAGGCCTTTATCTAGGCTTATATCTCAAGTGATTTAGTTTAAGAAAAAATGTGTGATAGATATTATTAAAGATAAGGATGATGATTGATCTCATCAAGATAAACAACATAACCATTGTAATCCTACAAGTAGAGTTTGAGGAGGGTAAAGCGTATGCAAACCTTATCCCTACCTCATAGAGATAGAGATGGTGCCCTCAATTTAAACTGCCAAATATTTGAAAAGGGATACATATACGAGAGCAATAACAACAACAAATTAAAGTGAAATGGTTTGTTACACAACAAACAGGAGAAAGAACAGTAATGAAAACGAAATAATACAATAATTGGAGCATAAGAACGAAAAAAATTAAGGATGAAAAGCTGTTGAATCACCATATGAAAAAATGACAAACTTTTGATTCATCATTTGATAAGTTGTTGCATCAATAAGTGACAAGCTTTTGGGATGTTAACAAAGTAGAACAAAGACTTAAGGCACCACCTTCCTTATTTTACGCACCAAATTTATGCTTGAGAAGGAACATGAAAGCTTAAAGAAACCCACTCCAAGCCTCATGATGATGATTAGGCTTATTTTGTGAGTTGTGATGCTTGACGACTAGCTCATAATGGAGGATTGGTCGGACTCTTTGGAAGGGATAACATTTTAGCTCTTAAAAAAGAAAACTTTAGTTGCCCCAAGATGGAACGAGATGCCATTTGGCATATTCAGAAGTATTGTATTTTCCATTTAGTAATGACGTGAAATTTAAAGATTAGGTATGTATAAGTCATTGCCTAATCATGAAGCTCCTTGAGAAGATGTGGGCATGGATTTTGTTTTAGGATTGCCGATGACTCAATGAAGGAATGACTCTATAATAGGCATGTCTGATGACATCAAACAAGGATTTGATAGATTCTCGACAATGGCTGATTTTGTTCTATCTTAGAAGTCTGTTGATGCTTCTCATATTGTTTATTTATACTTAAAGAGAGTGTCTGCCTTCATGGAATTTTGAAAACTATCACTTAGGACTAAGATGCAAAGTTCACAAGTCATTTTTGACATACTTTGTGGAGGAAAATTGGAAGTCATTTGTTGTTTAGCTTATCAAGTCATCCCGATCGATGGTTAAAGGGAAGTATTATTGCCATTTTTTTATGACCGTGGTGTTCGGGCAGCTTTCGTGCACCTCAACTAATTCCACGGAATACCTACCACTTTCCACCAACAACAGGTACTAGGTAACTCTGTCGACCAAGGCTAGGACAAATGGAAAAATGCATATTTGTCATGGGATCCTGTCTGCCACAAGCAGAGATTCTTACAATACATCTTTGAGTCAAACAATTCAAAATTTTAATTTGAGGTTGTTTGTCGCAAATAGCCCCATTGCCAACTATTTGTGAGTTCACTGCTAATGCTGAAGAACGGACCAAGGAGATCAAGAAGCTTCATGAGGAAGTTTGCGATGATCTTGCTCGATAGACCGTTGAAAAGCAAGCGACAAGCACCTGAAAAAACTATTTTCAAAGAAACTTTAGTATGAATTCACTCAAGGAAAACACGTTTTCCTAAGTGTCGCAAGAAGTTATCACCTTGAGCAGATGGCCATCTTCAAATCTTGGAGCATATAAAATTGAACTACCTGTAGGTGCTGATTTGTCCTCATACTACGAAGAACATAGAGACTCGAAGATTGGCAGCAAACCGCTTTCATCTCCGAAAGTCCAATGCAAAAGCTTGTCACTTGTTAATGCAGACTTATCATACGATGATGGATGCAACTTGTCATATGATGATTCGATACTTGTCATATGATGATTCGATAACTTGTCATTCTCATCTTTGAATGGTATAATTTTCATCTTTATCTTTAGTGAGGTTTGTCCCATGTTGATCCTTGAAGTAAAACCACTTATGATGTGAGCCTATTTAAAGGTCTAAGGGCCTTAGGTGTCATTTGGTAGGGGGTAAAAAAATAGTGTTGAATAGGGTGTATTAGTAATACGAGGATTAGTTATGCTTGGATTATTCGTTATCCACTACTTGGTTTGGTGTAATAGAAATAACATGTATTGCATAATTTCTAAAACAAATTGTTTGCTTACAATATACTGTCCACATGCTTTAGCTTGATACACTTTCATGGACAATTGTATCTTTAACCATGCTTATGCATGTATTAAAAACTTTTGTATTGCTAATACCATGGTTTGGTATGTATTATTATACTGAGGATAATACCAGATAGGGTGTGTACTAGTTTGACATAGGTTGAAAACTTGTACCAAACAAGCGATTAGTAATACCAATACATGCAGTATTTTCTCTAATACCTTTTTTTCAAATCATCTTGTGTTGTTAATGTAAAGCTTTGTGCTTAAGTTTGCTTCTTTTAATCTTGATATTTGAAGCGTTTGACTACCGCTAGCTTCTTTATTATTAGACTTTTGAGGCTACCTTTAGATGATACTTGTGACGTTGAACTTTTGTTCTCGTGGCTAGAAGTAAATTCCTTTTGCTTACAAGCACCTGATAGGTGTTACGACCTGATTTTAAACTCGTTTAAAAATGTTCAATAACATGGCTATTTGTGGAATAACACATAGTTGTCACCTAATTTTAATTCGGGAATTAGGAAGCCCATTTTATAAAAGAAAAGTGTTTAAACCTTAAATGTATTTGCAAACCAGATAAGGGCAAGGATACAAGTGATTCACTGAGTAAGGGGATTGGCATCTCGAGAAATTCGCAAACACATTTACCTACAGAGTTTAAGACAAATTTTGTGGCTAAAGTAAAACTTGTTTGTAAAATGATAGTTAAAATTGGTTTCGTAAAACAATTTATGTAGCACTTAATTACTCTATTAATCAATAGATGAACTATTTTTGTAATTGTGTTATTACTTAAATGACCTGTAAATTTGACTTTGAACTAAACATATTAATTCAACTCCCAAACTTATAGGTCGATAGACTTTACTTTAAAACTATCAAGACAAGGATTAGTCTTTAAACTATTTTAGTGAGTCTTAAGGTTTTGTATCCTTTGAAAAAACTGTTTTTTTTCTTATTGTTGGTCTTGAGCCCCAAATATCTCCTTGAAACACAACAACAACAATGACAAGATACCCTATGCAATGGCACAAATGGGTCTGGAGAGGCAAGATGTATGCAGACTTTATCCCTACTTTTGTGGGGTAGAGATCCTTGAACAAGATTTCTGAAAGGAAAAAAAAGTAAGATTCATTCTTTGTTAATTGAAAGTATTTTCTGTTAAGCGTGAAAAGCTTGAAGCGAAATTTTGGAAAAAAATATCCTTTTAATTCTGCCAAACAGAAGCTGAACTTCTCTTTTTAATGAAAACATAGCCAAACAGAATAAGTATAAAAGAAAGGCGATTCTGATGTTTGAGCATCCTTTATTCCTTGAAAATTATTCCGGAATAAGTGATTCATTATGATCTTTGAATCTATTTGACAAATGTAAACCTCCCATCTTAAGGTTTATTTGTTGTTGGATAAATTTAGAACTGCTAGACACAGTAGGATTAGCAGGACCGTGCGAAGGATGGCCTCCGCCCTAGTTTCTATCCACACCTGTTTGTTATGGTTGTTCAAGTGTCCCCGTCCTGCCCGCCCCTCCGCCAGATTCATGTTTGAACAGAGTTGACAAGTGTTACAAATAGCTACATTCATTTCCTTTTTGTGTTAAAAGTTCTATATAAGTGATGTTTTTATGTATTCTGCTCTTCCTCTACTTGGAGCTACAAGAAGAGCTCCAGCCTGAAATTGATTCTGAGGTGGAGCCTCTGTAACTGAACTAGTGAGTGTTTTATCTTTTTTATCTTTTTTTTTCCCTCATTCATGTTTCTTTATCCCCAAATTGTGCTTCCATTAATCCGTTATATAGTGGCTCACTAGAATGAAGATCAAAACTGTCGGTTTGGGTCACAGGGGTTTTATCAACATGAGTAAAATCCTCTATATGTTTTCTAGGCATAGAAGAAGATTTTAAAATTTCTCCCCCTTTTATTGTTTCCAAAGATTGTGTAGGATTGATCCATCAAATTTGAGGTTTTCTTATGCTCCAGCAAACTCTTTTTTTCTACATTTACAAGGTTCCTTCTTTTCTGTTGCTTGGATATGGTAAACTCTCTTCCTGCTCAAATTACCCCTCCGCAGGGGCCACCAGTAGCTTTCCTCACTCCCCATTTGTGACTTGTGCCCCTCAATCTCATGGTTGGAGGTGCCTCTGTTCTGAATCAAAGGCCAAAGCTGTGAATTGGATCCTCCAGAAAAGATCTCCGAACAAGTCTAGTGTTATCAAAGGCGCGCTTAAGCCCTGAAGCGAGGCTCAAAACGTGTTGAGCGCTTCGCCTCACTTTATGTGCGGTTCAGTGTCGTCATCAAGGTTCTAAAGCAAACGTTTCCTTACCAATGAGCCTCGTATGAAGAAGTGACTAAATAATTGATATTTCACTTTATCATAAAAAAAAAATCAATTTCTTTTGTCATATTTTTGTCATTCATGTTTATAATTATTAGTCTTGGACTAAACATATATATTTGTATTATTTTCTCCCTTTGTGTCTTTTTTCATTAAAGCCCACGCTTTATTTGCGCTTTGCACTTAAAGCCCTCATGGACCTTAGAGCTTTTTTGCGCTTCGCCTTTGATAACACTGCGAACAACCATGGTGGAGTTCCTGAGAGGTGTATATATGAGGCGGCATGCCTCTATTCTGGTTTAGTGGTATGTATGGCCTGATGAATCTTCCACTCTCTTGCATTTAATCTTGTTGTCTTCAACAACAATGGTCCAGAAAACAAAGGTGGGGGTTTGTACTGGGGTGACGAAACAGGCAATTGATCTTTGTTTTCCTATTACTTCAAGGTCGTCCTTTTTCCCATTCTAGTCACCATCTTTCATTGGGTAGGTATTGATGAAAAATATAGCTTTTAGATTGTTGGAAGACAAAAGATGGCATCAAACACGTGTAAAACGCTTCTATATTAGCGATATTTTCCCCCTACCTTTTGCGAAATTGAAATAAGATATGAATGAAAATAGCTTTAGTGGATACGACAAGCCGTTTTAGTTCCTAACTACACAAATAGTGAAGAAATTCTGGTTAGGAAAGCAAGACATAGCAACTTGATACTTCTAGAATTAAAAGATCAAGATGCTGTTTGATGCTTTCCTAACAAGAATTTCTCCATTTAGTGTAGAAAGTCAAAAGTACTTGTGAAATCCACTAAAGCTAAGTTGTATCCAATGCCATAGCAATCCCACAAAGCAAAGAGAGTGAATATCGTTATTAGAGAAATTTTTCCAACGTGTTGCAAGCCTTAATCTTTTGTTTGGGGAAATACAACTCCATCTATTATCCCATAAATTGCATCATTGCATAACGTCTATCCTATACTCTTCCCCTAATCATTGTGGATTGTAATGTTGACATGAGACATATTGAGAAATTGTTTGCATGTTTTCCTTTGATGTCTTTTCCTTGAATAAATATAGAATACACTCGTATCCACAAAGAAAATAAAGATCACCTGTCAGTATTTCATACATATTAATCATGTGACCACCAGCTGTTTTATGCTGTTACTATTCATTGTTTGCTGCATAGCTATTGCATCTCTAATGATGATCAGATCATTACTCCATTTTCCCTTTTTCACTATCTAACGACATCTTTTCACGTGTATCCAGAGCCTCAACCTACCGAGAAGGAAAAAGTCAGTGCTGCAGTGTCCAATTGAATCGTATTGTGCATGTAATTTTGTTGAAAGTTCAAAGATGGAGGCTTTGATTCCTCTACTCTTCTAGGTGAAGGGTTGATTGCTAGTGTCGCGAAATGACTGCATTGTATATCACCCTGTAATTTCCTTGATTAGCTGAAATTGTATGTGACCTGAAACTGTTATACAGTGCCAGTAATGATATGTATACTGAACTTCAGTTACTCGTTTCAATATCATCCTTCGATTATAATATTCTGATTAAGATGAGATCAGGGGTTGCGGACTTGCAGTGTTCTTCGTATTGTGGCTAAGCAAAAAGAAGGTAGGTGTTCTACTCAAACATTTTGCTTTTATGTGGAGTTCTAACTTCATGAACTCTTAAATCAAAATGCATGTCCATCAGCTACATGAGTACCTCTTGAGTATTGGTAAAGACAGTTTTTTCCTTGATATCTCAAAGGTGTTGAAACTACTGTCTACAAAGGCAATTTGGTTGGAATTTCTGAGTGTTCGCTATAAAGGATGACTTGATGGGTTAAGTTCATAATGACTCTCATAGGACTGATCTTGATATTTGTTTCCCTTAATAAAAGTCTTATAAAAATAATCTTCAATTCATTTAATGAAAAATCTTTGGACTAAATTGCCTTCCAAACCTCACAAACTAAAGATAGCTTACTATTGAAAATTTTTAGTATGGTAGAAGCACAACAAACAAAAGTTGTGTGAGGCTCAACTAATTTTTTGACACTTGGATATAGTGGGCTCATTCTTTGACTTTAAAGCTCCAAAAAAATTAGAAAGAAAGAGAAAATATAATTTAAAATTGACATGACTCAATAAAATTATATAAAATAATATAAATAAAGTGAATTATGGGGTCCACTATTCTTTAAGCTCATTATATCCAAAAGGAAAAAAAAAAATCGGACATCATTCTTCTTCAACTTCGAACGTTTTTCTTCATCTTTTTCTTCTAAATTGAAAATTTTATCAAAATTATTTCTCTCAATATTAGTAATTGGCAAAAAGAAAATTTGCTAAAATATTTTTGTCAGAAAATTTGAATCTCTAAATACAATTATAATTAAATTTATATACATTCAAAATGATTTTTGCAAAAAATATTTGAAATGATGTTCATGTTTGAATGTACTTTAATACAATTTCAAAAGTGAGTTAAAAACAAATTATTTTAAAAAAGTAAATAATTTTTATGTTTAAATGGATCCTAAAAGTAGAAGTTAAAAAGAAATGAATAAGGAAGATGAAAATTTTAAAATCCGATAAATGAAAAATGATTTAATCCTACGATACAATATTCGTATTTAGATTTGACTATTCATATCTTAGGTAATTATTTAACCATAAAAAATAAAATATATTTTTATTTATATTATAAATTGAAGGAGTAATTGAATTGGTTTTCAAATAATTTTTTTTAAAAAGAAAATCTGACGAGAAAAATGAAGAGAAGACCAAGTAAGAGAAACAAAGGGAAAAGGCATAGATTCCCCCTTGAACTTATCTCGAAAAGTCAGTTACACGCTTAAACTATTATGACGACCTATTACACACCTTTACTATTTAAAAGTGAATTTATTTACCCCTGGGATGTGTAACACCACTCTCACAATATATGGTGTATTACACTCGCTGCCACATCAGTGCCATGTCAGAATTTAAAAAAATATATATTCTTTTTTATTTTTAACTAACTTTTCTTGTGTTAACAATATTTTACACTAATTAATCTCTCATTAATTATTAAAATTCTCTAATAATTATATTTTCTTCATTGCAAAATTACAAAAAAGAAAATTTCAACAATGACCGCCAAGAACACTTAATCACAATCTGGAGCTGATTCATGTAGTGGGAAATTCTCTCATTCACTCAAAAAAGCCCGTCATAGCTGCGGTGGCTAAGAAACCCCCTATATTTTATCCCGCCGATGACATTAAGAAACCATTTGTTAACAAACACAAATCAAAACTCACAAAACTTAGATTGATGATAAGTAATTTGCTAAGCAAGCTGAGAAGAATAAAGTCGAAGAAGGAAGAAGGAGAGATTTTTGCTTAAAAGAAAGAGGAGAAAAATGTGCTTCCTCAAGAGGGTGAGGGTGAAGAAGAAGAAGGAGGTGGGTTGTGAAGAAGAATAGATGTGGAGGGTGGGTGGGGTTTAATTGAATTTTGACTTTTTCCTACTTTAATAAATCTAACGCGCCTATTTTTATTTTATTTTAAAATTATTTTTCCACATCAATTTTAGGGGGTAATAAATTCACTTTTAAGTAGTAAAGATGTGTAATAGGTTGTCATAATAGTTTAAGCGTGTAACTGACTTTTCGGAACAAGTTCAAGAAGGAATCTATGCCTTTTTTGACAAAGATATAAAAATCAAGAGTGGGTCCATAAATCAAAATATAATTGCAATAAAAAAAACCCTCACTCAACTAATACAAGTTGTACCTCTCCCATAGTAGAGATACAACTTGTATTAGTTGTGTGATGGTATTTTTTATTGCAATTATATTCTGATTTATGGGACCCACTCTTGATTTTTATTTCTTTGCCTTTTGTTTCTCTTTCATGGTCTTCTCTTCTTCTTTTTTTCTTGTCAATTTTTTTTTTTTTAAAATTATTTGCAAACCAATTCAATTACTCCTTCAATTTTGTAATATAGATAAAAATATATTTATTTTTTATGGTTAAATAATTACCTAAGATATTAATAGTCAAATTTAAATACAAATATAATTCATATTCATATCGTAGGATTAAACCATTTTTCATTTATCGTATTTTAAAAATTTCATCTTCCTAATTTATTTCTTTTTAACTTCTACTTTTAGGACCCATTCAAACATAAAAATTATTTACTTTTTAAAATAATCTGTTTTTAACTCACTTTTCACTTTTGAAATTGTATTAAAGTTCATTCAAACATGAGCGTCATTTCGAATATTTTTTGCAAAAATCATTTTGAATATGTATAAATTTAATTATATTTGTATTTAGAGATTCAAATTTTCTGACAAAAATATTTTAGGAAATTTTCTTTTTGCCAATTCCTAATATTGAGAGATAATTTTGATAAAATTTTCAATTTAGAAGAAAAAGAAAAAAAAAAAAAAGAAAAACATTCGAAGTTGAAAAAGAATGATGCCCGATTTTTTTTTCTTTTGGATATGATGAGCTTAAAGGATAGTGGACTCCATAATTCACTCTATTTATATTATTTTGTATAATTTTATTGGGTCGTGTCAATTTTAAATTATATTTTATCTTTCTCCCTAATTTTTGGAGCTTTAAAGTCAAAGAATAGGCCCACTATATCCAAGTGTCAAAGAATTAGTGGAGCCTCACACAACTTTTGTTTGTTGTGCCTCTACCATACTAAATTTTTTCCACCATTTGTGTCTGGATAAATATATGAAGTTAAAAATTATATAATTTTTTTAATCTTTCCCTTCTTTTTCTATCTTTTTCTTTTCGTTTTCCTTTCCTTCCTTCATTTTTTGTAAGAATGTTTTCTCCTTTTTATCGGTTATCATTATTTTTCTTTCTTTTCATTTTTTTCCATTTATGGGGCTAAAAAAACTACCTAATTTATACATTTTGTACTATTTTAAAATATAATTTACCCCTAGATTCAAGTGTCAAGGTTCAAGATAATTTTTTTAATGCTTACTATTTTAAATTATATATATTCGGTTTGGTTTGTAATTTATGAGATACTCTTATAATTCTTATCTTAGAGGCACTACGTAGCCAAGGACTTCCAAAGAACAAGTTACGTTCCATGGGCAAGAGTTGACGCTATCTTATTGTATCTTGATTTATGAGATGCTCTATAACTCTTTCCTTAGAGGCAAGACTTAGACCAAGAACTACAAAACAACAAGTTACGCTCCATGGGAAAGACTTGACACTACCACATTGTATCTTGATTTATCAAATGTTTTATAACTCTTGCCTTAGAGTACTTTGCCGAAGGACTTCCAAAGAATAAGTTACACCCATGAGCAATACGTAATGACTCGGTCTGTCATTTTTGGAAAGTTTTGTGAATTTACTATTTTGCCCTCCCATGATTGACCCCGAGTCTTCTTTGATTGAGTTTTGAAAAGTTGGTTTTAAACTTTAAGTTAAAAGTTGAGAATTTGGTAAGTTTTGAGTTTGAAAGACTAAGTTGTTAAGAAAGTGGATTTCAGTGTCTTTTGGAGTTTCGAGTGTCGAAATGGAATTATGTCGATTCCATCAATCCCATAATGTGAAATCTAATCCGTGAGAGTTTTCGATTTATGATTTTGAGTCTTTTTGAGGATTTGAGGTCCTAAGTTGTGAAATTGTGGAATTTTAGCCTTTGGGTTGACTTTGGTCAACATTCGGGGTTCGGATGTTCGGATCAGAATTCTGAGAGTTTCGTTGGATTTGGGAGATAATTTTAGGCCTAGATGAGGTCTTGGTTGATTTTTGAGAGATCCCGAGCTTGTTTTAGCCTTTTTATGTGTTGAGTTAGTTTCTTGTGATTTTCATGGATGTCGGGTTAAGGAGACCTCGTATTCGTGTTGTCACGACCTGAGTCTACACCCTGGACGTGGCCAGCACTCGAGAACCATTGCTGGTCCCCAAGCGAACCCTCATCCTGGCTGACTACAAGAAGAAGACTAACTCAAACATACATAGGCTTAAAACTGAATTAAATTTCATTGAACTCAAATATTCAACCTTTTAAGAAGTCTGTACAATACTCAAAAGAAAGTAAATACATAAAACTACTCAACTCTATCTATCTATGAAGCCTCTACTATTACAGAAGGATATGACCCACAACATTTCAAAACAACTAACTGTAAGGTAAAAATAAAGTCCTCCAGAATATAAGAAGGCTCATCAAAGCTGACTGGAATATCACATGACCTCAACGAAATGCCTGTTGATCCTGAATACCTATATCTGCATCATAGAATGATGCAGGCCAAATGGCGTCAGTACATGAAATGTATGAGCGTGTAAGGGGAACTCTACAACATAGGTATAATCTCGAACTGAAATAAGGAGGACATACTCATCTCGTATCAACTCAATATGAGTGAAGAATACTCAACTCGGCTCAAGAATACTCAACTCAACTCAAGATACTCAATTTAAACTCAAGATACTAAACTCAAAATGAAAGCAACAATAAAATATGCTTTACACATGAAACTTTTAAAACAGTAGATAATAACTCAAATGTATATGAAAATACAATAATAAACTTATTACTCTTATTTGGGAGATTCTCTAACCGACAACCATCACTATGAACTACGTGATTATACAACGTAATGTCTCACCCACGTTGCCAGAGTTGTCCTATACCTTGCCGGAGTATAGGACATCCTTAACTAAGTGGATCCACTAAGCTATGTTTAAAAGCAATAAGGAATCATCTAAAAAGTATGACCATTTACCCATGTTGGCATATATGGTTTATGAGGATTTTGAGTTGTGTGAACTCATCCCTATATCAGTGCTCAATACTACTCCCAATAATATATACTCATGCTCATATGTTTAAAAACATAACTCTTCCTCTGGTTTGAGATAATTGCTCAAACTACCCTCTTAAAAGAAGTAACTGCTCTTGAAATATCTTTTGAACTCATAACTCATTTAGAAATCTAAGTTTCTCTTTTATCATTGTAAAAATTGATACCCCTGGGAATGCATAGTCCCTTTATAATCTTACTCAACTCATACTTGAAAATTCTTTCTTAAAAATATATCAAAACATATTATAATATGATCATTGATGACTCGGGAAGTTATACTGCATAAACATTGATGGTATATCTAGATACCATACTGCTTATACATTGATGACATACTCGATTGTCATACTAACCATGTTTTAGAATCTCTTTTCTCAAAACTCTTCTTTACTTTCTCAAAACTCAATTGTTGGTTTTAAAAAGCTTCTCAAAATTTTATAGCTAAATTCATAGGGTTCATGTGGAATTATGGGCATGAATGACTCAACTCAATGATCTTGATAACAATATGGAAACTCATTACTCAGAACTCAAGACTCACGAACTCGAAACTCATAACTCAACGATAATACTCCTCATCAAGGATACTCAATTCATAGTGTTCATGAAGAATTATGGGCATGAACGACTCGGCTCAAAGATCTCAATAACAAAGTAGTCTCATGAATACAACTCTACTCATTCTCATACTCATTTACTCAAGTCTTGAAACAAATTAGAATTGGTTGCAAAAGACTTCTAAAAAAGAGACTAAAGGTTTTCTCAAAATTTACTCTTAATTTATGATTTAATTTGAAATGAAGATTTAAGAGTTATGATTAGGATATGAATGATCTCTCAAGGATTAATGAAGCTTAAGACAGTTAATATCAATAGAGAAATGAATACACGATTGGAAGGATAGCATACGAGACAAAAGATGGAAGGGAAAGAAAAGGGAAAGTGGCCTGACACTCCAGGCGTAGGGGTGGCGTGTCACCCCAGACCTATATTTACTGGGTCTAATTGGGCGCATTGCTAGCGCGTTGTGCCAGACCTCTATTCACTAGGGGTCTGATTGGGCGCACTGCTAGTGCATCACGCTAGGCCTCCATTTACCGGGGGTCTGATTGGGCGTACGACTAGCACGCCACCCCAGTCCAATTCCAGGATATTCTGATGAATTTTTTATTCTCGATTTTTTTATCCTAATTCACCTAGAATCGATTGATTTCTTCCAAACGTCCTCAGATTCGTAAAACCAACATTAGTAAATGAAATTCTACTCAAATTTCCTCAAGAACAACCCTCAAACTCAAAACCCTCGCCTCAAGAACTCATCAAACTTCACTAATAAAGAATGAAGACCAAACTTCAAGAAAACTCATCAAGAACACAATACATGAAATCTCATGGATGAATTCAATAAGGAAACTCATGATTGGCGTAAGGGTGAATTAACCCATCACTATGAAAACTTACATACCTCAAAAGAATTAAATACTTGGCAAAAATCCTCAAAGCTCGCAAGAATCTTGAACATTCTTCTTTTCTCCTCTTGAACTCCTCTCAAAAACCCCAAGCGTGTTTAGAAAGGACTAAAACTGATTCCAATTAGTTTAGACCCCTAAAAGATTAGCACAAATGATCTAGGGTAGTGGGGGTAAGGAAAATACCAAAATACCCCTCCTTAAAACAGATGAATTACCTTAACTAGATAGGCTGAACTCAAACGAGCATATCTCCTTCATCCGAACTTGAAATTTAGCAAACTTAACTGCATTGGAAAGAGGACTCAGATATCTTCGATTTGATAACTCATAAGCTACTTAACTCTTTATGTGCTGAAAGTTATGGTCGTTTGAAGTTGACTAAAGAATAATCTCATAGATAAATTCAATTGGAAGGAAAATTTCCAACTCACCTTTATGCTATGGAATTTTAGTGACCTTAATCATCTAAGAAGATTTGAATCACTCGGGACAAAACTTATTTACCATAAAGAATGACTCGATTCTCAACTTTGAAATTTTTGGGATGTTACAAGTGTTTTGATGGTTTCATTGAGTCCGAAACGTCAAGTATAATTGATTTTCATATGTGGTTTGTGTGCATGGGGTTTCGAATGAATCTCGAGGGTCCTTTTGGAGTGTTGAAAGTTGGCTGTGATTTTCTGGTGCTACAGGCCTCACTTTTGCGAAGGTCATGTCGCTTAAGCGACACCCACATTTTTAGCTTGGTTGCTTTTGCAACATCAGAGAGGGTTTTTGGCCTGCCATGAAGCCTCCATTTCACCATTTTTTGAGTTTAGGGAGCTTTGGGGTGGCGATTTGGACCAGATTTTTGAGAGAAAACTTTTGGGTAATGATTATTAACTCGAAATCTTCATTTACCCATTTTTATTTATGGACTTATGTGTTCAGATCAAGCTTTTGAAATGAGAAATTCGGGGTTTTCTTCAAGAACCCAAGAACTTAGTAAAATGGCAATTTTGAAGTGGTTTTGATGCCTTTTTCTAATGTTTTTCACCAATGAGTTTCTAAAGCCTTAAACATCATTTTCAAGTATTATTTTCCGGATTCAACCCGTTATTTTGAAATTGGGTTTTGAGTTGATTGACCTATTTCTCTATATAATTGATGTGGAAATTATTGTTTCCGATGAGTAATTGTATATACTTGATTATCATAGATTGTGTCTTTGGAAGTGGTTCGGAAGGTGAAGACTCAACTCTTGGAGTGATTGTTGATTGATATAAAGCAAGTGACCTCCTAAACCTCGTATTCTAGTAGAATTCATGTACTTCATTCGTTGCTTGTGTGTTGGGAGTAATGATGATGAGGTGACGGGTTTAAATTGTCCACTTGATACATCTAAAATGAATAAAAAGGGTTTGAAATGAAAAAAGCTATATGATGAACATGATGATGTGAATTGCCTTATTGTGACCCTGTTTATTGATTGATGAAATGCTTGAAAGCATAAATGTGGACTTGAATTGTGTGAATTGTTGTCTCTCTCGTGTAGTGTGATATTGCTTGTATGCATTAATTGTGAACACCGTGATGAGACGTGTGATGGCTTATAATTCCTAGGTCTTTGTTGGCGAATGTTGTAATGTCGAGGTCTTTGCCAATGAGTGTTATGATGCAGAGGTCTTTGTCGGCGAGTGTTGGATTTCGAGGTCATTTTCGGCAAGTGCTGATAAAGTCGATGGGAAATGGTTTCGACTAGTGATTATATGTAAAGTAGATGAGAAATGGTTTCGGCTAGTGATTTGATATAAACCCAATGGAAAATGATTTTGGCTAGTGATATTGTGCCAAAGGAAAATGGTTCAGGCAAGAGATTGACTATTGTAACTTGATGCATTTGATGTTTATGCGTAACTTGTTTGTTACTTGAGATTGATGTAATTTTTGTGTGTGATTGAATTACCTGATCTTGAGTTTGATTTGATTTGTTTGATTATTGATTATGACTATTGAGTTGTGGATATTGGGCCTTGTGAGCTACGTATTGCAGAATTTCTAGGTTGGGCTGATTTATGTGTAGGTTGTAGTTTGAGGAGGTTCGATTGGAGTGTAAGGGGTATTCATTTTCTAGATAGATGCTTTGTTTTCTAGGTTACTTATTGGGTACCGTATATTTGGTACTCACCCATTGCTTCCACGCTTGTGTAGGTTCCAAGCCCAGACACGTGTGATCTCCTTCTTCTTTTCGTGACAGTCGAGGCTTGTTGAAGGATTTGAGAAGTAGTTGCTTGTCATCCTGGCAGACCCTATTTTCTTTTTCTTTAAGCTTTACTCAACTTCAGAAACAAATACTGGGACTTGTATTTATCTTTCGAATTCTGTATTTTGATTAGTGGCTTGTACACGTGATAACCAGGTTTTGGAGTTTTGTTTAGAGTGAATAAGTTTTCCCCCTTTGTCTTGTTCTTGCTTTACTGTTTTCCGCATTTATTTTGTTTTTGTTAGGTTGAGGTTGACTTGTCTTGGTGGAAATAGACAAGTGTCATCACGTCCGTTTTTGGGTCATGACACAATCTATCTTGATTTATGAGATATTGCATAACTACCTACGAGACCTATAGGAAAGACTTGGACCAAGAACTTCAAACAACAAGTTACGCCCTATGGGCAAGACTTAAAACTACCACATTGTTCTTGATTTATCACATGCTCTACAACTCTTGCCTTAGAGGCAAAACTTAGCTAAAGGACTTCCAAATAATAAGTTAATCCCCTTGGACAAGCGATCTTAATTCATGAGGTATATAAATATTGCCTTAGAAGCAACACTTAGATAGAGAACTTCAAAACAACCAGTTACAACCTATGGGCAAGACTTGACACTACTACTGTCACACCCCGAGCCTACACCCTAGACGCGACTGGCCCTCGAGAACCATTTTCTCCCCAAGAGAACCCTTGGCCTGGCTCAACTCTCAGTGGAAGACTTACTCAACAACATATGACTCAAAAATAACTTTACTCAACTTGTCTCAAATAAATACTCAGAATATTTTAGAAATAAAACATTCAACTGGCCAAAAGGCAACTCAAGTCTTTAAACATTAAACACTGAAAATGAAAAAGACTCATAGATTACTACTGTCTGTCTATCTATCTATGAAGCCTCTAATACTATGAGGTATGTCAGGACAAGACCGACGATCATCCTAACAAAACTAAAATAATACGATAGAAATAAATGAGGTATCCTCCGAAAGCTAGGAGGCTCACCAAAGCTAAATCGAACTGCTATGGTATCAACGAAACGCCTGTTGATGACCTTGATCTCCTGTATCTACATCATAAAAGATGCATGCCAAATGGCGTCAGTACATGGAATGTACTAGCATGCAAGGAGAAATATAAAACATGATATAAGCTTGAGCTGGCTGAAACTGAAGATGTAACTTACCTCGTCTCAACTCAACCTCAACTCTATCTCAACTCAATTCAATATAAAAGCAATGCCAATAATGCGATATAAAGAAAAGGTTTTATAACAGTAGATAACAACTCAATGTATTTAAGAATACAAGATAACTTAGTTTTTATGTAAAAATACAAAATAACTCTGTTTGGGAGATTCTCTAACCGATAACCATCACTATGAGCTATGTCATGATACAACGTCTTGCCCACGCCTGCCAGAATTATCCTATACCTTGTCGGGGTATAGAACTCCTCAACTAAGTGGATCCACTAATCTATGGTTAAAAAAAAATAAGGAATCATCTAAAATGTATGACCTTTTCTACCCACGTTGGCTACATGGTTTATGAGGAATTCGAGTTATCTGAAATGTTGTTAGCGATTCACCAAAAGGCCCTTCCCATTGCCGACATGCCAAATTTTTTGGAGAATTTTGAGCCAATCCTTTCGGCGAGCCCGATTTGGCTCGCCAAAGCGATTCGGCGACTCACCGACCGATTCGGCAAGTCTGTCTGCAATTATTTTTCTATGCATTTTCTTGAACTATTCCTAATTTTTTTCAATGTTTTTGCAGACATGGCTAGACCAAAAGTGGCCGGAAGAGACATGCCCCATAAGTGGGTCAAGGGAAGTAAAGATCAATGAGGATGCAACTACATCCAAGGCAATGGCTAATAAGCTTCCCACATCAAGTGGGAAGGGAAAGGGCAAGATACCTGCAACTGTGTCACCGAAGGCTAGCTCCGACAGTGACGGCATCTATGCCACTCACTTCACCACTTCTTAGAGTGAGGGTGAGCACCAGGCTGTAATTTCTGAGCCTAAAGATGAGCTACTAGCAGCGTAGAGAGCGAAGCTGCGATCCAAGAGGATGAATGATCTGTCTAAGATCAGGACTCCTCAGGCTACCGCTACTCCTCCTGCTCCAGCACAGGCCATGGTCCTAGCACCATCGGTATAGGGCCCTCCTCCTCGATCTATGAACAGACTGAAGACTGAGGGGCTGAGGAACATTCTAGAGGAGAAGCGACTGTCGACTGATGGTTACCCAGAGATCATGAGTTGTCTGAAGTCCCACAAATTCCAGCTCTTCACCAAGCCCCGTGGCACATACATTCTGAGTTGGGTCAGAGAATTCTGCAGTGCTTACAGTGCTTTGATACCACAAGGAAAGAAACCAACAACAAAATTCAAGCCGGTTGACTTTGTGGTTGTCAGAGGTAAAAAGGTGAAGTGTGATAGTGATGATATCAATGCAGTTCTAAAGTGCTCGAATGATATTGAGGATGATTTCCAATACATGATTAGGATAAAAACGCTGGAGAACATTGAAAAGTGGTTGGATCCTCTGATTTCAGATGGTACTCTAGGTGGCTTAAGGTTGGACCATCCATTGAGAAGACGGACCTCAACATTTCAGCTAGGTTTTGGTTTGGCTTTATCAGTAGTACTCTCATGCCATCCTAGAACGAGTCAATTCTCTGACACATCAAAGTGGCCTGTCTTGGCTGCATCATTGATGGGACGAGGCTGAACTTAGGGATGCTCATTACCCAGGAGATGCTGATGAGGGCCAAGAAGAGACATACTTCCCTTTCATTCTCGGTATTGATTACCGAGCTGTACAGATGAGCACGAGTACCTAGAGATGAGAAGAAGGATGTGGAAGTGATTTCCACATCTTCTATTGACATCCGAAGGATAGAGGCAGAGCACCTGAAAGATAAGGCAGAGAGGAAGAAGGCATCCCCGATGGATATATCCCCGGTTATTGATCCTCAGACACTACCTGCCAAGGCAGCATTGCCTACTCCGGCCCCTGGCCTTCAGGTACATCTTGTGTTATCCCTTCTGATACTCTCAGTTCCTCTGCTGCTCCATTGCCTTCCATATATGGTACTGGTATTGCTTCAGCCTCCCGGTCCCCGCTCAATCAGGCTGCATTACTACGGATGGGGCAACTAGCCCATTCTACTGATCGCCGTGCCGCCAGACTTGAGGCCTCCATTCCAAAAATGATTCAGGCAGCCCTCGCTGATGCTGTGACACCTTTGAGTGCTATCATTAATGCCATTGCAGCTAGGATAGCGGTGTGTGAGCGTGGTCAAGGGGCCACCAAGGAGGTGATGACTCTAAAGGCCGCTATTGCTGCACTGAGGAGAGATGTGGACCAGGTGAAGTCCATTGACATGTCTACGATTTTCGGGATGGTGGAGATCCCAGATGTGTTAGTTGAGCCTGATATGCCTCTAGCTACCACCGGAGATGATGTCCGAACTGATGAAGTAGCTGACCCCGAGTTTGAGGCTGAGACGGATGAGGAGATGCTTGAGGTTGTTGAGGAGGCTTCTTACGAGGGCCTTATGGAGACTGAGGAGGCCATGGTCGATGCAACTGTGCAGACATCTTTGGCAGACACACATTTGGCAGCCCCTAGTGGACCTACTACTTCTAAGGTGACTCTGCCCACTGATGCCCAAGATCAGAGTGTTACACCAAGCACTGATGCCTCGACAGATAGAGCAACTGCGTAGACATAATTTTTCTTTACCTCTCTCTCTGTCTTCTTTTATTGACTTTTTGGATATTTTCTTGCATTTGAGGACAAAATGCTTTTGTTTGTGGTGGGGTGAGGTATTTCCATACCCTCCTTTTGTGATTGATGATGTTTTTGAGCTATATATTATGTTTTGATACTGCTTGTGTGGATATTTGAACTTGTGGCTCCTTGTTTTAATTGTAAATGATTTTTGGACCCTTTCGAGAACTTTTGTCCTACCTCTTGATTGTGTCTGAATGTGGTTGTTCTCTTGCAAATTTGAGTATCGGTCTTAGATAATACCGATGACTTGAATAGTGCTCATATTTGAACAAAAATGAATGTGTAGCTACGATGAGGTCAAATGAAGTTGCATAGGCAATATATGAACCTTTTGTATCGCATTGTGACTAGCCAGTTATCAAATTAAGTCTTTTATTATGAACATTGCATACTAGCAAAAGTGTGGAGTCTTGTTTGACTTTGGTGTCAATGCCTTGTGTGATAAGCTTACCGTGAACCATGTGTGATGACACCTAGAATTTGCCCCGTTGGTCAGGTTGACCAAGTGATGTGAGCTCTTGAAATGATCTTAGACAACAAATTTTTAAAGAGTGAAACAATTTGACATTATACCTCTTTTGTGGCATACCTTGTGAGTGTGTGATCTTTGTTTGAGCACCCTTTAAGCCTTACCCCTTTTCTTGGAAGAAATTTGATGCAAATTGTGACCTTTCTTTATCCCTTCACCCTTAATCCTCATGAGATGTGTTTGGTTTGAATAGCCAACTTAGGACAAAAGCCTAAGTTGGGAGTGTGGTGAAAAGAGAAGGTAAATCAAGAAATGCAAAGAAGTCCCCCTTGATCCATGGTTGTGAAAAAGATGGAACCCCTCCAATAAAAAAAAAGAATAAAAAAGAAAAAGAATGATAAAATTTTGAAATAAAGTTGCAAAAAGAAATGGGGTGTCCAAAGTTTCATGGAAAAGGAATAATGGGGTGACTTATGAGTATAAATGAGAATGAACGGAAGTGTTGTTCACACCACATTTCATAAGGATAGCAGCCATTGAGCCTAAATAATCATAGCTTTACACTCAGCCCCGTTACAAGCCCAAAGAGCTTTTTGATCTTGAGTTAGCTGAAACAAGTGTTGATTGGAAAATAAGGGCAAACCTATGGGTGAAATCATGCACTGTGTTCATCTTTGCAAGTGTGAGTGTTGATTGTGATTCCGGAGCTATTAATTGTTAAACCTTAGTGTGTGAATATGGAATCATCTTTGTGTGAGGGCATTTGAGTACCTTTGTTGAGCTTGAACTTTCATTTGAAGCAAGTACTGTGAAATTGAGAATCTTTGATAATGGTGAGTCACAACTTGAATCTTTGAGTGCACAATTGACCCTTGCATGAGTAAGTTGAGTCTTGTTGTGTGCATTCATGATTGAATCTTGTGTAGCACTGTTTGAGGCATCCTTTTTGAACTGCTGAACTTGAGTTTTACTTGAGGACAAGCAAAATTTTAAGTTAGCGGTGTTGATGAGTCCACGATTTGGACTCATCTAGGGCTTTATTTGGATAGATTTTGTGTCTACAAATGCTTGTTTTGTGCCAATAACTTATGTAAAACCCTTGATTTCCAGGTATATGGATTGAGGAACAAAGCATGGACACTAACTTGCAAAAAGGAACAAAGTGAGCTGAAAAAATGTAGAAATGAAGGTCTGGTGATCGCCGAGTCCCTTTGGCAACTCGCCTAATGGCCATTACCTCGCCTAAAGTTCTAGTGTGCCAAGACCTGAAGGTGAAAATCAAGTTGGTGAGAGAGAGGAGTAGTCGGCGGATCGCCGAATGGTTCCATGATGCAGTGTTGGATCGCCCAAAGTTACAGAACTTGAGGATGTTGAAGGCCAAAGCAAAAAGGTGATGGAACTGACCAAAGGGCGGATCGTCGACTTGTTCGGCGAGCCCGACGTACTGCGCCGAATGGTCCTTCGCAGCATATTTTTGGCGACTATAAATACATTTTCAAACATTATTTTTAGTATAAAATTTTATTCTGAACATTCATTAGAGTAATTTTTGAGTTTGGAACTCTGAGTTTTTTAGACAACTTTTCCTTAGCTTTGAAGAATTGAAGTTTTCCATTTTTGAGAAATTGGAAGTGGGTCTTTGAGATTCTTCAACTTGGACCTTTATAAAGACGAAATTAATCTTATCCAATTGATGGAAACACAATTTGGTAACGATATCTATCTTTTTATGATGTGTAGCTAAATCCCCAATTCTTGGGGTGTGATTATGGGTTTATTTAGCTTGTGGGTATTGCTAATTGTTAGTTTATATGCTATTTACAAGTGATTTCATTCAGTAATTGTGGTTTAATTTAAAGGGTTGTAGTTGCAAATGCAATTCTACCTTCGTGTTTTTGGCTTGCTCGAGAGAGAGGTTTTAAAACCAAGATTACTGAATTGATGGTCTGTGGGTACTGGGTTGTCATGGGTTCAGCTCGAGAGAGTGAATCGTAAACCTTTTTCCCCACATTCAAAGTGAATGGACTAAAGCGAAGGATGTTCTTATTTGCTTGCTTGTTGGTGTTCGAGAGAAACCAACTTGATTCGGGGTTAATTGTTCGAGAGAAAGTTTATCCCCACTAAAGTCTAGCTTAGTCACTGATTTACAGCTATTTACTAACAGTTGCAATCACCCATTTGTCTACCTTAGCCTGTAATCCAATCACATCCCAAGAACCCGTCTCATTATTGTTAAATTCGAGCTATTTGTTGTTGTTGTAGCTGATACTTAAAACCAAAACCCCCTTATTTGACATTCGTGTCACCCCTAATTTGAATTATGTTTTCACTCTTAAATGTCTATTCCTATGACTGATTATAACATATTTGTACTTTACTTTTGAATCTTAAACACGTACTACTCCCTGTGGGATTTGACCCCAACTTATTTAGTTGGGTTATTATACTGACTAACGATCGTAGACGCTTAGAACTGGATTAAGTGTTGTTGAGGCATTAATCAATATCCATTAGAGTAATTTTATTTTATTCACAATTTAATTAATTTTGATTTAATTCGAACCGATTCAATTAGTAAATACCAAAGGACATGTCCTTTCAACTCTTTTAAACCCCAAAATCAGCGGAAAATTACACAAGATATCCCTCAAAGTTCGTGGTCTTAATATTCTATACCCCATAAGAAAAGTCTTTAAAAATTAGTTTGTCTTCCTCTTTATGTGTAGAACAAATATATTTTTGTCTCTCTACACCTCAAAAGATTTTAAACAACTCTCCATGTTCAATTATCTTTCAATGTTTATTTTCTCTTTTTTTTTTCTTAACTCTTTATTTTTTGCCAATGAACTGAAAGTTGAGTAATTCGCAGAGAAGATCTTCTTTCTTTGACATTAAATAAACTTAGGGATTTTATTTTCAAGTTAATTAAAAAAAATCTGTAATAGGAATCAACCATATATCTAATATAGGAAAAATGATATATGTTGGCATATAATTGATGGAGTAGTCTATGGAAAAGAATTCATAGTTTTTGGATAGTATTGTGGTCCATATGGCATAAGTCATTTTTTAAAGTTGTGAGCTATGTGTTGTCTCTAAGGCAAGAGTTATAGTATATCATAATAGACATAGTGAAATAGTGTAAAATGTTGCCCATGAGACATATGTTATTTTTAGAAATACTCCTGAGCTACGTTTTGCCTCTAAGACAATAGTTATTGCGTTTCACATAAGTTAGACCTAGTAAAAATGGTCTAAATTATTGTCCATGAGGTGCAACTTGTTCTTTGAAAGTTTTTGGGCTATGTATTGCCTCTAAGGCAAGAGTTATAGAGAATCTCATAAATCAAAACACAATGTTATAGTGTCAAGTCTTGTCCATGAGGTTTAACTTGTTGTTTGGAAGTCCTTGGGCTTATAAGTCTTACTTCTAAAGCAATAGTTTATAGAGTATCTCATGAATCAAGATCTCTTGCCCATGGGGCGTAACTTATTATTTGGAAGTCTTTAGGCTAATTCTTACTTCTAAGGCAAGGGTTACAGAGCATCTGATAAATCGAAACACAATTTAGTTGTAACATCCCGCCTTAGAAAGAGCTAAATTTAGAAAGAACAAAATTGGAAATAGCTAAATTGAGAATTTTGCAAGTTATGCTTAAGTTGTGAGTTTTGGGTTAACTTTAAACAACCATAACTTTTAGTACAAAATGAGTTAGGTGGCCCATAAATTATCAAATTAAAGGCCTTGGAATCCTCTTTCCAACGCCACTAATTTTTCTAAGTTTTGAGTTCGGATGAGGGAGATATGCTCGTTTGAAGTCAGCCTTTCCAGTTAAGGAAAGATACTCGAATTAGTGAGGAGTATTTTGGTCTTTTCCTTACCCCATCAACATTAAACGTGTTTAGTGATATTTTAGGGTTCAAAACTGGTTTGGGTCTGTTTCACAATACTAAATTACGCTTAGGGTTTTAGAAGAGAGTTCAAGAAGAGAAAAGAGGAGAAAAGAAAGAATGATCAAGGTTTCTTGCGAATCGAGGATTTGTTTCGCCAAATCAAAGTATGTAAGTTTTCATAGTATTGGGTTCATTCTCTCACACTCCAATCATGATTTACATATTTGAATTCATCCATAAAGATTGAAAGATTTAAGTTCTTGATGAGTGTTCTTGAAGTGTTATTTTCGTTCTTGAATTAGGATGGGTTTGATGAGTTCTTGAGATAATTGTATTGAGTTTGAGAGTTGTTTTTAGTAGATTATTGTGTACTTGGATTGGGTAATTGAATCTAAGGAAAATTTGAGGAAAGAAATTGATTCTAGACGAATTAGGGTCAGAAAACGAGAGAGAAAATTCTTCGGATAAATCCCCAGCAGTGGGCCATTTTGAACTCTCTGAAGTTTAGGGAATGGCACCCTGTGCCAGTAGTGCGCCAAGGTTGCCTGCCCCCATCCTTTTTCCACCGTTTACTCCGTCTAAGTCCTTTTAAAGTGTACCTTTATTCCCTATTGATTCTAACTACTCTAAACTACATCGAAACATCGAGAGAACATTCATAACATGATTTATAAGCTTGAATTCATAATTTAAATTCAAGGTAGAGTTAAGAGTTAAGTCTTGAGAGTTATGTCGAGTCATTTTTAGAAGTCTTTTACAATCTTTTAAAACTTGTTTAAAGACTTGAGTACTTGAGTATGAGGATGAGTAAAGTTGAGTTTCATTTTTCAAAATGAATATATGGAAACTAAGTATTCCCAAGAGTAAATATTTTTACATTTAAAATGATGAGGAGGAAATTGTGATTCCCAAATGAGTTATGAGGAGTTTTGAGTACTATCTCTTTTAAGAGAAATATTTTAAGTAATAGTCTCAAAGTTGAGGATGAGGAAATGTTTTTAAACATATGAGCTAAGTTATATTTTGGGAGTAGTATTTAGCACTGATATAAGGACGAGTTTATCGATAACTCGAAGTCCTCATATATTATAAAGGGTCATACTCTTTAGATGATTCCTTATTACTTTTTAAGCATATCTTAGTGAATCCACTTACTTGAGGAGTTCTATATCCCAACAAGGTATAGGACAGTTCTAGCAGTGTGGGCGAGACGTTGTATCGTCACATAGCTCATAGTGATGGTTATCAGTTAGAGAATCTCCCAAACAGAGTTATTTTGTATTTTTACATAAAAATTAAGTTATCTTGTATTCTTAAATACATTGAGTTGTTATCTACTCTTTTAAAAGATTTTCTTTGTATCACATTATTGTCATTGCTTATATATTGAATTAAGTTGAGATTGAGTTGAGTTGAGACGAGGTAAGTTGTTTCTTCAGTTCCAATTCAAGCTTATGTCATGTTTTAGATTTCCCTTTGCATGCTCGTACATTCCATGTACTGACACCATTTTGCCTGCATTTTTTACGATGAAGATACAATGAGATCAAGGTCATCAACAGGCGCTTCATTGATACCATAGTAGTTTGAGTTATCTTTGGTGAGAATCCTTGCTTCCGGAGGATCCCCTAATTTATTTCTATCGTATTATTTTAGTTTTGTTAGGATGATCGGGGGGTCTTGTCCCCACATCCCTCATAGTATTAAAGGATTCATATATAGATAGACAATAGTAGTTCATGAGTCTTTTTTATATCCAATGTTTAATGTCTAAAGACTTGAGTTGCCTTTTGGCCAGTTGAATGTTTTATTTCTAAAATATTCTGAGTATTTATTTGAGACAAGTTGAGTAAAGTTACTTTTGAGTTCATATGTTGTTGAGTAAGTTTTCCGCTGAGAGTTGAGCCTGATCGAGGGTTCGCTTGGGGCTAGAAATGGTTCTCGAGTGCCAGTCACGTCTAGAGTGTAGTCTCGGGGTGTGATAAACTTGGTATCCCAGCCCAAAGTTCAAGAGTCCTAGGGTGTATATGAAGTCGTGTCTGTAGAGTCCTAGTTATCAATGTGGAGTGTGCCATATCTATAATTAGGAGTCTGCGACATTCAGAACTATCTTACTTCTTTCATACCCTTTTCGTGCGATAGAGTTCAACTCTATAAAATTTCTTTCTAATTCGTGCTTGCGCATAAATTTCATATCATGCCTCCAGTGAGAGTTGTGTGAGGTAGTCCTGCTAGGAGGAATGTTGATCCTTGGGATCAAGGGGTCCCCAATGCACCAGAAGTGCAACCCCATGAAGAGGTCACTAATGCTGAGTTCTAGGATGCTATCCAGATTTTGAGTCAAGTGGTGACCAACCAAGTTGGACAATAAATAGGAAATCGACAGGATGTGTCTAATACATCCAGATTCCATGAGTTCTTAAGGATGAACCCTTCAGACTTCACCGGTTCAAGTGTCAATGAGGATCCATAAAACTTTGTGGAAGAGTTGTAGAAAGTGTTTGACGTGATGCATGTTGTTGATGTTGATCGAGTGGAGTTGGCTGCATATGAACTCAAAGGTGTTGCTAGGATCTGGTACGATCAATGAAAGAAAAGTAGAGGTGAATAGGCACTAATTGTGAGCTGGGCTGTGTTTGAGAGTGCCTTCATGGGGCGTTTCTTTCCCCGTGAGTTGAAAGAGGCAAATCTAAGAGAGTTCCTCACTCTTAAGAAGAATTTTATGAGTGTGCATGAGTAAAACCTCAAGTTCACTCAATTGTCCCGTTATGCTCTGGAAATGGTTGCTTATATGAAGAGCAGGAAGAGTTTGTTTGTGTCCGGGTTGTCTCGTCTATCGAGCAAAGAGGGTAAGGCTGCTATGTTGATAGGGGAAATGGACATAGCAAGGCTCATGATCCATCTGCATCAGGTTGAAAAGGACAAGTTGAGGGATAGAGAAGAGTTCCGAAACAAGAAAGCTAAGACAACAGGAAATGAATCCGGATAGCAAAAGAGTAATGTAAATCGGTCATCCTTTCAACAAAAGCCAAATGTACCAGCTCCATCATCTACTAAGTGCACCTGCACTAATTAACAAAGGTGAGTTCAAGAATCAGAGTTTGTAGAATTTCAGAATTAGTCCTACACAGTCTCAAGGTAGTGTGGCACGGTTTCTTCAAGTGTGGTCAGGCATGTCACTTCATGACAGAGTTCCATAAGAACAAGCAGGGTGGTAATGGGGGCAATAGAGCCCAATCTTCTTCAGCAACTCCACTAGATAGAGTTGCACCTAAAGGAGCTACTTCAAGGACAGGCGGAGGAGCAAACCGTCTGTATGCTATCACCAGTTGCCAAAAGCAAGAGAATTTGCCAGATGTTGTCACTGGTATGATCAAAGTCTTTACTTTTGATGTATATGTTTTGCTTGATCTAAGAGCGAGTCTGTATTTTGTGACTCCGTATATTGCTATGAGTTTTGATGTTCTTCCTGAGAAAATTCTTGAGCCCTTCAGTGTTTCCACACCTGTTGGTAAGTCTATTCTAGTTGGGAGTGTTTATCGTGATTGTGTCATTTATGTCAATCATAAGGACACCATGGCTGATTTAGTTGAGCTAGGTATGGTGGACTTTAATGTTATTCTAGGTATGGACTGACTTCTTGCTCGTTATGCCTCAATTGATTGTAGAACTCGAGTAGTTAAGTTCCAGTCTCCTAATGAGCCAGTTATAGAGTGGAGAAGTAGTTCAACAGTGCCTTAGGTTCGTGTTATTCATACCTTAAGGAGATGAAGTTAGTTTCCAAGGGGTGCATCTATCACTTAGTCCGAGTTAATAACTTTAGTGTTGAGACACATCTATTCAGTCAGTTCCAGTTGTGAGTGAGTTTCCAGAGGTCTTTGAAGATGATCTTCCTGGAGTCACTCCTAAGAGAAAAATAGACTTTGGTATAGATATTCTTCCTGATACTCGTCCTATCTCTATTTCGCCATTTAGAATGACTCCAGATGAGTTGAAAGGGTTAAAAGAGCATTTGAAAGATCTCCTTGATAAGGGCTTTATTCGACCAAGTGTCTCACCTTGGGGTGCTCCGGTCTTATTTGTGAGGAAGAAAGATGGTTCACTTAGGATGTGCATTGATTACCGCCAATTAAACAAGGTTACCATAAAGAATAAGTATCCCCTTCCGAGGATTAATGATCTTTTCGATCAACTTCAGGGCGCCACTTGTTTTTATATGATAGACCTCAGATCAGGCTATCATTAGTTGAGAGTAAGAGAAAATGATATCCCTAAGACAATATTCAGGACCCGTTACGGTCATTATGAGTTTCTAGTCATGTCTTTTGGTTTGACTAATGCTCCTGTAGCGTTCATGGATCTTATGAAAAAAGTGTTTAAGCCTTATCTTGATATTTTTTTTATCGTGTTCATTGATGACATTCTAATTTATTCTCCAAATGTAAAAGGGTGCTAACAATCATTTCTAATGAGAACAATGATTCCTTTACAAAATATGTTAATAGATTTGGGAATAAAATTCATCTCATTGACTTGGAGGTATCCTGTTCAATCTTAAATCTTGTTAGTTGAAAAAAGGTCTTGTTTGATAGGAGCTACCATCTTTGAATATGATATAAATATTAACTTTGATGTTAGATTAATAAAATCTTCGTTGGGTCAGAATCGAATGAAGGTGTGTTGATTATGAAATAAATCAATTTGTCAATCTCCATTGATATTATATTAGCACGAGATGATAGTTATAATTTCTTTCATTTGAGATTGTCTATCTGAAAATTTGTTAATGACTGCATATTGTAAATTCTCTATAATATTCATCTTCTCAACCTCTTCTTTGATCCATTTGAGATACGGTTCACCATGTTGCATCATTTATGATTTCAGAGGGATCAAAATCGAAGGAATATGTGGATTTGGAGTGATATTGTTTAATATTTGTGGCTTAAAATTGAACATTGTTGTTGGGATTGGGTATTATTGATTCTGCAATAGGATCATGCAAATGATTAGGCAAATGAGTAGGGATAATAGATTGGATGGCCAATGGACGTAATGGGTATTGAAAAGGCAAATAGAGCTAGGATTAAGATTGAGTGTCGTAGAAAGAGAAGAGAGAAAAATTTATTTTTAAAAATATTTTACATTTTTGAATATTAAATCATGATTTTTATAAAGATGTTGGTTAAAATATATTTAGCTACAACTATCATATGTGATTTTAAATCACATGGCATTAAATAAGTTTGAATCGTGATAAGTATATTAATGATAATTGAGAATAATATCATCCTCGAACATTTCTGCAATTAAAAAATTGTAAGTTGAAATTTAGAGACTTAAATTTTTTGAGGCACTCAAATGTATTCATTTTTCAACATAAAGTTTCTAGATGTTTGATTATTGTATGTGGTATGTTTGATCATTATATGTGGCAAAAACATTTTGCACCATATTAAAAAATAATGGACATCATTTTGAATGACCATAATTTATTACCTTTTATAACCGTTTAAATCCATTTTAACTGTTTTAATATTCAATGTCAACCTTAAAAAGTCATAACTAATCATTCTCACACAAGACTCAAATGGGAGGAGTTACCACAAAATATGAAATTTAGATCTATGTTAATTTTAAATCATTTTTCTATTGAGTTGGCTGGAAATAAAGACAAGTTATAATATAACAAAATCAAACGCGCAGTAGACCATTAGAAAAGGAGAAAATTTAGTTAAATTCAAAACAGTTAATATTGACAATAAAAAATGCAACAGACATTATTCAAGACTTTGAACGATAAAAAAATATTAACAATTCATATAGTATCTTATCTCTCAAAAGAAAGACATATGTATAGCTACACATAGATAATTCTTACTTTAGAGGTGTTTGAGTTAATAGCAAATCATTACCTCTACTTTGGAGATGTAGTGTCCACATTATTTATACCACACCAAGTTCATTTTTCATGCAACAAATTTCAAACTAGTATTTTTCATCATGAAAGCTTATGATCCTTCTAAGGATGTCAATGACTTCAAATAATTTTTTCCCACGATCCTGATCTTCTCGACAACGTCTTTCATCCGTTTATTCTCCAACTTTGTTTGATACTCTTCAATAATTATGTTAATAATAAAAGTTTGAGTATCACAACGCTTGCAGGTCAGATTTCTCATGACTTCCTTCAATTCAGTTTTCTCTTTGCGAAGCTTATCATTTTCTAGTTTCAATATTTTGCCTTCATCGTGTTCCAATCGCATCTAATTAAACAATATAATTCAATTTCACAATAACTGACACAAATTTCATATAAAAATAAAAAAAATTAAAAAATACATATAAAATGCATCACCTTCACTTGATTTTTTCTATTTTAGAACCAAAATTTGACTCAATTTTTTTCATGGACAGTTTCTTTTTAAGTTCTATCATTGCATTATCATTAGGATGTTGATTATCTTTACAAGAAATTTTACCGAAGGGACAAATAAATAATCAAAATTTAAATTAATATAAATAAATTTAAACAAAAATACAAAAGATTGAAATGGTACACACACTTCAAGATCTTGAACTTAACTGGCATTGTATTTTCTTCTTTTTGACAATTTATCATGCAAAGAATTCATTTTGTCTCCAATTGCACTACCTTCTAATTTTTTACCAATAAACCTGCACTCGTTTTCAACATCATTCAAACTTTTTTTCTATCTCGTTCATGTCATTGTTATTCTTCATCTTTAATTTCTATGTCGTTCAGGATTTGTATCAGTTGAACTAAATATGAGATGTGACACAGGAACACTAAAATTCAAAAACACTTATATTATGAAAATTATATAAGCTAATTCATTAAATCAAGAGTTAAACAAATTAGAAAAAAATACATAATGTGTTTTGTTTCTCCTAAGATACTAGCCTTCATTTTCATAACTTCACCAACTTCATAGACTGCTAGATTACATTTTACCAACAAACATATATTCAAAAAGTATAAAGAGAGAATATTATGATAATATTAGATTTCAGATTCAAGCATAGGGTGGAGAAGAATTATTCTGGTGGAGGTCTATTGGGGTAGGAGAGATTGAGGGAGATATAGTAATCAGTTGTAATTGAGAAGTGGTAGTGATTATTATTTTATTGTATGGGCTACAAGTTAGTAATTTTGAATTCACAGAACTACTCTATTTCCGTTACCACTACCACCATTGATACCTACAAAAAGTACATAGAACTTTAAGCATATATTGTAATTATTATTGATGTAGATAAGCTTAAATGAACAAAATAGTTTAATAATACATATTAAATAGTAAAATTATATGAATTGAGTAATTATTATTGTTATCAGTCGCACAAGATGCAAATTCAGTTGAGGCCTGGGAGAGGAGGGAACTGAGAGTAAAAAATAATCTCACAATCTCACAAAAAAAAACTAAAAGGAAAATGAAAAAAATGAAAAATAAGCAAGATGGAAAAGAAATATGTAATATCCAAAAATATGAAAAAGCAACATTGAATGTATGGACAATGCTTATTATATTCCCATTCATTGACTTATATAATTTATATTCACAGCGAATATGTTTATGAATAGATAAAACACTTTTGTTATTAATACATTCTTTATTCCCAAATCTTCAACCCATGAATAATTAGTTATATAATATTTCCCCCAGAAGACCTCATATGTCTCTAATTAAAAATTATAAAAAAAATGGGCGATCTTACTGAAGATAATTTTGTAGGATCCATAATTACAACTAAAAGTCAAACTCTACAAAAATCTAAAGTATATAATATGTTGGCTCATCACAAAATCAACATTTTTCTACTTTTCTCGACTGTATATACTTAACCAAAAAAATATATACACATAAAAAAATACATCACCTTTTAAATTTGATTAAATCCCATACACTTGATATTTTAAAAAAACTTTAGAACATGAGTAAAAAACTTTCAAACTTAATGATATTTTAAATTCAAAAATTAGAGATATACACCTCTTCCTCTTACTAGGTACCGATGTTTAGGATCGACAGAAAGATACATATAGAGTAATTAATTTAATGAATGCACAAATAACATGCAAAATAATTTTTTTTATAAGAAATGAAAATCAATTACAAGAATAATACCTTACTTACAATGATTCAACGCCTCAAGAAAACAGAGGAATCAAAAATCACACTTGAGAGACAACAAATTGATAACCTCGATGAAATATACACCCCTTCCTCCTACTAGATACCGATGTTCAAGATCGATACAAAGATACACATAGAGTAATTAATTTAATGAATGCACAAATAACATGTGAAATATAATTTTTTTTATAAGAAATTAAAATCAATTACCAGATTAATACCATACTTACCGTGATTCAACGCCTCAAGCAAACAGAGGAATCAAAAATCAGACTTAAGAGACAACAAATTGATTAACTCGGTGAAGTAACTTTATATGTAATAGAAGATGTGACTAGCAACGGATAATATAATATATATTTATATGTGTGTGTGTGCGCGCGCGCGTGTATATATACACATATATGTATATATATATATACACATATTGTGTGTGTGTGCGCGTGTATATATACACATATATGTATATATATATATACACATATATATACACACACACACACACATATATATATATAAGGTTGCACTATGAGTGGTTTCCTACTGTGTTACCAAAAATGAGTGTTCAAGTTGCCACGAAGATTTCAATTTTTTGAGTAAAAAATATTTGAGTAAATATATTTTTTATTTTAGATGACAAAAAAATAACAATAATACATATATATTAACAAGGTTTTGTATCATCAATCTTTTATTTAAATTTTGATTAGTATTGTTAATTTTGTAATTGGAGCGATAGTTCTGAAAAGACAAATTACCAATCTTTTCTTTTATCTCAGGAGAAATATGACCGGGATAAACTATATATGAAAACTAGGGCAAAGGTTGATTATATGTATCCATTTGGCATTGAAAATTTTAATTTGTTATCCCGTCAATCAATTATAAGTGAAATTTTATTTTATTTTGTATTATATTACTTTAAAACTCAATCCGTAAGCCATTGGATTCGGAAATGAAGAAAAAATAGATTTAGATTGGTGTCTGTGTCTACGGGTCACATCTACGGATCGTAGAAGCTTCTACGAGTCGTAGATGAGGTAGTGGAAAAATATTTTTTTTCAAAACAAATCCCAATTCATTTTTTACGATTCACTAGAATAGTTCGTCAATCTTTGTACGAGTCGTAAATAGGTTCGTAGGTGAGTCCTAGACTTAGTGAAATATTGAGGGTCAAAGTTGGGTTCTACAGATGGCATGTACAGACCGTAGGAAGATCTACGAACCTTACATGAGATTCATCAAAGATAGGGGAATTTTAAAGTCCAGTAGCCTATCTACGGTTGACCAGTACGGTACGGACCGTAGGTCCAAAGCGTAGATGAGGCCCGTCAGTAATTTAAAGGGGCTTTTGGGTCTTTTCCTAATTATTTTAAGCCTATACTATGTTGTTTTTACCTTCTACCCTAGGCCCTATATAAACGTTTAAAACCCTTAAATTACCCATTTGAACTCATTCTCCTAAATTTTCAAAACTTGACCAAATTCATCCTCCCAAATTCTCTCAAGTCAAAGGAAGGAGAGGAAGAGCTAGGTTCCATTCAAGTCTCCAAATTCACTATTTTCTTGAGCTTAGAGAATCAAGGTATTTTAGTATTCACCTATGAATTCCTTTCCTCCATAGAGTTCTTAAATTCTTGAATTTTACAAAGCTAGATTATTCAATCAAAGTTAGAATTTTATTCAATGTTCATGGGTTCTTTTCAATCTTGATCAAATTGAGTGTTTTCCATCTATTTATGCATGAGTTGAAGTTATTACATAGTTTTAGTTAAATTCATATGAACCCATGCTTACCCCGGGAATTTGAGACTATGAGCACATGATAATGTTTATGAACTATAATTATGAATTTATGAAGATATTCATGTCCTTTCTATGGAATTGATATGAATAATTTGAGGTTGATTTGAGAGTAAAACATCGATGTTGTTGTTGTGAAAGGTTATTCTCACATGAAGTATTCATAGGGTTGAAATGTTTTCTCAACTAAATTTGAATCAAGATTTAGGAGTTATTCTAAATGAACTCTAGCTTGGATTGACTACTTAATTTTTCCTTTTCATGGATAATAAGATGTGATTAATTTCTATTTTGTGGGATTCATGCTTAGCACCATGTGGACTAGTGGCGATTACCCATGTCCCATAACTATGTGCCACCATAGGTTTGTCTTAGATAGACATTAGCAAATGGATCTAATTTAGCTCAAGTTTATGGTTCTTACCTTGAAAAGTAAGGACATCTCTTTTCGGTGTGGGATAGACACCGGATTCCATGTTATAGCTCATATGGTCTATGTCGGTTAATGGCAAACTTCTCACAATAACGAACTAAGGTTACTTTCTAAAAGTATCTAACAAGTGTTCTAAAGTTGTTTAGCTTGCATTGACCATGATTATGGCGTATGTTTTCTAACATGTTATTTTATGATTTAGCTTGGTCACTGCATGTCATGTAAAGTCCCTTTTAGCATGATTTCATAACTCTTATGCATTGCTATCATATTTAGTACATTCTATGTACTAATGCATACTTGTGTCAACACTGTTTCACTAATATAGGGTCTAACACTCCTATTCCACACTCTCGTGACTAGACATCCCTTGGTTGTTTCAGTTGAAGTTTTGTGAGTCCTCATGTTTCGAGGACCAAGATTTCTTTACTGCGATAAGTCATTTTCATTTTAGAGTTGTATGTGATATATGAGTTACGTCTCAATCACTTTTCTTATGATGTACTGATGGCTTGAGACTTGGAATTGACCTTCTCCCAGATATGTAACCTATCTATATTCCTCCTTACCAAATGACTCCGATAAAATTTAAGGAATTGAAAGAGAAATTGAAAGATTTATTAGATAAGGGTTTCATCCGACCGCGTCCATGGTGTGCTCCAGTCTTGTTTGTTCATAAAAAGGATGGTTCCCTTTGTATGTGTATTGATTACCGTTAGTTGAACAAGTCACTATTCAGAACAAGTAACATCTTACGACGATTGATAATTTATTCAACCAACTACAAGGAGCAAGTTACTTCTCTAAGATTGACCTCTAGTCGGGTTATCACCAACTGAGGGTGAAGGAGGATGACATTCTAAAGATGGCTTTTCAGACTCGGCATGGTCCCTATGAGTTTTTGGTAATGTTATTCGGGTTGATTAATGCTCCGACCGCATTTATAGATTTGATGAATAGGGTGTTTAGAAAATACCTTGATATGTTTGTGATTGTGTTTATTGATAATATCTTGATTTACTCAAAGAGTGAAGATGAGCATAACGATCAATTAAGGATTATGTTGCAAGTCCTCAAGGACCAACAACTCTTTGAAAATTTTAGTAAATGCTAGTTTTGGTTAAGATCTATGGATTTCCTCAGTCATGTTGTTTCCGAGAAGGGTATTGAGGTAGATCCTAAGAAGACGGATGTGGTTAAGAGTTGTCCTAGACCTCTATTCCCTTCGGATATTAGAAGTTTTTGGGTTTGGCTGGTTACAATAGAAGGTTTATGGAAGTGTTTTCATCGATTGCCTCTCTGTTGATGGTATTGACCCAAAAGAAAGTTAATAAGGTTGGAAGCTTGTGAAAAGAGTTTTCAGGAATTGAAAGATAGACTTACCTCCGCTCCAGTGTTGACTTTATGAGAAGGGTCAGATGGGATTGTTTTTTATTGTAACGCCTCAAGAATTGGGTTAGAATGTGTCCTTATGCAAAATAGGAAGTTCATTGCCTATACTTCAAGGCAACTTAAAATTTATGAAAAGAACTATCCTACCTATGATTTGGAACTAGAGGCAGTTGTGTTTGCTTTAAAGATTTGGAGGCACTACTTATATGGTGTCCATGTTGATGTCTTCACCGACCACAAGATTTTGCACTATGTGTTTAAGCAAAATGATCTAAATCTTTGCCAAAGGAGGTGGCTTGAGTTACTAAAAGATTATGAAATGAGTGTCCTCTATCACCCCCAACAAAGAGAATGTAGTGGCGGATGCTTTTAGTCAGCTATCATTGGGTACTGTTACCTATGTGGAACAAGATAAAAATGAGTTGGTTCGTGATGCTCATAGATTGACCTGATTGGGTGTTCGGTTGGTTGACTCCACCAAATGTGGTGTTACGGTTCATAATCATTCAGAATCGTCTTTTATGTCGGATATAAAAGTAAAGCAGAGTCTTGATCCAATTCTAATTGAGTTGAAGAAAGTGGTGCTTAAAAAGTCCATTGAGGCTTTCTCCCAAGGGGGGGGGGATGGAGTCCTTTGATATCAAGGTCGTCTATGTGTTCCTAATGTAGATGACTTTGAGAGAGCAAATCTTATCAGAAGCCCATAGTTCTCGATATTCCATTGACCCGGGAGCCACCAAGATGTACCGTGACTTGCGAGAGGTCTATTGGTAGAATGTGATGAAGAAGAATATTGTGGAATTTGTGGCTAAGTGTCCCTATTATCAACAAGTGAAAGTCAAGCATCAAAAGTCGGGAGGTTTGTCCCAAGATATTAGTATTCCCACTTGGAAGTGGGAATATTTGAATATGGACTTCATTAGTGGTTTACCCTGCACCTGGCGGCAACATGACTCACTAAGTTGTATTTGAAGGAGATGGTTAAGTTGCATGGAGTGCCCCTATCCATTATCTCTAATCGTGGTACCCATTTCACTTCTCAATTTTGGAAATCTTTCCCAAAAGGGCTTGGTACTCGTATTAAGCTTAGTACGACCTTTAATCCTAAAACCGATGAGTAAGCAAAGTGTACTATCCAAACTTTGAAAGATATGTTAAGAGCTTGGGTGATTGACTTTAAGGGTAATTGGGATGAGCATTTGCCTTTGATTGAGTTTGCGTATAATAATAGCTATCATTCAAGCATTGGTATGGCTCCATTTGAGGCTCTTTATTGTAGGAGGTGTACATATCCTATTGGTTGGTTTGAAGCTGGCAAGGTTGCTTTGATAGGTCCCGAGTTGGTACATGAGGCTATGGAGAAAGTTTGGCTTATTAGAGAGAGGTTTAGAATGGCTCAAAGTCGACAAAAGTCTGATGCTAATGTTAGGAGAAAAGATGTTGAATTTGATGTAGATGATTGGGTCTATTTGAAAATTTCACCCATGAAGGGTGTAATGAGATTTGTGAAGAAAGGGAAGCTTAGTCTCCTGTCATGACTCAGGGGTACACCCTAGATGTAACAAGACATACTCAACCCCGAAGGGGTCTCATACAAGCCCCTTATCATATCATAACATAAGATAATAGAAAAGTACGGAAATTTAAAACATTTTTCAATACAATCGAAGTCTCATAAAATGAAGCGGAAGTCTTTGACATTGTCTCAAACCATCTAATACATGAAATGTCTTTGGGATGCAGCCATACAATAGCTCTAAACATAAAATGAAATATAAAGGACATGGTGGACAAGCCCTTGAATGCTATGAGGACTCACCAAAACTTCTATTTTTGATCTACTATATACTTAGCCACGAGGATGAAAGTCAATATCGCCGAACCCTACATTTTATAAGAATGTAGGCAAAAGTATGTGTTAGTACAATAATGTACTAAATATGATGGCTAGCATAAATCATCAACATAAGCATATAAGAGGCATTAGTCAACATCAGACATACACCATAATCATAATAGACAATAACATAAGTCATAAACATAATAGACATCATCATAAGACATAGGCTATAAGCATGAGAGATAACAACATAGTTATAGGCATGATCAATGTATCTAGTTAAACATGACATAAGAAACATTTCATAAGTCATCTCAAGGCAAGCTTGTGCAATATATGGATAAGACCCCATAATCCCACCCATGCTAAGCAAGTCACTTTAGGTCCTTGTTTACCTTTATTTCCTTTTGATCTCATCCTTAGCTTATTTCTCATAGACAAGGGAGCATTCACCTTTAGTCACACATGTATTGGAAAGGCCTTTCAAGCTACAATCCAAACTAAACATACATCATAAGCATATTCAACATATAGATCATCATAACATAGGAAGAACATATCATAAATACCCTCAAAGTATTCTTGTGCAATACATGAATAAGACCCCATAAATCTCACTCATGCTAAGTAAAGCTTCTTGAGTGACCATAGTTCATACTAGACTTGACCTTGTGGGAATTAGCCTTAACCGACATAGACCATGTGAGCTTACATGGAATTCAGTGTTACCCACACCGAAAAGGGTTGTCTTACTTGCCTAAGGTAAGACCATCATCATATTAGCTTTAGGTGGATCCAATATCTAAATAACCTACGGGGGCATGTAGTTTATGGGATAAGGATATTGCTACTTGAAACTCGCCCTTTCTAGTGGGGGAGCTTCCATCTCAAGAAATACTTTATAGAAACCCGCCCTTTCTAGCGGGGGAACTTTGATATCATATTCAATATCCACTCGGTTCTAAGCATAATTCCCACAGAATACATACTAAGTCATAACTTGATTCATACTCATGGAAGAATGCCTTGACATTCAATCCAACATAGTTCATAGGATAGCTCATAGATCATACGTGAGAATAACCTTTCACCGTCCATGTCTTCATATAGATTCAATAGGTGAGAATTGCCTTTCAACATTAGAATCATCATATTGTGAGAAAACCTTTCGCATTATGTTCATTGTGTGTTCATGAGAATAGCCTTTCAATCAACACAACAACATCATCATAATCATACATAGGTGTGTAAATGAGAATATCCTTTCAACAACACACATAAGATCATCATAGTCATAATCACTTTACCCCCAAAGTGTTCTTAAAGCATGTACATAAACTTCATAAAGCATGCATAATATCATATATTGCCCTTTCAAGGGTCAAAGCTCATATCAAAGCAACACACCTAGAATGACTACATTAGACATGGATGGAATCACAATTCAAGTAATCAAATCACTATATGCATGATCTCATGTAATCATAATATAGGTCATGTGGGCTAAGTCCTTCCACAATAATACCATATACATAATCAACATACATAATGGCCTCACTCTCAAAGCCTTAACATTCATAGTTCATTCATATTAGATTTTTACCCTCAAGCCTTAGGAATCACATTCATACTATAAGCCTTACTCTCAAGCAATACTTCACATGGTCATCATATATGCCTAATTCTCAAGACAATCTAACCACATGCTTCATTCTTAAGCAATTATAGTCATATATCATCATATAAACTCAATCTCAACACTACTAGTCATGATTCGTCATATAAGTCTTAATCTAATCAATTCATGTCTACAAGCTTTAGTTTTAAGCAATTCATACTTAGGTGATCTAATCTCAACCAATTCATAAAGCAATTCATCAATTTTAGAATATCACATCCAAGCCCTCAATTTCCTCTTTCATGGCATAAAACCAAACTATATCAATTTCTAGAATCTTAGGTAAATGAAGAATACATGTATAATGATACTAAAAACATGTAATTACATCATAAACAATCATTACCCACTCAATTGGATCAACATACAACAATACCCACAATGTATGAAGGAACCCTAATTAGAATTAAGGATTCATCTTCACAATTGGGGGAAACATGGGAGCTTCATGGATGAAAGGAGTTCATGAATGAATAAGCCATCATGCCTTGATTACAAAGCCTAGCAAGATTGAAACAATGGAGTCTTGACCTAGCTTGACCCTCTTCTTCTTCTTCTTCTTCTTCTTTCTAGAGAGAGGATTTTTTAGAGTGAATTGGGTTTCTTTTGGAGATTTAGAAATAATGATTAGGATGACTTAATTAAGGGTCTAAAGTCCTTATATAGGTGGTCTAAACACTATTAAAATGACACCACTTAATAACTAATTAATTCTAGAAAGTTCCCTAAGCCCTTTCACTAACCGACTTAAGGACCAAGATTGCCTCACCCACGAGACCACGCTGACGGGCCGTGGGTCCACCCACAGTCTGTGCTGCTCAAACGTGGATGGAGTTCTGTGGCTTGTTTTTTGGGCCCTCACTGACGACCCCTCACCTACGGGGCGTGGGTCCCCTTTCGTTGGTGCACTGTTTTGGACAAGGTTTTGAGGTGGTTTGCTAGGGTCCTCTTCAAGGACCTTTGGTTGGTCCTTGGGGAGTCGTACGTTGACATTTTAATCCTAAACCCATCATTCTAAGTACAGGAAGTTAAATTCACGACTCTAACCCTCACATCAAGCTCTAGTTTAGCCTACTAGTTTTCGAGGTGTTACATCCTCGTTATGTAGGCCCGTATCAGGTTTTGAGGCGTATTGGTAAAGTTGCTTATGAACATGATTTGCCTAATGACTTAGCATCAGTGTATCTGGTTTTCCATGTCTCCTTGTTGAAGAGATGTGTTGGTATCCGACATCTATAGTACCATTGGAGAGCCTTGGTATAAATGATAGTCTTTCTTATGAAGAAGTTTCGGTTGAGATTTTAGACCGGCAAGTACAGAAGTTGAGAAACAAAGAAGTTGGTTCTGTGAAGGTTTGAGGAGGAATCAGTTAGTTGAGGGTGCTACTTGGGAGGCCGAGACCGACATGATTTCCCGATATCCTCATCTATTTCCCTCCATCCCTACTCTAGCTTGAGGTATTTAGTTCCTCATGGTTCCCTCTTTTGATTCATGTGTCTTAGTTATTTTCATGATTCCTCATGCATGCATGCTCATGAGAACTTGGTTTTGAGAAAATGAGTTAAATTGATTGATTTCTCCATGTTTATGTGCATTTGAGTATGAGTTGCATACATGCCTTATGAAATTATGTTACATATATACTTTAGCTTGGAGTCGAATTTCCTCCTTGGATATTTGCATTTATGTGATTGCATTCATGTTAGGATGTTAGATCTTTTTCCTACCCTCCTTATGATGACTTGAATCTCTATCGAGGACGAATGTTCCCGAGGGGGAAATATTGTAACACCTCAAATTTGGAAAAGAAGGAAAATGAAGATTTGGACTCGTGTCTATGTCTACGAGTCCTATCTATGCATCGTAAAAGCTTCTATGGGCTGTAGATGGAAACCGTAGGTAGTGGGAAAACAATTTTTCAAAAAAGTCCCAGTACCCTTTTTACGGTTCACTAGAACGGTCTGTCAACTTTTGTACGAGTCATAGATAGGTCTTGTAGGTGAGTCCCAGACTTAGTGAAATTTTGAGGGTGAAAGTGGGGCTCTACGAATAGCATGTACAGACTGTAGGAAGACCTACGATTCGTACATGGGATCCGTCAAAGATGGGGGAATTTTAAGGTCCCAGTAGACTGTCTACAGTTGACTAGTACGGTCCGTAGAAGTACCGACGGACTGTAGGTCCAAACCGTATATGAGGCTCGTCAGTTATTTTAAAGGGGCTTTTGGGTCTTTTCCTAATCATTTTAATCCAATACTACGTCATTTTATCTTCTACCCTAGGCCCTATATAAGCGTTTTAAACCCTCAAATTACCTATTTGAACTCATTCTCCTAAATTCCCAAAACTTGACCAAATTCATCCTCCCAAATTTTCTCAAGTTTAAGGAAGAAGCGGAAGAGCTAGGTTTCCATTCAAGTCTCCAAATTCACCATTTTCTTGGGCCTAGAGAATCAAGGTATGTTAGTCCTTTAAATTCTCCTTCCCCCCATAGGGTTCTTAAATTCTCCAATTTTACAAAGCCAGAATACCCAATCAAAGTTAGAGTTTTATTCAATGTTCATGGGTTCTTTTCAATCTTGATCAAATTGAGTATTCTCCATCTATTTATGCATGAATTAAAGTAATTATTCCCTTTGTTTCAAAAAGAATGACCTCCTTTCCTTTTTAGTTTGTTTCAAAAGAATGACCTCTTTCCTTTTTTGGTAACATTTTACTTTTAGCTTTCCACGTGGCATGTTTAAGACTACAAGATTAAGAGCAATTTTGTACATTTGACATAACTTTAATTTAGGACCACAAGATTCAAAACTCTTCTTTAATTTCTTAAACTCTGTGCCAAGTCAAATCAGGTCACACTTTTTGAAACGGAGGGAGTACATGTTTTTAGTTAAATTCATATGAACCCATGCTTACCCCATGAATTTTAGACTATGAGCAAATGATTATGTTTATGAACTACAAATTATAAATTTATGAAGATATGTATGTCCTTTTTATGAAATTGATATGAATGATTTGAGGTTGCTTTGCTAGTAAAGCATCGATGTTATTGTTGTGAAAGGTTATTCTCACATGAAGGATTCATAGGGTTGAAAGGTTTTCTCAACTAAATGTGAATCAAGATTTAGAAGCTATTCTAAATGAACTCTAGCTTAAATTGGCTACTTATGTCACAACCCAAAAATGGATGTAATGACACTCGTCTTATCCCACCAAGACAAGTCAGCCTACAATCCAAACATTTCGATAAATTGTGGAAATCAAATAAAAATAGGAGTGTAATAACAATTACTAATATGGATAACAAGTTAATTTAAATTAAATTCCCAAAACCTGGTTGTCACGTGCAAGAGCTCTAATGTAAATACTAGAATTGAAAGAAAATACGTAAGTCTCAAATGAAGTTGTCTCTCAAGTAAAACAAAATCATAAATAGGAGTAAGAAAGTTCACTGAGAAGACAAAAACAACCTAAGAAATCTCCACATGAAGCCTTAGAAAAGAAGAGAATAGAAGGTATCACGAAGATAAAATTGTAGAAGCAAGGGGTGAGTACCAAACCACACAGTACTCAGTAAGTAAACTTCTAAACACAAACTAAGAGAATAGAATACGGGTACTCCTACCACCCCAACCGAACCTCCACAACTACAACCTGCATAAAACCAGCCCAACCTAACAGTTCACAATTTACATAGCACACAACTCAACAACAACACTCAAACAATTACATATCCTCAACAACAAACTTAATATTCATCGATCACAAGTTCCACAGAAAGGTATTCATAAGATCAACAACACAAAAGATCAAGTTCACCAATGATAAAGATATGCAATGCAATGAAATGCAATGTCAAGTATAGTGATGCATGTATGACCTAACAATACACACCTGCTGTCTCTCAGTCCGAGACCTATAGGGGACATATCTGTTCATGCATCCATCGTGGCGTGCAACACGATCCTCGATAATAAAATCCATTGCGGCCTGTGACATATCCCTCAATAATAGAATCCATCGCGGCGTACGACACGTCCCTCAATAATAGTATTTGTCACGGCGCACGACACGTCCCTCGAAATGGTACATCCTCTTTAATTTCTTATTATTTTTTAATGCACATAACACTTATCACAACCATATCTCGAACCAATGCAAATGACATGTTCACATAAATAATGAGGAGATGACAATTTTCATAATAATGCACAATTCACAAAAACACAATCGTGATACAACATCAACAATAAGTCAATAAGTCTTTCAAGCCATTCTCAACACACCACACACCAACAATTAATCACATTGCTTTTTAATACCTCTTTTTCATCATTTGAATTATTCAATATGGACAAGTCAACCCATCACAAAGTCCCATTACTCCCCAACACATACCACAAGAAAATACATGATTCTATACACTTAACAAGGGTTTAAAAATCAACTTGCCTCAAACAATCAAATAATTACTCTGGACTTGAGCCTTCCCCTTCGTTGAGCTTCCAAATTAATGCAATCTATTCACGTAAATAATCACAATAAGATTTCTAACCCAACAACACCCACATTACTATAGGTTTAGCCTAGACCCAAAAACTAACCCAAGTTTACAATCAAGTTTCTAAGTTTCAAGCCTAGGGTTAAGCTTCAACTTCTCCAATATCACAATTCTAACGGTATTCATGTAATACATTATACTCAATATTTAATTTTATACAAAAAAATAATTCTAACACCATTTTGTCTCAAAAGACAATTATATTATATTCCGACCCTCAATTTACATCCTATGTTTAACTCATAACCACCGACAACATATAATAATTCTTCAAAAATTTTGTGACCTAAACTAACTTGAAATTGTAGCATAGCATGTATTGATTATATATATATATATATATAACAACTCCTAACAATTCAATTCCTTAACCCATTAAAATGATATTGCATTAATTTTTCAATGGCAATCATTGCCAATCATCGCCTCTTAATAATCACCAAAAATTGATAACAAAAAAAGAATATAATAATAATAATAGTGTTAGCACTGTTTCTTGTCCCTATATTTTCAAATCCGCCATAAACAATGCAGCAGCACCATAAGACTTCACCACTATCCCCTTCAATTTATTACAACCATTATACTAATATAATAATATTAAATATTGGTTACCCCCACTAAGTTTCAAACCCCACGAATCACCACTACCCACTCTAATTCATTTCATATTAAAATTGAATTTAATAATATAATCAAGAGTTGGAAATTAATTATTGTAAGCGTAGAATTGAACTCAATTACAACAAAATTGCTTACTTGAATGGTGGCGCCGATCTTTGTATTTGTGCTCGCCGCAAGCACAAATGAATTTCTTTCTTCTCTTTATTTTATTTTCTAAATTAATTATGTATTAAATAATAATTTCTACTAACCTATATTAATATTTCGGACTTGGCCCATTATTATTAACAATAAACAAATTACCCACAAATTAATTAACTATAGCTAAATGACTATTCATAATTATCAAAAATGACCTTTCGGGTCCGGATCATTACATTATTCACCACTAAAAACTATGTTCGTCCTTGAACATAAAGTAAAAGCAAGTACCTGAAGTTTTGAAAAGCAGAGGATATCTGGCACGTATGTCAGACTCTGTTTCCCAAGTCGCCTCCCCAACTGAATGATGCTTCCACTGCATCTTTCCTTAAACAATCTCCTTGGTCCTAAGCTTTCGAACCTGCCTATCCAATATAGCTATAGGTTCCTCCTCAAATGTCAAGTCTGAACCCAGCTCCACTGAATCGAGTGAAAGCACATGAGATTCATCCTTAATATACTTATGAAGCATAGAGACATGGAAAACAGGATGAACTGTTGACAAACTAGGTGTCAAGGCCAACTTATAGGCCACCTCTCCCACTCGGCTCAAAATCTCAAAAGGTCCAATGAATCTAGGGCTAAGCTTGTCCTTCTTTTCGAACCGCATCACACCCTTCATGGGTGACACTCTAAGCCAAACATGATCGCCCTCCATAAACTCTAAGGCTCTAACTCTCCGGTATGCATAACTCTTATATCGACTCTGAGCTATCAACAGTCTACTGAATCATACAGACTTGCTCCATAGCATCTCTAAGCAAGTTTGTATCCAAAGAGTCCATCTCTGCCGAATCAAACCAACCGATCGAAGACCTACACCGTCTTTCATACAAAGCCTCAAATGGGGCCTTCTGAATACTAGAGTGATAACTGTTATTGTAGGCAAACTATGATAAGGGCAAATGTCGATCCCATTTAGCACCAAAATCGATCACACATGCTTAGAGCATGTCCTCCAACATATGAATTGTCTGCTTAGACTGACCATCTGAGGGTGATAAGTTATACTTATATCTAACTGAGTACCCAAACCATGATGTAATGCCTTACAGAAATGGGAAGTGAATAATGAACCTCGATGAGATACAATAGAAACCGAAACTCCATGTAGTCACAAAATCTGACTAATATAAAGCTCGGTTAGCTTCTCTATTGTAGACTTCACCCGAACCAGAAAGAAGTGGGCAGACTTGGTCAGCCTATCAACAACAACCCAAATGGAGTCATAACCACCCACTATGGTAGGAAAACCCACAACAAAGTCCATAGTGATCCGCTCCTACTTCCAAGTAGGAATAGACATCCTCTGAGATAAACCCCCGGGCCGCTGGTGTTCACACTTGACTTGTTGGCAATTCAAACACCTAGAAACAAATTCTGCAATATCTCTTTTCATGACACACCACCAGTAATGCTGACTCAAATTATGATACATCTTCGCCGCTCCCGGATGGATGGAATAGCAAGAACAATGGGCCTCCTGAAGAATCAATCTAATCAACTCACCCATCTTGGGCACACGAATCCTACCTCTGATCCTCAAGGCACCATTAGAATCAACAACAACCTCCTTGTCTTCCCCTCTCAACACTCTGTCTCGAATAAGACATCACTTCTCATCATCAAACTGGTGCTCGCGGATCTGCTCGACTAAAGAAGACCGAGCCTCAATAAAAGCAATCATACCACCACTCTCCTTTGAAATCTGCAACTAGACAAAACCGTTAGCTAACATCTGAACATCTCTAGCCAACGGTCTCTCCTCAATACTAAGCGCGGCAAGACTCCCCATGCTAGGAGTATTCCTACTCAAAGCATCGGCCACTACATGGGCCTTCCCCAGATGGTATATAATGGTCACATATAGTCCTTCAGCAACTCAAGCCATCTCTGCTGCCTCAAGTTCAGATCCCTGAAGATGTACTGAAGACTTCGATGATTAGTGAAGATCTCACGATGCACCCCATACAAATAGTGACTCCATAACTTAAGTATAAAGACCATAACCGCCAACTCCAAATCATAAGTAGGGTAGTTCTTCTCATGGGACTTCAACTGTCTAGAAGCATAAGCAATCACCTTCCCCTTCTGCATCAATACACCACCCAACCTGACTTCTGAAGCATCACAATACATAGTAAAATCCACACCTTCCTCAAGTAGAGCCAATATAGGAGGCTCAGTCAACAAAGTCTTGAGCTTTTTAAAGCTCTCCTCACACTCATCGGACCACTGGAAACCTACACCCTGTCTAGTTAATCTGTTTAACAGATCTACAATAGTAGAGAAACTCTTAACAAATCTTCGGTAATAGCTTGCCAATCCCACGGAACTCCGAATCTCAGTAGGAGAAGTAGGTCGCGTCCAGCCTTTAATTGCCTCAATCTTGGTCGGATCTGCTCTAATACCCTCCTTGGACACCACATGTCCCAAGAATACCACAAAATTAAGCCAGAAATCACACTTTGAGAACTTGGCATACAATTTCTCTTCCCTCAACCTCTGAAATACAATCCTCAAGTGTCAGACATGGTCCTCCTTAGTCCTGGAGTAAACCAAAATATCATCGATAAAGACAATCACAAAAGAATCAAGGTATGGTCGAAACACCCCGTTCATCAACACCATAAATGTTGCAGGGGCCTTAGCCAACCCAAAACACATCACTAGGAACTCATAATGCCCATACAGAGTCTGAAAAGTTGTCTTAGGGATATTCGATGCCTTAATCTTCAACTGATGATACCCGAACCTCAAATCAAACTTAGAGAATAACGATGCTCCCTGTAGTTGATCAAATAACATCAATATGCGTAAGAGGATACTTATTCTTCACCATTACCTTGTTTAACTGTTTGTAATCAATGCACATCCTCATAGTCCCATCTTTCTTCTTCATAAACAACACAGGGGCACCACAAGGTGACACACTAGGGCGAATAAACCCCTTAATCAACAAATCCTATAACTGGTCCTTCAACTCTGCTGGAGCCATACGGTAGAGAGGAATAGAAATGGGCTTAGTGCCTGGCTCCAAATCAATAGCAAAATCAATATCCATATCGGGAGGAACACCTGGAAGATTAGAAGGGAATGTATCGAGAAACTCATGAACCACGGGAACAGAATCTATGGAAGGTAATCCAACACTAGTGTCCTGAATAAAAGTTAAGTAAGACAAACACCCTCTCTTTACCAACTCTGAGCACAGATGAATAAGATGACCTTGTAGGATAAGATCCACTAGTACCCTTCCACTCAACCCTCGGAACACCAGGCATTGCTAAAGTCACAATCTTAGCATTACAATCAAGATTAGCATGATAAGGAGAAAGCCAATTCATACCCAAGATAGCATCAAAGTCTACCATCCCTAGAAGGATTAAGTCTACCCAAGTGTCATACCCTGCCAAAGAAACAAGACAGGATTGATACACTCGATCCCACCACTAAAGGCTCACCCACGGGTGTAGAAACACGAATAGGTACAAGCATGCTATTACACATCTCAGCAGCAAAATCGTAGACACATAAGAGAATGTAAACTCTAAATCAAACAATACAGATGCAGATCGATAACATACTGTATGATACCTGTAATAACAACATCAGAAGTCTCCACCTCAGGTCTCCTCGGGAATGCATAACACTACCCCCCTCTGCCACCTCCAGCTTGGTGGTACCTCTACCCCCACTTTGTTGAGCTACAGTACGACTACTAGAAGCTCTACTACATCTACCTGACTAAACTCTGCCTCGACCTCTACCTTGTGGTACTGGTGGTCTAGCCTGAAATGAAAAATTAGGTTGGGGTCCTCCACGACCCCTTTGGGAAGTACACTATCGCATCAGGTAATAAGGATCTCCATAAATAAAGCAAAATCTCTGACTCAGGAACTCCTGTGCGGATCCTGAAAACCCATTATAATTGCTTCACCCCATAGGTCGATGTTGTGACCCGTACGAGCCTTGACTTGAGCTATAAGAACCCTGAGGTATCTGACCACCCTCGGATATCGGCATCGATGCATGAATGGATTTGTAACACCCAGGAAATCTAATAAAGTAGGTTAGAGCCTAACATGTAAACTAGTATCCTAAGTAGGGTCAACGTGAAGATAAGAGTCATAAAATGACCTCCCTAAGTTAGTACTAATGTTTTAGTCCCTAAACGTCAAGGCATGGCCCCCCCAAGGACCACCCAAGGGTCCTGAGGAGGACCAAGAGACTACCCAAAAGCTGTTAAAAACCAGCATGACCTACGAAATGGGCACCCACAAGCCATTGGTGGACTCACGCCCCGTAGGTGGGGGTCGTGAGTCGAGGCTAGACCTCCCCCAAAAGTCCAAAGTTGTAGTACTATACCACGAGAATGCAGCACGGTTCGTGGACCCACTCATGCCCCATGGGTGGGGTCTTGTGAGTGAGTCTGGACCATGGCCAACATGACAAACCACAGACCCAACCCACAAGTGACTAGTACGGTCCATGGGTCTATCTACGCCCCATGGGTGGGGGGTCGTGGATAGGGCCTGTAATGTTGTCTTAAATTCGGCCAAGGGTCTATTAATTTAAATAAATTCTATTTAATTATTAAAGGGTGGAGAGGGTTTATATTAGTTATTTAGACATATATAAGTAGCTATTAACTATTAACCAACTCTTTTAACACCTCATAACTCACAAGACTCAAATTAAAAACCAACTCTCCTCTCCAAAAATTCTCTCTCTAAGACTCTATTGAAGAGCGAGAACAAGGTCAAGCTAGGGGTTCAAGAAACAACCTTTATTCTTCAATTTCATATGGAAATCTCTTTAAAGTATGGATGCTCTTCATCTTTGCGAAGCTATCACCCAAAGAGCCCCTTCAAAATATGTTTTTAAGATTCCAAATCTCCCAAACCTAGGGTTTTCAATCTATTATCATGGGTCTCCTTCTAAAATGTTTTCAATTGTTTCTTTATTGTTGATTATGGTTGGTTATGATGAATTATGGTTGGATTAATGGATTATTGATGTTTTATGATGCAAATATCCCTTAGACCCATGATTCCCCCTTTTTCCTAAATTGTGAACTATGGTATGGCATGATTGATGATGGGAGCTTGACAATTGATTATGTTTACATTGATTAAGTTGTTGAATCATGATATCCCTCTATCTAATGTGGTAATTCTAGAAGTTAGGTTTGATCTTGATTCATAGCCTTGAAGGGCAACTTGTTAGGGTTTATACATGTTGATGAGTATTGTATATGAACTTGTGATTCACTTAGATAGTGATGATCTTATGACTATTGTGTAATTGTGGTATTGATGCAAGATCCTTCTTCCCTATTCCCTTACACTTGATTATGCATGAAGTATGTATGTATGTTTATGATAAGATTGTTGTGTTAATTGAAAGACCATTCTCATGAACACACTATGAATATGATGTGAAAGGTTTACTCACATGTTGATGATTCTAAGGTTGAAAGGACATCCTCACCCAATGAATCTATGAGCTATTATGATGTATGTTGGTTTGAGTGCCTAGTGCATTCTTTCATGAACATAAACTTAAGTAAAGACTTAATATGACTTTTAAAGGGAATTATGCTTAACACCGAGTGGATATGAAAATGAGATGGAAGCTTTTACGTTAGAAAGTCTGGCTTCCCAATGTAAGTTATCTCATGAGATGGAAACCTTTTACGTAAAAAAGTCTGGGTTTCTAGTAGCAATCTCCATACCCCATAACTATGTGCCCACATAGGTCTTTAGCTAGTGGATCCACCTAAAAGCTATTATGTAAGCTCTACCTTAGGCAAGTAGGACATCTATTTTCGGTGTGGGAGTAAGACACCGAATTTCAGGTAGCTCACATGGTCTATGTCGGTTAATGCTAGTTTCCCTATATGATACGAATATGAACTATGATAAGAACATGGACTTTAATTATGACTTTTTAAGAGGTACTACTTAGTATGAGTGGGGGTATGAGACTTCACTTATGCATTGCACAAGCAGGCTTCAAGAGGGGTTATGGTGAGGTTCTCTTATGTTATGAAGACTTATGAATTATGTATGTAAGATATGTATGGATGTTAAGGTTGACTTTACTTGTTGCAAGTTATGAACATGAATAACTCCTTACTTATGTATATTGGTTATGGATGAGGTAAAAGTAAAATATGTATGTTGTTGGTGACCTAAATGAGATACTTAGCAATTGGTAGGGTTATGGGATCTTTTTTGGCTTTGGGTTGCTTATATGTTGGTTTGACTTATGTTCTTCATAATTTGTGCATAATGGTTTTCAAACTTGATAAATGCATGATTTCAACTAAATGTCCCTCTTATGCATGTTTCAAGGATTTTTATGCATGACTTCCATACTTAGTACATTATTTGTGCTAACCCATATTTTCTACATTTACTATGAGTGTAGGTTCCGGTCGTTGAGACGTACTTTTCTTTCAAGTGAAGCTTGGGTTGACTATTCCCTAAGCTTGGTAAGTCCTCATGGTTCGAGGACATGACATTACTCATTTATAGCTTCTATTGTGCTTTCTATTTTTGAGACTTTATTGATGTAAAGGGATTTGACCCTAATTATATTCTCTATTGTACTAGATGGTGAATTGAGACAAGGTCTAGACTCTTATTTTCGTTTATGAAAAAAAAGTTGACTTCGATTATAAAAGTTTTAAATTCCGCATCATTTCTATGACTTTATGTTTATGATTATGCTAAGGGCTTGTATGAGACCCTTTGAGGTTAAGTATGTCATGTTACGTCTAGGGGTAACCCCTGGGTCGTGACAGGGTCCCCTATGCTAAAAGGAACCACCCCTTCTGTGTGATCCCCTGCCTCCAAATGAGGCTCCATGAAACTGTCCTAATGTACGAGCCCTCTTAGGGTCCCCAAACTCCTCTCTCTCCATCAATTCTGCCTCTTTGGCGGTGCTCATAATGGACATGAAGGAAGCCCCCTCTAGAGATTCCCTAAACACACCCGATCTGATAGAGAAAGTCAATCCCCTGACGAATCTATAGATCCTCTCTGTCTCGTCTAGAATAATGGCCAAAGCATGTCTAGACAACTGGCAAAAAGGGGCCTCATACTCTGTAACGGATAAGCTATCTTGTCTTAGATTTTCAAACCTCAAATGACTTTCCTCCTTCATGCTCCAAGGGATTAAGTGGTCATGAAAGGAATTGGAAAATATCTCCCAAGTCACTAAAGGAGATCCAATTAGCAAAGACCCTGAATAAGTTCTCCACCACTCTCTCACTGGCCCACGAAGTTGGAGGATAGCATACCGAACCCATGTGACTCAGCTAACCCAACCACCTTTAGCAACTCTCGGCATGTAGTCAGAAACTCATAAGCGTCCTGACTCTTCCTACCCTGAAATTGAGGTGGGTCCATCTTTCAAAATTTCTCATACCTACGTTTCTCATCCTCTGTCAGAAGAATCGGCGGTGCAAAACTACTAGTGCAAGATCATTCCCAACCACGGGGTCCACTGGTGGCTGCCCCACCATATCCTGAATTATTGGAGCTGGTTGTTGCTCTTGGGTTTGAGCCCCCTCTTTAGTTTGAGAGTCCTGTGGTGTGGTGGTCGCACCACCACCCTGAGTAAAGCTTTTAAGAACACTTAAAACACTCAATAATGTATCCTAAAGCAAAGGTGTGGCTGCAGGCTCTGGAGGAACCTAGTCCTCTCTGTCATTAATCTGAGGCTCTCGAAAGACCTCTCCAGCATGATCCCTTACTAGTGCTACTCCACGGGTATGACCTCTAGCTAGTGTCGTTCCACGAGCACCACCTCCAGCTCGGACTCTACCCCTACCCCTAGTTGGGTCCTCAACAACTGCATCGGGAAGTGCCTCCCCTCTACCACTAGTAATAATAGCTCTAGTCCTCATCATCTATCAAAAGAATATACGATGGCTCAATACTAAAGAAGGAAACCACACGTGATGAGAAAGAATGAACAAAAAGGAAATTTCATAACAATGTTCATAGCTTCTCAGAGATAAGTACATTCGTCTCCATATCGATCCTTAAGACTCTATGTAAACTCGACTTATATACACGTAAGACCTATGAACCGGGGCTCTGATACCATTTTGTGACTACACAAAAATGGATGTGATGGCACTCGCACCAAGACAAGTCAGCCTACAACCCAACCATTTGGATAAAGTGCATAAATAAAATGTAAATAGAAGTTTAATAATAATTACTAATACGGATAACAAGTTAATTTAAATTAAATCCACAAAACTTGGTTGTCACGTGCACAAACCTCTAATGTAAATACTAGAATTGAAAGAAAATACGCAAGTCTCAAATGACATTGTCTCTCAAGTAAAACAAAATCATAAATAAGAGTAAGAATGTTTGCTGAGAAGACAAATAACTACCTCACAAATCTCCACAGGAAGCCTCGAAAAAGAAGAGAGTAGAAGGTATCACGAAGATTCGGGCTCGTAACCTATAAAAATTGTAGAAGCAAGGGGTGAGTACCAAACCACACCATACTCAGCAAGTAAACTTCTAAACATAAGCTAAGGGAATAGAATATGGGTACTCCTACCACCCCAACTGAACCTCCATAACTACAACTTGCATAAAATCAACCTAACCTAAAAGTTCACAATTTACATAGCACACAGCTCAACAACAACACTCTAACAATTACATATCCTCAACAACAAACTCAATATTCATCAATCACAAGCTCCATAGAAAGGTACTCACAAGATCAACAACACACAAATCAAGTTCACCAATGATAAAGATGTGCAATGCAATGAAATCCAATGTCAAGTATAGTGATGCGTGTCTGACCTAACAATAACACCCAATGTCTCTTAGTCCGGGACCCATGGGGGACATATCTGTCCATGCACCCGTCGCGACGACCCTCGATAATAAAATTTGTCACGGCGTGTGACACGTCTCTCGATAATAGAATTCATCGCGGCATGCGACACGTCCCTCGATAATAGTATCAGTTGTGGCGCGCGACATGTCCCTCGAAATGGTACGTCCTCTTTAATTTCTTATTCTTTCTCAATTCACATAACACTTATCACAACCATTTCTCGAAAAAATGCAAATGACATGTTCACATAAATAATGAGGAGATGACCATTTTCATAATAATGCACGATTCACAACAACACAATCGTGATACAACATCAACAATGAGTCAATAAGTCTTTCAAGACATTTTCAACACATCAGACACCAACAATTAATCACATTGTTTTTTTATTATTAGAATTATTCAATATAGATAAGTCAACCCATCACCAAGTCCCATTACTCCCCAACACATACTACAAGGAAATACACGATTCTATACACTTAACAAGGGTTTAGAAATCCATTTGCCTCAAACAATCGAATAATTACTATGGGACTTGAGCCTTCTCCTTTCGTTGAGCTTCCAAATCAATGCAATTGATTCACATAAATAATCATAGTAAGATTTCTAACCCAACAACACCCATATTACTATAGGTTTAGCCTAGACCCAAAAAACTCACCCAAATTTACAATCAAGTTTCTAAGTTTCAAGTCTAGGGCTAAGCTTCAACTTCTCCAATATCACAATTCTAACGATATTCATGTAATACAATATACTCAATATTTAATTTTATAAAAAAAAACAAATAATTCTAACACCATTTTGTCTCAAAAGACAATTATATTATATTCCGACCCTCAATTTACATCCTATGCTTAACCCATAACCACTGGCAACATATAATAATTCTTCAAAAATTTCGTGACCTAAACTAACTTGAAACTGCAGCGCAGCATGTATTGAATATATATATATATATATATATATATATATATATATATAAACTCCTAACATTTCAATTCCTTAACCCAGTAAAATGATATTGTATTAATTTTTCAATGGCAATCATTGTCAATTATCACCTCTTAATAATCCGCAAAAATTGATAACAAAAAAAGAATATAATAATAGTGTTAGCACTGTTTCTTGTCCCCTATATTTCCAAAACCGCCAGAAACGATGCAGCAGCACTATTATAACTTCACCACTGCCCACCTTCAATTTATTACAACCATTATACTAATATAATAATATTTAAATATTGGTTACCTCCACTAAGTTCCAAAACCCCATGAATCACCACTACCCACTCTAATTAATTTCATATAAAAATTTTATATAATAATATAATCAACATTTGGAAATTAATGATTGTAAGCGTAGAATTGAACTCAATTACAACAAAATTGCTTACTTGAATGGTGGCACCGATCTCTGTGTTTGTGCTCACCGCAAGCACAGACGAATTTCTTTCTTCTCTTTATTTTCTTTTCTAAATTAATTATGTATTGAAAGTAATTTTAATATATCAGACTTGGCCCATTGGTATTAACAATATACAAATTACCCGCAAATTAATTAACTATAACTAAATGACTATTCAAAATTATCAAAAATGATCTTTCGGGTCCGGGTCATTACAACTTAATTGTGCCTTTTTATGGATAATAAGATGAATATGATTAATCACTATTCTGTGAGATTTATGCTTAGCATCGGGTGGACTAGCGGCGATTATCGATGTCCCATAACTATATGCCACCATATGTTTGGTTTAGATTGACATTAGCTAGTGGATCCACTTTAGCTCAAGTTTATGGTTTTTACCTTGAAAAGTAAGGACATCTCTTTTGGGTGTGGGATAGACAACGGATTTCATGTTATATCTCACATGGTCTATGTTGGTTAATGGCAAACTTCCCACAATAACGAACTAAGGTTACTTTCTAAAAGTATTTCACATGTGTTCTAAAGATGTTTAGCTTGCATTTGACCATGATTATGACTTATATTTTCTAACATGTTATTTTATGATTTAGCTTTGTCATTACATGTCATGTAAAGTCCCTTTTAGCATGATTTCAAAACTCTTATGCATTGCTATCATACTTAGTACATTCCATGTACTAATGCATACTTGTGCCTACATTGTTTCACTACGCTTCTATTCCACACACTCATGGCTAGACATCCCTTTGTTTCTTCAGTTGAAGATTGGTGAGTCCTCATGTTCCTAGGACTGAGACTCTTTTACAACTTTATGTCATTTTTTTAGACTTGTATGTGATGTATGAGTTACGTCCCAGTCACTTTCCTTATGATGTACTAGATGGCTTGAGACTTATTTTAGACTTCCGCTTTTGTCAAACTCTTTATGATATAAGACTGTCTTTTGAATTCTTTAAATTTCATTTTCTTGTATGATGTATGCTAAGTGACTTGTGTAGGGTCTCTTGGGGTCCTATAGACATGTTACACCTAGAGTATACTTTGGATCGTAACACAATCACCCATAATACAAGCTCCCCAAGTAGTAGAGGATTTGACATAGATCCCTACCCTATATATTGCTAAGCAAAAATTTGACAATGTATGAAACAAAGTAGTTGAATTTCGTCGAACAAAGCCTAAAGCGAAGCTTAGGGGCTCGCAGTGCAAGGTCTAAAGCGAAGTGGGGGGGGGGGGATTTTCACCCGCTCTAAAGTTTTTCATACCCTGCATTAGGTCCTCACAGAGCGAGCAAGAAGAGCTTGTGGCTCGAGGTCCAAAGCAAAGGCTACTGCCTCGCACTGCCAAGTGCCAAAGATAAGGGAAAATTCCCCTATTCCAAGTCCGACTTGGAGGGCCCTTCTACGCGTTTTTAAATATTATAAATATCTATCCTTAGTCGTTTTGGAGGAGGATGAATATTTAGAAGCATAGGGAAAGAATAAAGTCGCAATTCTCGTAGGGTTACTTTATCTCTTTACTTAATTTTATTTCTTGTTGCTACATGAATTATAGCTTCAGATTATTAGTGGCTAAAAGCTCTCTATCTAGGGTTATGATCATAATATGAACACCATAGTTTATATATAGAGTGTTAATGTGGATTCTACCATAAAATTTTGTTCTCTTAATTTTGTGCTTACTATTCGATGGTTCCTTCGATATCTCCATCCACCGGTTGGTTTATGAAACAAAGAAGACTAACAAACTACAATAAAAGTAGGTGTGCCAGTCAGATTGAATAAACCAATGCAACAATCAAGAAAGCAATGGAGAAGATATGAGTTTCCAAACTTTAGTATAAGTCTTTATCGCATATGTGAGCTTCCCCTCATCTTACTTCCCGCTACAAAGACAATAAGAGAAGGAAACTTCTAGCAATAAAGAAGATGTACTACAACCGCATACACATACTCCTAACTTTATTATCATTGTGTACATCCAACATCAAGCCTAGATGAGTCATGACCTACAATATGCCTTGCACCTACTGAGGACTTGACTCTTCCTAGTCAACCAATTGCTTTGAAAAGGTATGCAATTCACTTGTAATACTAGACCCTATTATACCTTTTTAAGTAATCATTGTTTGTCATCACCCATAGTCCTTTGTATCATATTTTCCCTTTATTTCCATCCATAAGTTTACATGTGAAACTCTTCCTCCTTCTGGATGGCAACATATTCTGATTGATGAGATGTCTTCTTTACATGTTTCTCTTTCTTCAGGTAAATCAAGTGTTGGGTAGTGTTGAATTTATGCAGTCAAAGTTGATCTAGACAGCCAAATTGATAGTCTTAAGGCTCACCCTATTGCCAAAGGTATACTTAGATATTGAGCTTAATTACGATGATACGTTTTTTCTTATGGCTAAAATATCATTTGTTCGCCTTTTTCTATCTTTGGGCTATGGTTGTTGTTCACCATTAGCGTCTTCAACAGTTAGGCATTAAGAATGTGTTATTTTATGGTGACCTTGAGGAAAAAATCTATGGGGAGAAACATGTAGTTTTGTTTCTTGAGGGGAAGGGAAGTGTCTAGTAGTTTTGTATGTCGATTTTTGTTGGTCACTATATAGTCGGAAGCAATCTCTTTGAGCATGATTTGAAAGTTCAACATAGGAATTCAAGATTTTGGCATAACTCGTAGTGAAGTTGATCAATCTTTGATTAATTAGCATTCTACTCCATATATGTATATTTATTTGATGGTTATGTTGACGATATTGTTATCACCTCTAATGATCAAAATGGGTATCACTTATTTAAAATATTATCTCTTTCAACATTTTCAGATTAAAGACTTCAACAAATTTAAGTATTTTCTAGGTATTGAGGTTGCTAAGTCAGATCATGTGTTGTTATATGAAAGGCCTTATACATTCTTGAAGATATGGGAACGATAGTATGTAGGTTCATTAACACTCCTACAGATTCTAATGTTAAACTCTTGTAAGAATAGAGGGATTCGCTCAATGTCTTTAGAAGATCAAAACAGTTGGTTCATAAATTGAAATATCTCACAATGACTAGAGCATACAATTTTTTTTTATAAAGATAAAGTTGATTAGACCATACATTTCTTTTCAAATGAGTGTTATAAGTTATGTCATTGAAATGCAGTTGTCTGTATTTTACAATATGCAAAGTCAGCTCTAGGCAAAAGACTACTCTCTGAGGATAGAAGCCATTCACAAATACTTGGATATGCAAACATGGATTGAACATAATTACCTATTCATAGATGTGTTGCATCAGAATATTGTGTTTTATTAGGAGGTAATTTGATGTCCTGGAAGAGTAAGAAACAGAGTGTGGTTGCTCGCTCGAGTGTAGTAGCAGCTTATCAAACAATGGTTGTAGCAACTTGTGAACTAGTTTAGGTCAAATAATTGCTAAGAGAATATGATATTTCATGAGAAATATTTGTCCATTTAACTTTTCTTTTTTGTTGGCATATTTTTTTCAAAAAGAATATTTTTCATTTAATTTTAAAATCTTAAACTCTTCCATTCTTCTTCGTTAATTCTCAATCATTTTTGTTCATTTCTCACTTTTGTTTTAATCACCTTCTTAAAGTGTTTCTGAAGTTTTTGTCACGGCGGAACTTGTCACACCTTTCTCAGATTGGGAATTTTGTCATTTGGGCTGAGAAAACTTTTGGCTTTGATTATTCTTTAATGGGCTCTTGAAAATTACTTAGTGTTGTTTGTAGCTTAACTTCTTACAATGTTCTTTGTTTAGATTACATTAAATTGATATACCCAATTCTTGATTCTGATTTACCTAGGTAAATTATTTTATTTTATTTTATTTTAACTTTTTGCCATGGTGGAACTATTTTTCACGTGACAATTCATGTGATAGTTTTTTTTTTTTGTTTTAAAAGAGAGTGTAATACACATGCCTGACATATTATGTGAGGTGTTTTTGTTAAATTTATAAGTGATAGTTTAGTTGTGCTTCTCACCTCCTAATAGTTTAAGTATGAAACTAAAAAAATAAAATAGTTTAAGTGTGTTTTTGATACGTAGCTCTAATTTTAATTATTGTTTTTATTATATTAATTTATAAAATATTTAAAATTAACGATATACTAGACTTACACCCGGTGCCTCATTCCATATAAGTAAAATGTCTCGGATTGTGGTGTAGTGATGAGTTGTGGTACAGTGGTGGAACTGTTTCACCCTTAATCAGAAGTTTCAGACTCGAGCCCTGATATGAAGAAAATCCTATTTGGAGCGCCACCCCCGAATAGGCCATACAGTGCACATCTGAATTTAATCGGAACTCCATTGTGGACTCTAAACACTTGTTGAAAAACAAAAGAAAAGTCTTAACTTGCATTCACACCATTTTAAAACACATTCAAATAAAACTATTTTTTTAAATAATAAAAAAAAGTTAAATAAGGAGAAAGTCTTCCAATTCTCGAGTTTTTTACAAGACATGAAAAGGAAAAGGGTCATTGGGAAGGGTGTATAAATATAATGCTAAATAGAGTGTATTGACAATGCTTGTATTAATTATACATAGATTATTTTTTATGCATTGTTTAATTAGGTGAATTAAAAATACATGCATTACATAAAAATATATATTTACAAAAATATCTTTCACAATTATGATGAAAAAGATGTAAAAGGGGTTTTAAGGGGTAATTGAGTTTTAATTATGCTAATGTATGTATTAAGAGTCCGTTTGGATTGACTAATTTTGTTTGGATTGACTTATAAAATTAGCTTCAAAATAAAAAAAAAATAAAAGTAGAGGGAGACTACTTTTAGTTTTTATTTTTTTAAAAAGTCATTTTAAATTTATTTTAATCTACTTTTAACTTTGCCAAATACTTTCAAAAGCTAAGAATGACTTAAAAATAAGTTTGATCAACTTTTAAATCCATTGCATTACTAATAATTAGAAATTCATAATATAAGTAATATACTCGTCAATATACAATAGAGTGCATTAGTTATACATAACATTAAAAAATGTACCAAACAAAATACTACGAATATACAAAATTAATGCATGAATTATTTTTACTAATACCCAACCAAACAACCCCTAACTTTTCATTTGTTCGGATGTGAGAGAAACAACCTGTTTACAACTCAAAGGACATACCCCAATTTGGTTTTCTCTAAATCCAAAAATTCCATATTTCGCCTAATACTCCCATTTTTTGTTATTATTATAATTATATACTCTCCTCGCCAGTATATTAATATTAATCTTAATCTTAATTAATATTAATTAGACATACCCAGTACTTACTGCTTACAAAATTCATTTCAACCATCAGTCCTCTCTCTTCAGAAGAACCCTGTCCTTCCCCCCTCTCTCTGTCTGGATCTCTTTCTGCCACTTCCTTTCGTCTCTGGGAGACTCCGAGGATTCTTCTTCGTTTGAGATCGATCTCTGGCTTTTGGGCTTCACACCAAATTGCCCATTTCATCCGCTCTCGCTGTTTGCAATTTCTCATAGATCTGCAGCTCTGATCCATTATCTTTGATCTCGCCATCATGGCGGCTGCCAATGCTCCGATCACCATGAAAGAGACCCTTACGGTAAATTAATTTCACGCTATTTTCATGAGTAATTGAGCCTTCATATGTACTTTTTGACTGTATTAGTATTTTTGTATTGGTAGCTTAGAATGTATGGACTCTTAGTTAGATCTGTCATATGTAGTTCTATTGCCAGATCTGCGATTTGATATTGTTTTTGCTTTTGGCATTGAATTTCAAATTATGTTGATGGCTCTTGCAGTTGCAAAGTATAGGGGTGAACCCGCAGTTCATCACATTCACCAATGTTACCATGGAATCGGATAGGTATATATGTGTAAGGGAGACGTCGCCTCAGAATAGTGTGGTGATTATTGATATGAACATGCCAATGCAACCTTTGAGGCGTCCAGTTACGGCTGATTCTGCTCTTATGAATCCTAATTCTAGAATTTTGGCTCTAAAAGGTATGTAATCTTTGACAAGTGTTAGATTCTCATGGATGGTTTTTGTACTGGTTCAAAGTTACTGACTTCTGAACAGGTTTGATAGGAACACCTGAACTGCAGGTAATTTGTAATTACTGACTTCATAGTTTGTTGGATAATTCACCTTTGAGCAAAAGAAAAGTCTCTCTTCACCATTATCTTGATGTGCTAAAGAACTTTGAGACTAGAGAGAAGTAAATAGGGATAGCAAAAGAATTTTGAAACTAGAAAAAAAGGGGACAGCAATAATCATAATAGTGCAAAGTGCACATGTGAAGCTTTAAGCAAGCTATGTAATAATTATGGCATAGATCAAGGAGGTTGATTAGGTTTGACTTTGCTGTGTGTCGTGATCTCCTCCTTGTGTGGATGACACACTTTTTGATTGGAGTGAGTGAAACATAAGAACCTAAATGGTGACCACTCTTAATTTTACAGAGGAAGTTGTAAATTGAAGAAGTTGCGCCATACATTTTAGTTCCTTTTTCTCACAGCACCTTATTTCACCCGAGTGTTGTTAACTTGATGCTAATGGTTGATGCATTTCTTAGCTTATCTAGAACGTGTAGTTTCTAGTTGGATCTTCATTATATTTTCTACAATAGTGGAACTTATCAGTGTTGCTGCTACATGTCAGCTGTTATATTGCTTACAGAATCCCTCTTCCCACTGACATCCTGGTGTATGTTTTTGGAATTCTAATTAGAACCAGCACTTTGTAGTTTGGCTAAACCAAGCCAACCCTTCTATTTGTTTTCTTGCACGAATTAAGATTATTATTTCAATCAAACAATTTGTTAATTTAAGAGATGGAGTATATACAGGAGAAATCTGTTTTAAATGAGTTAATTTTTTTTAAGCTTGAAAAACTGCCCTTCCTCACGTTTTTCTTTTTTGAAAAATGGGAAGACTACTCTTCCTCTGTTTCTTGATGATGGCATGATGCAATCCTCTCTTATCTCTTGAAGCTCAAGTTCCTGGAACCAGTCAAGATCACTTGCAGATTTTCAATATTGAGGCAAAACAGAAAATAAAATCATATCAGATGCCTGAGCAGGTGCTTGCTTTACGTATTTACTTGATTTGGTTTATGGATTATTTACTGCCCACGGTCATCAATCATGTGATGAGTTCTGCCATATAACGACCAAATGTGTACTACAGGTTGTTTTCTGGAAATGGATTACACCGAAGATGTTAGGTCTTGTTACACAAACGTCAGTCTATCATTGGCCAATTGATGGTAAGGCAGTTTCTCTTTTCACATTACAACATTTTTTTGGGTCCTGTTTGCCTGGTGAAGCTCTTTTTTCTATTGGTAATGATTTGTTTTACACATTTTGAAAATGGTGGATGGTTGTGTCCTTAATAATTCCCTCTTATCTTTGTGCAGGGGATTCTGAGCCTGTAAAGCTGTTTGATAGAACAGCCAATTTAGCCAACAACCAAATAATCAACTACCGATGTGATCCTTCTGAGAAATGGTTGGTTTTAATTGGTATTGCCCCAGGTTCACCAGAGGTGTGTAATGCTTCCATGTTAGTGGAAAACTTAATCTTGATGTCTTATTCCTGAAAGCAGACCTACTTAACTTCCCAATCAGCCTTTTCACTGTCATGGGGGATGCAGACGCTAAGACATTTGTGTAGGGCTTGCCAGCTTTTCTAAATTATCTGATTTTTTAGTCTCTGTGATTGCTCCGTCTACGCCCCATCATTGTAACTTGCTTTTGCATGTTTTTTTTTTTTTTTGTATTTGGATTGTGTACCATGCTATGATAGTGGTTAGTTGCATCAAAATGCCAGTATACTGCAATTACTTTTTGCTACTTGGATGTTTGATGATATTGATTAAAAATTTTGAGCTCAAAAGAGTGGGATTTTTAAAAATCTGGGAGAAACATGTTTGTATTTGTTAAGATTCTCATATTTATTGAATATAGAAGGGACATGTACTTCCTTTTTTGACTATTCTGCTGTGACTTCTGTTAATAGAGGCCTCAACTGGTCAAAGGAAACATGCAATTATTTTCAGTGGATCAGCAACGCAGTCAAGCTCTCGAGGCACATGCTGCAGCATTTGCCTCATTCAGGGTGAGAAAGATCCTCCATAATTCTTCTTTTAATGTGTTCAGCCATTGTTGATTTTATGTTTTCATGCCTGACTGTTTCTTGCTTTATTCAGGTTCCTGGAAATGAAAGGGATTCCATACTCATTTCCTTTGCCACGAAGTCCTCCAATGCTGGACAAGTCACATCAAAGTTGCATGTCATTGAGCTTGGAGCCCAGCCAGGTCAGAACACTTCTCTCTTATTACTAAACCTGTAGTTCAATTGTGAATTTATTTAGTAAAATTGTGGGGCAAATCTGCCTCATATGGTTGTCATCAGTTCTCTTAATATGTTAAATGTTTGCAGGGAAACCGTCTTTTACGAAGAAACAGGCAGATCTCTTCTTTCCTCCAGATTTTGCTGACGATTTCCCAGTTGCTATGCAGGTATCTCTTGCCTTCCCTGTGTGGAGCTGTTGTCACTTTATTTGTCTTTCTGCATTTTATGAATTCAGTTTCTTATAACACAGCACTTTGTTATTCTGGCAGATATCTCATAAATACAGTTTAATTTATGTCATCACAAAGCTTGGGCTTCTCTTTGTCTATGACCTCGAAACAGCTACTGCAGTGTACAGAAATAGGATCAGCCCAGATCCTATTTTTCTGACAGCAGAAGCTTCATCTATTGGTGGTTTCTATGCCATCAACAGGCGAGGCCAAGTTTTGCTTGCCACAGTTAATGAAGCAACTCTAGTACCTTTTGTCAGTGGCCAAGTACGTCAATTTTCATTTTATTCTATTATTATATTGTATCATTTGCATTTTATTTAACCTAACCATAAACTTTGTACGCATAATATTCCAGTTGAATAATCTGGAGCTTGCTGTCAATCTTGCCAAAAGAGGAAACCTTCCTGGGGCTGAGAATTTAGTAAGTTGATATCATATTGTCAACTTCTATTGGAAATCTACCGGATCTTTACCCATTATATGCTGCACCATGATTTTTGCTATCCTATCATCGTTTCCTTCTCTGAGAACAATATAGTAAAATGAATTATTGCTTGTCGTAGATATCATCAGCAGTTAGCAGTCTTATCAAAAGCTTTTGATCTTATTGATTCAACATGTTGATAATCTGAGGATGTCTTTCTCTACAATGATCTTAGTGTATCACTGTTATATGTCCTCAGGTTGTCCAGCGGTTCCAAGAGTTGTTTGCCCAGACAAAGTACAAAGAAGCTGCAGAGCTTGCAGCGGAATCACCTCAAGGCATACTCCGTACGCCTGACACTGTTGCCAAATTTCAGGTATTGTTTATGATATGGAAATTATGTTTTTCTTCGCAGGATTTCATTGCCTTACTGGTCTTGGTAGATTTTCTGGAATTCCTTTGTTATTCTGCAAAAGGTGATACATATATTAATTTATTTAGTTTTGTAATTGGTCTTCTTTGCAGAGTGTTCCTGTTCAAGCAGGGCAAACACCTCCCTTATTGCAGTACTTTGGGACACTTTTAACGAAAGGAAAACTAAATGCTTTTGAATCATTGGAACTGTCGCGCCTTGTTGTCAACCAGAACAAGAAAAACCTGTTGGAGAACTGGTTGGCTGAGGATAAGCTGGAGTGCAGTGAGGAACTTGGGGATCTTGTGAAGGTCAAATTTTGAAGTTGAAATTCATTATTTTCATTGCTCATCACTTTATTTGATTTTGTTTTTGCAAGTAGTCTATTGTTCTTGTTATTGATTGCAGTCATAATTCTTTTGTAGACTGTTGATAATGACCTTGCCCTAAAGATATATATCAAAGCAAGAGTGACTCCGAAAGTTGTTGCTGCTTTTGCTGAACGCAGGGAGTTTGACAAGATTCTGATATATTCCAAGCAGGTAAGTGATTTCCATTTGTGTTCGTCTGGCTGACTGCTTTTTATTGTCTTTTCCCCCTCTTTCTGTTTTTTGATTAGTTCTGTTTTCTTCTTTTTTGGTGCTTGTCTGAGCTGGCTATATCTAAGATGGTTCAACCCTCTCTAGTATAAATTAATTCTGGGTTGGATATTAAAAATGATTTTTTGGTTGGTACAGGTTGGATATACACCTGACTATTTGTTCCTTCTTCAAACAATTCTTCGATCTGATCCTCAGGTATGATGTGAATAGTTACTCAAGTCATAATGTTTTCTATTTCCCATCCTTATATGCTAGCTTCATTTAGTAGATTTTACGGGATTTACTCCGTGATATTTGAATGTTAAATATTTTTGACCATATGGTATTGCTCAATTTGTGTTTTCTTTTTTGAGGATAAAAGTGCAACTGGAATTGTGTATTTAATGATGTCATTTCAAGATATTGTACTCAATTTGGAAAGTTGCCTTGTCTGTGATGAAGAGAAAATGAGCACTTGTAAATCTGACACATTGCTAGTTTCGATGAAGTTGAACAATTGCCCTGTTTATGCAGGGAGCTGTTAACTTTGCGCTCATGATGTCCCAAATGGAGGGTGGTTGTCCTGTTGATTACAACACTATCACCGATCTATTTCTGCAGGTTAATCGACTTACAATTATTACAAATTTATCCTTTTCTTAAGCGCTTTACAATGTTTGCTATGTTTTTCTATGGGATGCAGTGCATAGCTGACAACATATTCTCTTTCTTTCTGCTTTTGTTAATAGAGGAATATGATCCGTGAGGCAACAGCATTTTTATTGGATGTTCTGAAACCTAACCTTCCAGAGCATGGCTTTCTGCAGACCAAGGTTTCTTTACTTTTTTCATTAGGGAACTGTCTGTTAGTACATTCTGCTTCTGAATTGCAACTTATCTCTTCTTTACAGGTCTTGGAAATCAACCTCGTGACTTTCCCGAATGTTGCTGATGCTATATTAGCAAATGGAATGTTCAGTCATTATGATCGACCTCGGATTGCTCAACTTTGTGAGAAAGCTGGTCTTTACGTGCGGGCTCTGCAGGTTGAATCATTATCACCAATTCTGCCTTAACTTTCCTTGAGAAACCTCTGCTAAGTCAGAATAATCATGTTTTGTTTCTGCAGCACTATTCCGAACTGCCTGATATCAAGCGTGTCATTGTTAATACACATGCGATTGAGCCTCAGGTTGGAATATTCATAGATAGTATATTCCTTTTCTATAGGAGTTTATCTGACTTAACCTGATTGATGTTGTTCCTCTTAGGCCTTGGTTGAGTTTTTTGGGACCCTTTCACGTGAATGGGCACTTGAGTGCATGAAGGACCTCCTTGTTATCAATATCAAAGGAAACCTTCAAATAATTGTTCAGGTACTGGTTATGTTGTCATAATGCAGAAGAGATTTTCTTCTGGAATTTATCATGTACCTGCACCTATAAAGTATGCATAAACTCAAGCAGAGGCATTTCTTGGGAATACTCCACTGTAATGGCATCTTGGCTGATTATGAGTTTTGCAGGTTGCAAAAGAGTACTGTGAGCAGTTGGGTGTTGATGCTTGCATAAAGATTTTTGAGCAATTTAAGTCCTATGAGGGGTTATATTTCTTCCTGGGATCATATTTGAGTTCCAGGTACATACTAGAGGAGACACTTTTTGCCATTTTGGCAGGCTAATTTTAATTGTTAATTAATCTGTCTTTTTTGGGTCGTGCAGTGAGGATCCTGATATCCACTTTAAATATATCGAGTCAGCTGCCAGAACTGGTCAAATCAAGGAGGTTGAGCGTGTCACAAGAGAATCAAACTTCTATGATGCGGAAAAGACGAAGAACTTCTTAATGGAAGCCAAACTTCCCGATGCTCGGCCTCTAATTAATGTTTGTGACCGCTTTGGTTTTGTTCCTGACCTCACACACTACCTCTATACCAACAATATGCTACGGTATATTGAAGGTTATGTCCAAAAGGTTTGTATGGTTTCTGTGTAATACTTGTTTTATGGAAGTATTTGCAAGTGAGAAATGACGAGCCTTTTATCTTCTACGGAACAGGTCAATCCAGGAAATGCACCTTTAGTCGTAGGGCAGCTTTTAGATGATGAGTGTCCCGAGGATTTTATTAAGGGATTGATCCTGTCTGTGCGTTCTCTGCTTCCAGTTGAGCCCCTAGTGGAAGAATGTGAAAAAAGGTCTTTGTTTATCCTTGTAGAGTTGCTTCAAAAGTGTTTGTTACCAACTTTTAGTGTGTTAAATCTTTAACCCAATTGGTTCTCAGGAATCGACTCCGCTTGCTGACACAGTTTTTGGAGCATCTTGTAAGTGAAGGAAGTCAAGATGTGCATGTACACAATGCTCTGGGAAAGATCATCATAGATAGCAATAACAACCCAGAGCACTTCCTCACAACGAATCCATACTATGACTCACGCGTTGTTGGTAAATATTGTGAAAAGCGTGATCCTACCCTTGCTGTTGTTGCATATAGAAGAGGTCAATGTGATGATGAACTTATTAATGTGACAAACAAGAACTCTTTGTTCAAACTTCAAGCAAGGTTAGTTATTCACTAGGTTTGCGATAATAACTAGTTCATCAGATGTCTATCAGTGGAGTAAACTGTCATGTTATAATTGTTTTCAGGTATGTGGTTGAGAGGATGGATGGTGATATTTGGGAGAAAGTTCTTAACCCTGAAAATGAGTTTAGAAGGCAGCTCATTGATCAAGTTGTTTCCACTGCTCTGCCTGAAAGCAAGAGCCCTGAGCAAGTTTCTGCAGCTGTTAAAGCTTTCATGACTGCTGATCTTCCCCATGAACTGATTGAACTTCTTGAAAAGATTGTGCTCCAGAATTCTGCATTCAGTGGGAACTTTAATCTGCAGAATTTGCTTATCCTGACAGCCATCAAAGCTGATCCATCCAGAGTAATGGACTATATCAATAGACTTGATAATTTTGATGGACCTGCAGTAGGGGAGGTTGCTGTTGAAGCACAACTTTATGAAGAAGCTTTTGCAATCTTCAAGAAGTTCAACTTGAACGTCCAGGCTGCTAATGTTCTGCTTGACAACATTCGTGATATTAACCGGGCTGTGGAGTTTGCGTTCCGAGTTGAAGAAGATGCTGTTTGGAGTCAGGTGGCTAAAGCTCAACTAAGAGAAGGATTAGTGAGTGATGCTATTGAGTCGTTTATTCGTGCAGATGACGCCACCCACTTTTTGGATGTAATTCGTGCTGCAGAGGATGCAGATGTTTACCATGACCTGGTGAAGTATCTCCTGATGGTAAGGCAGAAGACAAAGGAGCCCAAAGTTGACAGTGAACTCATTTATGCATATGCTAAAATTGATCGATTGGGTGACATTGAAGAGTTTATTCTCATGCCCAATGTTGCTAATCTACCTAATGTTGGTGACAAGTTGTTTGATGAAGGCTTATATGAGGCTGCAAAGATCATATTTGCTTTCATTTCTAACTGGGCCAAGTTGGCCAGCACACTTGTGAAGTTAAATCAATTTCAAGGTGCTGTTGATGCAGCACGCAAGGCAAATAGTGCGAAGACATGGAAAGACGTCTGCTTTGCTTGCGTCGATGCTGAGGAGTTCCGTTTGGCTCAAATTTGTGGGCTTAACATTATAGTGCAGGTATCTAACTCTGTGTTTTACGAGTTATTATTGAGCAGATATTGTTGGTACTTCTATTGTCTTCATTTGCATCTAAGTTGATCTTCTGGGCTACTCTTGATTTGTATCATCTCTTTTTACTTTTGTAGGTGGATGACTTGGAGGAAGTTAGTGAATATTACCAAAATAGAGGATGTTTTAATGAATTAATCTCTCTTATGGAGAGTGGGTTGGGTTTGGAGCGTGCACATATGGGTATCTTCACAGAACTTGGTGTTTTATATGCCAGATATCGTCACGAGAAGCTCATGGAGCACATTAAATTATTCTCCACCAGACTCAACATTCCCAAGCTTATTCGTGCCTGCGATGAGCAGCAACACTGGAAGGAACTCACATATTTGTACATCCAATATGATGAATTTGATAATGCTGCCACCACTGTTATGAATCATTCTCCAGATGCCTGGGATCATATGCAGTTCAAAGACATTGTTGTTAAAGTTGCTAATGTGGAGCTTTATTACAAGGCCGTCCACTTTTATTTGCAAGAGCATCCTGATCTCATTAATGACCTTCTAAATGTTCTTGCACTTAGAGTAGATCACACACGCGTTGTGGACATAATGAGAAAGGTCTTTACTTATTATCAAACCTCTTGGCTTGAGAAATTGTTTGGATTATATTTTGTGATATATATTCTTCTTTCTGAACCATTTGGTTTCTTTGTTGGACTGATATCAGGCTGGTCACCTTCGCCTAGTCAAGCCTTACATGATTGCTGTTCAGAGCAACAATGTTTCTGCGGTGAATGAGGCACTTAACGAAATTTATGTTGAGGAAGAAGACTATGATAGACTACGTGAATCAATTGAGTTGCATGATAACTTCGATCAGATAGGCCTTGCTCAGAAGGTGGAGGCTAGTTCTTCTAAAGTTATCTTTCTGTGTTTATAATATGTCTCATAACTATTTCCACTTTTCTTGTTTTCCGAGCAGATAGAGAAGCATGAGCTTCTTGAGATGAGGCGTGTTGCTGCTTCTATCTATAAGAAAGCTGGTAGGTGGAAGCAATCTATTGCTTTGTCAAAGAAAGATAATCTCTACAAAGATGCTATGGAGACAGCCTCACAATCTGGAGATCGCGAACTTGCAGAGGAGTTGCTTGTTTACTTGATCGAACAGGTATATGGCTTTAATTTTAAGAATCATCTCTGTTTCTTCCTTTGTACAAGCTCTTAAAGAGGTAAACTCAGTGATTGCGGAAAATAAGTTAATACTTGCTCCGTCATATGTCGGCTTCATAATTAAATTATTGTGACATGAGAGTAGGAATGGGCTGTCTTGGTTTTCTGAGTATTTGTGGGTGTCAGAGAACACCCACACTCCCTAAGATTAAATGCAACATACTCAAGAAAAAAAGAAAAAGAGTTGGTACACTTTAAAGCATTGACAGATACGACTGAAAGTTTTTTGTTACTATATGCATAATTTGTTTTATGGATGGGAGTTGTAAGGAGGCTACAAAATAATTTGGCTGGAAATGATATTTGTTGGTCTGACAAAGTCCGAGGTGGATTGCCCCGTTTATCTGTGCATTGTTAAATGCTAGTGAACTTCTAATGTAGTGACATCTAGAATTTTCTGAAGTCTTACTTTTAACCTTCTATTTGATTTTTTACTTTTTATCGTTGTTAAAGCTTTAGGCGGAAATGGAATTGAGCTCCTAACCGTTGATGCTTGTTTTTGCAGGGAAAGAAAGAATGCTTTGCATCATGCCTGTTTGTTTGTTATGATTTGATTCGGCCAGATGTTGCCCTTGAGCTTGCCTGGATGAATAATATGATTGACTTTGCATTCCCTTACCTGTTACAGGTAACTATCTGAACCTCCACCCTGATTCTGTATGTGCGCGCTTTTGCATATCTGCTACTCCCTCCATCCCATTTAATGTGGCACCATTTGACTTGACATGGTGTTGAAGAAAAAAAGGAAGACTTTTGGAACTTATGGTCTTAAACAATTGTTAGATATTTGTGTGGTTGAGAATCATTTCACTAAGGGTAAAGGGGTATTTAAAGTTAAATTGTTTCTAATTATAGTAAGGTGACATTCTTTTTGGGATGGACTAAAAAGGAAAGGGTGCCACATAAAATGGGATGAAGTAATAAAAAAGATACCCTTGTCAGTTGGATTTGTTGTGTCCTTTCCTCTGGTAGACCTATTTATCATGAACCTTTTATTGTTATAGTCCAGCTTCTCACAAAGTCTTTTTTTCCCGTTTAGGCAGTGTGGTTGAAGCACTCATGTTGTCTCTTCCATATGCAATTCTTATTGCCTTGTCATATTTGCTATGCTCTTCAAAGCAAAACTTCTCCGCAAGGTTCTGATGAGGCCATTTTTGGTCTCTGTGTATTTTGCAAGAAAGTTTTTTCCAAAATGAACCGTTAGACCATAACAGAAAAATCTTAATCCAGTACACCCTCAATGTTGAGAGTCTGCTGCTGTTTGAAGATTTGCCTATCTGGGACAAGATAATTCTTATTTTTTTTTTCCATTTTTCTGTTGCTCTATGAAATTTCATAAAATTAAGATAACTTTGCATTAACCTTTTTTATTTGTGTATGCGGCTTACAGCTCTTTGCTCATGTTTTTTCATCATTTCTTCTCTGTTTTACTTCTCTTTTAATCATGTCATTTTTGGTTTCGTCCATTGGGATGCTTCTTAATAGTCTTTTTCCATACTGCCATCAGCAGTCACTGTTTAACTTGGCTTTCTCTCTCTCAGTTTATCCGTGAATACACTGGCAAAGTTGATGAGCTAATAAAAGATAAGATTGAAGCTCAAAGTGAAGCAAAAGCCAGAGAGAATGAAGAGAAGGATGTTATGAAGCAGCAGGTATGTACATAGCAAACCTAACCATGGTTACAACTAGATGCATTTATATCCTTATATTGACCTGGAATTTATTACTGAAATTGCATGGATCTTTGTAATATATGAACAATTGACACGTACATACACCCTTGTGGAAAAATTGACAATCTCTTCAATCTGTTGATGTCCAACAAACACTTTGCTAATAATATTTACTGGTTGATTGCAGAATATGTATGCACAGCTGCTGCCATTGGCTTTGCCTGCCCCACCAATGCCAGGTATGGGAGGAGGTTTTGCTGCGCCACCCCCTCAAATGGGTGGGATGGGAATGCCTCCCATGCCTCCATTTGGCATGCCAGCCATGGGTCCCTACTAATATGATGGTGTTCAATATACTGGTGTTAACACAAACGGGCAGGCAGATGATCTGGGGTTCTTTTGCTTTTTGTTTATGTTGTTGCCCTTGTATTTTTGTCACTTACCATGCAGTTGTTGACCACTCATGGACACAAGTGGAGGCTTTGATAAAATAATTGTTCTGTTGTGTGTCATAAGGTGTCGATATCTCCTTTGTAATATTCTTTTAGAAGAGGCATTTTTTTTGTAGTTAGGCAGAAAGGGGGAAATTTTTATTATTCAGGACCAAAGAGATGCATTAATTTTGCATCTTGCATTGATTTGCTGGGGTCGGTTAAGGTGCTTCATCTCCAGTTTTGTAATTGTTTCTAGGTTCATTTCCCTGAGGGTATAATTATGTTGCATACTTTTGGTTTTTTTTTTTTGTGGTTCCTACGCGATAGTCTTCATGATATGTTGTATGCAGTTGCTGTTATTTCTTGGTTGGATTTTTTATCATTCTTTTTAGCAGGCACAAGCATAGCTAATTTGGTTTATTCCTCGTTTCGAGCTTTATGATAACTGTTGAGGTAGAACTATTCAGGTTTCACGGGGTGTCTTTTCTGTTCCTTTTGGGAATTTTAGTGTTTTCTTTTCACATGTAAAACGTAATTGTTGAATTTGTAATCGAACATAGCAGATGTATACTGTTTTGAGTAAAATTTCGTAATAGTTGGGATATTTCTTCTAGTGATGGTAACGAAGCGCTGTGGGGTTGGGTTGACGCAAGGAAAAAATCGCTTTTTTCAGGAGCCGGTTCAAATTTTTTACATGTACCTGTAGTATTTTGGTGACAGTAACAAATAAGAAGCAGCTATTTATAGAGAGCCTGGTTTTTTTGGACAATTTCAAATATATACAATAAAGTAATTAGTTTACAACAATTATAGTCATATTTTATTTACATAAAAAAACAATAGCTAAAAGTCATAGAAAGTATATATTGACTATATAATATAGTTTGTCACAAGTTGAAAGTATACATTGACTATACAATATAGATACATATACATGAGCTATATACTGACTATACATTATGATACGCTTAAAAAAATTGAAATCGTTTAATTATACATGAACTATACACTGATAATACATTATGATACACTCAAAAAATTAAATATCGTTTGACTATAAATGAAGTATACAATTAACTATTCAATCTCAATCAACTCAAAATCACCTTGAAATGGTTTTAGATTTAGATATAAGATCCTTTCAATATTTCAATTTTTTTTATATATAATTTGCTTAAAACGATTCACGTTAGCGGTACGTTGAATTAAAAAAAAAAATAGACAAAGAGAAGACTAAGAAAAATGGTGAAGCAGAAGGCGGAAGAAGAATGAGGAGGAGAAAGAAGGAGCAAAAGACGAAGATGATGAAGAACAACGAAGATGAATATGAAGAAAGACCCAGAAGCGGGTGACTATTTTTTTGGAAAGTAATAAGGCCGAATGACCATATTATGTAATTATTGAAAATGGGGCTAAAAATATGGTAAATAAAATTTAGGGAACTTGTATAAAATAATAAATTATTAATTCAAATTAAATGCTATAACCATAATTTCATTTAATTCTAATCCGTAGCAAACAATTTGCCACTGGCCTCTCTCCCCAGCGAATCTCGCTCGCCACTCTTCCAGATTTCGCTCGCCACTCTCCCTCGCCTCTCTCGCTTTATACAAACACAAATGTATAAATATACACATGCAAATACATATATCTTCGTCCTATACACTTAGGGGTCATTTGGTAGGAAGTATTAGGAGAAATAGTCCATATATTACGTATGGTATTAATTAGTACTATGTTTGGTAGAATTTTTGGACTTAAGTATAACTAATACATGGATTAGTTATACACCCTACATGGTATTATATGATGTATTATTAATACCTTTCATTTGGTGGTATTAGTAATACATTGGATTTAATACTATGAGATTATCTATGTAAAGATAAAAATATCCCTAAAATCATTTTATTTATTTTCTTGATTTTCTATTTTATATTTGTACTAGTAAATTTATTTAAATAATTTAGCTTACAAATTTTATTATTTAGAGAGAGTTGTTTGTTGATAAATAAATGCTATATATATATATATATATATAATATTTAAAATGTGAATTGTTTAACATTTACTAATTGAAAAGGCGAATATATCACCACATGCCGTTTGTGATCTTAATTGAATATATTATTTGTTGATTTATATGTGGTTTCTAATTATTTGTATTTTGAACAATTTATAAATTGCATACATATTAAAATTACAACTTGCAATTTTTATGCATAAATGTAGATGATTTATTCGATTTTACTATTGTTTACCGTCTTTTCGGTTTTAAAGTAGATGGTCTATCTATTTAAATTGAAAATTAACGTTTTTAAGTGATTAATTTATTAAGATGACAATTATTTACCCTATAATAATTCAAGTGAGAAAATAGCAAACATGACAACAAAATTGTTCTTCTCCTAGCTAGTTAGAAGGCCATAGAAAAATAATATTGTCCGACAATTATCTACCTTGTCCCGATTACATAAAATAGAAAATCTTATAATCATTCAAGGGTATAATTGGAAAGAAGCTTTTTCTAGAGTTTTAATCCAAACACATGATGAGTTGGGAAGCAATGAACCAAACACTTGATAAAAAATATACCTTGCATTACTATTCCCAACACTACTAATCCCTGCATTACTAATCCTTGTGTTATTTATTTTTCTACCCATAAATATACCTTTCATTACTAATCCATGCTGAGGGAGTATCGTCTTTGACTCCTAAAACTTCTATAAAGATCTCGAAGTAGGTTTTATAAGATTTTGAGTTAGCTCTCCGTTCTTCTAGTCTGTCCTTCGATTTGTTGATCCTGATAGAAGACAAATACCACCAACCAAATATTAGACTTTTGAAAAGAAAACAAACTCTACTGTGTATATATGATTTATGTATATGAGGAGAAATTGTGGATCTGAATACGTGAGAAAGACAACAAGAGAAGAGATCACTTGAATACATTACTTACATCTTTTGAGTCTTGGTTTCGTACCATTTTTGACACCTCTGCATTCTCACCAGGTGCTATCGTAATACTGTTAACCAATCGAAATAGCTTCAAACTCCAGAAAATAGTTATACTTATGTATGAACTCATTACTCTTGTATTCTTTTCATTGAAGCTTTTACCAATGCATCTGAATTGAAAATTTATCTTTGTATCTAACTAGTGTCGGGTTAAGGCTCCACCTCATCTTGGGTTAAGGGCTTAGTTGAAACCAATTTCTTCACTTGTAGTGACACTTCTTGAGAGTTTTATATACTTGATTTTCATGTATGGAGTATTAGATTTGTCTAGATTTATTATCTTCCTACATGTTGTTGGAACTTCCTGAAAAGAATTCAACTCATAGGTATTGATATAAAAAATTGAGTTAGCAAAAAAAATTCAACAAGAGTACTTCCCTCCCTTAAGGAGTGGTGTACTCTTATTGATATACGATTCCTAATTCTATTGACTCCTACTCTTAGTTTAGGATGTTAACCAAAGCCATAAAATCAGATTCTATAATGATTTGAGAGAAATGGTTATCAAGGCAATATTGGAGATCTCTAATAGCAATTGCTTCAACCACCAAATTAGTAGGTCTGTAATTTTCACACCTTTAGCCCCTATTAGATTACTATTATGATCTCTAATACAAAAAGTAATAGAACTAGGATCATGATTACTCCTAAAAGCCCCATCAATGTTATATTTTAGCCACCAAGATGAGGGGACCATCCGATAACTTTGTGGTAAAACATGGCCTATAGTTATCAAGTAAAACAACTATCTGAAGGCCAAGTTTGAGGAGTATTTAAAGACCAATTAAATCTCAGCTTGACAAACTTATGAATGTTGGGATTGATTACCCATAATAGCTTACATGTCACGGACTTATTTGCTAAAGCTTCGTGCAGCACTTGACAACTTACTCACTATTCTTTCAAGATCTCGTAAGCTCAAGTAAGCCTTTAAGACTAAGATCGCTAAGAGAATGAAAGAAAATACTTAGAAAGATTTGGAAGAAGCCTTTGTATTATTTGGAGAATGCTTTACAACTTGCTTGGTGCCTTGCAAATGAATGACACCTCTATTTATACTAACACCCAAGGGCCTAAGTGTAAGTAATATTTACTTTACAAGTCCTTAAGATATTTACACATTAGTCCTATCTCTAGAATTCTCTACATACTCTAGAGTTCTCCAAAGCCTTCTTGAAAAATCTAAAGGGTTCTAGAGTTCTCCGCAAGCCTCTCCTCAACTCTAGAACCTTCCGCCCCTACTCGGACGCGAAATCTGGCTGATCTAGTGGCGGGACGTCACACGCTCCACAAGTCTTCGTATCTCTCCTATGTGGCCTCCTCCGGAGTTTGTCCCTTCCAATGTATAAGGAACATGGCGCTGGCTTGTTGACCGCGCTTCCGTTTGGCTTGGTAGTCTATGATAGCCTCAATCTCCCAGTCGTGCGAGGTGGTGACAGTAATGGGCGCCCGTCGTGATTGGTTCCGGCTAGGATCTTCCTTGTCCTCATGGTACGGCTTGAGGACGCTTGCATGGAACACCGGATGGATTTTGAAGTGTGGAGGCAACTCCACCTTATATGAGATCTTGCCCACCTTGGCAACGATCCTGAACGGACCCTCATATTTTCGCACTAAGTTTTGATGAACGCCCCTTAGTGCCTTGAACTGTCTTGGATTGAATTTCACCAAGACCATGTCGCCTTCTTTGTAGTCTGTGGGACGCCGTTTGTGGTTGGCAAACTTTTTCATCTTCTTAGCTGCCTTGTCCAAGTAGGACTTGGTAGTGTCAAACTGTTCCTCCCATCCCTTGGCAAGATGGTAGGCTCCCAAACTCTTCCCTTGGAAAGCAGCCGTTAAGGAATGCGGAGTTTGGGGCTGTTGGCTTGTCGCCAACTCAAATGGTGTGCGCCCGGTGGACTCACTCCTTTGCAAATTGTATGAAAATTGCGCCATGTCTAGGAGTCTGGCCCAATCCTTTTGGTGCGCACTGACATAGTGCCTCAGGTAGCACTCTAATAGGGCATTGACGCGTTCGGTCTGATCGTCAGTCTGCGGGTGGAAACTAGTGGAGAAATAAAGTTCTATGCCAAGTATCTCGAACAACTCCCTCCAAAAGTTCCCGGTAAAGTGGGGGTCTCAGTCACTAATGATATGTCTTGGCAGTCCCCAATACTTTACCACATTTTTGAAGAACAATTGAGCAGCCTCCTTTGCGGTGCAACCAGCTATGGCGGGTATGAAGGTAGCATACTTTGAGAATCTGTCCACTACGACCATGATAGTTCCATACCCGTCTGACTTGGGTAGGGAAGTAATAAAGTCCATGGTCACGCTCTCCCATGGGAGTTCTTCTATGGGTAGCGGCTCTAGTAGTCTTCTCGATTGCTTTTGCTCTACCTTGTCTTGTTGGCACACAAGACAAGTTTGCACATAGCACTCGATGTCGTCTCGCATGCACGACCATAAATAAATAGCCTCGATCAGCGCCTTCGTTCGTCGCTGCCCCAGATGCTCGGCCCATGGTGTGTCGTGGCTTTCCTTAATGATTTGCCGCCTAATAGACCCGAACTTGGGCACATAGACCCTTCGATCGGATGTGAGCAAAAGGCCACCTTCCACCCAAAAGCGCCTTGTCTTGCCTTGGGTGGCCAACTCCATCAGCTTCTTGGCTTCGGGATCATGCTGCATGCCATATTTGATTGCATCCTGGATGTCACAATGGGCTGTCGTGATGGCAGCAAGTTTGGCCTTCCTACTTAGCGCATCGGCCACAACATTGCCTCTTCCTAGCTTGTACTCCAAGTCGTAGTCAAATTTAGCTAGAAAATCCTGCCACCTAGCTTGCTTCGGGGTGATCTTCTGTGACTGAAAGTAGCTAGTGGCAACGTTGTCCGTCTTGACCATGAACTTGGAGCCTAGCAGGTAGTGTCTCCATGTGCGTAGGGAATGCACGATGGCCGTCATTTCTTTCTCTTACACAGTATAGCGCCGTTTGGTCTCGTTCAACTTGTAGCTTTCAAATGCAATTGGGTGTCTCTCCTGAATTAAGACTCCTCTAATGGCAAAGTCCGATGCATTCGTATGCACTTAAAAGGTTTTTGAAAAATCGAGCAGCGTCAAGACCGGCTCTTCTGTTACCCCAGTCTTGAGACCTTTGAAGGCTTGTTGGCACTCCTCACTCTAAACCCACGGCTTGTTCTTCTTCAATAACTCGGTCAGCAGAGTGGCCTTAGCGGATTAACCACTTATGAACTTGCGGTAATAGTTTGCAAGTCCAAGAAACCACCATAGCTCGGTCACTTTGGTGGGCGCCTCCCACTCCTGGATCACCCAGATTTTTGCCTCGTCTATCCGTAATTTGCCCTGACTGATGATATGGCCCAAGAAGTGCACCTCGTGTTGGGCAAACTCGCACTTCTCCTGCTTGATATATATTTGGTTCTCCCGTAAGACTTGGAAGACCTTCCTTAGATGCTCCACGTGCTCCTCCAAGGTGTTACTATAGACGACTATGTCGTCTAAGTACACTACTATGAACTGATCCAAGTAAGGATGAAAGATCTTGTTCATCAACGTGCAAAAGGTTGCGGGTGCGTTGGTTAGGCCAAAAGGCATCACCAACCACTCGTGTGCTCCGTATCAGGTTATGCACGCTGATGCGCACTTGGTAGTAGCCTTTTCGGAGGTCCACCTTAGTGAATTACTTGGCCTACCCAAGTCTATCAAACAAATCTGCAATAAGCGGGATATGATATTTGTTCTTAATAGTTACCTTATTGAGCGCCCGGTAGTCGATGCATAAGTGCAATGATTCGTCTTTCTTCTTTTGGAATAGAATCGGCACGCCATAGGGTGCCTTGGATGGACGGATGTGACCGGCCTTGAGGAGCTTCTTCAACTACTTCCTTAGCTCCTCTAATTCGGGTGGAGTCATGCGGTATGGTGCATGTACGGGTGGCTTGGCTCTGACCTCCAACTCTATCTTGTGATCTACCTCGCGCCTTGGAGGTAGAGTCTTCGGTAGCTCGTCTGGCATCACGTCCAAGGATCTCTTCTATGATCGGTGGAAAGGAATCCTTAGCACCATTGTCTTCTCCTGAACTTGCAATGGTAGCTAGGAACGTCTGCTCCCCTTTATTCATACCCTTCACGATCTACATGGCCTATAGGTAGGTGTGTCCTTCTTTCTTTGGTACCTTGACTAGAGGTACCATGCACGACCTTTCCCGCTCCATGACCATGAGTCGTTGGAGGTATGGGTCGATCATCGTGTGGCAGCGCTGGAAGAACTCCTTCCCAAAAATGATATCAAAGATATCTAAAGGAGCAACAGTGAAGTTTGTCTTACCTTGCCATTTTCCCAACGTGATGCTCACTCCTTAGGCGACTCCACTCACGAGAGTCGGTGGGGCATTAACCGTCTTGTAGCGGGTGTTGCTTGGAATGTAGTTCAGCCCTAACCTCTCTTCCGCCATCTTGGTCATGACGTTTGCTTTGGCCTCGGAGTCTACTATGGCACCAGCTGGCCGTCCATTAATGGAGATGTCTACATACTGCATGCTGAAGTCTCCTGGCTTCTCGGTCTGTTTGGCTATAGCCCTGCATAGTCCAACCATGCCCAACTGCGTTGTGCCTGTGTCCTACCCTTGCTCTTGTGCATCCTTCTCTTTTCGTTCGCGTAGGATGTCACCAAGGTTCTTCATCTCTGGGCACCTGGCATAGCCGTGTGGTCCTCCGCATATGTAGCAACCATCTCCCTTGGTGGTCTGTGCCTTCTTCTCTACGTAGCCCTGGCGCACGAACCGTCTGCTATCCGGCTTGTGGGAGTTGTGCTGTTTAGTGGGTGCCTGCTGCTCCTTGCCACGACCACGATCTCCCCCACCTTTGGCATGACTATTCCTTGCATCCTTGCCCTTTGCCTTGTCATGCCAGTCATGCTTAAAGTCGGTCAGGGACTCGGCTTATGTGATGGCCTTGTCTATGGTCTTGACTTGTCGCCGCTCCAAATCCATCTTGGCCCAATTTTGTAGTTCGTCCATGAAGTGGAACAACATGTCTTCGTCCGTGAGGTTGGGAATCTGAAGCTTTAGAGTCGTGAACTCCTTCACGTACGCCCGAATGCTTCCCGTTTGCTTCAGTTCCCTAAACTTGCGCTTAACCTCGTATACAACATTGTTAGGGAAGAAGGCTTTCTTGAAATCCTAGCGAAATTGCTCCCACGTGTTGATGGTGCACGTCTCCTTCCCTATCTCGGCCTCCTTGCACCTCCACCATAGTATTGCCATTTCGAAAAGATACAACACAGCAGTGTTGATCTTATTCTCGTCACTCCTCACCCTACTACACTTAAAGTAATTCTCCAAGTGCCACAAAAAGTTCTCCACCTCTTGAACGTCTTGGACGCCTTTAAATATAGGCGGCTTGGGAGTCTCGACCCTGGCCTCCCTATCACGGTCGGGTGACGCCAATCCTCCAGTTTCTATGCCTTTCTTCAGTGCCTTTATCTCGGCTTTCATGGTTTCAATTGTGTTCAACGCCTCCATGAGCCGGCACTCCAAGGAAGTGATGGCCTCCTTCATCTCGAACTCGGCCCGCTGACGTCCCTCCAACTCCTTATGGATGTTTTTGGTCTCCTCAAGGGTGAAGTCTTCAAGAGTTTTGAACTTGCCGTCGGCCACATTCATGTGCCGGCCTAATATCTCCACGGCCTGCCTTGCCACTTCAACCCTTGCGACCCATTCTTCTCCAGCAGTGACGTCAATGGCCTCCTTACCACATTCATCGTCACTTGGTTTGGTGGTCGAGGGTGGGTGAGATGTTAGCGCCTCGCTCAGTGTGGGATCGAGCAGCATTTCTTCATTACTCTTTTGGTGTTTCTTACCCTTGCGGTTTTTCTTTCCACCATCCAAATGGACGTTGGTGGTGCTAGTGGTGCTTACGTCCCCTTCGGTAGCCATTCTCTTAGTATCAAGCCTCGCTCTGATACCACATTGTCATGGACTTAGAGTATTTGCTAAAGCTCCATGCGGCACTTGACATCTTACGCACTATTCTTTCAAGATCTCGTAAGCTCAAGTAAGCCTTTAAGACTAAGATCGCTAAGAGAATGAAAAGAAAGACTTAGAAAGATTTGGAAGAAGGTTTTGTATTATTTGGAGAATGCTTTACAACTTGCTTGGTGCCTTGCAAATGAATGGCACCTCTATTTATACTAACACCCAAGGGCCTAAGTGTAAATAATATTGGGGGAACCCATCGATAGCCCCCTAAACTTGGCACCAATTTTCACTTAGACACCTCAAGTAGGTTTTGTTCATTTAAACACCTCAAGTAGGGGTCCGTTGTGTCATTTTGACACTTTTATATTTTCAAAATCTCATATTAAGTGCGTACATCCAAACGCTCTTATGTGGAAAAAAAATGAATTGATATTTGACACGTGGAAATTTTGTTTTATTTTTTAAAAACTCAATTTTACTTTCTTTTTTTCTTTATTCCAGATCCCAAACCCCATGCCCTCACCTCTTTCTTCTTCTTCTTGCATTTGGATGTATGCACTTAATATATGATTTTGAAAATATAAAAAGTGTCAAAATGACACAACAGACCCCTACTTCAGGTGTTTAAAATGAACAAAGCCTACTTGAGGTGTCTAAGTGAAAATTGGTGCCAAATTTAGGGGGCTACTGATGGGTTCCCCCAATAATATTTACTTTACAAGTCCCTAAGATATTTACACATTAGTCCTATCTCTAGAATTCTCTACATACTCTAGAGTTCTCCAAAGCCTTCTTGAAAAATCTAAAGGATTCTAGAGTTCTCCGAAAGCCGCTCCTCAACTCTAGAACCTTCCGCCCCTACTCGGACACGAAACCTGGCTGATCTAGTGGCGGGACGTCACATTACATCTAGGATAAGAGCCTTCATGAAGGACTATGTTTTTTATCCTCCATAGAAATCATAGTCTAATATTAGGAATAGACTGATATACTTTTTCCAGCCTAAGATTACCTTGTGCATCCCACCACTTCTTCTTAGCTTATCTCACTTGTAGCAAAGGGCAAATGATGTCTGCTACCTTAGTGTAGTACCTCCACACACTAATAACTAATTCTCTTTTTAGGAAAATATGTTCAATAGTATCTCAAGTAGGCGTTGTACATCAAAAGTAATACTAAGATATACTGGGATTTCGGATAGCCATGATTGTTGTTGCAGGGACTTTAGAAGTCCAGATTCTCTGTCGAAATATGAATATCTTGAAAGGTAAACCTTTCACCCAAATATACTTAAATGAATATGCAAGAGCAACCCTATTTTTAATAATATCAGAAGCACTCTTCATTGTGAACTTACTATAACTAGGTTTGATCCACTAAGGCTTCTCCCCTTGATTGGATTGCCTAACATGATCCATTTTTTTCCTCACATAGTCAACATTGTTAGAAGATAAAAGTGTCTATATAGTATCATAATCCCAACCTTCTTTCACCCAAGAAGATATCAATGTCTGTCAAAGGATGACAAGTTTGATTTAGTTTGGTGAAGATACAATGGACCAAGCATGGTCCAACTGTCATACTAAATACAAGATTTAACTCCTTTAGGTTCCCAACATAGATTATACTCTATAAAATCTCTATTGTATACGATATGTTTCCACACCTAAGAGTCACTCTTTCATTGAACAAGAGTTGGAATTTGTTTCTTCCAGTAGTTTATTCCAAAAGAATTTAACCACAAAGATCTCCAAGTCCTAAATATCTACCAAATCTTAGAATATATGGACTAAGAGACATCAAAGGAGGAGTTGAAGCCTAATCCCCCTTCAAATTTTGGTAGACATACATTATCCCAGGAAGCCGAATACTTGCTCCTACCTTAACCCCTATTACCCCAAAACCATTTTGGAAAATATTCTATGAAGTTTGCCAGTAACACATTTAGGGGGAATCATAACAGAAAGGATCTGGATAGGAATGCTTTGTAAAACACCGTTAATCAATACGTCTTTAATACCATAGGATAACATGTTACCTTTGCAAGATTAAAGTGTGTCCTTCAACCTTCTGATTAGATTTTTATAGTTTTCTTTCCTTTTCATGGCATGAGTTATTAGGCAACCTTGGTATTTCATATGGAACTGATCCCTTGGCATGCTAGTACACTCCTCCCCCAAGTGAATCCTCTCTGCAATTTTCTTCTGATGTAAATAAAAGGCACTTTTATTTTTGTTGATCATCCTTGCTGATTGAGATTTATACTCCTGCAGTGTGACCATTATTTTCTTTAAAGAATATTTATTGGGTGGGGAAAATATAGTTATACCATTTGCATAAGTAAGATGATTTAGATTTATACTCCACTTTGGTAACCATAACCAACAAATTTTTTATCCTTAAATAAGGAATTTAGGGCCCTAGATAACACCTCAACTGAAATAATAAATAAAACATGAGACAATGGGTCTCCTTGCTTCACCCTCTAGTTGAGTGGAAGAAATCATGAGATTGAACATTAATCTGAGTAAAATACTAATTTTTAGATACTAACCTTCAAATTGTATCAACAAAGTCATTTGAAAAAAAATCTTCTTTCTTAGAATTTTCATCAAGAAAAACCAAAGCTATGACAAGCTATGACCAGATCAAGCCTGATGACCATATTAGCTGAATTTCTCCTCTATCTAATATCAATAACAATCTTCTAAGTGAGAATTACATTCTCAATGATACTTCTACCTTTAAAAAAATATTACTAAATATCAATCTAGGAAGAAGAGCTTCCAACCTGTCATGTATGATATGGAAATGATCTTATTAATATCATTGATCACATTAATAGGCCTCATATTAGGGAGGGTCTGAATATTTTCCTTATTTGGTAGGAGAACCAAATTAGTATGACTGATGGACTTAGAATATAAGAACCAAAGAATTCTCAACAACTTAGTTAGAATCTCCATGTCCACCCATTAGGACCACTAGCATTGTCCACATTCAAATATAAAACAACTCATTTAACTTCCTCTAATTCTGATTGTCTGCATAGATCTATATTCTCATCAGCACTGATGATTTCAGGCATGTGCCTTAACAGTTAGAAAGTAGTGTCTTCTCTCTCTTGTGTGAATTGGCTATGGAAATAGTCAATGACTTTAGTGGCAATATCTTCCTCCTCCTCAACCCAATTACCCTAATGATTTTGAACTCTCTGCATAGGTAGCCTCCTGTAACACCCCCGAAGTCCCTCAGTATAGATCAGTTTGGAAAGTTAATTTTTTTTAAGAGTTGTAGAGTTTTCTTGTTTTACGGACACCATTTATGAGTCGTAAAAGGAACCACGAGCTGTAGATAGGTCCCGTAGATGATACTTCAGATTTTAGGAAAATTGGATCATTGTTATGAGTCGTGTTTGGTTCTATGAGTCATAGACCAAAGTCAGAGATATAGTTTAGAAACTTGGAAAAATTCCTTGACCATGACAAGATGGTAATACCAGTCGTGGATGTGTTTACAGGTCGTGGATAGGCCTCATAGACCAAGTCCTAAAACCTCATAGATACAAAATTATATATTGAAATTTACAAGCCAATAATATGGGTAGTAGAAGCTTCTGTAAAGAAGGTCTCGTAATTTCAAACTTCAGAACCTCAGATTTTCCCCAACATTTCTTCTACGAATGACTAATACGAGCCATATGAGGAAGTACAAGCCATAGAGTGGTATCGTAGTTTGAAATTTCAAAAACTCAGGAAATTTATCTGATTTCTACAAACAGAGTTCTACGGTCCATAGATGGAATCAGAGACCATAGATACGCCTCATATTGTCCTTCTGACAGATTTTAATCAGGATTGTTTGAGTCTTTTCTCACTCTTTTAATTCATATAATATGTCATTTTGACCTATTCTAAGTAGGATCTGAGGGTCGTTATCAACCTAAGATCTTTCATTCACTCATAACCTCTCAAAATAGATTTATTCCCTCTCAAGTCTTCTCTCTAATCAAGCTAGGGTTCTAAAGCTTCAAGTCTCCATTGAAGGATTCAAGTTAGGGTTCTCCATTCCAAGTATGTAGGAACTTTATCAATGAGCTCTTCACCCATTGAGTCTCAAAGAAACCCCAACTTTTTCATGATATGATTTCTCCAAAACTAGGGGTTCTATGATTTTCATTAGTTCTTATTGAAATTCAGTTTCTTCCTCATGATTGATCTTCAATTGCATGATTTTGATGATAATTCCATATTTCAATGATATTTTTAAGAACCCATATCATGCAAGTATTTTATGGCTCAAAATTATACTTTTTCATATGCATGTTTCAGATTATGAGATGTTCATGAATTATGACGCTTTTAGATAAAATATCTCTCAATATATTTTCAGATATCATGATTTAGATGCTTTTAAATAAATCATCTTTCAAATTATGTTCAGTTATCATGATTTATGAGTTACTCAACATTTTTCAGTTATTAATATGATTTAGTATTATCAGATTATTACTTTTCCAGATTATGCATGTCTCCGTTGGGAGTATACTTAGCACCAAGTGGACTTTAGGAATGAAGGTTTTTGTTTAGCGTCTGTGGACCTTTAGTAGCAATCTCTAAGTCACAAAACTACGTGCCAACATAGAATGTCTCAGATAGACATTAACTAGTGAATCCTATATTATTTGATAATATAAGTCCAGATGCTCATCATCAAACTCCAATTAGTACAGATCTAGCCAACTTGCTGTATCTTTGGTGAGTCCTCATCCATTTGAAGGTGACCCTTTTATTCTTCTTTCAGTATTCTACTTTGAGTTTTCAAATAGTTAGAGTTAGCCACAGGTTTTTCCTTGCAACTCATATTAGTAAATACTTTCAGACAATCAATTTAGATTCCACATATGAAACTCTTAGATATTGTCTATTTCAATTTTTGTTTTACAAAGACCTATCTTAGTCTCTTATGCTTTTTAGTTGTTGAATTATGTTATATTAGTGTCATTCCATGCCATGAGGTTAGCTTGGGGTCACTTATGGCTCTATGAACCATGTCACCTCTAAGGGGTAGTGTTGGGGTATTATAAACTTGGTATCAGAGAATCAGGTTCAAGTATAGTCTTATTCATTGGTGTGAAGCGTGTCACATCAATGAACTATGAAGAGTTATAAGAAATATTTCACTTCTTTCATACTCTTAGTCCTGCGATAGTGCGCAACTCTAAATGGTTTCCTTCTAACTCATGCTTTGCACGTTTTCATCATCATGCCTCATAGAAGAGCTTGTGTCAGAAAGAACATGAATGATGAGCAACAAGAACCAACAACTTCGATTGACCCTCTAGCTGAATAGGTTACGTATGCTGAGTTTAGTGTTGCTTTTCAAGTGGTAGCCAAAGCTATGAATGCTGAGACCAATTAGGAAGTTATGGCCCTAATTAACCCAACTACATGTACGAGTGGAACTAGAGTCCGAGACTTCACTTGGATGAACCCTACAAACTTTCATGGTTCTAAGGTGGAAGAGGATCCATAAGTATTCATTGAGTGTATTCAGAAGTTTGCTAAGATTATATGTGTCACTCCAGTCACGAGTGTAGACTTGGCTTCTTATCAATTGAAGGGAATGGCTCAAATTCGGTACAAGCAATGGAAAGCGGATTGGGTTGTTGATGCAGGCCCATTGGATTGAGAAATGTTCAAGGGTGCTTTTCTAGACAAGTTCATCCTGCTTGATATGAGAGAGGTTAACATCCAAGAGTTCATAGATCTAAGAAAAGGTAACATGACTATGAAGTAGTATTCTTTGAAGTTTACTCAACATTTCAAATATGCTCCGACTATGGAGGTTGACTCTAGGGCCCACATGGGTGCTGTTTCCAAAATGGTAGTGAAAGAATGCAGAATTGCTCTATTGATCAAAGAGATGTATATCTCTAGGTTGATGACTCAAACTCAAAGGATGACGGAAGAAAAGCTTAAGAAGAGTGCTAGGGATAATAAGATGGCTCAAACAAATAATGTTGACTACTCTTATAAGAGATTATGAGGTGGTAGTCATTCTCAATTCCATGAGAAATATTCAGTCTCGGCCCCATCTTCTGCTATTTCTCCAATGCTTAAGTTTAGTAAGGATAGGGCACAAGCTCTAAGTCAAATATAGTGTTTCTAGTGGACGTTCTTTCCCCACTTGTCAGAAGTGTAGTTAAGAACAATCTGGGAGAGTGTATGGATGGTACATGTGGATGCTTTGGATGTGGTGATATAGGTCACAAATTGAGGGATTTCCATTTGGTTATAGGAAAGGGTAAATGTGTTCATCAGTAGACTCAGCCTAATGCTCCAACAGGTTGCCCGACTCAGCAGGGTACCTCATCTAGTACTAGTGGTGAACAACGTCAAAATAGGTTTTATGCTCTTTGATTCTTCTGATGTAGTCATTTGTATGTTACAAGTCTCTCAGTTTGATGTTTATGCATTGTTAGATCCAGGAGCCACACTTTCTTTCGTGACTTCTTATGTTGCAATGACATTCGATGTCAGTCCTAAAATCTTATCAGAACCCTTCTCAGTCTACTTTGGTTGGTGACTCAGTTTTAGCTAAAAGAGTACACAAAAATTGCCAATATCAATTTTTTCATGAAGTTACCTTAGTTGATCTAGTAGAGTTAGAAATGGTCGGTTTTGATTTATTCTTGGCATAGACTGCCTTTATGCATGTTATGCCTCAGTCGAATGTTGAATCAGAGTTATAAAATTTCAATTTTAGAATAGACTAATCATTGAATGGAAGGGTAGTACCTCAACACCTATAGGTTGGTTTATCTCATGCCTTAAGGCCCCAATGATGATTTCTAAGAGTTGTATCTATCATTTAGTTTAGGTTAAGGATACCAGTTTCGAAACCCTTGCTCTTAAGTCAATTTCTGTAGAGAATGAATTAAAGTGTTTCTCAAAGATATTGCCGAGGTTCCTCCCAAAAGGAAAATTGATTTTCGAATAGACATTCTTCTAAATACCCAACCTATCTCCATCCCTCCTTATATAATGACTCTAGATGAGCTTAAAGAGTTTAAAGATCAATTAAAGGACCTTCTAGATAAAGGTTTTATCAGACCCAATATCTATCCATATGGTGCTCTAGTTCTATTCGTTTGTAAGAAAGATAGTTTTCTTAGAATGTTCATTGATTACCATCAGTTGAACAATGTCACAATCAACAATAAGTATCCCACCCATAGGATTGATGATTTGTTCGACCAACTTCATGGTGCTAGTTTTTTTTCAAAGATAGACCTCACATCAAGCTTTCATCAGATCAGAGTTAGATAATGTGTTACTTAGAAGACAACCTTCGAGACTCGGTATGGTCACTATGAAGTTTTGGTTATGTCTTTTGGACTAATGAATACTACTAACACTTTCATGGATTTGATGAACATGGTGTTGAAATAGTATTTGGATATGTTCGTATTGTCTTCATAGATAATATTTTAATCTTTTCTCGGAGTGAGGATGAGTATGTAGGCCATTTGAGGATTGTTTTGCAGATTCTTAACGAGCAGCAATTGCTTGCTATGTTCAATAAGTGTGCATTTTGGTTGAGGTTTGTGGCATTCCTTGGCCATATAGTGTTTGGAGAGGGCATTCATCAAAAGATTGAGGCGGTTATGAACTGGCCTAGACCTTTTTATCCCTCAAATTTAAGAGTTTCTTGGGTTTTGCTGGTTACTATAGATAGTTTTTTAAGGATTCTCTTCTATTGCTTTTCCTTTGTTTATTTTGAATACGAAGAAAGTGAAATTTCAGTGGTTCAAAGCTTCTTAGAAGAGTTTTCAGAAGTTGAAGACTTAACTTACTTCAACCCAGTGTTGACTCTACCCCAAGGTTCAGATAGTTTTGTGGTGTATTGCGATGCTTCCAGAATTTGCCTTAGCTATATTTTGATGCAACATGGTAATGTCATAGCCTATGCTTCTAGGCAACTCAATGTTAATAAGAAGAATTTCCTGACTCATAATCTAGAATTGGCGATGGTGGTGTTTTCATTAATAATCTAGAGTCAATATCTCTATGGTGTTCATGTGGATGTGTTCACCGATCATAAGCCTTCAGTGTGTGTTCAAGTAGAAGGAAATAAATCTTTGTCAGACCCGATGGCTTGAGTTGTTGAAGGAGTATGACGTGAGTGTCCTTTACCATCCAGGTAAAACAAATGTATTGGCAGATGCTCTTAGTAGGTTATCCATGAACAATATTCTCATATTGAGGATGAGGAAAATGAGTTGGTTTAGGATGTTCACATACTTGCTCGCTTGGGAGTTCATTTGGTTGATTTAAAATATGGTGGAGTTATTGTTTAAAATATGTAAGAATCATCTCTTGTGACGTATATTAAGGCAAAGCAAGGTGGTGATTCAAACTTGGTTGAATTGAAGAAAGCAATTCTCAAAAAATCTATTGAGGCTTTCTCTCAAGGGGGAGATGGTGTTCATTATTATTAGGATCAATTGTGTGTTTCAGATGTTGATGGATTAAGGTAACATATACTATTAGAAACTCTTAGTTCTCGATATTTTATTTATCTAGGAGCCACTAAAATGTTTCGTGATCTATGGGAAATCTATTGGTGGAATAGAATGAAGAAGGATATTGTGGAATTTTTGGCTAAATGTCCCAATCTCCAACAAGTTAAGGTTGAGCATTAAAAACTAGGCGGTATAACTCAGGATATCATTATTCCTTCTTGGAAGTTGGAAGATTTGAATATGGACTTTGTTACAGGGTTTCCTTGTACACATCATCAGTATGACTCTAGTTGGGTGGTTGTAGATCGAATGACTAAGTCAACATATTTCCTTCTAGTTAAGACTTCCTATTCAACCAAGGATTATGCTAGACTTTACTTTCAGGATTTGGTTAAATTGCATAGAGTTCCATTGTCCATTATCTAGGATAGGAGTACTCAATTCACCTATAAGTTTTGTATATCATTTTAGAAAGGTCTTGGTACTCAGGTTAAACTTAGCAAAAATTTTCATCCACTGACTAATGGTCAGGCTAAATGGACTATTTAGATATTTGGGGATATGTTCAGAGCTTGTGTAATGACTTTAAAGGTAACTGGGATGATCATTTCCCTTTGATAGAGTTTGCTTGTAATAACAGTTCTAACTCTAGCATTTAGATAGCTCAATTTGAGGCACTCTATGGTAGGAGGCGTAGGTCTCCTAAGGTTGGTTTGAAGTGGTGAGATGACTTTGATAGGGCCAGAGTTAGTTCATGAGGCAATGGGGAAATTTTGATTCATTTGAGAAAGGTTGAGAACAACCCAAAGTATACAAAAATCTTACACAGATGTGAGAAGAAGAGAGCTTGAAATTGCTATAAATGGTCAGGTTTATATGAAGATTTCAACCATGAAGGGGGTGATGAGGTTTGATAAGAAAGGGAAGCCTAGTCTCTGTTATGTAGATCATTGTCAAATTATGAAACGTCTTAGTAATGTGTCGTATGAGTTGGATTCGCCTTTATAATTGACATCAGTGCATCCAATGTTACAAGTGGCCTTGTTGAAGAATTGCATTGGAGATCCAACTACAGTTTTGCCTTTAGAGAGTATCGGTGTGAAAAATAGTCTCTCTTATGAAGAGGTCCTGGTTGAGATTCTTGACTGCTAGGTTCGTATGTTGAGGAATAAGGAAGTTGCTTCAGTGAAATTCCTTTGGAGGAATCAGTTTGTTGAGGGTGCAACTTGGGAGGCTGAAGTTGATATGATGTCTAAGTACCCCCCATCTTTTTCCTTCTAGTTCAGTTTCAACGAGAGGTAGTAATTCCTCCTTAGTGCTCTACAGATTCACGTCTTTCATTATTTTCATGTCTCAATATGCATGCATGTTCATGAAATCAGTTTAAACTTCATGTTTTAGCTCAGAGTTAGTTATTACTTCAATTCAGTGTTTAGCTTTCAACATTGGGTTGTAGATCTTTCCCTACTCTTTTAGGACTAGCTAGATCCCGTTTGAGGATGAATATTCCCAAGGGAGAGATATTGTAACACCTTAGAAGTCCTGTAATACAAATCAAGTTGGAAAGATAAGAAAAATTAAAGTTATAGAGTTTTCTGGTTTTATGAACATCATCTATGAGCCGTAGAAGAAACCATGAGATATAGATGGGTCACGTAGATGATACTTCATATGCTAGGAAAATTTGATCAGTGCTTAAGAGTGGGTTTTACAAGTCGTGTTTGGTTCTACGAGTCGTAGATACAATTTAATAACTTGGAAAATTCCTTGACCAATATGAGATGGAAATATGAGTTGTGGATATGTTTACGGGTCATGGGTAAGGCTCATATACCAAGCACTAAAACCTTAGAGATTTAGAACCCCATATTGACTTTTACGAGCAAATAGTATGGGTGGTGGAAGCTTCTACAGATCGCAAAGAATGTCTCGTGATTTCAAACTTCAGAACCTCAAAGTTTCTCTGCATGTCTTCTACGGATGGATAGTACGAGCTATATGAGGAAGTACGAACCATAGAATGGTCTTGTATTTTGAAAGTTCAGAACAAGAAACCTCTCTGATTTCTATGGAAATGGTTCTACAATCTGTAGATGAAACAACGGACAGTAGTTGCCCCTCGTAGAGTTGTTTCAACAAGTTTAAATTAGGGCTATTTGGGTCTTTTTCCATTATTTTAATTCCTATAATACGTCATTTTGACCTAATCTAAGTGGAATTTGAGGGTCGTTATTAGCTTAAGACCTCCCATTCAATCCTAACCCTCTCAAAATAGTTTTTCCCTCTCAAATCTTCTATCCAATCAAGCTAGGGTTCCATAACGTTAAGTCTCCATGGAAGAATTCAAGTTTGGGTTCTTCATTCTAGGTATGTGGGAAATTCATCAATAGGTCTCTCTTCACCCACTTAGTCTCAAAGAAACCCCAGTTTCTTAAAGCTATGATTTCTCCAAATCTAGGGTCTCTATGAATTTCACGGGTTCCTTCTGAAGTTTAGTTTCTTCTTCATGATTGATATTCAATTGAATGATATATCTTATAATTTCATCTTGTCAATGATATTGTCATGAACTCAATGGCTCATAAGACCATAAATCACACTATCTTTCTAATGAAAACACTATCCATGCATTCTCTCCCATTCTTAGGATTGTTAGAAAATTAGTTTTCATCAATAGAATCCTCTCATTCTCTTCCAAACTCCAACACTCAATAATTTTTAAGATAACAAGTTAGGGTTCCTCTCTAAAGGTTCTTCATCAAAGTAAGTCAATCTCTAAGGAGTTGAAGATTTTCAAATAAAATAAAATCATCTAATCAATAGAGTTTTGAAGAAGCGGATTTAAGAATCTCAAGAAAAGATTTCCTAATCATTCTTCATTAAGTGAAGGTTCTACATCAATAAATATGGAGAGTTTAAGGTATGTAAAGCAATTACAATGATTAACTTATATCTATATCATGCCCTATATCTATAGTTTTATTTATTAAGTTCAAAGATATGGATTTTACCCCAAAGTCCATGACTTCAAATTCTTTCTAATTCAAACTTCTTATTGTTGAGTTCTATTATTGAGAAACTATTGTATTCCCAATCTATTGATGACTGATGGCTCATGCATACTATACCACATGGACCCTTATATCTAAAGTAATACTAAAATCTCTTTACGGTATTCACATGCATTGTTTTCATAAATAAGCAAATTTCATGATTTTCCAGAAGTATTTGAAGAAAAATATTTAGTTCCAAGTGTATTATTTCAAGAGTTCAAGAAATTATACTTTCATGAAATTTCTTTATGCCTATTTTAAAGATTATGTTTTAAAGAAAGTTTCATGACATGAAAGATTCATTATAAAATTTTATAACTTTTAATTATAGACAAATATGATGTTCAAAGAAAATTGTCTTTTATCATGTAAACTCAGAACATCAATATGTTTCAAATAGTTATGAGCATAGTCTCACCACCAGTACAATTTCACAAAATTAAGCAAAGACTCACATTATAATTTCATTTACAGACTTCATGATATATTATAAACATATATAAACTATTTTGGGAGGATTATTTAACACCGAAAGAATGTGGGTTTAGAATATCCAAGACCCATAACTATGTGCCACCGTAGAATTTTAGTATACCGTTAGTCGGTTAACTCCTTTAGCCCAAGAGGCTCAATTAGTGGATCCACAATAGATAGATAGGTTGTATACTTCAGGAAAAGTATAAGGCATCCCTCCCCAACTAGATTGTAAGTTGGGCAACATGAGCTCACATGTGGTATGTCGATTGTAAGAAACTCCCCCACTTAATTTTTTTACGCTTATATGATTATTTATAGAGTTATAAATATGATGATTACTGTGGTTAACGGTAACACCTCGAAGGTGAAAAAGGTAACTTAGAAATTTAAAAGTTTAAGAAAATGTTGGTGTAGTGTCTATGGGTGGTAAGTACGATTCATGGAATGGACGATGAACCATGGATATCTATTCATGGTTCATTCATAATAAATATGACTTTTAGATAATGATTCATGATTGGATAGAATGACCTATAAGAGAAAGTACGGTCATAGTTGGAGGTCGTGGATTCAAAGTCCTGAACCCTAGACTTTTCCCTAGGCTCAATGCATGAGAGGTTTTCTATGGATTGTGGAATGGTCTATAAGCCATGGATGATGGCCCATGGTTGTTCTTTAGAGAGTTGTGTTTCAGAAGTGGGATTCCACGAGTGACCACTACAGTCCATAGAAGGGTATATGGAATGTAGATGGTTTTGTGGGATCGGTTCGATAAATTTAAGTTAAGGTTATCCAGGTCTTTTCCTACTCTTTTATATCCTATAATACATCATTTTGTATTTATTTCGAAGACTTCAAAGGGTTCCTAAGAATCTTAACCTCCCTATCACTCTCATTCTCTCAAACTCCAAATCCTCTCTCAAGTCTTCTTCTCCAAGCAAGCTAGGGTTTCAAGGACTCAAGTCTCCATTGAAAATTTCACTTAGGTATTTAATTAAGGTATGTGGGGAATTCATCAATGGGTTCCTCTTCACCCACTGATTCCCAAAGAAACTCCAAATTTCACTTTAGGATTCATGCCCAACTCTAGGAATTTCATGGTTTCTTATGGGTTCGATTGAATTTAAGTTTTCTCTCCATGAATAATATTATTATGCATGATTTGATCATATTTCAATGTTTTCAATGATATTTTCATGAATCCATTCTATGTAAGTATTTTATGATATGAACTCAAGCTATATTGATATGCATGCATTATGATTTTAAGGATTTCATGAATCAAGGATGCTTCTGATTGAAGTATCATCAAGTTTATATGAAAAGACAAGGCCTCAAATTGAAGTACCTCCTACTATAAATGAATTTCATAATTTAGATACTACCGATTGAAGTACTTCTCATTATGAAAAGTATCATACTTTAGATACTTTCCATTAGAATTTCACTTACGAATATATTATGAAATCATGATTTAAAATAGATATCTGACTTTAAAAGTCACCAGAAAGTAAAATGTTCTCAGGGAGTATGTGAATAGTGAGTGCCTCATCTTTGACCTCCTTTAATGGATCATGCATATGAGCCTCTCTCACATGTTGGGAAAGTAGAGAGTTTTTTACATAGTACAATCTTCGAGAATAGGATGAGTAGATGCACTAGACTCCATTCAAAGTAAATGAGAACGCTTATCTAATACTTGAGCATTTTCAAAGTTAGGGTGGGGGGACTATTTGTATGGTTTAAAACTAGTCCCACCTAAATTGATGAATGATATGAAAATATGTGACACAAGTATCCATTTATAAATGGACAACTAAGAAGACGAACACCTCAAGAGACCAAACATGGGAATGAAAATAAATTCAGAAAGTCTTGGAATCCTCATCACCTCAAAGTGAACTTAGCATGTAGCTCATCCAGATAACAAAAGGCAAAGTTTGAAAAAAACCAACAAAAGGGATAAGATAAGCTTGCCAACCTGATAATCATAGGTGAAGATCGAGATTCTCGTCATACAATATGCAACCAAAGAGTTAGTACTCAAGTGGACGACTATGAGTGATTCAAACCCTATGGAATTAGTTATTTTGTTTGTTTAGTATAAATATTTAATTTATCATTAATTATAGGGGCTAGGAGTTTTCATTCATACATTTTTTAAGTATACATATTTTCCTTAGTAAAAAACTCTCAGTTATTCAGTTCATAAGTTATTTCGAACACACTTTACTTAGGCCTTCAAAGCCCAATTCTTAAGATTCAATACACAATTTGATTACTTTCCTTAATTTTGTCATGACCCAAAGTATATCCTAGAAGAGACATGACATATAAGACCCCGAGAGGCCCTACACAAGACTCTTGACATACATCATACAAGATAATATAAAATAGATTCAAAGACAACTTCATACTATAAAGAGTTAGACATAAAAGTAGAAGTCTAATCATAAGTCTTGACAAGCCTATCTAAAGCAGTATAGAAGTGGTTGCGACGTAACCCACACACCATGTCCGTAAACTAAAGACATAAGAAAGCAATAAAGATGACATGGTACTTGGAACATGAGGACTCACAAAGTCTTCAAATCCTTAGCAAAATCGACTAGCCATGAGTGGGAGGAGAAGGAGCATCAGACGTAACATTAGTAAAACAATATAGGAAAAAGTATGCATTAGTACATGGAATGTACTAAGTATGAAGAAATATGCATAACAACATGAAAACATGATAGGAAGGACTTTAAGAAGACATGAAATGACCAAGCTAAATTATAAAAAGATGTTTGGAATCATAAGTCATAAAACATGGCCAATGCAAGCTATAACATATGAAAACAGTTTGTGAATTCCTTGAAAGTAACTTAGTTCGTTTTTGTGCGATGTTTATCGTTAACCAACATAGACCATGTAAGCTATAACATGGAATCTGGTGTCATGCTCCCACACTGAAAAAAGATGTCCTACTTTCCAAGGAAAAGACCATGAACTTCTAGCTTACGTGGATCCACTAGCTAATACATCCTATGGGGGCATGTAGTTAGAGACAAAGAGATTGCTACAAGGGACCCCACCTCTACTAACAAAAGAGCCTCCATTTCAATATCCTCTTGGTGTTAAGTAAAAATCCTTCTAGAATTAGTCATTAGTCATATTCATAATATCTTACTTGGAAAGACACAATTAACCATCAATCCAATCTTAAGTCATATAGAATAGCTCCTTAAACATGATTCAAGCATAGGTGAGAAAACCTTACAACCTTATGAATCCATATGAGAGAAAACCTTTTACAATTTCATTGATACTTTCATCTAAAAGCATTCTTACATCATAAACATCAATTTAACAAGATATGCATAACTTTCATTAATTCATATTTCATAGTTCATAAGCTTCTTCATAAGTTCATAAACAAAAATCATGGATCATGCACGAGTTTATATAAATTCAACTTAAAATCATGTAATTAGTTCAAATCATGCAATATAAGATTAAAACAAACAACTAAATCATAATTAAAGAGAACCCATGGAAATTGAAGAAAACCCTATCTTTAAATTGAGAAATTGAATTGGAGAATTGAAAACCTTAGGGACCCAATTGAAGAATGGATTCCATTAGTGAATACCCTACCTTGGTAATCAAAGCGTAGATGCAATAGTGAATTGAAGATCCTTACTTGAAACCCTAGATACTTATTCCTTAGCTTGAGAGTGAATTGGGGAGGATGATAGTTGTTGGGATTCGGGATCTCGGAGAATGAGTTTTGAGTGGGTTTTTTTTGGAGTTAAAAACCCTATATAGGGCTTAGGAATAGAGTCAAAAGGACCTATTTTAGGCATAAAACCAATAGGAAAATACCCAAAACCCCCTAAGAAATAAACTTTTGGACCCAACCTACGGAACCGATCTATGGTCCTTAGAACTTTCTATGGACTGTACTGTTAATCGTAGACCAAGCACTAGAGCCTTAAAATCAACCCACCGTTGAAGAGACATGTCTACGTCCTGCAGAACCTTCTAGAGTCCATAGACCCAACATGTAGACCACAACTACAACCATAAAATCTCACTAAGTATGGAACCTTTCTACGAGACCTTCCTAAGGGCCATAGAACATTTGACGGACTGTCATAGTCAATGGTAGGAAAAGTACTGAGACTTGATTTCCAAAAAATATTTCCTTACTTCTTATGAGACTAGTCTACGACCCGTAGAACTTTCTACTAACCATAGACTTGTCTCGTAGACCTGGATTAGTAGCCCAAAACATGAAATCTTTCTTTTTCTAAAATACGAGGTGTTACAATATCTTCCCCTTGGGAACATTGGTCCTCAAATGGGACTCAAGATAGCATGAAAATATTAGGGGGAAGAGCCTTAAGAACCCAACATGAATGCAATTTCATCAATGCACATAACCAAGGAGGAAAATTGACTCCTAGCTAAAACATACTTTAAAACATCTTTTCATAAAAACATGCATGCATGCATATCAAAACATGAGAATGACTAAGACACATAAATCTATAAGAATGAACCATGAGGAACTAAATATCTCAAGCTAAAGTAGGATCAGAGGAAAATTGAGGAGGATATCGGGACATCATATTGGCCTTAGCGTCCAAAGTGGCACCCTTAACTAATGAGAATGACTAAGACACAACTTCTTTATTTCTCAACTTTCGAACATGTTGGTCTAAAATCTCAACTGGAGCTTCTTCGTAAGAAAGATTTTCCCTAACTCCCAAACCTTCCAAAGGCACAATGGATGTCGTATCTCCAACACACTTCTTCAACAAATACATATGGATTACTAGATGTACCTTTGCTAGGTCACTAGGTAACTCTAATTCATAAGAAACCTTGCCTAACCGACTCAAAACTTGATAAGGAACAACATAATGGGGACTAAGCTTCACTTTCTTACCAACCCTCATTACACTCTTCATGGGAGAAATCTTCAAGTAAACCTAATCATCAATATTAATCTCAAGATCCCTTCTTCTAACATCATTATAATAGTTTTGTCAACTTTGAGCCGTCTTCAACCTTTCTTTAATAAGTCGTACCTTTTCCATAGCCCCACACACCAATTTAGGACCTATCAAAGCAACTTCACCAACTTCATACCATCCAATAGGAGACCTACACGGCTTGCCATTAAGAGCCTTAAATGGAGCCATTCTAATATTTTATTGATAACTATTGTTATAGGCAAACTCAATCAAAGGCAAATGATCATCCCAATTTCCCTTCAAGTCAATTACGCAAGCTCTCAACATATCTTCCAAAGTTTGAATGCTACGTTTGACTTTCAATCGATTTGAGGATGAAAGACTATACAAAGCTTAACAAGGGTACCAATTCCTTTTTTGAAATAAATTGGAAAGTAAATTGGGCACCACGATCTGAGATAATGGATAGGGGCACCCCATACAACCTGACCATTTCCTTGGTATATAACCTAACATAGTCTTCCATTGAATAAGAAGTCTTGATGGGAATGAAATGAGCAGACTTCATCATACGGTCTACAATGACCAAAATCGAGTCATGTTGCCGCCTAAAGCAGGGTAAACCAACAATAAAGTCTATATTCAAATCTTCCCACTTCCAAGTATGAATACAAATATCTTTAGAAAAACCTTCTAGCTTTTGATGATAAACTTTCACTTGTTGTCAATTAGGACATTTAGCCATAAATTCTTCAATATCCTTCTTCATCTCAATCCACCAATAGACCTCTCGTAAGTCACACTACATCTTGGTGGCCTCCAGGTGAAAATAATAACAAGAATTATGGGACTCCAATAATTTTTTTTCGTCAAATCATTGACATTTGGAAAACACAACCTACCTTGATATCGAACCACACCATCTTCCCCTTGGGGGAAAGCTTTAACAACCTTTTTGAGCAACGGTTCCTTTAACTTAACCAATATTGTATCAATACATTGCTTACCTTTCACATTTGATACGAGAGATGAATCCAAACCATTTTGATTCGCATACCACCTTCATTAGAATCGACCAAGCGAACACCCAATCGGGCAAATCTATGAATCTCGCAAACTAACTCTTTACCCTTTTCAATATGAGCAATACTTCTAACTGACAATTGACCAAGAACATTCATGTCGTAATCCTTCAATAACTCAAGCCATCTCCTTTGGAAAAGATTCAAATCCCTTAGACATAATACATACTTCAAGATCTTATGGTCGGTGAACACATCTACATGAACACCATATAAGTAATGTCTCCAAATCCTTAGAGAAAATGTTAACACCACTAACTCTAATCATGAGTTAGATAATTCTTTTCATGCACCTTTAATTGCCTTGAAATATAAGTGATGACTTTCCCATATTGCATCAAAACACAACCAAGACCAATCCAAAAGCATCGAAATAAAACACAAAACCATTTAATCCTTTCGGTAATGTCAAGATAGGGGTTGATGTGAGTCTATACTTTACTTCTTGAAAACTTTTCTCACAAGCTTGTGACTAAAGGAATTTTGCCTTTTTTTGAGTCAATGTCGTCAAAGGTGAAGAAACAGAGGAAAATCCTTTCACAAACCTTCTATAATAACAAGCTAAGCCCAAGAAACTCCATAGATGTGAAGCAGAAAAAGGTGTAGGCCAACTATTAACCACCTAGGTCTTATTAGGATCGACTTGAATACCTCACAGGAGACAATATGGCCAAGGAAAGCAATAGACCTCAACCAAAACTCACATTTGCTAAACTAAGCATATAATTCACGATCCTTAAGAGCTTGCAATAAAATCATCAAATGCTTAACTCATCCTCACTCCGTGAGTAAATCAAAATATCATCGATAAACACAGTCACAAACATGTCAAGATATTGCTTGAAGAACCTATTTAACAAATCCATAAAAGCCACCGGGGCATGAGTCAAACCAAATGACAAAGAACTCCTAATGACCATACCAATTTTGAAAAGGCGTCTTCGCAATGTCACTATCCTTTACCCTCAGTTGGTGATAACCCGATCGATGGTCAATCTTAGAGAAGTAACTCACTCCTTGGAGTTGATAAAACAAATAATCAATTCTCAGGATATGATACTTATTATTAATAGTAACCTTGTTCAGTTGTCGGTAATCAGTACACATGCGAAGTGAACCATCCTTCTTATGGACAAACAAAACTGAAGCACTTCATAGAGAGATACTCGATCGGATGAAACCCTTATCCAACAAGTCTTTCAATTTCTCCTTTAATTCCTTAAGTTCTACCGGAGCCATACGTTAAGGAGGAATAAAAAGAGGTTGTGTATCTTTGAGAAGTTCAATACCAAAGTCAATTTCCCTCTCGGGAGAAACACCTGGAAGATCATTGGGAAATACTTCTAGAAACTTATTTTCAATGGGAACTTATTCAAGAGTGGGGGTTTCGGATTTCGTATCCCTAACCCAAATGAGATGATATAGGCAACCCTTAGAAATCCTTTTCCTAGCCTTTAGGCAAGATATCAACTGACCCTTAGGCATAAAGTTTCTCCCTTTCCATTATAAGGTAGGTCATTCGAAAACTGAAACTTAACAACATGGGTTCTACAATCTACAAAAGCATAACATGAATGAAGCCAGTCCATACCAAGGATAATATCAAAATCCACCATATCAAGCTTTACAAGATCAACATGAGTAGGGGTGGGAATGGTATGATATATGCCGAATTACCATACCATACCAACAATTTTAATACCATGATTTTAGAATTATGGTATTTGGTATGGTATATGGTATACATTTTTTTGGCATTTGGTATTTAAAAATAACATACAAAAATACTGAATACCATAGCGAAGTATATAGTTACATGAATAACACACACACACATATATATATATATATATATATTATTGTTATTATTATTAAAATACTAATGAATTTGCATTATATTATTAGTACAAACTAAATGTTAGAAGTTGAAACTTTGACTACTCTATTTTGATTGAAATATATTTGAAATGTAATTGATTAACAAAAGGAGTTGTTTGTACTTTATTTTGAATATATATTTCTACATATGTAATGTGTTATTATGATATAATTGAGACCTTTTTTAATTGTCGAAGTCATAATACTCTATTATACGAGTATATATTAATCAAAGTTAAACAAACTATGGTTACCAATTACCATACCGTATCATGCCAAAACTGAAATTCAAAATACTGAACCATACCAAATTAAATTTGTATGGTAATAGTATAATGTTTTAAAAACCAAATACCAAAATTACGGTATCAAAACATTCAAATACTGTACCATACCATACAATACCATCCCCTAAACATGAGTGACTCTTTGGGATAAGGAGACGAGACAATTCCTATAGACTTGTTTAGGCACAATAGAATCACCGATAGGATACATATGAAAAAAGGTTCTAACAACACATCCAGACAAACATCAAATCTCATAGCGACAAATGGTGTCACAAAAGATAAGGTAACAACGGGATCAAAAAAAGCATAGAGATCAAGATGAAAGACTTTCAACATACCAGTAAAAACATCAGGAGAACCTTCTTGATCATGATGAGTTTGAAGTGCATAAAATTGCTTTTTCTTTGGAGCACTCGAACCCGAACCACTAAGCGAAGCTTGCCTACCATCTTTACCTTTGTCTCCTCTATGTAGATAATCCCTTATGTTATGACCACTATTTCCTCAACCAAAGCAGCCATCTGTATTGACCAAGCACTTACCATCACACTTCTTTCTATGCCTAGCATGAGTAGACAAAGAAGATCCACCGTCCTTTCCTCCTTAAGGCTTAGGGTTAGACACCCTATCATTGTTGAATTTTGGAATCGAATCAATTGAAGAACCTTGACAGGAGTAATTTTGTTAGAATTTCGAATGACCATGTCCATCGAAACTGAAATGTGAAAAGTCACCATCATTGGTCTTTGCCTTCTTAGACTCCCTAGACGTTTCCTTAAGCTTTTCCTCTTCAATTTATTGTGCATAATTCATCAAACAGGAAATATCCATTTACTTAGTAAGCATGGTAGTTTGGCAATATTTAACCACCATTTCGGATACACCCAAAACAAGCTTACTCATCTTTGCTGTATAATTAGCAACCATAGTATGGGCATATTTGGACAATTGTGTGAATTTCAAAAAATGCTCCTTCACATTCATGTTTCCTTGATGAAGATTATTGACCTCAAGCAACTTTGCTTCTCTCATATAAAGAGTAAAAAACCTACCAAGGAAGGCTACCTTAAATTTCTCCCAATCAATAGGGCCCGTATCAACCACCCTCTCTTTCTTCCTTTGAGGATACCAAATTTGAGAAACACCCTTGAGCTGGTATGAAACCAATTCTACCTGTTCAACTGAAGTCACTCCCATTATCATCACAATCTTGAACACTTTATCAAAAAACTCTTGAGGATCTTTCTGAACCTTTGAACCATGAAACTCCGGAGGATTCATTCTAGTGAAGTCCCTCACTCTAATTTCTATTGTAACACCTCAGAGGTCTAACTAAGATTGAACAAGAGGAAAAAAATTGAACCATGGAAGGGGTCCATGGGCCGTGTACAGAACCATGACCCATCACCCTTTTTGTGGTTCATACCCATGGAAAAGGTAGAGGACCACAGTCCCTTACACGGGCCGTGAAATCCACACAACCGTCAGGTGCCCCATGAACTCAAACCAGAACCCCCTAGCCACTGTGAGAAACCATGGACCACTAGACAGTCCGTGGAACCCTACACGGACCGTCAAGTGTGCCATCAAAGTGACCAGTACCCCCCAACCTAATGAGAAGAACCACACTGGACTATACGACCCTTGGTGCTTCACACTCTACGTGAAGTAGACCATGGAAGGGACCAGTTAGCCTTGAAGTTTTGGGTCAACTTCAAATGGTCATATAATTTACCACAAAATGAAATAGATGGCCCATGGCCTATAAAATTAGAGATCTTTGAATCCTCTTTTAAATGGAATCGAGTTTGCAAAAATCCAAGCTCGAAGTAAAAATTTACTCTCATTTCAGTAGAGCCCTATTGGGAAGGGCCATCACCACGACCCAGTTGATGGGTCGTGGTCCTGTAGACGATCTCTCAGCCCCCTTGTTGAAGTCACTTCATTAGTTTTAAGTCAGGTTCATTTAGTCTTTCCCCTTATGCATTGGGCACTTAACCTACGTCATTTGATGCCTAAACTACGTTGTTTTACTCAGTATAAGCCTAATAATCTAGTTAGACACTACCCCAGGTATGCCATTCTTCTAAAATCACCCAACTTAGAGCGAAAAGAAGATGAAGAGTCATCAGTTCCCCTCCCCCCAGAACAAGCAGGAGTGTTTTTCAAAGATCATCCCACAAATCCAAAGGATTTCTCCGTAGTTTTATCACCAGGTATGTGGGATTTCACTAGTGGGTTCCTTACACCCATTAGGTCCCTAAAATTCAGTTAGTTCTTCAAATTCTCATAAATTGTACAAACTTAAGGTTTCTAGGTTCTGAAGATTCAATGTGATTTTAGCTGCTATAGTTCCCATGATCTAAGTAACTGTTTCTTAGTGAATTAATGTAGTTCCATGCATGGAACATAGAACCCTAACTTTGGTAAATTTATTTGTATTTCATGAATTGTACTTGTTAGGAAAATTAGTCAGAAAATCATGCTTCAGAATTCGAATGCCATATCTTCAGTGTATAAATGTTGCATTCTCAGTTAGCATGTTAGTAATTTTAGCTACTCAGTATTTCAGTGCATTTTATCTTCATATATTTAGTTGGGAGTAGACTTAGCACTGAGTTGGACTAGGGTTCAGCGTACCCTCAAGTCTCAAAACTACGTGCCCACGTAGGCTTATAAGTCCCCTATGTTGGGCATCAATTTTAGTGATCACGCCATAGTCATGCCTATATACCCCTAGCATGGTATATTGGGTTATATTGATGGGGTGTATACATCAAAATCCACGTTTAGCTCATGCGGTTTATGTCGGTTAATTGGATCTCCCACATATAGACTATTGTTACATTGACCAGGTTGTCAACATTTACTGTAGTATATAGTTCAACATATTATCTGCATGATTAGTACTTGGTCATTGCATCCCATTTAGTTTTCAGTTATACTTCAGTACAGTTTATATCCTTGTCCAGCTTATATTATTGTTCAACTTGGGTTTATTCATCTTATTTATATTGTTCAGCTTAGCATATCTATATCCTACATGCTCAGTACATTCAGAGTACTGACATATACTTTTGTACTCATCATTTTATGATGTAGGTTCAGGCGCTCAATATCCTGATCATGCTCACTTTGATTCTAGTCCATACTCAACAACTTTAGTGGTGAGTCCTGATAGTTTGAGCAAATTTCTTTACACTTTTTGTTTAGTTATCTTATTGTCAGTTTTTTCGTATTTTTAGAGTTTGTTTGGGACTTGTCCCAGCAACTTATCAATATTAGATACTTTCAGACATAGAGCCAGTATTCAGTTGTTTTAGGTTGTTCCCTATTGATATTTAGTTATATTCTTACTTGAAGTTCTTTTAGTTTTGATTCACTTTACAATTATGTTTCCGCTTACTTAGTTGTATATCAGTATGCTTGTGATATGCAAGACTGAGGGTTAACTTGGGATCACTTGTTATCCTAGGTCCCATGCTGCATCTAGGGGGTAGCTTTGGGGTGTGACAAACTTGGTATTAGAGCATCAGATTCAAGAGTCCTAGGGTGTCTGAAAGCCGCACTAAGTAGAATCTCTTTCATGGGTGTGAAACGCGCCATACCTATGAGGGGGATGCTACTAGGTATTCTATTATATCAATTCTTTGCTATTCTTATCATGTGTAAGGTGTGATTCAACTTCTCCTTTCTAATCTATCGTTATACATTTTAGATCATGCCTCCTCGCAGAGCTAACAAAAGAAATGCTAATACACGCAATGCTAATGCTACTCCTCCAGTCCCAGACCATGAGGTTACGAATGCAGGGTTCCATAATGCGATTCAGTTATTGACACAGAAAGTAGCCAACTAGGCCAATCAATAGGCCCCAATCCCTGCAAACCCCATTGGTGGATCAGTTGCAACCAGGGTTCGAGACGTTGTTTGTATGCATTCTCTAGAGTTTCTAAGGTCGAATGCTGGTAAGGACCGACAAAACTTCATTGATGAGGTTAAGACAATTCTTGGAGTAATGCAAGTGACTGGTACTGAGAGTGTTTTGTTCACCACATATGATTGATGATTCGAGAGCACAAATGAACAAGTTCTTGTTTGGAGTATCCGATCTGGTAAAGACCAAATGCAGGAATGCTATGTTGTTTGGGGATATGGATATCTCTAGAATAATGACTCATTCTCAATAGATTGATGGAGATAAGCTTAGGGAAATGGCTAAGGATAACAAAAAGGATAGAGTAGGAAATTATGAATACTCTCAGCAAAGGTCAGGCGGTGGAAATCGCTTATAATATCAGCCGAGGTCTACAACCCCAATGCCTTCATCAGCTAGCGCTCTATCCCCCAGGTTTCGATAATATAAGAAACCAATGACTTCAGGCTCTAAATCTCAGGGTAGTGATTTAGGTACCCAGACTTTTCCAACTTGTCCAAAGTGTGGTAAGAACCATCCAGGTGAGTGTCTTACTGGCAGAGAGGGGTGTTTTGGGTGTGGACAGTCAGGTCATAGGTTGAAGGATTTCACTTTTTCCAACCAAGTAAAATGAGGTAAAATGGCTCAGTCTACAACTTCAGCAGCTCTAGCGGGTCGCCCCACTCAATAAGGTACCTCATCTAGTACAGGCGATGGTCAGAGCCAACAAAGGTTGAATGCTCTTCAGACTCACCATGACAAAGAAGATTATCTTGATGCGGTCACTGGTACATTACGAGTCTTCCATTTACATGTTTATTCATTGTTAGATCCAGGGCTACATAGTCTTCTGTAACTCCTTATACAACAGTAAAAATTGGTGTCAGTTAAAAAACTCTCTCAGAGCCATTCTTAATCTCTACTCCTGTTGGTGACCCAGTTATAGCTAGACGGGTATACAAAAAATGCCTTGTCAAAGTTTCTCAGAAAGTCCCCTCACTAGACTTATAGAGTTAGAAATGGTAGATTTTGATATCATTGTAGGCATGTATTAGCTACATTCCTATTATGCCTCAGTCGATTGTAGAACTAGGATCGTTCGATTTTAGTTTCCAAATGAGTCAGTCTTAGAGTTGATGGGTAGTAACTCAGTGCCTATAGGTTGATTTAGCTCTTACCTTAAGGCCATGAAAATGCTTTCTAAAGGGTATATCTATCATCTTGTTTAGGTTAAGGATTCAAACTCTGAAATCCCAACTCTTGATTTAGTCCTTGTAGTAAATTAGTTTCCAGAAGTGTTCCTAAAAGATCTTCCCGGAGTTCCTCCTGAAAGGGAATCCACTTTGGAATAGATCTCCTTCCAGATGCCCAGCCTATTTCAATTCCTCCTTATAGAATGAGTCCAACCGAGCTTAAGGAGTTGAAAGAACAGTTGAAAGACCTACTAGATAAGGGCTTCCTTAGACCCAATATCTCTCCATGGGGTGCTCCAATGTTGTTCATGAAAAAGAAACAATGTTCTCTTAGAATGTGCATTGAGGGTGATAGTTGCTTCTCTAAGATAGACCTTAGATTCAACTATCATAAGCTCAGATTCAGAGATAATGACATCCCGAAGACAACCTTCAAAACTCAGTATGGTCATTATGAATATGTAGTTATGTCTTTTGGACTAACAAATGCTCATGCAACTTTCATGGACATAATGAATAGTGTTCAAGCAGTGTTTGGAACTATTCATCATCGCCTTTGTTGATGATAGCCAAATTTATTCTCGAAGTAAGAAAGAGCATGTGACTCATCAGAGAGTTGTTCTAAAAACTCTCAAAGGTAGCCAACTATTTGCTAACTTCAGTAAATGCGAATTATGGTTACAATTGATTGCTTTCCTTGGTCATGTGGTATCTAGTGAAAGGATCCGAGTGGATTCTCAGAAAATTGAGGCAGTAGAGCATTAGCCCAGACCCACATCTACAACAGATATTAGATGTTTCTTAGGTTTGGCCGGTTACTACAGGTGATTTGTGGAAGGATTTTCATCCGCAGCTTCCCTTTTGTCACGCCACGAGCCTACACCCTAGGCACGATTGGCACTCCAAAATCATTGCTGGCCCCAAGCGAACCCTTGGCCTAGCTCAACTCTCAGCGGAATACTTACTTACTAATAAAAGAGTGTTTTTTAAAGCAAACCTTAACTAAAATATCTCAAAATGATAAACTCAGAAATTCTTAAAGAAACACTCAGATGGCCAAAAGAGGCAACTCAAGTCTCAACATGAACAACTGAAAATGAAAAAATTCATGAACTAATATATATCTATCTATGAAGCCTCTAACACTATGAGGGATATTGGGACATGACCCCCGATCATCCTAACAAATTAAATACTGGAAAGTAAAGAAGGGATCCTCCAGAAGCAAGGAGGCTCACCAATCAAATTCGACACTCAACTAAATCAATGAAATGATGGTTGATGATCATGATTACTTATATCTGCATCATGAAAGATGCAGGTTGATGAGTCCAATATTTGAACTCATTTAGGGCTTTATTTGGATAGATTTAGTGTCCTCAAATGCTTAGTTTGTGCTAATAATTAATGTAAAATCCTTGATTTCTAGGTATTTGGATTGAGGAACAAAGCATGGATACTAATTTGCCAAAAGGAACGAAGCGATCTGAAAGAAGGAAGAAAAGAGAGCCTGGGGATTACCAAGTCCATTTGGTGAGTTGCCGAGTGGACATTTGACCTCCTAAAGTTCCAGTGTTCCAAGCCCTGAAGGAGAAAATCAAGTTGGTGAGAGAAAGGAGTAGTCGGCGGATCGCCGAGTGGTTCTGCGATGCAATGTTAGATCACCCAAAGTTACAGAACATGAGGAAGCTGAAGGCAAAGGTAGAAAGGCGAGCACATTGAACAAAGGGTGGATCATTGAGCTGATTAGCGTGCCCGACTTACTACACCAAATGGCCCTTTGCAGTATATTTTTAGCGACTATCAATATGTTTTTGAACATTTAGTTTGGGAATCGTATCTTTAATCAAATTTTATTTTGAACATTCATGAGAGTAATTTTTTGAGTTTGAACTTAGAGTATTGAGACAAGTTTTCCCTAGTTTTAAAGAATTGATGTTTTTCACTTTTGAGAAATTGGAAGTGGGTCTTTGAGTTTCTTCAGTTTAGACCTTTGTAAAGATGAAATTAATCTTACCCAGTTGATGAAAACACAATTTGGTAACGATTTTTATCTGTTTATGATATCTAGCTAAAACCCCAATTCTTGGGGTATGATTATGTGATTATGGGCTGATTTAGTTTATGGGTGTTGCTAATTGTTAGTTTAAATGCTATTTAGAAGTGATTTCAATTATTAATTGTGGTTTAATTTAAAGAATTGTAGTTGAAAATGTAGTTCTACCTTTATGTTTTTGGCTTGCTCGAGAGAGAGGTTTTAAAACCAAGATTATTGATTAATGGTCTGTGGGTATTGGGGTGTCATGGGTTCTGCTCGAGAGAGTGAATCCTAAATCCTTTTCCACACATTTAGTTTGAGAGAGTGAATGGACTAAGTCATAGGCTGTTCTTATTTTTTATGCTTGTTGTTGTTCGAGAGAAATTGACTTGATTCGGGGTAAATTGTTCGAGAGAAAGTTTAACTGCTCTATAGTCTAGCTTAGTCACTAATATTCAGCTATTTTCTAATAGTTGAAATTGTCCATTTGTCTATATTGGCCCATAATCGAATCACATCCCAAGAACCCGTCTCATTATTGTTATTATTTTGTTGTTAGCTGCTGTTGTAATTGATATTAAAACCAAAACCCCTTGTTATTTGACATTCGTGTCGCCTCCTAATTTGAATTATGTTTTTATTCGATAATGTCTATTCAGTTGGCTGATTTGAACATATTCACACTTTACTCTTGAATCTTAAACACGTACCACTCCCTGTGGGATTCGACCCCAACTCATTTAGTTAGGTTATTATACTAATTAATGATCGTTGATGCTTAAAATTGGATTAAGTGTCCTTGAAATGTTAATCAAAATGGCGCCGCTGTCGGGGAGTGGTGTTGGTTAAGATTCTTTAGTTAAGTTGAATTTTGTTTTAGTTAGTCATAGTTGAATCTACTTACTCTGACTTTTGATTTTTGTGTTGCTTGTTGAGCAGAGAAATTGAGCATATCTGGTAGCAACAATGATGATTCTTTGGGATGACACCTAACTTTCAAGCAATTGGAGGGTGAGACCAGATATGAGTTATGGCAAAGATTTAAGGCCTTATTGCAGTAGTGCCCAACTCATGAAATTCCAGATAAGATGCTTCTGTAATTCTTCTAGATGGGTCTTAGTCCTGAAAATAGAATAGTAGCTGACCAACTCTCTTCGGGTTGTCTGATACGACAACCCTATGAAACAGCAACCCAACTCCTTAATTGTGTGGCCAAGACCAACAAGGAGACAAAGAAGGACAAAGACTTGGCCACATTATTGGGTCAACTGGATATCTTGGCCAAAAAGGTCAAGGAACTAGAAGTAATGTACCAAAGAAAAGATAGGTACATTCCCCCTCATGAGCATCGAAGGACAAAGGAGCATGAGGGTGGGCAAATAGAAAAGGTGCTCTTAGTCAGTCATTACAAAGTCGAAGAATATAAGAGAGTGTTGAGAGAGATAAGAGAGAATGTCTCAATGCTAAATCAGATGACAACCTCTCACTCCATGTTTATTCAGCTACTGGAGTCCTAATGGGTCAAGTGTTGTCTTGTCTTTACCCACATCAAGAAAGAGGGTTTCCTAGTTACTCTGAGGCAAACCCAAAGAATGAAACCTAAGTGGGGACTAGCGTCGTGCCATGACGTTAACTAATGCGCTTCTTGGGAGGCAACCCAAGTTTTACTTCTTTCGTTTTTGTTTTTGAAATAATTGTGTGTTGATTGTGAAGGTTAAAGTGTGGAATGCATTTGAAAAGTGCAGATTGGCAAGCTAAATTTCCAGTAAGTGACTCACCGAAGAGGTTGGCGAGCCCGACTTTGACCACCATTGGACACAAGAAATTTTAAGACTGGAGTCTGTAAAACTCAGCGAGCCCATGAGCAAATCCGCGTGTCACCGAATGGGTCAGCGATTGCGACTTAATCTGCCGTTTGGGCCCCCACATTAACTGGAGGTCCTGTAAAACTCAGCAAGGTAAGTACCCACTCAGCGTGTTGCTGATTGGGTCGGCAGGGAAAACTTATGTCACCGAATGGGCCAGAACTAGACGGTTTTTAAAAGCCAAACATTCAAAAATTCAAAATCTTTCACATTTCCTCAATTTTTAACTTTCCAAACTCACACCCGCACCATATTTTCCTATTATTTTCATGTTTTTACCAATTCATAGTCGTTGTTTGTGTGTTCGGAGTTGGATTCTTTGTTATTCGGCATAAAAGGTTGGTTTTCCGAACCCCAAATTCATATTTTGCAATTTTGCTCACTTTTAACAGTTCTTATCTTAGTGATGTGTGCTAGGCCTCTCTGAGTTCATTGTTTTTGTGCTTGCATGCATGTGTGCCTATTTTAATTTGAATATCTTGCATAGATTGATTAATTGTTGATTTCCCAAATTGTCGTGCTAAAATTAATCAAACTCCTGTTGGGTTGTGTCATGTTGTTGTTGGGTCTAGTCAGGTGAAGTCTATGTAACCCGCATTTGTGCCAAATGATGTGCTTTGCCTAATGGTGGAGCGATTGATGTCATTCTTAAGGGGAAAAGTCATCAAATGGCTAAATTTAGCCAAACCGGGAGAAGTTTGAGTATCCCGAGGTCATGGGTAACATGGGTCTTAGTTTAATTGAATGGGTGCATGTTTTAATTTTGCTTTAGGGGGATCCATAGTTGAATTTGGAAGTTAGGGTTGAAAGTAGGCACGTCGGGCAGTTTGGCGAGCTGGGTGGAGTTCGCCGAACCACTCGACGTTTCACCGAATCCCCCTTATCACCTTTGTTGCTATTCTTGAGTTTGGGTTTTGTAAATTTTGGAGAGAAGTCTGAGTTCACCATGTGCACTCAGTGACTCACCAAAAGTCTTTCTTGATCGCCCTTTCTGCGCCCCTAACCCCTAAAATGCACTGTAACTTTCGGCGGGCTAGTCCTTGCTCGCCGAATGCTTTCGGTGATTCACCGAAAGGCCCCTCCAATCACTGATATGCCAAATTTTATGAGAATTTTTGAGCCAGTACTCTTGGCGAGCCCGATATGGCTCGCTAAAGTGATTCGGCGACTCACCGACTGGTTCAGCGAGTCTGTCTGCAATTGTTTTTCTGCAAATTTTCTTGAACTGTTCTTGACCTTCTATATTATGTTTGCAGATATGGCTAGACCAAAAGTGGCTGGTAGAGATATTCAGCCCTGCAAGAGGGCTAAGGGAATCAAAATCAACGAGGATGTAGCTGCATCCAAGGCTAAGGCTACCAAACTTCCCATAATAGGTGGGAAGGAAAAAGAAATAGGCAAGGCACTTGCACAAGCACCTATATCACCAGAGGTAAGCTCTGACAGTGACGATATCTATGCCACTCACCTTACCACTTCTGAGAGTGAGGGTGAGCACCAGGAGCATCAGGTTGCAACTTTTGAGCCTGAAGATGAGTTACTAGCAGCCCAGAGAGCGGAGCTGCGATCCAAAAGGATGAATGATCCGTCTAGGATTAGGACTCCCTAGACCACCACTACTCCTCCTGCCCCCGTACAAGCTGTGGTCCAAACACCATCAGTACAGGGTCCTCCTCCCCGGTCTATGAACAGACTAAAGACTGAGGGATTGAGGACCATCATAGAGGAAAAGAGGTTGTCCACCGATGGAGTTATTGACACGTATTCGGGGATCATGAGTTGCCTAAAGTCGCACAATTTCCAGTTGTTCACTCAACCCCGAGGTCTCTATGTTCCAAATTGGGTCTCGGAGTTGTACACTGTCTACGAAGCCCTATACCACAAGGGAAGAAGTCGGCAGCCAAATTCAATCCGGTTGACTATGTGGTTGTTAGGGGTAAAAAGGTACAGTGTGATTATACTACCATCAATGCAGTCCTAGAATGCTCAACAAGACTTGAGGATGACTGTCAATACAAGATTAGGACAAAAACATTGGAAAACATGAAGACGTGTTTGGCTCCTCTGATATCAGACGGTACTCCCAAGTGGCTCGAGGTTGGGGCAACCATTGAAAAGATAGACCTCAATGTAGCAACGATGTATTGGTTTGGCTTTATCAACAGTATCATCATGCCATTCCAGAATGAGTCAATTCTCCACCACGCTAAAGCAGCCTGTCTTGGGTGCATCATTAATGGGACACGGCTGAACTTGGGGATGATTATTGCACAAGAGATTCTTATTAGGGCCAAGCAACACTTGACTTCCCTCCCCTTTTCGGTGTTGATCACCGAGCTGCACAGACGGGCTCAGGTACCTAGAGATGAGAAGAAGGATGTGGAAGTGATTCCCACATCTTCTACTGACATCCGGAGGATTGACACGGAGTACTTGAAGGATGAGGCAGAGAAGAAGAAGGCAGTCCCGGTGGACTCTTCCCCAATTGTGGATATAGATATATTACCTGCATAGGCACCTTTACCTACTCCGGCCCTTGGGCCTTTAGGTATACCTAGCACTGCCCTCTCTATGACGCCTAGTACCTCTACTGCTCCCTTTCCTCCCAGACCTAGTACTGCTACTGCTGCTGCCTCCCGACCTCTACTCACCCAGGCTGCATTACTACGGATGGGGCAGCTAGCCCATTCTACTGATCGACGCGCCACTAGGCTTGAGGCCACCATTCCAGGCATGATTCAGATAGCCCTTGCTGATGCTGTGGTACCCTTGAGGTGTACTATTGATGCCCTTGCAATGAGGATAGTGGTGTGCGAGTGTGGCCAAGGGGCCACTGAGGAGGTGACGACTCTAAATGCCACTATTGCTAAGCTGAGGAGAGATGTGGACCAGCTGAAGTCCACCGACATGTCGATGATCATTGGGATAGTAGAGATCTGAGATGTGCCAGTCGATCCAGATATGCCTCCAGCTACCATAGGAGATGATGTTCGAGCTGAGGAGGTAGCTAATCCCGATTTTGAGGCCGAGATGGATGAGGAGATACTTAGGATTGCTGAGGAGGTTTCTTACGAGGGCCTTACGGAGACTCAGGAGGCCATGGTAGATGCAGTTGTGTAGATTTCTTTGGCAGACACACCTTTGGCTGACCCTAGTGGAGCTGGTACTATTGATGTGACTCTGGGCACTAATGCCCAAGATTTGAGTATTGCGCTGGGTACTAATGCCCTGACAAATGGAGAAACTGTATAGACAAGACTTTTCTTTATCTCCCTCTCTATCACTTTTATTGATTTTTGGATGTTTTTATTGCATTTGAGGAAAAATTGCTTTTTGTTGGTGGTTTGGTGAGGTATTTCCATACCTACCTCTGGTGTTGATGACATATTCTGTATATATTGGGTTTTGTGCTATATATTGTGTTTTAACCCTATTTTTGTGGATTGAGCTTATGGCTTCTGATTTTGAATGTAAATGATTTTGGACCCTTCCAAAAAATTTTACCACCTCTTGTGTATTTAATTATGGCTATTTTTATGCAAATTTGAGTATCGGTTGTGATCAATACCAATGACTTGAATAGTGCTCTAAATCAAACAAACATAAATGTGCGGCTACGATGAGGCCAAATGATGTTGCATAGGCAATATGTGAACTCTTTGCATCTCGTTGTGACTAGCCGAGTATCAAATTGAGTCTCTTGTGATTAACATTGCACACTAGCGAAAGTGTGGAGTATTGTTTGATATTGGTGCCAATGCCTTGTGTGATGAGCTTACCTTGAACCATGTGTGATGACACCTAGAATTTTCCCAATTGGTCTAGTTGATTAAGTGATGCAAGCTCTCGAAATGATCTTAGGCAACAATTTAAAAGAGTGAAACAATTTGACATTATACCTCTTTTGTGGCCTACCTTGTGAGTGTGTAAACTTTGATTGAACACCCTTTTGAGCCTTAGGCTTTTCTTGGAAGAAACTTGATGAAATTGTGACCTTTTTTTATCCCTTCACCTATAATCCTCATGTAATGTGGTTTTTTATGAATAGCCAACTTATGCCAAATGCCTAAATTGAGGGTGTGGTGAAAAGAGAAGGTAAATCAAGAAGTGCAAAGAAGTCCCCTTTGACCCATGGTTTTGAGAAATATGGAACCCCTCCATACAAAAAAAAAAAAAAAAAAAAAAAGAGAAAAAGAAACTAAGAATGAAAAAGAAAAGAAATGAAGAAGTTTGAAATAAAGTTGTGAAAGTGCAAAATAAATGGGGTGTCCAGTATTCCATGGAAAGTAAATAATGGGGTGACTTTTGAGCATGAATGAGAATGATGAAGAAAAGGAAAGAAAGTTTTGTTCATACCACATTTCATGAGGATAGCAAGCACTGATCCTAAATGACCATATCTTTACACTCAGCCTTGTTACAATCCTTAAAAAGACCTTTTTGATCTTGAGTAAGCTGAAACAAGTGTTGATTGGAAAATAAGGGCAAACCTATGGGTGAAGTCATGGATGTGTTCATCTTTGTGAGTGTGAGAGTTGTAGGTGATTCTGAAACTGTAAAGTGTTGAACCATTGTGTGTGAATATGGAATAATTCTTTGTGTGAGGGCATTTGAGTACCTTTGTTGAGCTTGAACTTACATTTGAAGCAAGTATTGTGAACTTGAGAATCTTTAGGTAAAGGTGAGTCACAACTTGAATATTTGAGTGCACAATTGATCCTTGCATAAGTAAGTTGAGTCTTTTCGTGTGCATTCATGATCGAGTCTTGTGTAGCACTGTTCGAGATATCCTTTTTAAACTGCTGAACTTGAGTTTTACTTGAGGAAAAGCAAAAGTTTAAGTTTGGGGTGTTGACGAGTCCAAGATTTGGACTCATTTAGGGCTATATTTGGATAGATGTAGTGTCCTCAAATACTTATTTTGTGCCAATAAATGATGTAAAATTCTTGATTTCCAGGTATTTGGATTGAGGAACCAAGCATGGACACTAATTTGCAAAAAGGAACGAAGCGAGTTGAAAGAATGAAGAAAAGAGAGCCTGGTGATCGCCAAGTCCATTTGGTGAGTCACTGAGTGGCCATTTGATAGCCTAAAGTTCCAGTGTGCTAAGCCCTGAAGGAGAAAATCAAGTTGGCGAGATAAATGAGAAGTCGGTAGATAATCGAGTGGTTCCGCGATGCAGTGTTGGATAGGACAAAGTTACAGAACTTGAGGAAGCTGAAGGCCAAGGAAGAAAGGCGAGGACATTGATCAAAGGGTGGATCACTGAGCTGATCGGCGAGCCCGACTTACTGCTCCAAATGGCCCTTCGCAGTATATTTTTGGTGACTATAAATACGTTTTTGAACATTTAGTTTTGGAATCAAATCTTTAATCAAATTTTATTCTAAACCTTCATGAGAGTAATTTTTTGAGTTTGAACTTAGAGTACTAAGATAAGTTTTCCTTAGCTTTGAAGAATTAAAGTTTTTCACTTTTGAGAAATTGGAAGTGGGTCTTTGAGATTCTACAATTTGGACCTTTGTAATGACGAAATTAATCTTACCCAGTTGATGGAAACACAATTTGATAACGATTTTTATCTTTTTATGATGTCTAGCTAAAACCCCAATTCTTGGGGTGTGATTATGGGCTGATTTAGTTTATGGGTATTTCTAATTTTTAGTTTAAATGCTGTTTAGAAGTGATTTCAATCAGTAATTGTAGTTTAATTTAAAGAATTGTAGTTGCAATTGCAGTTCTACCTTCATGTTTTTGGCTTGCTCGAGAGAGAGGTTTTAAAACCAAGATTATTGATTGATGGTCTGTGGGTATTGGGTTGTCATGGGTTCAGCTCGCGAGAGTGAATCCTAAACCCTTTTCCACACATTTAGCTCCAGATAGTGAATGGACTAAGGTGCAAACTGTTCTTATTTTGTATGCTTGTTGATGTTCGGGAGAAATTGACTTGATTCGGGGTAAATTGTTCGATAGAAAGTTTACCTCCTCTATAGTCTAGCTTAGTCACTAATATTCAACTATTTTCTAACAGTTGCAATTATCCATTTGTCTACAATAGGCTATAATCGAATCACATCCCAAGAACCCGTCTCATTATTGTTATTATTGTGTTGTTAGCTGCTGTTGTAGTTGATAATTAAAACCAAAACCCCTTGTTATTTAACATTCGTGTCACCTCCTAATTTGAATTATGTGTTTATTCGATAATATCTATTCATTTGGCTGATTTGAATATATTCACACTTTTCTCTTGAATCTTAAACACGTACCACTCCCTGTGTGATTCGACCCCAACTCATTTAGCTGGGTTATTATACTGACTAACGATCGTTGACACTTATAACTGGATTAAGTGTCCTTGAAATGTCAATCTCAGGCCAAATGGCGTCAGTACATGAAATGTATGAGAATGCAAGGGGAAAACTAAACATAACATAAAGCTTGAACTTGGAAAGACTGAAACATACTTACCTCGATTCTACTCAACTCAATGTAGTATAAACACAATAAAAAAAATGTAGTTTATATAAAACATTTAAAACCGCATATAACAACTCAATGTATTAAAAAATACAATAATATCTCAATTTTTATGTAAAAATATAAAATAAACTGTCACGCCCCGAGGCTACCCCCTTGACGTAAACCTGGATCATGAGCGACCCCAAGCTAACCCTGAGCTGGCATATCATAAGCATACTTAAACAACTGAACAACAAATACTATGCAGAAGATTAAATCATAAGATAAACTACATTACGGGTGATACCTAATACTAGTCTGAATACATAAATACTAAAATTAGAGTTAAAGATACTGAACTATAACTCGAAATACTAGAGATGAATTTGTCTATATCTGAATATAAGCCTCTAATTGACTAGAGATGTTGGGACATGCCCCAACTAACTCTAGAAAAACTGAAAAAAAAATGAAAGACTGAAATAGAAAACATGTCTATTATCCTCGAAGAATAAGGACTCACTACTGATACTGCTAAATACGTATTGGGAATCGATCTATATGTGATCTGAATGCTGAGGACCTGCACCTACATCACAAAAAGATGTAGCGTAGAGTATGCGTCCATACTTAAAAGGTACTGAGCATGCATGATAGGATAAAGCTAAACAAACACATAACTGAACAAAGCATACTGAGCAATGATCTAATCTGAACATGATAAATATATTGAAATATACTGAATATGAACTAAACTGAATGCAATGACCAAGTACATAACATACTGAGACGAATACTGAAATATAACTAAGAACCTGGTCAAATGCAATAGAGTCTGACTGTGGGAGCTACAACTAACTGACAAGTATACCTTGCCAGGGGTATGAAGGCATGACTGGCGTGATCACTAAAGCTGATGTCCACAGAGGGGACTTATAAACCTATGGGGGCACATAGTTCTGGGACTATGAGGGTGATTGACCCTAGTCAGACTCGGTGTTACGCCTACTCCCAACTAGAAATGTGTACAATAAAACATAACTGAAATATACTGGATAGCTCAATATTCTGACATGCTAACTGAAAATGCAACATTAAAGTACTGATAATGAAACATTTCAAAACTAAGGCATGTATATCTCTTTATTTGACCTAGTGAACTAAAAGAATCTACACAACTAGGGCCCTGAGTTTCATGCAAAGAACATAGCAAAAGTGTTACGAATACATGATAATCTAATTAAGAACACTATAACAACTAAATCATAACAATTATCTGAAGTTCTAGAAACCCTAGATCTAAGCAATATATAGGTAATCAAGATTCTGACTAAATTCTAAGGACCTAGTGTATGAAAGGAATCCACATGTGAAATCCCACATACCTGGTGACAAATTTCACAGTGAAATCTTTCGATTTCGAGGAGAAACTGAGGAAAACTTTCTACGTTCTTGGAGAGGGTTTGTTCAACTTCTTTCTCCTCTTTTCATTCTAATTGGATGAATTTTGGAGAATGAATTGCTTAGGGTAAGTTCTGATTTAGTTACTAGTCTAAAATTGACCAAAATGATGTAGTTTAGTGATTAAATGACATAGTTTAGGTGTTTAATATATAGGGGAAAAGACCAAAACGACCCTAACTTAAAATCTGATAGGGCCATCGATGGTCCTGATCGATGGTCCGTGGACTGAACGATGGCCCATCGTGTTAGTCCGTCGATTGACATCAGAAAGTTGGAAGCTGGGGGTCTGAACCACACACTTGGACCACAGACATGAACCGTAGTCCCACCTACGGTTCGTAGGTCCTGGCGTGGTTCTGTACTCAACTGGAATTTTTGGGGTTCTGGGGAGGGAGTTGTAGGTCTCCAACCACGGACCCCATCTTGGTTCGTCGGTCAACCTACGGTCCGTAGGTGGCCTCTGTTGGTGGAACCTGTAACTTTTGAAAATCTACATTTGTCTCTTTTACAATCTGGGTGTTACATTATTTCCCCCTTAGGAACATTCGTCATCGAATGAAAACTAAACTAGCTGAGTAGGGAGGGAAAGTGCTGCAAACTCTACCACTAAGTATTGAGAACTGAAATCTGACTGAACTAATTTCCAAGAACATGCAAATACGTTGAAAATGTAAGTATAACTGAAGGAACATGATACGAAGACTGAATTTATGTAAGAGTAAACAAAAGACTAGAGAGGAACTACTACCTCAAGCTGGAATAGAATCGAAAGGAAAGAGATGAGGATACTTGGTCTTCATGGCTGCTTTTGCTTATCAAGTATCTCCCTTTACAAACAGACTCCTCCACAAAACCTTAACTGAAGCAACTTCTTTGTTTCTCAACTTTCGACCTTGACGATTAAGAATTTCAACTGACACCTTCTCATAAGTGAGACTATTCGTCACAGCCACACTCTCTAATGGTACTATTGATACTGGATCACCCACACATTTCTTGAGCAAGGAAATGTGAAAGACTGGATGGACTGCTGCTAGTTCTGCTGGCAACTATAACTCATAAGACACTTTACCAACCCTTTTCAAGATTCTGTAAGGACCTACATATCTGGGACTGAGTTTTCCTTTCTTGCCAAATCTCATCACCCCTTTCATAGGTGACACCTTCAGAAAAACCCAATCACCAATCTCAAATTCTAAGTCCCTTCTCATTACATCTGTATAGGATTTCTGGCGACTCTAGGCTGTCTTAAGTCTATCTCTGATGAGCTGAACTTTCTCCATAGCATCATGAACCAGATCTAGCCCTATCAAGGCTGCTTTACCTACTTCAAACCAACCAACTGGAGATCTGCACCTACGCCCATATAATGCCTCAAAAGGGGCCATTTGAATATTGTAATGGTAGCTATTATTGTAGGCGAACTCTATAAGAGATAAGTGATCATCTCAACTTCCCTTGAAATCAATCACGCAACCTTTTAACATGTCCTCTAAAGTTTCAATGGTACGCTCTGCTTAACCATCCATCTGTGGATGAAATATTGTGCTAAGATTTACCTGAGTACCAAGACCCTTTTGAAATGACTTCTAGAAATAAGAGGTAAACTGAGGACCTCTATTTGAGATGATAGACAAAGGAACCCCATGCAACCTGACAATCTCCTTAAGGTAAAGCTTGGCGTAGTCCTCCGCCAAATATGTAGTCCTGACAACCAAAAACTGAGCGGACTTAGTAACTCTGTCTACTATCACCCAAATGGAGTCATGCTGCCTACGACTACAAGGTAAATCTGTAATGAAATCCATGTTTATCATTTCCCACTTCATGTAGGAATGTTAATGTCTTGAGTCATACCTCCTGGTTTCTGATGTTCTACCTTCACATGTTTACAATTAGGGAACTTAGCCACAAAATCTGCTATATCCCTTTTCATGCCATTCCACCAAAAGACTTCCCGTAGCTCACGGTACATCTTAGTGGCACCTGGATGAACAGAATACTTGGAGTTATGGGCTTCTGTAAGGATGTCCTGTCTTAACTCATCCACCTTAGGAACACATAAAAGACCCTGGTAGCGAAGCACACCATCTCTCCCTTAGGAGAAAAACTCAACTTTCTGCTAATGAACTGCACCTTTCAATTGAAGCAATAAAGGATCACTGCTTTTTTCCCTTAACCTCCGCTACCAATGAAGATTCTAACCCATTCTGAACTATCATATCATCATATGATATGTTCATAAGGCAAACTTCTAAGGTGCAAGCCAGTGAGCATCTTTTTTGAATTTCTTCCTTTCTTCCTCAACGTGTGCTACACTACCCATAGATAGTCTGCTAAGAGCATCAACTACTACATTTAACTTACCAAGATGGTAAAGCACATTCATGTCATAATCCTTGAGGAATTCAAGCCATCTCCTTCGATGAAGATTCAACTTTTTCTGGGTGAACACATACCAAAGGCTTTTATGGTTTGTGAACATATCTATGTGAACACCATACAAGTAATGTCTCCAAATCTTTAGGGCAAATACTATGGCTGCAAGCTCGAGGTCATGAGTCGGATAATTTTTCCCATGCACCTTAAGTTGTCTAGAAGCATAAGCTATAACCTTACCTCATTGCATCATAAGCTATAACCTTACGTCATTGCATCAACACATAACCTAGGCCAATTTTGGATGCATCACAATAGATTACATAATCGTCTGAACCCTCTGGTAGAGTCAAACAGAAGCTATAGTTAACCTAGTTTTCAGTTCTGAGAAACTCTTCTCACACTCATCTATGCACTAACACTTGACCTTTTTCTGAGTGAACTTAGTCAGTGAAGAAGCTATGGATGAAAATCCTTCCACAAACCTTCTGTAGTAACCATCTAAACCTAAGAAACTTCTGATATTTGTAGGAGAGGTGGGTCTGGGCCATTGCTTCACTGCCTCTATTTTCTGAGAATCCACTCGGATCCCTTATCTAGACACTATATGACCAACTAAAACAACTGATTGAAACCAAAACTCACATTTTCTAAACTTAGCGAATAATTGACGATCTTTGAGCGTCTGCAGAACAACTCTCAGATGAGTCGCATGTTCTTCCTCATTCCTAGAGTAAATGAGGATATCATCAATAGAGACAATAACAAACAAGTCCAAACACTGCTTGAACTCCCTGTTCATTAAATCCATGAAAGCTGCAGGAGCATTGGTTAGTCCAAATGACATAACTACAAATTCATAATGACCATACTGAGTTCTAAATGCTGTTTTTGGGATGTCACAATCTCTGACTCTGATGATGATAACCAAATCTGAGGTCAATTTTCAAAAAAAAAAAAGACTAGCACACTGAAGTTGGTCGAAAAGTCATCAATCCTGGAGATATGGTACTTATTCTTGACTGTGACTTTGTTCAACTGTTGATAGTCAATGTACATATTGAGAGAACCATCTTTCTTTTTCACAAACAACACTGGAGCACTCTATGGGGAAATACTAGGTTTGATAAAGCCCTTATCTAGAAGGTCTTTCAACTATTCCTTCAATTCCTTAAGATCAGCTGGAGCCATTATGTAAGGAGGAATCCAAATAGGTTAGGTATTAGGAAGGAGAGCAATTTCAAAGTTGATTTACCTTTCGGGAGGAACTCCAGGAAGATCATTTGGAAACACTTCTGGAAACTCATTTACTACTGGAACTGACTCAAAAGTTAGGGCTTCGGAGCTTGAATCCTTAACACAAACAATATAGTAGATGAATCCTTTGGAAATCATCTTTCTGGCATTAATGTTGGAAATGAATCGACCAATAGACACTGAGCTACTACCCTTCCATTCTAAGACCTGCTCATCTGGAAATAAAAAAATGAACGATCCTAATTCTACAATTGACTAAGACATAACAAGAATGTAACCAATCCATGCTTAGAATGATATCAAAGTCTACCATTTCTAACTCTACAAGATCTGTTGAGGTAACTTTCTGAGAAACTGTGACATGGCAATTTCTGTATACCCGTCTAGCTATAACTGGGTCACCAACTGGAGTAGAGACTGAGAAGGGTTCTGACAGAGTTTCTCGACTGACACCGAAGTTCACTACTATATATGGAATTATAAAGGGTTTTGAGAGAGTTTCTCGACTGAGAAGGGTTCTAAGAGAGTTTGTCCTTAGCCTGCTCCCTAAGCTTATCTCCTTCAACCTATTGAACATGAGTCATGAGCCTAGAGATATTCATATCCTCTAACATCATAACATTTCTACACTCTGTCTTCACCAAGTCAGATACTCCAAATAGGAACTTACTCATGTGTGTCGTGGGATCGACAACCATATGTGGAGCATACCTAGAGAGCTGGTTGAACTTAAGTCCATACTCTTGGACTGACATAGAACCTTGTCTCAAATTCATGAACTCCTGAGCTTTAGCCTCTCTGAACTTTCTTGGAAAGAACTTGTCCAGAAAAGCTCGGGTGAAATACTCCCAAGTCACAAGAGCTACATTCTTACCCGTGTTTTCCTTCCATGGCATGAACCATATGTGAGCCACCTTCTTAATTTGGTAGGACACCAAATCTACCCTATCATTCCAGTCACTTGCATTGATCCAAATATTTTCTTGACCTTATCGATGAAGTTCTAAGGAGTGTTCACCAGCTTGCGACCCTAGAAACTCAGGTGGATTCATCCCAATAAAATCACGGACCCTAGCTACCACTGATCTACCAATAGCATTTGTAGGAACTGGAACCTGCTGCTTGTTCTAGTTGTCTACACTAAGTGAAAAGTTGGATAGCATTCCGAAATGCTACATTCAAAATCTCATGGTCTAGGACTGGAGGAAATGTGTTAGCGTTACAGGCATTAGCATTCCTTTCATAAGCTCTACGAGGAGGCATGATCTGAAATGCATAACATTGAGTTAGAAAGGAGATTATACCAAAACACGATAAGAATAAAAAGAAAGTGAAGTTTTTCTTAAAATATTTCGTAGCCTCGCCAACATAAGTGTGGCGCGCTTTACACTCATGAAAGAGACTCTACTTATTGCATCTTTTTAGACATCCTAGGACTCTTAAACCTAATGCTCTGATACCAAGTTTGTCACGCCCCGAGGCTACCACTTTGACATAAACACGGGATATAGGATCACGAGTGACCTCAAGCTAACCCTGAGCTGGCATATCATAAGCATACTTAAGCAACTGAATAACAAATACTATGCGGAAGCTTAAATCATAAGATAAAATGAATTATGGGGGATACCTAATACTAGTCTGAATACATAAATACTAAAATCAAAGTTAAAGATAATGAGCTATAACTCAAAATACTAAAGCTGAATCTGTCTATGTCTGAATATAAGCCATTAACTGACTAGAGATGCTGGGACATGCCCCCAGCTAACTCTAGCAAAATTAAAGCTAAAATGAAAGACTGCAATAGAAAACATGTCTATTGTCCTCGAAGAATGAAGACTCACCACTGATGCTTCTAAATATGGATCAGAAACCAATCTACACGTGATCTGAATGCTGAGGACTTGAACCTACATCACGAAAAGATGTAGCGCAGAGTATGCGTTAGTACTTGAAAGGTACTAAGCATGTAGGATATGATAAAGCTGAACAGACACAAAACTAAACAAAGTATACTGAGCAATGATCTAATCTAAACATGATAAATATACTGAAATATACTGAATATGAACTAAATTGAATGCAATGACCAGGTACATAACATATTGAGACTAATACTGAAATACAACTGAAAACCTAGTCAAATGCAATAAAGTCTGATTGTGGGAGCTACTACTAACCGACATAAAACTACATGAGCTAAACGTGGAGTCTGATGTATACGCCCCATCAAGAGGACCCAACATACCTTGCCAGGTGTATAAAGGCATGACTGGCATGATCACTAAAGTTGATGCCCACAGAGGAGACTTATAAACCTATGGGGGCACGTAGTTCTGGGACTATGAGGGTGACTGACCCTAGTCAGACTAGGTTTTAAGCCTACTCCCAACTGAAAATGTGTACAATAAAACATAATTGAAATATACTGGATAGCTCAATATTCTGACATGCTGACTAAAAATGCAACATTAAAGTACTGATAATGAAATATTTGAAAACTGAGGCTTGTATATCTGTTTATCTAACCTAGCTAGTGTAATTCATGAACTAAATGAATCTACACTACTAGGGTCCTGAGTTTCATGCAAAGAACTAATAAAAAGAGTTACAAATACATGATAATCTGATTAGGAACACTACAACAACTAAATCATAACAATTATCTGAAGTTCTAGAAACCCTAGGTCTAAGCAATATATGGGGAATCAAGATTCTGAGTAAATTCTAGGGACCTAGTCGATGAAAGGAATCCACCATTGAAATCTCACATACCTAGTGACAGATTTTATGGATAATTCATTTGATTTCGGGGCTGGAACTGAGGAAAACTTGCTGCATTCTTGGAGAGGGTTTGGTCAACTGCTTTCTCCATTTGTCGTTCTAATTAGATGAATTTTGGAGAATGAATTGCTTTATGTAAGTTCTCATTTAGTTACTAGGATTAAGCTGACGAAAACAACGTAGTTTAAGGATTAAACAGCGTAGTTTAAGTGTCTAATGTATAGGGGAAAAGACCAAAACAACCCTAATTTAAAATCTGAGTGGGCCATCGATAGGCCTGACCGACAGTCCGTCGACTGACTGACGGTCCATCGATTCACAAACGGACCGTCCTGTCAGTCTATCAATTGGCATCAAAAAGTTTGAAGCTAGGGGTCTGAACCACATACTTGAACCACATACCGTGGTTTCACCTATGGTCCATAGGTCCTGCCGTGGTTTTGGACTCAGCTCGATTTTCTGGGGTTCTAGAAGGGAGGTGTAGGTGGCCAACCACGGACCCCACCTATGGTCCGTGGATCAACCTGCGGTCCGTAGGTGGCCTCCGTTGGGGGCACCTGCAACTTCTGAAAATCTACAGTTTGTCTCTAACCGACAACCATTACTATGAGCTATATAATAATACATCGCCTCGTCCACATTGCCAGAACTATCGTATACCTTTTCAGGGTATAGAACTTCTCAACTATATGGATCCACTAGTCTATGCTTAAAAGAAATAATGAATCATCTAAAAAGTATGACCCTTTCTACCCACGTTGGCTACATGGTTTATGAGGGCTGTGAGTTGTTAGAACACTCCCCAATATCGGTGCTCAATACTACTCCCAAAAATATAACTTAGCTCATATGGTTTAAAAAAACATTTCCTTATCCTCAACTTTGAGATTATTACTCAAAAGATTCTCTTAAAAGAGATAGTGCTCAAAACTCCTCAAAACTCATTTGGAAAACCCAGTTTCCTCCTCTTTTAAAATGTGAAAACATTTACTCTTGGGAATACTTAGTTCTCATATATTCATTTTGAAAAATGAACTCAACTTTACTCATCCTCACTCTTAAGTATTCAAGTCTTAAAACAAGTTTAAAGACAATGTAAAAGACTTCTCAAATAGACTCGGAAGACTCTCTCAAACTTGACTCTTAACTCTATCTTGAATTTGAATTATGAATTCAAGAGTTATGATATGTCATATGAAGGATATTGTGATGATCAAAAACACTGCCTGGGGAGCAAGTCCACGACGCAGAGATGAATTATAATATTTGGTCGTGAAATAGTTTTTGAAATAGTGGAGTCCGTGTTCTCTCCGTGATGCGGAGAGAGAAATTTCTCTCTGGGGAGCAAGTCTGTGACGCGGACTTGGGCGCCAGTTTTTGCCTTATCTTTTCTTCTTCTCCTAGATCCGATTCAACTTATACCTACTGAAACTCTAAGATAAAAACTCTCAAATTATTATAACCCAGAGTAATTTTAGCGAAACTCACTCAAGAACTATCAATTTACTTAACCCCTTAACAAAATCTTCACCTCAAGAACTCAACCATACATCAAGATTCAAGAACGAATAACAACTCTTCAAGAAACTCATCAAGAACTTAATTTCTCAATCTCTAGGGATGAATTCGATAATGTAAAACATGATTGACATGTGGGTGAACGAACCCAATAGTATGAAAACTTACATACCTAAATTTGGTGAAATAAATCCTCGATTCGCACGAACCTTGATAGTTCTTCCTTTTCTCCTCTTTTCCTCTTATTGAACTCTATTCTAAAACCCTAAGAGTAATTTGGATTTGTAAGACTGACCCAAATTAGATTTGACCCCAAAATAATACTAAAAATCATTTTAATTTGATTGGATAAGGAAAAGACCAAAATACCCCTCACTAATTCGGATAACTTTTCTTAACTGGATAAGAAGATTTCAAATGGTCATATCTTCCTCACTCAAGCTTGAAAATTAGCAAAATTGGTGGCATTGGAAAGAGTATCCCAAGAACTTTCACTTGATATTTTATGGGCCACCTAACTCCTTTTGTACTGAAAGTTATGGTCGTTCCAAGTTGACCCAAAACTCAGACTTAGCATAACTTGCCAAAATTTTCAATTTGGCTCGTTCCAAATTAGGTCTTTCTATTTTTAGATCGTTCTAGCATCGGGTGTTACAATATCTCCCCCATCGGGGGGCATTCGTCCTCACATGAGATTACTCTAAGTAGAAAAAGAAGGTGGAAACATCTACACCCTACTCAAACACTCAACATGCAATAAATAATGCAACATATCAACTTAAAGAGTACTAAGAAAAGAATTAGTACTATGATTTGAAGCTTCTTCGGGCGCAAAGAGATTTGGGTATCTTTACTCAGCCTCTCAAGTAGCTTCCTCAACAAACTGATTCCTCCATAAAACCTTGACTGATGCTACCTCCTTGGTCCTCAATTTGCAAACCTGACAATCTACAATCTAAACGGGTACCTCCTCATAAGATAGGATGTCCTTAATACCAATATTTTCAGTCGATACTATAAGTGAAGGATCGCCTATACACTTCTTAAACATAGAAATGTTAAACAACGGATGGACATCTGCTAACTCTTGCGGTAGCTCCAACTTATAAGCTACATTGCCAATACTCTTGGATATCCTGTAAGGAAAATATAATAGGGACTAAGCTTCCCATTCTTGACAAACCTCATAACACCCTTCATAGGTTAAACCTTCAAATAAACCCAATCATCCACCTCAAACTCTAAGTCTCTTCTTCTAACATCAGGAAAGCAACTCTGGTGACTCTGCGATGTTTTCAACCTCTCTTAATTGATATTCACTTTGTCCATAGCTTGATGAACTAAGTTTGGTCATATCAACCCAACTTCACCAATCTCAAACCATCCAATATGAGATCTGCATCTTCTCCCGTAAAGAGCTTCATAAGGAGCCATCTGGATGCTAGAGTGATAACTATTGTTATAAACAAACTCAATGAGAGGTAAGTTATCATCCCAATTACCCTTGAAATCGATCACACACGTCCTCAACATATCCTCTAAAGTCTGAATCGTACGCTCTACTTGACCATCAGTCTGATGATGGAAAGCAGTACTCAAATTCACCTTTGAACCCAAACCTTTATGGAAAGATTTCCAAAAATGTGCAGTAAATAGAGCACCTCTATCTGAAATAATGGACACTGGAGCTCTATGAAGTCTAACTATCTCTTGAATATGCAATCTGGCATAATCTTCTGCCAAATGAGTAGTCTTTAACGGGAAAAAGTAGGCTGATTTAGTCATCTGATCTACAATCACCCAAATAGAATCATGCTGCCTGCGAGACTACGACAACCCAGTATATAAAATCCATATTGATCATTGCTCACTTCCATTTCGGAATCTCTATATTCTAAGCCATACCATCGGGCCTTTGGTGCTCTACCTTGACTTATTGACAATTCGGACACTTAGAAACGAACTCAGTAATAGATTCCTTCATACTACTCCACCAATAGACTTTTCTCAAGTCATGATACATCTTTGTGGAACTAGGATGGATCGAATATCTGGAGCTGTGAGCTTCCTCCATGATTCTCTCTTGGAGTTCATCCACCTTTAGTAAACATAATCTACCTTGATACCTCAATACACCATCTGCCCCTTATTCAAAAGCCATCACTTTTTGCTTATGAACATTTGCCTTCAATTCAAGCAAAACAGGGTCTTGGTCTTATTTCTCTTTCATTTCTGACAGTCATGATGATTCAGCCCCATTCATCACCATTACTCTGCCTTCATTGGAATCCAATAAACGTCTCCCAAACGTGCAAGTCTGGGCACATCCTTAGCTGATTCATTCTTTTCTTCCTCAACATAGGAAGTACTCCCATAGACAACCTTCTCAAAGCATCAACAACAACATTAGCCTTACCTGGGTGATATAGAATACTCATGTCATAATTCTTGAGTAACTCTAACCACCTCCTCTATTTGAGATTAAGACCTTTCTGCCTCAATACATACTAAAGGATTTTGTGATCGGTGAACACATCTACATGAACACCATAAAGATAGTGACACCATATATTCAAAGCGAACACTACAACAACCAACTCTAGATCATGGGTTGGGTAATTCTTCTTGTGAATCTTAAGTTGTCTGGAGGTATAAGTTATAACTTTGCCATGTTACATCAATACAAAACCCAGTCCAACTCTGGATGTATCACAATATACAACAAAGCCTTGTGTACCCTTTGGCAAGGTCAACACTAGGGAAGTAGTCAACCTAGTTTTCAATTCATGAAAGCTTTTCTCACAAGCTTCAGACCATTGAAACTTTACTGTCTTTTGAGTCAACTTATCAACGGGGATGAAATAAATGAAAACCCATCGACAAATCTCCTATAATTGCCAGCCAATCCCAAGAAACTCCTAATATTAATTAGAGATGTGGGTTTAGGCCAATTCTGGACGACCTCTATTCTTTGAGTATCAACTTTAATCCCATCACCGGAAACAAGTGGCTTAAGAATGCCACAGACTCAAGCCAAAACTCACACTTAGAGAATTTAGCAAACAACTCTCTATCCTTGAGAGTTTGGAGAACAACTTTGAGATTAATAGCATGATCTTCCTCATTCGTTGAATAGATTAGAATGTCATCAATGAATACGATAACAAACATATGATGATAAGGCTTAAACACCCTATTCACAAGGTCCATGAAAGCTGCAAGATGGCATTAGTCAAACCAAATGACATGACAAGAAACTTAGAATGACCATAACGGGTCCTAAATTCTATCTTAGGGATGTTACTTTCTCTTACTCTCAATTGGTGATAGCCTAATCTGAGGTCTATCATAGAAAAACAAGTGGCACCCTGAAGTTGATTGAAAAGATCATCAATTCTCGAAAGAGAATAGTTATTCTTGATAATAACATTATTCAACTGACGGTAATCTATACACATTCTAAGAGAACGATCCTTCTTCCTGACAAATAAGACCGAAGTGCCCCAAGGTGAGACACTTGGTCGAATAAAACCTCTCTCAAGAAGATCTTTAACCTTCTCTTTTAACTCTTTCAAATCAGTTAGAGCCATTCTATATGACATAATAGATATAGGATGAGTATCATGAATAATATCTATACTGAAGTCTGTCTATCTCTCTCTCAAGAGGGACTCCAAGAAGATCATTTGGAAACTCACTCACAAATGGAACTGACTGAATAAGCGATGTCTCAACACTAATCATTAACTAGGACTAAGTGATAGACACACCCCTTGGAAACTAACTTTCTCGCATTAAGGTGCGAAATAGAATGACCCTTAGGCACTGCTGAACTACTCCTCTACTCAATTACTGGCTCATTAGGAAACTAGAACTTAACTACTCGAGTTCTACAATCAACTGAGGCATAATAGGCATGAAGACAATCCATACCTAGAATAACATCAAAATATACCATGTCTAACTCAACTAAGTCAGCCATGGTGTCCTTGTGATTGACATAAATAAAACAGTCATGATAAACTCTGTCAACTAGAATAAAATCACCAACAAGTGTAGAAACACTAAAAGGTTCAAGAAGTTGCTCAGGAAGACTACAAAAATTCATAGCAATATAAGGATTCACAAAAGATAGACTCGCTTCTGGATCTAGAAAAGCATATACATCATAAGTAAAGACTTTGAGTATAACAGTGACAACATCTGGTGAATTCTCTTGCTCTTGGCGACTGGTGATAACATACAGATGGTTTGCTCCTCCGCCTATCCCTGAAGTAGCTCCTCTAAGTGTAGCTCTGTCTGGTGGAGTTGCTGAAGAAGATTGGGATCTATTGCCCCCATTACCACCCTGCCTGTTCTTAGGGAACTCTTTCATGAAGTGACTTGTTTGACCACACGTGAATCAACCAGTGGAGCCATCACGACACATTCCTGGGTTGTTCCTACCATACTTAGCACATGCAAGAATCCCATTACCTCCTTGCGCCACACTACCTTGAGACTGTGCAGGTCTAGCTAGCTCTAAAATTCTGTGAACTTTGATTCTCGAACTCACCTTTGTTCCTTGAGGCAGGTGCACTAGCAGATGATGGAGCAGGTCCATGTTGCTTGTGTTGACAAGAAGACCGGTTTGCATTGCTTTTCTGCTGCTCAGACTCATTTCCTTTTGTCTTAGCTTTCTTGCTTTGAAACTCTTTTGTATCCCTTAACTTATCTTCCTCAATGTGTTGCACATAAATCATCAGCCTTGTTATGTACATGTCCCCTATCAACATTGCAACATTACCCTCTTTGCTTGATATATGAGAAAACCCTGAAACAAACAAACTCATCCTACTCCGCATATCAGCAACTATCTCTGGAGCATAACAAGACAGTTGAGTGAACTTAAGGCCGTACTCATGCACACTTATAGATTCCTACTTAAAAGTGAGGAATTCTCTTACCTTAGCCTCTCTCAAATCACGGGGAAAGAAATGCCCCAAGAAGGCCTCCTCAAACACATCCCAACTCACAATTAGTGCATCATCTACTCTACTCTTGTTCCATTGGTCGAACCACACTTTATAAACACCCTTTAGTTGGTATGAAGCTAGGTCCACTCTCTTAGCATCAACAATATGCATAACCTCAAAAAAAATTTTGTAACTCCTCCACAAAACTTTTTCGAATCCTCAGTGACACTTGAACTTGTGAAGTTTGGAGGATTCATCCTTAAGAACTCCTGAATCCTGGATGTATCAGCCACATCCTGTCGAACCTCTCTCTGTTGTACAACTTGGTTGGCTACCACTTGACTCAAGATTCGGATAGCATCTTGGAACTTAGCATTAGTGATCTCTCCTTGGGGTTGCACTTCTGGTGTATTGGGAACCCCTTGATCTTAAGGATCAACATTCCTCCTAGCAGGACGACCTTAGATAACCCTTCGAGGACGCATGATCTGAAAGATATGCGCAAGCATGAATTGAGAGAAACTTTATAGAGATGAAATCTATCACATGAAAAGAGTATAAAAGAAGTGAGATATTTCCTAAATGTTGCAGCCTCCTAATTATAGATGTGCACGCTTCACACTGATAACTAAGACTCTACAGACACGACTTCATAGACACCATAGGACTCTTGAACTTTGTGCTCTGATGCCAAGTTTTTCACGCCTCGAGCCTACACCCTGAGCGCGACTAGCACTCAGAAGCATTGCTGGCCCCAAGCAAACCATTGGCTTGGCTCAACTCTCAGCGAAAGACTTACTTACTAATAAAAGAGTTTTTTTTTTAAATAAAACTTTAACTCAAATATCTCAAAATGATAAACTCAGAAATGTTTAAAGAAACATTCAACTGGCCTAAAGAGTCAACTCAAGTCTCAACATGAAAAATTGATAATGAAAAGAATCATGAACTAGTGTCTATCTATCAATGAAGCCTCTAACACTATAAGGGATGTTTGGACAATACCCCTGATCATCCTAACAAACTGAAATGCTCGAAAGTAAAGAAAGGATCCTCCGAAAACAAAGAGGCTCACCAATCAAATTCGAAACTCAACTGGATCAATGAAGTGCTGGTTGATGATCCTGATTATGTGTATTTGCATCATGAAAGATGCAGGCCAAATGGTGTCAGTACATGGAATGTATGAGCCTGCAAGGGGAAAACTGAACATAACATAAAGCTTGAACTTGGAAAGAATGAAACATACTCACCTAGACTCTACTCAACTCATGGATACTCAACTCAATGTAGTATAAAAACAACAATAAAGATACAACTTATATAAAGCATTTAAAATAGTAGATAACAACTCAATGTATTAAACATACAATAATATCTCAGTTTGTATGTAAAAATACAAAATAGACTCTGTTTGGGAGATTCTCTAACCGACAACCATCACTATGAGCTATATGATGGTACAAAGTCTCGTCCATGCTACCAGAATTGTCCTATACCTTGCCGGGGTATAGAACTCCTCAACCAAGTGGATCCAGTAGTATATGATTTAAAGCAATAAGGAATCATCTAAAAATTATGACCCTTTCTACCCACGTTGGCTACATGGTTTATGGGGGTTGTGAGTTGTTAGAACTCTCACCCATATTTGTGCTAAATATTACTCCCAAAAATATAAGTTGGCTCATATGTTTTAAAGAAAACATTTCCTTGTCCTCAACTTTAAGAATATTACTAAAAATATTCTCTTAAAAGAGATAGTACTCAAACTCCTCAAAACACATTTGCGAATCTCAGTTTCCTCCTCTTTTAAAATGTGAAAACATTTACTCTTGGTAATACTTAGTTCACATATATTCATTTTGAAAAATGAATTCAACTTTACTCATCCTCATACTCAAGTACTCAAGTATTAAAACAAGTTTAAAAACAATGTAAATGTCATGCCTCAAACTCAAGGGGCGCAACTGGCTCCTAATGAAAAAACTCAGGCATGAGACAACCCTGCTGAACCAATTGCTACTAGCACATGGTTGCCATACACAATCAAGAAAACAAACAAGTATATCTCTGCTTAAAAGTAAGCCCTCGGCAGGCAAGGCCCCTATCAATAGATCTATAAAATAAATAGATACTCCGAAGAGTTCATATAAAGAAATAGCCAACTAGAACAGAAATCCTGATTGGGCCGTCAAGGCCACCATGATCTCTATACAAAAACTGGAAGCAGGTATATATCAAGAAAATATATCAAACAACTCACAAGCTTCAACAAACCAACAAACTAGGCCAGTATGACCATAACGTAGCTATACACCCACACACTAGTCTGCAAGCCTCTAAGAGTAGTAAATATTGGCAGGACAGGGCCCCAGCCTACCCATAAAAATATATACAACAAAAGCTAAGAAACCTCCCAACTCTGGCAGCTTCGGAGGAAAGGGGCTAGCCAACCAAATAGAAGTCAATCCTGCTGCTAAGGAGGTCTAGTGGGTTGTCTGTCGGGACCTGCATGCATGAATGTAGCCCCCCTGGCTATGGGGCGTCTGTACGAAATAATGTACAGAGTATGAAAGGCTATAGACTAAATGAGGAAGTATCATACTATACCAAAAGCAATCAGGTAAGGAAATACAAATTTAGATAAGTATGCTAACCGACTACTGAATCTTAAAATACAAAAATGATCAAACAACAACCTAACCAAGCCCCTATAAGTTGGCAGGTAGAAACAACATACCACCTACCTAGGCCGCCATAAGCCCAGTAGGTGCCAAATCAATCTACATGCCCCTATCGGTAGCCCTTTGTCTTTGTAAGAAGTCACATAGACCTTTTTGGCAACAATATAGCCCCGTAGGCAGCGCATATCCCTCTTAGGCAACATCATAGCTCTGTGGGCTGCACATAGCCCTCTTTTGCATCAACATAGCCCTGTAGGCAACACTATCCCTCTTTGGCGTTAAAATAGCCCCATAGGCAAGACATAACACTCTTTGTCATCAATATAGCCTCGTGGGTAATACATAGTCCTCTTAGGCAATAACATAGTCCTCTTCGACAACATAATAGCCCCCATAGGCAGTGCATAGCTCAACAGCTAACCACAATAGCGCTAAGGGCGACAACAAACAATTGAATAAGATAAAGCGAGCAATTTAGCTATAAACAATATATATGAATAGTCTCCAAGTCGTTCCTAACTTAGGGTCGTTCTTAAAAAATATGAGTTTCTAAAATGAGGGTTTATAACCACTCAATCAGCCAACCACTCACAATTACATCTACAAGATCACCAACATTAACTAGCCTATTATATCACTCCCAAGCTCTAAGGAAACATGCCGAACGAAGGGAATAGCCTTAACATACCTTTTCCTTTATAATTTATGCTGAAAAGTACCTCTATCTGCAGCACTACAATACCAAAAAAAGAGTAAAATCAATCAGTAATTAAGGACAAGAATTACTATGATGATTCGACAATCGATACAGATTCCTATCATAAATTACTATCCAAGACCTAAGGTATCCATAAAATGATAAAAGATGGTTCCTACCTTTCTTTACATGCCCAGAACACTTGAATAAAATCATACCACTGAAAAAAGCCCTGTTGCCACAACCTCCACGGAGCTACACCGTACAATTCACCATGAAAACTATACCAAAACGACGAGCTCGCGATGTAGAGCAATTTTCAATAAGGAGCGAAAGAGAGATCATGAACACACAAGGATTATTTGAGGAGTAAGTCTCTAATGTTTGTGGGTTTCTTACGAGCTGGAATGAACAAAAATGAAGAAGATGCTATCTTATAAGGTTCCACCGACCTAGGGGACCCACTAGCCGCCTCTACTACACAGTTGGTACGAAAAGGTGAATATCTCTCTATTATGATGTCGTATGAATGAACGGTTTGATGCATTGGAAACTAGACTCGTAGACCTTTGATTTAATATATTATAGGCCCTCTAATTCTTCTTATATTGGGAGAAAACATCCGAGATATTTGCACTAAATTTCAGAGAAATCTTTAAAACAGAACTTTCACCAACTTTTATTACTAATCTCGCTTAACTTCAAAAATCAAGATGTGACTCTTGAGAACTTGAAATATTACCCACATCATTACTTATATATTAATTACTCTTCGTCTTGCCATGAAGGTATGAGTTAAATTAGTGTTTCGAAAAGTCGGGGTGTTAGATCCTCCCCCTCTTAGAAACATTCGTCCTCGAATGAAAAATCTAACCCACGCGGTTAAGTGCTTATCAATTTTCAATTTTTTTGCAAAGTGTCCTCTATACCCGTAATATATAGGAACCTTAAATGTAGAAGATTCTAACCTAAGCATCACAGGACGATACAAATAGCTAAGCACTATAGCTCCACAATAATAGTACAAGCAAAATACAACAACAACAATAATAAGCAACAATAAAAAAAACTAAATGGGTATCCTACCTCACTGTACTAATCAATATTGATATTTTTACCACTGTGGGATCCAAAACAAGTGAGGATATCTGGATCACATGCCATCCTCGGCTTCCCATGTCACCTCTTCCCAATTTTGTTTATCCACAGTACTTTAACAGAAGCCACATCTTTGGTCCTCAACCTTCGGACCTGTTAGTCTAACATTGCAACTGGAGTTTCCTCATAGGAAAACGCCTTTGTGATCTGAACATCCTCAAAAGGTACAACCCTAAAAGGGTCTCCTATGCACTTCCGTAGCATTGATATATGAAATACTTGATGAACCGATTCTAGCCCCGATGGCAACTCTAACTCATAAGCCACTTGTCCTATCATCCGAAGGATATGGGATGGCCCAATGAATCTTGGACTAAGCTTTCCCTTTTTTTCAAATATCATAACACCCTTCATAGGTGAGACTTTTAAGAATACCTAGTCATCAACACAAAACTCTAAATCTCTTTGCCGTACATCTGAGTATGACTTTTGGAAACTTTCAGTAGTCAATAAACGTTATCGGATGAGCATAACCCGCTCCATTGTTTGTTGTACAAGGTCTGGTCCAACCAACCCTGACTCACCTACCTTAAACCAGCCAATAGAGGATCTGCAATTCCGACTGTACAAAGCCTCATAAGGTACCATCATGATGCTAGAATGATAACTATAGCTATATGCAAACTTAATAAGAGGTAAGTAGTCATCCCAAATTCCATTAAAACCCAGCATGCATGTCCTCAAGTGTTAAAATGGTTCGTTTAGCTTGGCCATCTGTCTGAGGGTGAAAGGCTGTACTAAGATTAACTTGCGTCCCTAATCCTTTATGGAAAGACTTCCAGAAGTTAGCGGTAAATTATGCTCCTCTATCCGAGATAATATATATTGGGACGCCGTGCAACCCAACAATCTGTCGGATGTAAAGCCCTACATGATCTTCAGCCGTGAAAGTATTCTTGACCGGTAAGAAGTGGGCTGATTTGGTTAACCAATCAACAATTACCCAAATAAAGTCAAACTTACACCGCGATAGAGGTAACCCCATAATAAAATCCATATTAATTACCTTCCACTTCCATAAAGGAATGGCTATCTCCTGGACCAGCCCAGCAGGATTCTGGTTCTCAAACTTAACCTGTTGGTAGTTAGGACAATGTGCCACAAACTCAACAACATCCTTTTTCATCCCGTGCCACCAATAGATCTCTTTAATATCATGGTACATCTTCGTCGATCCTGGGTGAATAGAATATTAGGAATTGTGTGTGCCTCTACCATAATCTGTTGTCAAAGCCCTACCACATTTGGAACACATAATTATCCTCTATATCTGAGGACTCCATATCTTGCTATATCAAAGGCTAACGACTCCTTATCATGAAATTTCCCTCTGTGCTGTTCTAAGTAGGGATCCTTATGCTATCGTGCCTTCACTTCCACGATTAAAGATGATATAATTGTGTTCTAAACTCTGACCCCACTATCACTTGCCTCTTCTAGTTTGACTCCCAAGCTGGCTAATTAATGAAGTTCTCAATATAATTCATGCCTCTCAACACCTAAATATGATAAAATTCCCATTGATCTACGACTGAGGGCATCAGCTACAACATTTTCCTTTCCTGGATGATATAAAATATCTACATCGTAGTCTTTTAGTAACTCAAGCTATCTACGTTGTCGAATATTCAATTCCGTCTGCGTAAAGATATATTAAAGGCTCTTATGATTTGTGAAAATGTCCATATAAACGCCATATAGATAGTGTCTCTAAATCTTCAGTGCATGAACAACCGCAACCAACTCTAAATTGTGAGTTGGGTAGTTCTTCTCATGCTTTATCAACTGCCTTGAAGCATATGCGATCACCTTACCATGTTTCATGAGAACACATCCTAACCCAATACTAGAAGTGTCACAATATACTGTATAGTCCTCTGAACCCTCCGATAAGGCTAGGATTGGTGCTGATGTCAACCTGTCCTTCAACTCCTGGAAACTATGTTCGCAAGCCTCAGTCCACTGAAACTTAACTGCTTTCTAAGTCAGTTTTGTTAGTGGTACTAAAAGTGAAGAACCCCTATACAAACCTTTTGTAGTACCCAGCTAACCCTAAGAAACTATGAACCTCTATCAGAGTTGTGGGTCTATGCCAAGTCTTCATGACCTCAGTCTTTTGTGTATCAACCATAATTCTCACATCTAATACAATATGGCCTAGGAAAGCCACAGAGCTCAACCAAAACTCACACTTAGAGAACTTTGTGTAAATTTCCTGCTCTCGAAGAACCTGAAGGACTGCTCGCAAAAGATATGCATGCTCAACTTTTGAATGCAAATAGACTAAAATATTATCAATAAATACAATCACAAACGTGTCTAGATACGTCCCGAATATGCTATTCATCAGGTCCATAAACATTGCCAGGGCATTAGTTAATCCAAAAGACATCACCAAAAACTCAAAATGCCCATATCTAGTTCTAAAAGTTGTCTTCAGAATATCTTTCTCCCGAACTCATACCTGATGGTACCCTGATCTCAAATCAATCTTCCAGAAGTACTGAGCACCTTGTAGTTGATCAAACAAGTCATCGATCCTCGAAAGTGGATACCTATTCTTTATAGTAGCCTTGTTCAACTATCGATAATCGACACACATCCTCAGCGAGCCATCTTTTTTTCTCACAAATAATACTGGTGCACCACATGGTGAAGCACTAGGCCTGATAAAGCCTTTATCAAGAAAATCTTTAAGCTTATCCTTTAACTCCTTCAGCTCAGTAGGTGCCATTCTATAAGGAGGGATAGATATGGGTTGTGTACCTAGTAGCATATCGATAGCAAAATCCATTTCCCATTCTGGAGGGATACCAGAAAGCTCGTCTGGAAATACATCTAGAAACTCATTAACTACCTGAATAGATTGAAGAGTTGGTGGTTCTACATCTATATCATGAACACGAACAAGATGGTAAATACAACCCTTAGTAATCATCCTCCTCACCTTAAGATAGGAAATAAACCTACCTTTCGGCGTTGTTGTATTGCCTTTCCATTCCCGATTTGCTTCTCATGGAAAGTGGATTCTAACAATCTTTGTCCGGCACTCAACATTAGCATAACAATATGCTAACCAGTCCATACCCATAATGACATTGAAATTGACCATATCTAACTCTACCAGGTCTACAAGTGCAACCTCGATAGACTCTCCTGGGAATAATAGACTTACTAACTGGTGTAGATACAATAAATAGCCGATCAAATGACTTTGCTACTATACATAACTTCCCCGTAATAAATGGAGTAACATAAGACAGAGTAGATCCAGGATCTATCAAAGCATAAACACAATGGGAGCAAACAATTAATGCACATTTCATAACATCTAGTGATGACTCTGAGTCTTGTGGGCTGGCTAGTGAATAGGTACGGTTCTTGCCACTACCAAAACTAGATGCTCACTCTCTGCCTCTACCTATGCCTCTACTTGCTGTAGTTTGGGGTCCAGGCCTTGTAGACTGTGCTGATGAGGAGGAACCTACTACTGACTCGGTCGACTGTCCTATACCACCCTAACCTATGGTTGGCCAGTTCCTCCACCCATGCCCCTCTTGTCCACAAGAATAATAATATGTTGAACCCTGCCCGTACCTCCCAAAATGCATCCTATCGTATGTAGCGCAACATGATGGGGATGTGCTAGCCTGGCCTGAACCCCTCTGCTGCTGAGAGCCTGATGCTCATGAACTCTCATTTGGACCTGACTATCCCTGACGATCAAATATACTACCCCGGAATTGCTGTGGCGGAGGTTTAGGTGGCCTACTAGAATATCAAGGTTTGGGACCACCCTAAAAATCTCCTTGTGAACCAGCCCTTAGCCCTCTTCTATCTCTCTCCCTTGACCCTGTCACTCATATACTGTAGATGTCAGAGATCCTCTATGCTCTATGCAAAGTCTTGAATTTACGAGATATCCATATTATCATTTAGTGCAGCTGTAGAACAAGTGTCGATATAATATGAGTCAAGCCCTCCCACAAATTTAGGCACCCTGTCATGCATCGTATCAATAAATGCTGGTGCATATCTAGAAAATGAATGAAATCTCCACCCGTACTCTAGGACACTCATGCTACCATATTGGAGGTTCAGAAACTGGTCCACTCAGGAATCCCTAATATCTCAAGGTAAATAGTGATCTATGAAAGCTTTTGTAAAGCTATCCCAAGTGGGTAGACATGCATTTTTTCCCCTAGATCTCTCCCAACTTATGTACCACAATACTGCAACATCACACAATTGAAATGCTGCTAACTTAGTTGTCTTAGAGGCTGAGGCATGCATGACTCTGAAGTTCCTATGAAGCTGATCAACAAAGTGTTGATGGTCCTCTCTGCAATCTATACCTGTAAATTATGGAGGATTCAAGGCAAGAAATTCACGAACTCTTGAACATCCGGCCCCTTCAGAAGGTCTGGTAACATCTGGCACAGCTAGGTGGTGTTGTGCGGCTACTAACTGTGCTAATATACATACTGCACTCTTGATATCTGGATCAAATGGAATATGAGGAACTAGAGGTGGTATTGCTGGTAGAGTTGGGGGTCCTATAGCCCTCGGAGGCTTCTAAAGCGGTGGAGAAGCTATGGGGAGCTGAGAAGATGTCTCCCCTAGGTCTCACAATGGGCTACCTCCACCTGTGGTACCTTGTCAGTACCCTCGCCTGAAGCTGTATCTAGCCCCTGGCGAGTTGTGGTTTGTCTGGTGTTAGCCATCTTTATCTATATACAATTATCAATTATGAGCTAGAAACCTCAACCCTTATGACATCGCTCTATAGCACGAGGTGATCAAAAAAAGGATAGTCATTCTAACATGCTCGCTAGCTTCTTGCTTATTGAATGTGGTGCACAACACATTTATAAACAAGACTCTACTAGAAACAACTTGTATACTCCCTAGGCTACGACGTTGCTCTGATACCAAGTTTTTCAAGCCCCAAACTCAAGGGGCGTAACTGGCTTCTAATGCTAAAACATAGGCCCGAGCTGACCCTGCTGAACCATTTGCTACTAGTGTATGGCATCCATATGAAATCAAGAAAACGAATAAGTATATCTCGGCTTAAAACTAAGCCCTCAATCGGCAAAGCCCCTGTCAACAGATGTATAAAAGAAACCGCCACTCCAAAGAGTTCATATAAAGAAATAGACAACTAGCACAAAAGTCTTGATTGGACCGTCGAGGCCACCCTGATCTCTATACCTAAATTGAAAGCATGTATATATCAATACAATACATCAAACAACTCACAAGCTTCAACAAACCAAAAAACTAGGCCAGCATGGCCATAACGTAACTGTACACCCCACACACTAGTCTGCAAGCCTCTAAGGGGTCATTTGGTAGAGTGTACAAAAATAATACCCAATAGAGTGTATTAGTAATGCAAGCATTAGTAATGCATGTATTAGTTATGCATATATTATTTTTTATGCATTATTTGGTTTGGTGTATTAAAAATAGTATGCATTGTATAAAAATATTTATTTACAAAAGTATCCTTCACAATTATGGTGAAAAAGATGTAAAAGTATTTTTGAGGGGTAATTGGGTCTTTAAACATGTAAATGCATGTATTATCCTTTGCATTACTAATACCTACAAATCCATGGTATTAGTAATACACTCCTCAATGCACAATAGAGTGTATAACTAATGCAACATAGTATGACAAAATGCACCAAACAAGGGATTAATAATACATATAATTAATGCATGCATTATATTTTCTAATACACTCTACCAAACGACCTCTAAGAGTAGTAAAGATTGTCGGGACAAGGCCCAGCCTACCCATAAAAATATATACAACAAAAGCTAACAAACCTCCCAACTCTGGCAGTTCCGGAGGAAAGGGGCTAGCCAACCGGATAGAAGTCGATTCTGCTGCTGAGGAGGTCTACTGGGTTGTCTGTCAAGACTTGCATGCATGAATGCAACGCCCCCTAAACAATGGAGCGTCAGTACGAAATAATGTACAGAGTATGAAATGTTATAGACTAAATGAGCAAGTATTATAATATACCAAAAGCAATCAGGTAATTAAATCAAAATTAGATAAGCCTGCTAACCCACTACAAAATCTAAAAATACAAAAATGATCAAACAACAACCTAACCAAGCCCCCATAAGCTCGGAAGGTACAAACAACATACCACCTACCTAGGTCCCCATAAGCCCAGAAGGTGCCAAATCAATCTACATACCCCTATTGGTAGCCCTTTTTGGAAATGATATAGCCCCGTAGGTAGCGTATATCCCTCTTAGGCAACATCATAGCTCTGTGGGCTGCACATAGCCATCTGTCGCATCAACATAGCCCTATAGACAATACATAACCCTCATTGGCGTCAAAATAACCCCATAGGCAACACATAACAGTCTTTGGCATCAATATAGCCGTGTGGGCCACACATAGACCTCTTAGACAACATCATAGCCCCTATAGGCAGTTCATAGCTCAACAGCTAATCACAGTAGATCAAGGGCGACAACAAATAATTTAATAGACTAAAGGCGAGATATTTAGCTATAAACAATATATATGAATAGTCTCAAAGTCGTTCCTAACTTAGGGTCGTTCTTAACAGATATGAGTCCCTAAAATGAGGGTTTATAACCACTTGATCAGCCAACCACTCACAATTACATCTACAAGATCACCAATATTAACTACCCTATTATATCACTCTTAAGCTATAAGGAAACTTGTTGAACGAAGGGAATAGCCTTAACATACCTTGTCCTTTATAATTTATGCTGAAAAATACCTTTGTCCGCACCACTACAACACTAAAAAAAAGTAAAATCAATTAGTAATTAAGGACAAGAACTACTACGATAATTCGATAATTGATACAGATTCATATAGTAAATTACTATCCAAGACCTAAGGTATCTATAAACTGATAAACGATGGTTCCTACCTTTCTTTAAACTCCCAGAACACTTTAATAAAATCAAACCAATGAAAAAAACCGGGCTGCCACAACCTCCACGGTGCTACACCATGCAATTCACCATGGAAGCTATACAAAAATGATGAGCTCGCGATGTAGGACAATTTTTGATAAGGAGCCAAAAAGAGATCATGAACACACAAGGATCATTTGAGGAGTAATTCTCTGATTTTTGTGGGTTTCTTATGAGTTGGAATGAAGAAAAATGAAGAAGATGCTCTCTTATAAGGTTCCACCGACCTAGGGGACCCACTAGCCACCTCTACTGCACAGTTGGTACGAAAATGTGAATATCTCTATATTCTGATGTCGTATGAATGAACAGTTTGATGTATTGGAAACTAGACTCGTAGACCTTTGATTTGATATATTACAGGCCCTCTAACTCTTCTTATATTGGGAGAAAACCTCCGAGACATTTACACTAAATTTAAGGGAAATTTTTAAAAAGAAACTTGCGATAACTTTCACAAACTTTTATTACTAAACTCGCTTAACTTCAAAAATTAAGATGTGACTCTTGAGAACTTAAAAATATTACCCACATCATTACTTATGATTTAATTACTCTTTGTCTTGCCATGAAAGTACGTGTTAAATTAGAGTTTCAAAAAGTCAGGGTGTTATAATAAAAGACTTCTCAAATAGACTTGAAAGACTCTCTTTAAGTTGACTCTTAACTCTATCTTGTATTTGAATTATTAATTCAAGAGTTATGATTTGTGATATGAAGGATATCATGAAGAGTTAATGAGTTTTAGATAGTTAAGCATGACAAACAGTCGAAAAACACTGTCTGGGGAGCAAATCCACGATGTAGAGATGAATTATAATATTGGTCGTGAAATAATATTTTAAATAGTGGAGTCCACGTTCTCTCTGCGATGCAAAGAGATAAATTTCTCTCTAGGGGAGCAAGTCTGCGACCCAGACTTGGGCGCCAATTTCTGCTCGATCTTTTCTTCTTCTCCCAAACTCAATTCAACTCTTACCCACTGAAATTATAAGGCAAAAACTCTTGAATTTCTATAACCCAAATAATTTTAGTGAAAATCACTCAACAACTATCAATTTACTCAACCCCTTAACAAATCTTTGCCTCAAGAACTCAACCAAACATCATGATTGAAGAATGAATAACAACTCTTCAAGAAACTCATCAAGAACTTAATTTCTCAATCTCTAGGGATTAATTCGATAACATAAAACATGATTGGCATGTGGGTGAATGAACCCAATAATATGAAAACTTACATACCTCAATTTGGTGAAATAAATCCTCGATTCGGACGGACCTTAATCGTTCTCCCTTTTCTCCTCTTTTCCTCTTCTTGAACTCTCTTCTCAAACCCTAAGCGTAATTTGGATTTGTAAGACTCACCCAAATCAGATTTGATCCCAAAATAATACTAAAAATTGTTTTAATCTTATTGGGTAAGGAAAAGACCAAAATACCCCTCACTATTTCGAGTAAGTTTTTTTAACTGGACTTGCAAATTTCAAATGGTCATATCTCCCTCATCTGAACTTGAAAATTAGCAAACTCAGTGGCGTTGGAAAGAGGATTCCAATATCTTTCATTTTATACCTTGTGGGCCACCTAACTCCTCCTGCACTGAAATTTATGGTCGTTTGAAGTTGACCCAAAACTCATACTTAACATAACATGCCAAAATTTTCAATTTGGCTCTTTCCAAATTAGCTCTTTCTATTTTTAGATCATTCTAGCACCGGGTGTTACACCCATTGACCAAGTTAACTTAAAAAAAGTTCAAGTTTCAGTGGTCAGATGACTGTGAGAGTAAATTATTAGAACTAAAGACCAGGTTGACTACAACTCCTATCTAGACTTTTCCAGATGATTTAGGTGGTTATGTGGTTTATTATGATGCATCCAGGGTTGGCCTAGGTTGTGTGATGATGTAACAAGGTAAGGGCATAGCTTATGCTTCTAGACAACTCAAGGTACATGCGAAGAACTACCCGACTCATCACCTCGAGCTTGAAGCCGTCGTGTTTACCCTAAAGATTTGAAGATACTACTTGTATGGTGTTCATGTTGATGTGTTCACAAATCATAATATCCTCCAGTATGTTTTCCCACAGAAAGAATTGAATCTTCGTCAGAGAAGATGGCTTGAATTCCTCAAAGACTATGACATGAATGTGTCCTACCATCTGGGTAAGGCTAACATAGTGGTTGATGCTCTCAGTAGACTATCTATGGGTAGTTTGGCCCATGTTGAGGAAGAGAAGAAAGAATTAGCCAAATATGTTCACTGGCTTACCCGTTTAGGAGTTTACTTTATGGACACGGTGGATGGTGGTGTGATAGTTTAGAATGGATCAGAATACTCCTTAGTAGTGGAAGTTAAGGAAAAATAGGATAATGATACTATATTACTTTAGTTGAAAGGTGCAATTCATCAGCAGATAGTTCAGGTTTTCTCTAAAGGGAGAGATAGTGTGCTTCATTAATGTGGGTGAGTTGAGGAAGCAGATCCTTATAAAAGCCCATAATTCCTGGTATGCCATTCATTCGGGTGCCACTAAGATATACCGTGATCTACACGAAATCTATTGGTGGAATGACTTGAAAAGGAACATCACATATTTTGTGGCAAAGTATCCTAATTGTCATCATGTTAAAGTAGAACATCAAAAACTCGGAGCTGTGACTCAAGAGATTAACATTCCTACGTACAAGTGGAAAGTGATAAAAATGGGTTTCATTACATGTTTGCCTCTTATTCGTAGAAAACATTACTTCATTTGGGTGATAGTGGACAGTCACAAAGTCAACTCAATTCTTGGCTATCAAGATTACATATTTAGCAAAGGATTACACCTGACTTTACATCAATGAGATAGTCAGGTGGCATGGGGTTCCCTTGTCTATCATATAAGATAGGGGTCCTCACTTTACCTCTCATTTCTAGAAATGATTTCAGAAAGGTCTTAGTACTCAAGTAAATCTCAGTACAACATTTCATCCATAGACGGATGATCTGGAAGAGCGTACCATTCACACCTTAAAGGACATGTTGAGAGCTTGCATGATAAATTTCAAAGGTAGTTGGGATGATCACCTACCTTTCATAGAGTTCACCTATAATAACAACTTCCATTTATGTATTTAGATGGCCCCTTATGAGGCACTATATGGGCGTAGATGCAGGTCTCCGATTGGTTGGTTCGAAGTAGGTGAAGCAGCCTTGATTGGTCCAAATTCAGTTCATGAGGCTATGGAGAAAGTTCAACTCATCAGAGATAGACTAAAGACATCTCCGAGTCGTCAGATGAAGATATAAGGAGAAGGGACTTAGTGTTTGAAATCAATGATTGTGTTTTCCTAATGGTGTCATCCATGAAGGGGGTGATGATATTTGGCAAGAAAGGGAAGTTTAGTCCAAGGTATGTAGGTCCTTACATAATCCTGAAAAGGGTTGGTAAGGATAAGGTGCCACGTTCCGACATGGTATTATTGGATCAGGTGCCACATTTCGACATGGTATTATTGGATCGGGTGCCACATTTTGGCATGATATTATCGGATCGGTGTCATACTCCGGCATGGTATTATTGGATTGGGTGTCACATCCCGGCATGGTATTATTGGATCGGGTGTTGCATTTCGGTATGTAACATTAAAGGAAAATATATTTAATTAACTTAATGTACTCAATATCAAAGAAATCATTTACCAAATGTACGTGGCGTGGAGGTATGAGTCCTCGTGTGTGTGTTTTGTATTGTGACTGATTATGTACTTACTTCAGTATTGTTATCACTTGTTCATGTTGTTCGTTGTTTTCCACATGCTAAGTGTTATAGTTGATTTCATGTTATTACTTTATGCATATTAGTTTCTATTTTGAGTCGGCCGATGGTATCTACTTAGTAAATGTTGCCTTGTACTGAGCCCCACTTGTGTTTTTCTTTGTTTTCCTTTTGTGGAGTGTAGCGAGTGTAGTAGCGACCTTGACTCGCCCTCAACTCTAGCCAGTCTCCAGCATATCAAGTTCCAGGGTTAGCTATTCATTCAAGCTCGTGTTCGATTCTCTCGGTCATGACATGGTGTCCTTAGTTTTCAAATATGAACCATTTATTTCATTTATTTCAATGTCTTTGATACTCTTAGACTTAGTATTTGGAGATTAGATTTCCTTGATGTGATGACCTCCAGGTTTTAGAAAAGACATAGAGTAGACTTTCGTGGATTGTGTTTCTTACCTTAATAAGATTGAGCTTCCGCATTATTATTTGTATTTCATGAGTTTAACAATTAATATATGTTGGGGTTTGGATTCATTGGTTCGCCCACCTTGGAGGTTAAGTGTGGGTGCCACTCATGACTCGTTTTGGGTCATGACAAACTTAGTATCAGTGCTTTAGGTTCGGTGATCTCATCATAGAAGGACATGTCTAGTAAAGTCTTGCGAAATGGTACGGGGATGCCTCTACTTTTCCTCCAGAGGCTGTAGGACTTTAGGAAAACTCATTTCCTTTTTTTCTTTTGTGCTATTACTTGAATCCAATTGGTATCTAGGTGATACAAATTGGTTATCTCACCTTCTTCACTCTAGTTCGCATATGATTAGTACTAGAGTAGTAGAAGTGGGGACACCAACAAGAGAGGACGTGTCATTAGAAATAGATATGTTTCTCTGATTCACTATAGGCATGTAATGACTAGTGATCAACATGTTCTTTTTATTAAGTTCTTAAAGTTGAAAGTCGCATTCTTCAGGGGCACTGGATAGGAATATGTTTAGGATTTCCTTGTTAACTATCATGAGTTGCTTCATAAGAATGAATGCAAATTGCTAGGGCTAGAGATAGAACAAATTTGATAATGTTTTGTAGCTATTCAATGAGTATAATTGTGTGGGCTATTTGAGTACGAACTTCTCGATAGGAATGATATGTGCTGGTGATGGATCTAACAGACTTTCATAGTGTGGTACTAGTGTCATGTGAAAATAAATATGTCGATTGTCAAGTGTGAGTATGACCTACTTAAGGAGTCATCAGTTGTATGACCTGTTCAGATTATGAGATTGGGTGTTGCATTCACATTGAGAAACCAACTAGTTTGTTACTATGGATGCTTGGGTTAAGAATTATTTTAAGAAGATTTTAGTGGTGGATCTTTGGTACAGTATTAATGCATTTTGATTGTGAAGTGTATCTTTAGGATTCTAAAGGAGACTAGTGATTTTTTTTTTTTTTAGCTCCAAAGGAGTGGATTGATACCCAAATAACAAGCATATGGGTAAAGAAAGGCCTAGTGAGTATATTTGGGTAAAGGCAATTGGAGATTTTAGTAAGAAAGTGCATATAAAATTGGGTTAGTCCTTTAAATTTGATTACTATAACCGTGTTTAAGGTGTCATGTCGATGAGAAGATTGAATTCGTGGTGATGGTAATGGCTAATTGATCATGATGGTAATAAGAGTTTGTGATGAGTTGTGATTGGAATGCAACTATATAATAAGAATTGGTGGTTAACAAATTTTGTATGATATTGACGACTAGTGAGTAACATGGTTGTATGAAAAGTTTTAGGAGATGGTGGGACACCATTCATATAGAATTTAAAGGAGCTAGAGTCATAATGGAAAAATGATAATAAATTAGTGGGATATAGTGTAGCCTTCAAAAAGAGGTGAGAGAAGGAATATTTTCTCTGATTACAAAGGTCGAAGATGTATATTCAGAGTGGTTGAGAATTGGGTTCAGTGACACGTGATTTCATCCATTTTTCTCTAGTCATGGTAATAGTGTCATGGATTAATCATATTGGTTAAAATGATTGGATAAGATTTGAGAATATATGCGTTCGATTTGAGTGTAGTAATAAGTATTTTTGTGTTTTTGAGTTTGATAACTGGCACGGTTGGAACAAGAATTCAATTTTTTTATTGTAAGTCTAAGTCCGTGGCAGTATTTTTGTCTAAGATATGGATTGGTAAGATAAGAAATGATCGATCGCATCGAGTTTTAGGAATTTAGACGGATTATGCATGGTTTGAGTTGTAAAGTTTGTTACTTTTGATTGTTAAAAGACCTAAGAGAAGGTTTCACTTAAAAGTGTTGGTTTAAAGTATAAGGTAAAATGTCATTGGTTGTTGGTAAAAAGATGAGATCGATAAGCGAGCTAGAGAAATTAACAAGAGTCTGATATATTGAAGGATATTTAGAATTTTGCACCATGGGAAGAATTTGAGAAAATTGAAGGAATAAGACCTCTCGTATGAACCCTTGGGGTGTAGTTGAAGGTTGTATCAATTTTTTCCTATGAGTTTAGATATGACTGTGAGATGTGAACTAGTTCGGTACAGACTTACTAGGAGTTTATTATCGACTTTTATAAAGATTGAGTTTTGATTTGGGTGACAAACAATGAGGTATGGAAAATTTAGTGTTTTACGTGGGGTAGATTGCTCAAATTAGGATAGATGACTTAAGAATGATGTACTAGGTGAGATATAATTCTACATGGTTATTAAGAATTTAGAGTTGGGTTAATACTACTCTATTGATGGGACTACGTAGAATGTTAAAATGTGTTACATCGACATTTGATAGTGAATAGAGGTTATGAGCTTATAGTATACATAATAATTTGAGTGACCAAGAATTTCCATAAGTGTTGGCATAAGGTGTGTGATGGTTTAGAATGGTAGCTAAAGCATGGTATGTGGAAGTGGTGTGGAGTTAATTTTGGGTATGATTTAATAGTTTTATCTCGATGGAAAGGTACTATCAAATTCAAAATTAGTGCTATTACCCTTGTTTGGGACTCGTATTTGTCATGAAATGCTTAAATAGAAAGAGAGATAACCATATTTTGAACATGTAATTTGATAAGAATACTTTGATACTAATGATGGTTTGGGAGTAAGGTAGATGATTGGTGTAGTTATGATGTTTTGTTAGTATTGAGAGTGTTGACTTAAATGGATATGGGGTTTGATAAACCAAGTATGTGTGCAGTTATAATAGGGACTAAATTTGTGATTGTGGGCAGCTAGAAAATCAAAGAGAAGTCAAATGAATGAAAATGTTTGATATGGGCACTATGGAAGGAGTATCTAGAGTTATTCGACCTTGGTTATGTACATTCTTATGTGACCAACTACTTCATTCTGGGCATGGTTTAGATTATGATTCACTTTTTACGTCCGTGTGTGTTTTTGCTTCTATGGGTGAGTCCCTAGTAGTGATCGGGAGTACCCATTCTGTGATTGTCCTCTTGGTAGGGTGACATCCTTGGTTAGACTTGTTCATTCCAGTTATGGAAGATTTGGTGTTATTTGGGATAGTTGAAGTATACTAGTGATTCTACACGCACAACTTTGCTTATGAGAATTTATAGGAGAGCTACCATGAAAATTTATAGTTTTTCGATAGACTTAAGATTTATCTCATCATCGGTATCATGTTTTGGCTATTGTGTGATTGAATGTGGGGACCATGGGGTCTAGTTTTGTCATTCTTAAGGTTTGTCTATAATAAGTACTAATCTAGAATTTTGATAGTGTTGTTAGAGGTTCTGTATGCTTGGGAGTATCACTCGATGGTGGTTACTTGATCATTTCCATCTTTGGATCATATGATTTCGATTCTCCTGGATGATTACTTGATGTCTAAAGATCATATTTTTACAGCTTAAGCTCGAAGAAATATTTTGTTGTGAGGATGTAATCTCGATAAGATCTATGATGGTTTGTGCATTATGAGTGTGTGGTGGCTGGTTCAGGTTTACTTCTTATTGTAGCCAATATCGATTCAGGATTTTATCATGGTTATGTTAGAAAATATTTGTCCTGATGGTTGTGTCAAGGTGTAGTGGGAGAATCGGTTAGTTGAAGAGTCCACTTGGGAATAGTTTTGTTGTTAGTTGAGTTTACATACAACAACACTTATCATTAAAGTATTGAGATGGCCCCATTTGAGGCATTGTATGGGAGGAGGTGTAGATCTACAATTGCTTGGTTTGATACTTTTGATATGAGACCTTGGGTACTAATAGTTTGAAGAATTGTTGAGACAACTATCCTTTCTTATCCTCACCTTCTTTTGATCGTCCAAGGACGAACGATGGGTAAATTGGTATCTAATGTAATAGCCCATTATATTATTTTGAGTAATAGAACTATTTGGACCCTTCTCGTAAATTTTAAATGAGAATCTCAAACTATTGGTGTAACTTTGACTATCTAGTTGACGGATATTTATTAAATAATTAATTTTTATTAGCTGATGGTTAATGGGTCAGGTACATAATTTATTTAATACCCTTACCACTTGGCCCATGGGTAGGAAGAAATTAGAGAGATTAGGTATTTACTTAATTATTAGTTGATAATTATTTACCCTAAATTAATTAATTAAAGAAAAAAGGGTTGTTATTATTTTGTTATCGAAAGACAAATCGCATGCGCTTCTTCTTCTTGGTTCTTAGCACCGCTGACAAGTTTGACGGAAAGGTAAAACTCAATCCAATTCCAAGTTTATGTTATAAATATTAACAGTTGGGTGTCGTTAATCTTTATTATTATTGTTTTATAAGGTTTTATTAATTGGATGATAGGGGGTATATGAAGAAATTTGGAGAAGTATTTACTGTTAGCGTTTTTGAGAATGGGGGACAAGGTTTTGGTTATTAATTTCTTGTTCATTACTTTTGATTTACTAATAATTACTAAAGGATTTAAATAGTGCAACATTCATTTAACAAAGTGAGGATTTATACTATTATATAAACATGTGACATTAGAATTGGAAGTGGATACGTATTATTTGGTTGAAAAGAGATTGGGGTTGAAAATTTCCTCTTGGCAGTGTGGATGTTAACAAGTTAATGGGTAATGGTGGTTAATCAATAGTCAACAATTTAAAAGTATTATATATTATATAGGTTTGACTTGGAGCCAAAATTTATACCTTTGTTTTTGAGAGTGTTGCCAGTGGGTTCGGCAACCAGTGGATTTGACCCTTAACAATCTTTTAATCTTTATGATTTATTGTGTTACTATATTATAAATTAAGTTATGAATATATTGAGATAGAAAATTAAATATTAGGTGTATTATATTATATGAATTACATTAAAGTTATGTTAAATAGAGGAATAAGACTTAATCATAGGCCTGAATTTAAGAAATATAGGATTTGATCTATCAATTGAGATCAAGGTTGAAACGTGATAATAAAATTGAGCGCTTTTACTTACCAATATTATATACTTGATAGATTGGAAATGTTTCGAGACATTGAGGAAAGGAAAAGCATTGTGGAATTAGCTTGCTCGACTTTGGTTCTTCGGTTGAGGTAGGTTATGGTTTATTCTATGTGATAAATAGACTCTTAATAGTGATTGATATACATTGAGAGATATTGTAAAGTTCTCTATCTACTTGATTGTGTGGTCGAGTGGCTTTGTTGTGTGGTTTGTGATTGGTCTGAAATCTTGAGACCGTGAAGTTTATAATTTGAAAACCTCTCTATCGAAGTGATGCCATGAATAAAGAAGGCCTGATGAAATATTGTTAATGAAGCGAAAAGTGGTGATAATAAATGGTAAATTAATGATATATTGGATCGGGTGCCACGTTCCGGCATGGTATTATTGGATCGGGTGCCATATTCCAGCATGATATTATTGGATCGGGTGCCACATTTCGGCATGGTATTATTGGATCGGGTGTCACGTTCCAGCATGATATTATTGGATCGGGTGTCACATTTCGGCATGATATTATTGGATTGGGTGTCGCGTTCCGTCATGGTAACATTAAAGGAAAATATATTGAATTAACTTAATGTACTCAATCTCAAAGAAATCATTTCCCAAATGAGCGTGGTATGGAGGTATGAGTCCTCGTATGTGTGTTTGGTATTGTGACTGATTACGTACTTGCTTCACTGTTGTTGTCACTTGTTCATGTTTTTCGTTGTTTTCCACCTGCTAATTGTTATAGTTGATTTCATGTTATTACTTTATGCATATTTGTTTCTATTTTGAGTCGACCGATGATATCTACTCAGTACATGTTGCCTTGTACTGAGCCCTACTTATGTTTTTCTTTTCTTTCCTTTTGTGAAGTGCAGTGAGTGTACCAGTGACCTTGACTCGCCCTCAGCTCTAGCTAGTCTCCGGCATATCAAGTTCCAGGGTGAGCTATTCATTCAAGCTCGTGTTGGATTCTCTCGGTCATGACATGGTGTCCTTAGTTTTTAGACATGAACCATTTATTTCATTTATTTCGATATCTTTGATACTCTTAGACTTAGTATTTGGAGATTAGATGTCCTTGATGTGATGACCTTAAGGTTTTGGGAATGACATAGAGTAGACTTTAGTGAATTTGTGTTTCTTACCTTAATAAGATTGAGCTTCCGCATTATGGTTTGTATTTCATGAGTTTAACAATTAATATATGTTGGGGTTTGGATTCGTTGGTTCGCCCACCTAGGAAGTTAAGTGTGGGTGTCACTCATGACTCGTTTTGGGTCGTGACATAGATTCATCAATATCAACCACAAAGCCATCTGTCCCTTCCAGTAAAGTCAACAACGGAGCAGAGGTAAGTCTATCCTTCAACTCTTGGAAACTCTTCTTACATGCATCGGAGATATGAACTTAGCCTTCTTTTGATATAAAGCCGTCAATGGAGAAGCAATCGAAGAAAACCCCTCAACAAACATTCTATAGTAACCGACCAAACCCAAGAAACTTCTAATATACTAAAGTGATAGAGGTCTTGGCCAATTCTTGACTGCATCCGTCTTAATAGGAACTACCTCAATACCCTTACTTGAAACAACGTGACCTAGAAATGCCACTGACCTTAACAAAAATTCACATTTGCTAAACTTTGCAAAAAGTTGTTGGTCCTTAAGAATTTGCAACACAATCTTTAAATGATCAATATGCTCATCCCCACTACTCGAGTAAATCAATATATCATCAATGAACACAATCACAAACATGTCAAGGTATAGTCTAAACACCCTATTCATCAAATCCACGAACGTTGTCTGAGCATTAGTCAACCCAAACGACATTACCAAAACTAATAATGACTATATCTAGTTCAAAAAGCCATATTCGGAATGTCATCTTCTTTCATCCTCAATTGATGATAACCCGACCGAAGATCAATCTTAGAGAAGTAACTTGCTCCTTGAAGTTGGTCAAACAAATCATCTATCCTTGGAAAAGGATACTTATTCTTACTGGTCCCCTTGTTCAACTGACGATAGTCAATGCACATACGAAGAGAACCATCCTTATTCCAAACAAACAAAACTGGAGCACCCTATGGGGATATACTTGGTCGGATGAAACCCTTATCCAACAAATCTTTCAATTTCTCCTTCAAATCCTTAAGTTTTGCCGGAGCCATTATATAAGGAGGAATATATATAGGTTGTGTATCCGGGAGAATGTCAATACCAAAAACTCATTCACAATGGGGACCGACTCAAGAGTAGGGGTTTCAGAATGTACATCCCTCACTCTAACTTGATGGTACATGCAACCTTTAGAAATCATCTTTGTAGCTTTAAGACAAGAAATAAACTGACCCTTAGGCATAGAATTTCCCCTTTTCCACTCTAGGATAGGCTCATTCGGAAACTAAAACTTGATTAGTCAGGTTCTACAATTAATAGGAGCACAACAAGAGTGCAACCAGTGCATACCAAGGATAATATAAAATCTAGCATATCAACCTCTACCAAGTCAAGAAGAGTAACTCTATGGGATCAGGAAACATGACACTTTCTATAGACCCTCTTAGCCACAACAAAATCACAACAGGAGCAAAGACTGAAAAAGGTTCTAACAAAACTCCCAAAAGAACATCAAACTCATAGCCACATATGACATCACAAAAAAAAAGGTAGCATCGAGATCAAGTAAAGCATATACATCAAGTTGGAAGACTTTCTACATACCAGTAACTACGTCGAGAGAACCCTATTGTTCATCTCGAGTCTAAAGTGCATAGAATTTATTTTTCTTAGGAGCATTCACACCTGAACCACTTGGACTGGATGAAGTATATGGTTGAGCCCTACGATGACTCTCTCCTTCATTCCTAGCAATTGAAGGACAATTCCTGATCTTGTGATCCATCTTACCACAACCAAAACAAATATTGGAACCCGCTAGACACTTGCCCTCATGCTTTCTTCCACACATAGCACAATACGGTAGTGAAAACACACTACTATTCCCTCCTTCAGGCTAAGGGTTAGATACTCTCTCATTCTTAAACCTTGGAGAAGCTTTAGAAGAACCTTTCCCAGAAAACTTTTGTCGAAATCTAAGACGACCATGTCTATTGGACCTAGATTACTGTCCTCGGTTCTTTCCCTTTTTTAGTTTCCTAGACCTTCCTTTTGGAGGATTTTCCCTAGTGAAGTTCCTCACTCCATATGCATTCGTACCTATATTTGGGTTCACAAGGACCATAACTTTCCTATTGGCCTGGGCCGTCACGGCTTGATCCAACACTACAAAAGCAGACCTAAACTCCGCATTAGTCACTTGCTCGATCAAAGGGTCGACCGGAGCTTGGGTAGCTTGAGGAGGAGCTTCTTGATCCACGTTGTCTCCCTCATTCACTCTAGGTAAAGCTCTTTGAGTAGTCATGTCCTGTAGACCACTGGGTAAGGATTATAAGAGAGATCTTATAGATTTAGACTCTATCGCACGACTGTTGAGTAATGAAAGAAGTCGAGTTTCCTAAACATCTTGTAGCTTCTTATTTATAAATGTGGCGCGCTTCACTCTCATGAACAAGACTCTACTCGACGTGGCTTATGAGACATCCTAGGAGCATTCTAAACCTTGTTCTCTGATTACCAAGTTTGTCACGACCAAGGGGTACCCCTAGATGTAACATGTCGTATAGGACCCCGAGAGACCCCATACGAGACACTTAGCATTCGTAACATAAGAAATAGATCATAACAAGTAAACCAATATTTTTAGTCCAACCATTTTATAAAAGAAAAGCGGAAGTCTAGATACTTTGTCTGAATATCCATCTATTAGAATAGAATAAATTTGGGTCTAGACCATACATCATGTTCAAAACTAAAAATAAGAAAGAAACTAAAATGAATACAAGTCCGTCCTCGAATGCATGAAGACTCACCAAGGTTTGGGAATCAACCAATTCAACCTCTAGCCACAAAATAGAGAACCCTAAATATAGGATCCTACATTTGGGAAAAATTTAGGCAAGAGTATGCCTTAGTACAAATAATGTACCAAGTATGATAGCCATGCATAAAACATTTAAATCATGCTAAAACGGGACATTTCATGACATGCAATTGACCAAGCTAAAACATGATATAAGAAGGTTAGAAAACATAATTCATAAAGCATGGACAATGCAAGCTAGCATACTTTAAAACCTTTGAACTCATATGAGATACTTCTTGAAGCAACCTTCGTTCATTATTAATGTGGGAAGTAGCCTTAACCAAAATAGAGACCATGTGATCTATACCATGATCCTTTGGTGTTTCCTACACCGAAAAAGGTTATCCTACTTGCCAAGGTAAGGACCATTAATTTCTAGCTTAAGTGGATCAACTAGCTAATCATACTACGGGGGCACATAGTTTAAGGGATAAGGAGATTGCTATTAGAAACCTGACCTCTACTAACGGGAGAGCTTCCATCTCAATAGATTGCTTTTAGAAACCTGGCTTCTACTAACGCGAAAGCTTCCATATCTATAGATTGCTTCTAGAAACCCGACCTCTACTGACAGGAGAGCTTCCATCCCAATATCCTCTCGGTGCTAATCATAAATCCCACACACATAGTCATTTCTTATTTGTTCTCATCATTCATGGAAAGGTACAACTAAGTATCCAATCCAAGCTAAGTATCATTAGGATAGCTCCCTCTTTGATTCAATTAGGTGAGAAGACCTTTCAACCTTAGAATCCTTATGATGTGAGAAAAACCTTTCACAATCATGTTTTCATGCGTTTATAAGAATATCCTTTCAACATTACAACAATAACATCATCATTGATACTTTACTATCAAAGCATCCTTAAAACATTTACATAGGTTTCATAAGAACATGCATAACTTCATAATTCACCTATCAAGGTTCAAAACCTTCTTTAATTCACCACATCTAGAAATCAAGGATTAGATATGGATTTAATCATAAATTCATGTGATCTTATCACTTCACGCTTTATTTCATAAAACTCCTCCTTCATAAGCAAAACACATCACTACTAGAAATTAGATCTATAGTAACGCCCCCAAAACTGTTGCAAAAGATAGCAAAACTGTTGTGATAAATCTATAGCAATAGTTTAAGACCTGTTCCATCTAATCGTGTTGCCATTGCTCTATTGTAACAGTTTCTTGCAACTATTCTAGAACTGTTGAAATAGCCTATCTATCGCAATGGTTGTGCAACTGTTGCAACAACCTTATCTGTTGCAACGAGTGTTTTTCTCAAATGTAACAGTTAATATCCGTTGCATCATCAATTTATACAACAAAATCTTACTTCTATGACAACAATTCATTTAATCTATTGCAACGGTTCATAGTTAATTATATTCACATATTATAATATATATAATATAATGCAGAAAATTCTATACTAATAATGAATGTAAATGATTCTATAACAAGTAATTCAACACATAGTATCAAAGTATTAGTTTTTATAAAGTAAAATATACAATATTGTTAGAAATTTCAAGAGTAATTAACATACATAAGCTTGCAAATGCTTCAAAATAAAATATTCCTGAAATATCATCAAGCTGTAGACGCAATCAATCAATATAAAGATCTTCACTAATTTATCCTACCCTTTGTCCATTTGCTCCACCTACAAAAGATGAAAACGGAGTGACTTAGCATAATTTTCACAAAATAATTTATTCTTATTATGTATATTCTTGATTTGAAAATAAACATGTTTATCAATCCACTACAGAGCAATTTAAAATAGATATAAGTTTCCAAACAAGATTCTTCCAGTGAATAACGAATGGTACTACCGTCTTTTCCTCCATCATAAATTCTGCTACTACCAAAAGATACAAAGACGACAAACAAAAACTCATCAGAATCATCCAATATCCTCTTCATCAAGTAACAAGCTTTCACTTATTCAAAGAAAAAATGAAACAACATAGAAAACAAAAGACAACATTCCTCCATATTCATTTGTTACAATTAAAATATTTTTCTGTTGCATTAGAAAAATCCATTGAGGTGAATCAAAAAATGTGGACAACAAGTCCAAAACTCAAAATCATAAGCACCAAAGAATTCAAGCTCAAAACATAGATGAATGACGAAACAAACTTAGATTAAAATAACAAGAAGAAGATCGTAGTCACAGCAACAACACAAGTAGAAGTAGAAGAAAATTGATTATTAACTTACTTGAAACTATGATATCAAAATATATAGTAGATTTGATTTTATTATTATTTTAAAGATCAAGAATCATTATGATATAAGAGAGTGAAGAGAATGAACTTTAAAGAAAATGATTGATCTTGTGACTAATGCTTCAAGTTGCGGTTACAACCTTAAACAACAATTGACCTAGTGACTAATGCTTTATATTTATCTAAAGATATAATCGTTCCCGTGTTAGCTACTAAAACAAGCACCAAATTATATTTAAAACATTAAAGAGTTTATTGTTGATTACAATATGTCTGTAAAAATAAATACTTATATGAAATACTAGTAGACACATCAAAGAAGTTTGTTTTTAATGCTTTCAAGATAAAAAAAAAATGAGGACATTTTGTAATAGTAGGAAAACAATGTAACAACTAACAACAGTAGCACAAACTAGAAAGTTTTGGGACAACAACGACCAATAACCAACAAGTTCGACAAACTAAAGAGGCTCCTACTGCTATATATCATATAACTTCAAATATGAAAAAGGAACGATGAAAACAAGGAAGCAGAGTCTCGACACTTGATAACTACAACTTCTCCTTAGTTTCGGAAGCACATAAATCCTTACAATCCAAGTAGGGATGCAGAACTTCTGCCAAAAGAATTTATATTTTATTTCGTTAAAAAACTTACCCAACTAGTATGGGACATTTTTTAGTTAGAGACTTATTTAAGTGCCTTTGGTTTGGATAAAAGATCGAGGAACTAACTTAATTCATCACAGAACCTCCAAATTAACATGAAATCCAAATATCCCGATGAGCATAACAAAATCACCCCACTAACACATGGCAGAACAATTATTACTTACCGTTAGTTAATGTCTATATGTCAAGAAATGCTGATAGTTTGGATATTGTTTAGCCATATGTTTACTCTTGTCATCATGGTTGGCTCCTCTTCTTTGAATATCCCGAAATAAAGAATGAAAGAAGCATGTCTCTTGAAAACAAAGAATCATGTGACAACCACAAAATATTGAAATTCTCAAATCTCTCTAAATGAGAGATTAGATGTGGTTCGATGGATTAGAATTCATTCAGAACAAACTAAAGCTGAAATAAAGGTCCAAATCAACCACAAAATATTACTAAAAGAAGTCCAAAGTTTTCCAAATCTTCAAAGTGCAATGAAAACTTTAAAAAGTTGGTGCAATGAAACTAGGATATTATGCCCATTTAAGAATTTTATAGCAATATCATAATACTTTTCAACTTTATAAAATCAAATAAAGTGAGGGAAAGGTGGAGGCACCCCTTGAAATCCATAAAACATTTGATTCTCTTTCTTATTTAAGTTAATTATCTAAGGCCTTATTAGAAAATGTGAGTCCAACATACAATATATTGTCCAACCTTTTCTTTGCAACCTCAAGCACATTATCTCCAAGAGACTGATACTTTAGTACATAGTGACTAATGTCATGTGCCTCTGTCAGATAAGAGTTATTTGTATGTCCTACGACCTGAAATGTTGCTCTTTGATATGATACATGAAACTGAAATAAATAAACAAGCTATGTTTAGAATCCATTTTTACATTTAGCTAAGACATAACCATTTCCGTATAACAACTAGAAAGAGTAGCACAAACTGGAAAGTAGTGGTGCAACAACAACCAACAGTCAACAAATCCCACAGACTAAAGAGTCTCCTGCTGCTAATGTAACTTCAAGAGTGATAATGCTTGACTTGGAAAGCCAAAATAACCTCTCTGACTAATGAAGTTATTGATACATAAAGTAATTTGATGCTATTATTTGCAACTTTGAGACCAAATTCAACAAAAACAAATATTTGATATCTAAAAGAAGCTAGAATTTCCATGATATGACACATGAAGCAGAACAAAGAAATCATATCAAGTTTACCATCTGGTTTGCATTTAACTAAAAACATAATAAGGTGAAAACAAAATCTCACCTGCATATACACTTAACATGAACTTCAGAAGTTGAAAAATGAATGAGACTATTATTTCATAGTTGTACTAAACTTGAATTATCATTCAATTCACATCTCAAATTTAATGGCATTGAAGTAAAAGTTTTCTAATAATTGAAAACCATCATATTATAAAGTAAGCTAAGTAACAATTTCATCTACTAATTAAGTAAAAGATCCATGATACAAACCACTGATAGTATGAGAAAATGTATGTAACTCCTATTAACATCCCAAGTTAATCACAAGAATAGATTGATCTTGTATTTTAATTATTTTAAAAATTTCAAGTTCTTTGAAAATATGGGTTCAAAAAAAGTATCAGGATAAGATGCTTCACCATCTCAGCTGATCTACAACACCATGGAGTTGGAGTAGTGCTAAATTCTTTAAAAATATGTGTTCAAACACTTAATATTCATATTATGACAATTTTTTTGTGAATTCAAATTTTAAGTCTCTAGGTGTAGAGGGTGAATGTAGCTTCTCCACTTCTGAATATGATTTTAGGATTTTATTAAGGCCCTTAACTTCTAATAGAATTTCTGTCTCTAGGTAGAGAAATAATAATTTTTCCCTCAAATCTAACATGAAAATTAGAGTGAATTCCTGAAAGAATTTGAGCAGTATTGAACATCTAAAGCTTCATTAAGCATGAAAAGAAGAGAGTTGAGACTTTCCATAAATGTGGACTTGACCTTTTAGTCATTCACCAGATGTAAAACACCATTAAATTTGAGATACACTCTTTCAATTCCTCCATTAATGGATTCCGATAAACGCAAGTGAATACTCAAATGTCAATTTTGTTAGGGTCTATGTAAAATCCTAACAACTCATCCAAGTTTGTGAAGTATGATATTTTCCCTTGTGTTCTTGTGGTTTGAAAATATAGATTTCAAAATCCTTTTACCCATAGAATGAGATGATGAAATCCCTAAAAAAACAAAATAAAATTTACTGTAAAAAGCACTAACCAGTAAGTTTATCCTTCAGAAGTATGAGCCCTACACCTTGTCGAGGAAGACCTAGCTGTAGAAGAGATTCATGATGTGTTCTAACCGCCGGTAGTTGATCTATCTCTGTGATAGGATGGCTTCGAGTAATCGTGATTGTGTCTACAAAAAAATAAGAACAAAAAAATCGACGGTAAATATTTTAGCGCTCTGCTAAAAAGGGAGGAGGGAAAATAACAAAGGGAAAGTCATCCCAATAGTGTATTTTTTAACTTTGAACCGTCCCAATAGTCATTCTACTGCAACGAAACATAAAACCATCCCAATAGGAGACCCTATAGCAATAGTTCTAGAATTACAGCAATGGTTTAGAGTACTAAGTGTCTTAATAGGTCGAATAAGCTTATGCAACAGGTACAACTGTTGCAATAGATAATATATGGCAACGGTTATATAACTGTTACAAATTAATTGTTGCCATAAACCTATTTTCTATTAGTGCATATTATATCATCATAATTGGAAAATATGGGATTTACATGGGTTCATGGGTAAATAATCACAATATTATAGTATTTCAACAATTCATGCATAAGAGATCATAATTATTCAATCATTTAAATGAATAATCAAGAGAACCCATGGTAATAGAGGAAAACCCTAATTTAATTGGGGATTTCTACCTTTGAAAATAGGAGAATTTGGGGAATTCATAGATGAAAACTATCATACCTCAAATCCAAATGCTTAACTTCAATGGAGGAATTGAGACTTTCTTTGAAACCCTAGGTTGAATCCTTCTTCTTCACGTTTCTAGAGAGAGAATATTTTGGAGAGGATAATTGATTTTCTTTTGTGATTTTGGATAAATGACTTGAACTAACTAATTTGGTGATTGAAAACACTTATATAGAGGTCTTAGACATAGGCAAAACGACATAGTATAGGAATAGAATAATTAGGAAAAGACCCAATTACCCCTAAAAATAACTGCCGACCCACCACCTTCAGCCCAAAATCGTTCAGATCAGAGACTTGGTTTTAGGGTCTTGAACTAGGGGCCCTCAACCACGGACCATGGTCTGATCGATTGTCTATTGGTTAGGCCATGGTATCCCGCTTTCTATGCCAATTTTGGGTGCCCATCCACGAACCCTACCTATGGTCCATGGTCAACCTCACGGACTGTGGTTGGCACCTGCATCTTCTAAAAAATGGCTACTTATCCCTAGTTGGAATTCGAGGTGTTACAAGAACCCCTTGACCATTGTGAGGAACCATAAACCGCTAGACGGTTCGTGCAACCCCACACAGCCAGTCAAGCGAGTCATCAAAGGGACAAATACCATGCCATCCTCTGGTGAAGAACGACTATGGCCTATATGGCCCATCGTGCTTTACACGGTCTGTGAAGTGGACCATGGAAGGGACCTGCCAACCTTCAAGTTTTGGTCAACTTCAAACGGTGATATATGTTAGCACAAAATGAATTAGGTGGCCCATGACTTATCAAATTAATGATCATTGAATCCTCTTTCTAGCACCACAGAGTTTGCTAAAATCCAAGCCCGGAGAAAAATGTTACGCTCATTTCAGTAGATCCCTATTGGGCAGGGCTATCACCACGACCCAGTTGATGGGCTGTGGTTCTGTAGACGGTCCGTCAGTCCCCTCGTGGAAGTCACTTCGTCTGTTTTAAGTTAGGGTCATTTTAATCGTTTCCCCTATGCGTCGGGCACTTAAACTACGTCGTTTGATGCCTAAACTACATCGTTTTACTCAATCTAAGTCTAATAGTCTAGTCAGACACTACCCAAAACCCTCATACTCCTAAAATCACCTAACTAAGAGCAAAAAGAAGAGGAAGGGTCGCCAGTTCTCCCCAAGAACAAGCAGAAGTGTTCTTCAAAGTTCAGCCCCAAAATCCAAAGGATTTCTCCATTGTGTTCATCACCAGGTATGTGGGATTTCACTAGTGGGTTCTTTTCACCCAGTAGGTTCCTGGAATTTAGTTAGTTCTTCAATTTCTCATAAAATGTGCAGACCTAGGGTTTCCAGGTTTCAAAGATTCAATGTGATTTTAGCTGCTACAGTTTCCATGATCTAAATAACCCATTTCTTTGGTGAATTAGTGTAGTTCCATACATGGAACTCATAAACCTTGCTTGTATAAATTTATTTATATTTCATGAATTATACCTGCTAGGCAAATCGATAAAAAAATCATGCTTCAAAATTTGAATGTTATATCTTTTGTATATAAATGTTGCATTCTCAGTTAGCATGTTAGTATTTTGAGCTACTGAGTATTTCAATGGATTTTACCATCATATATTCATTTGGGAGTAGACTTAGCACCAAGTTGGACTAGAGTTTAGTGTACCCTCAAGTCCCAAAACTACGTGCCTGCGTAGGTTTATAAGTCCCCTTTCTTGGGTAGTCGTTTTAGTGATCACGCCATAGCCATGCCTTTATACCCCTGACAAGGTATATTGGGTCCTCTCAATAGGATGTCTACATCAAACTCCACGCTTAACTCACGTGGTTTATGTCAGTTTATAAGATCTCCTACAGTCAGACTCTTGTAACATTGACCAGGTTGTCATCATTTACATCAGTATACTGTTCAATATGTTATCTTCATGATTAGTACTTAGTCATTGCATTCAGTTTAGTTTTTAGTTACACTTCAGTTGTAACACCCGAGAATATTTTTGAACTAAGACTTGAACCCTTATTTGTAGTGAGTGAGATTTTTCCAAGGAATTTAAAATTTCTTGAGTGTTGAGGCCACTAGATGTATCACCTTGAGTTCCAAAAAGAATTGAATTGAAAATAGAAAAATCTGAAATTTTGGAAGTTAAGCTAAGTATGAGTTTTGGGTCGACTTCAAACGACCATAACTCCTAGATTAGGGTGATTTAGGTGTGCTACCAGATACCATAGGAAATGTCTTCAAATTATCTTTCCAATGCCACTGAGTTTTCTCAATTCTGAGATCTGAGGAAAGAGTTATAACGGATTTACTAACATCGAGCAAACCTGGCAGCAGCTTCACGACGCGGAGCTAACACGGACCTCACTGCCTGGTGAAAGATCTTTCTGACTCCTAGCTCATTTTAATTATTTATTTAGGGGTATTTTAGTCCTAAAATCCCTTAGGGGGTCATCTAAATTGCCCTAAACCTATAGAAAATCAGTTTTCTTAAATCTAAACCCTCTCATTCACTCCAAAGATTCTACACTCAAGAAATTCAAGAAACGCTAAGGCTAGGGTTCATCTCTCAAGATTTTCCTTCAAGTGCTACAAGAAGATGGTTCTTTCAGGTATGTAAGCTTCCATAGTGTTGGGTTTGTTCACCCACATGCCAATCATGTAAATTTTAGCATTAAATTCGTTCTAGAAAGTTGAAAATCTGATGTTATTGATATGTGTTCTTGAATTTGCTTTCATTCTTGAATTGGGCTGAGATTTAGGAGATCTTGAGATTATTATTTCGATTTATAGAGTAGTTTTGAGTTAGATTCTTGTGTACATATGGTTGTTATCTGAATTTAAAGAAAAGTTGAGCAAAAGAATCGAATTTAAATGATTTGGGTTAGAAAATGAAGAAGAGAAAAGTTGGGCAAATTTGGCATGTGGCTCTGCGTCGCAGACCTGCCTCCCCATTTCATAAAGTTCTCCTTGCGTAGTGGAGAGGTCACGGACCTCTATACCTCAAAAGTTAGTTCGCGACCAATTATTTTAATGCGTCTCCGCGTCGCGGACTAACTTCCAAGTAGTGAATTTTTGATCTTTTCTCATATTTAGCTATCTAAAATCAATCATAAACAACATGAGATATTTCCTATCACAAATCACAACCTTGAATCCATAATTCATGTTCAAGGTAGAGTTAAGAGTTAAGTTTTTGAGAATTCTTTCGAACATTCTAAGAAAGTCCTTTAAGTCCTTTTTGAGGAGTCTTCTTCAAATTCTAATAACTTGTTTCAAGACTCGAGCAAGTGAGTATGAGAGTGAGAATAATGTATTCATGATTCTACCTTGTCATCATGAGAGTTTTCTTATCATGAACCATAACTCTTGAATTCATAATTCACATTCAAGAGAGAGTTAAGAGTAAAGTTCAAGAAAGCCTTTGAGTTCAATTGTGAATCCTTTGAGATCAACTATCGATTTGAACTAAGTTTTGAGGAAGTAAGTCAGAGAATAAGAAGAGTTGTATAAATGAGTTCCATATAGTTCTGTAGACCATCGAGTCGAGTTGTTTCATGCCCATAATTTCGCATGAACTTCGCAAGTTGAGCATCTTTTAGAAAAATGGTATCTTCAAGTTCTAAGCCTTTAAGTGTTGAGTTCCTAATCCCTATTGAGAAGTATCTTTGAGTCCTTGTGTTGAATATTTCATACTCATAGTTCCGCATGAATATTATAAGTCGAACAATCTTGAGATGAGAAGTATCTTTGAGTCATTGAGTTGAGTAGTTCATGCTCATAATTCCGCATGAACTCTGAGTTGAGCATTCTTGAAATGAGTAGTATCATTGATATTCTTGAGTTCCAAGTATTTGAGTTCTATCTATGGTTATTGAAAATCTTGCATTGAGTCGTTCATATCCATAATTCGACATGAACCATATTTTAAGAAGTCTTTTACAAACATTTTAACATTATTTTAAGACTTAAGTTTTGAGTTCAGTAAAGGGTAAAGTTGAAGTTCTTTTCTTCAAAAAGTATATGGGGACTAAGTATTCCCAAAGAGATTTAAAATGTTTTCACATTTAAATAAGAACGGAAACTGAGATTTTCAAAGAGCCTTCGGGCTAGATTTCAGAAAAGAGTAATCGCTTTCTAAATAAAGCAAAAGGGGAAACTTTGATTTCCAAGATAGCATTTGAGCTAAGTTTTTGGGCACTAATTTCAAATCACAGAAGAAGTATGTTTTTAAACATAAAGAACTAATATAACGTAATATTTTTGGGAGTAGTATTGAGCACCGATGGGGAAGAGTTCATACAACTATTAGCCCCCTTAAACCATGTAGCGATCATGGGTAAAAAAGGGTCATACTTTTTAGATGAATCCTTTTCGCATAGACTAGTGGATCCATTTATTAATTCAGGTCCTATACCTTTGGCCGGGTATAGGATGCGTTGGCAGCGTGCGAAAGATCATTGTATTATCACAATGGCTTTTATGTGATGGTTATCAGTTAGAGAAACTCCTACAATAGTATTTGCATGGTTTTTCAAGGGGTTTTTCTTAGTATGAATGGGGGTATGAGGCTTCATTCATGCATTGCACAAGTAGACTCTGAAAGGGAGCATGATATGTCTTTTATGATATTATGATTATGAGTTAACATTATGTTTTAAATAGTTTTCCTTTTTCTTTATATTGCACTTGTTTTAAACTACTTTATATTGAAATGAGTTCAGTTATGTTGAGTTGAGCCAGATAAGTTCTTCAGTTTCTTTCAGATTCTTTCAAGCTTATGTTATGCTTTAGAATTCCCCTTACACGCTCTTACATTCCACGTACTGAGCCATTTGTCCTACATCTTTTCATGATGCATACACAGGTATTCGGGATCATCAACTGGAGATTTGTTGATATATTCGGGAGTTCGAGTTAGCTATGGTGAGCCTCCTTATTTCGAGAGGATTTCATTTACTTGTCCTGACTTCTATCTTTATTAGTTAGAGTCTTCTTAGATAGTCATTATAGTTGAGAAGTCTGTATTATTCATTTATTTTATTAAATGTTTTAAAGACTTAAGTTGCCTATTTTATGGTGAGTTCAATATATTATTTTTATTCTAAGTTGTTCATTTGAGTTAATGTTTTGAAAAGTTGAGTTTATTGAATTTTACTCAGCTTTAAGCTTTTGCATGCTTAAGTTAGTCTTCCGCTTGTAGTCAACCAGGATGAGGGTTCGCTTGGGGACCAACAATGGTTCTTGAGTGCCGGCCACGTCCAGGGTGTAGACTCGGGTCGTGAGATTAGTACAAGCTATATCCTTGTTCAGCTTAAATTATTGTTCAGGTTGTGTTTGCTTAGCTTACATATCTATATCCTGCATGCTCAGTACATTCAAAGTACTGACAGACACTTTTGCGCTACATCGTTTTATGATGTAGGTTCAGGCGCTCAATATCTAGATCATTCTTAGTTCGAATTCCAATCCATACTCAAAAAATTCAGTGGTGAGTCCTCATAGTTCGAGGACATTTATTTATGCTTTTTGTTTAGTTAGGTCATTATCAATTTTTTAGTATTTATTGAATTAGCTGGGGAATTGTCCTAGCAGCTCATCAGTATTAGAGGATTTCAGACATAAAGTCAATATTCAGATGTTTTTGGTTGTTCCCCATTGATTTTCCATTATATTCTCACTTGAAGTTGTTTTCATTTTCATTCACTTTACAGTTATGTTTCCACTTTCTTAGTTGTATATCAATATGCTTGAGATATGCCAGACTCAGGGTTAGTTTGAGGTCACTTATGATCCCAGGTCCCGTGTTGCATCTAGGGGTAGCCTCGGGGCATGTTAGCTACCGTACCCATATTTGGGTTCACGAGGACCATAATATCCCTATTGGCTTGAGCAATCATTGCTTGAGAAAAAACTTGAAAAGCGGGTCTAAACTCCACATTAGTCACTTGTTCGACCGAATGGTCGACCATAACTTGAGGAGCTTCTTGTTCCTCATTCTCACCCACATTCCTTCTAAAATATACTCTTTGAGGGATCATATCCTGAAAAGCATTGGATAAGGATTAAGAGAGAGACAAATAGAGTTGAACTCTATCACATGACTTTAGAATGATGAAAGAAGTGGAGTTTCCTAACGTCTTATAACTTTCTATTCATAAATGTGGCGCACTTCATACTTAACTTGATGTGGATTGTCAGACATCCTATGACCTTTATACACCTTGTGCTTTGAATACCAAGTTTGTCATGACTAAAAGTATACCATAGACGTAACACGACGTATATGACCCCAAGAGGCTCTAAACAAGCTTCTTGACATACATCATAAAATCATAATAGTAAATAGCTTCAAAGTAAACTTCATACTATTAAGAGTTGAACATAAAAGCTGAAGTCTAATCATTAGTCTTGACAAACCCATCAAATAAATATAGAGGTGGCTGGGACGTAACCCATACACAATGTACAAAATCTGTAAACTAAATACATAAGAAAGCAATAAAAGTGACATGTTCCTCGAAACATGAGGACTCACCAAGTCTTCAAATCCTTAGCAAAATTGACTAGCCATGAGCGGAAGGAAAAGGATCGTCAAATCCTACATTAGTGAAACAATGTAGGCACAAGTATGCATTAGTATACGAAATGCATAAATATGAGGAAATATGCATAAAACATGAAAATATGATAGGAAGGACTTTCACATTTCATGTAATAACCAAACTAAATCATAAAAAGACGTTTGAAATCATTATTCATAACACATGGTCAATGCAAGCTAATGCGTATGAAAACACATAGTGAATTCCTTGAAAGTAACTTAGTTTTTAGAGATGTTTATCGTTAACTAACATAGACCAGGTGAGCTATAACATAGAATCCCTTGTCATTCTCCCATATTGAAAAAATGATGCTCTACTTGCCAAGGTAAGGACCATGAACTTCTAGTTTACATGGATCCACTAGCTAAGACATCGTATGGGGATATATTGTTAAGGACAAGGAGATTGATACTAGAGATCCCGCCTCTACTAATAGAAAAGACTCCATCTCAATATCCACTCAGTGCTAAGTAAAAATCCCAATGTAATTAGTTATTATCATATTCATAATATCATACTTAGAAATGCACAATTATCTATCAATCCAATCTTAAGTCATATAGAATAGATCCTTAAACATGATTCAAGAAGAGGTGAGAAAATCTTTTAACCGTATGAATTAATATGTAAGAAAACCTTTCACAATTTCATTCATACTTTCATCTAAAAACATCCTTACATCCTAAACATTAATTTCATAAGATATGCATAGCTTTCATACATTAGTATTTCATAGTTCATAAGTTTCTTCGTAAGTTCATAGACAAAAATCATGGATCATGCATGCGTTCATATGAATTTAACTTAAAATAATGTAATTAGTAAAAACCATACAATATAAAATTAAAAACAAGCAATTTAATCACAATTAAAGAGAACCCATGGAAATTTAAGAAAACCCTATCTTTAAATTGAGAAATTGAATTGGTGAATTGAAAACCTTGGCAAAATGGATTCCATTAGTGAATACCCGCGTACCTTGGTAATAAAATCCTTGATGCAATGGTGAATTAAAGATCCTTAGTTGAAACCCTAGCTTCTTATTCCCTAGCTTGAGAGTGAATTTTGGAGGATGAATGTGGTAGGGATTTGGGGTTTAGGAGAATGAGTTTTGAGTGGGTAGTTTTAGGAGTTAACCCTTATATAGGTTTTATGAATAGATTCAAAACAACCTAGTTTAGTCATGAAACACATATAAAAAACCCAAAAGCCCTTAAGAAATAGTTGTTGGACCCAACCTACAGAATCGACCTACAAACTGTTGTGGTCAATCATAGACCAAGTACTGGAGCCTTAAGATCAACCCACTTTTGATGAGACCCGTCTACGGCCCATAGAACCTTATACGGTCCGTAGAAATAATCCATAGACCTCAACTTCAACCCCAAAATTTTACTAAGTCTGAAACCTTTCTATGAGACCTTTGTACGACCCGTAGAACATTTGACGGACCGTCTTGGTCAATTGTAGGAAGAGTACTGGGACTTTATTTCCCAAAATTATTTCTCAACTTCCTACAAGATTGGTCTATGACATGTAGAATTTTCTATGAATCGTAGACTGGTCTTGTAGACCTAGACGACTAACCCAAAACATGAAATCATTCCTTTTTCCAAAATCGAGGTGTTACATTTTTATTCATTATATCTTTTTGTTCCTATGAAATATTTCATTAGTATTTTATTTACACGTTCAATATAAACCATGTGTCCTTAAACTACTTAGCAAATTCAACTATACCATATTTTAGTTATAAATTTATCGATGAAACTATTGTCTTACCTACCAGGGGGAGAGAAATTAGGTTCCATATTGATCCTACTACAATTTTGAGTCGTAAAAGTAACTAATAAGACAACTGATGAAAGAAAAATACCCCAAAGAGGAATTTCATGTTGGTTCATAAATCTATTAAATAAGGCCATTCAAATGAATATAAAGCTATAGCAAAAATAACAATTTAAAGGAAAAGAGCTTTCTTATTAAAATAAAATATATTTAAAAAGTTACTACATAGAAAATAACCAATTGCCTCTAAAGAATATCAACTCTCTTAATAATTGTGTATTCAAGATATCAAGAGCATAATTCTCATGTTGTAACTGGAAAGACAAAACTAGTGAATGACAACTTGACCCTTAAACATCCATCAAATGTTGACAAATAACATATAATTAATATACTCCATCCGTTTTAAAAATTGACCTAGTTTGAATTGGCATGGAGTTTTAGAAAATAAAGAATATTTTTAAATATTGTGGTCCTAAATTAAATTTATGTCAAATGTACCAAAATGCCCTTTAATCTTGTGGCCTTAAATATACCACATGGAGAGTTGAAATTAAAGTGTTGCTAGCAGAACTAAAAATAAAAAGCAAAAAAACAAAAATAAATACTATTGCTTTCCATAGAGAGGTGTCACATATTCTAAGAGATGTTCTTTCACATGCTATCAAATGGTATAGTAGGATAAATGTGATCCCTTAGTCCTTAATTAGATGTTTTGTTTTTGATCTTTGAGAATAGAGGAACCCTCTAATCACAAAGCTTACCTCATCCAATGACTCTATGAGAAAAACAAGTCTAAATTAATATATATATATATATATATATATATATATATATATATATATATATATATATATATATATATATATATAATATAATATAATATAATAGAGCCTAGTGGGATGTATGTAATCCATGTGTGCTAAACCAGAGGTCTCTTATTTGCACCTTGAGAGTTGAGAAACACTCTTATTAGGAGTCTTTCCTTGAGCATGTTGATAAAACTAGAAGAGTAACAATAGCAATTGTGTTTCAAGAAGTTCCAAACTTTATTAATACCAACATTTAAGAGATTCAACTCAAATAAAAAAAAAAGGTGGGGGTGGGGAGTGGTGGATATGATAAGAAGGACAACTTAGATACTAATAACCAAAAACACCATTAAAAATCTAAGTTTGAGTGACCACCACAAGAGAAACACATTTTAGGAGCTATTTCATGCCATTGATCCTTTGACGATATTCTAAAGCTTCAATTCCAAGTGCACGCTTTTATCTTCATCTTCTTCAACATTTTCAAAAATGAAGGGCTTGTCTAGTTTCTTGATTAAAGGCTTTGTGAAATAAATTGGGTCCAACTCCTTATCTCTGTACACTTGACCTCTTGAATCTGATTCCTCAATCATTGAACGGAAAATAACATGACCATTTTCTCTTGAAGCAAATTGAGAGTGACCTTGTTTATTATCTAACTTGAAATATATTGTTCTTAACACAGGTAACCTGCAAATTAAATAATATAATGGTTGAAGTAGAAAAAAAATTATCCATTAAAATTTACATGATGCACAGTGAATGTAAAAACATGTACTATGGTTAGGATCGCTTCCCTTGGAAGAAAGTTTTTCACATAAATTAAGATATCAAAGTTCATCATTCTCATATAAATAATAGGTGATTTGCCTTGATTTAGAATGAATTTTCACCCAAAAATAGAAGGTAGAAACACCCTAGCTAAGATAACTTTCCCATGTAAGGAAGTTTTCAAACAGACTAAAAATCCAAAGTTCCTCTTTTCAAGATGGTGATTTTCTGATCGAACCAGAATGAATCATCATTGGTCTTAAAAGAGGTGACAAAAAAAATCTTCTTGACAAAATTAGAAATTAGTCGAAAAATAAATAATGAATATCAAATTATTACAACAAATAATAATAATATATAAACAATATATTCAACTACGGCCTTACTATTTTGTTGTATTGCTAGCATATGAACTTCTCTTTCATGAACTTGATAAAAATGATAGAGTAGTGGCAGAGCATGAGGAAATATTTTTCTACACACTGACATGCAATAAAACTAGTAGAAACCACCATTATATTTCTTTTAACTAAGCTGGTTTTCCTGCAAAAGATACTTAAGGATAATCACTTATCAGAACAAATGAAAAAGATAAATTCTGTGGAAATGCATTACGCATAGGGCTGTATTTATATATGTAAATGATACTAGTGTGAACGGATAATGTCAAATTAGTTGTTAAAGAGGAAAATAAAATTAATTTCTAATTTGTCGGTACTGTGAACTAATAATGGCATATTAAATGTTAAAGTGGAAAATAAAATTGAATGTTAGTTTATCGGTAAGTTAAATAAATTATAGTGCAAAGTTATTCATTTAGTCAGAGATTATCATTTATTATTTGGACGATCATAAATTGACTAACTTAGACTGAAAAAAATATGATGACCTGTCCTATTGTTATGATCACTTAGGGCAATAGTACCTATGTATAGGTCCCCACAAATTAGGAGTTGGCAAAACTCTAAAAAATAAATTGAGTTTGAAAATCTTTTGGTACTTTGCTATAGTGACCTTCGTCATAGTAATGACCATTTTGCTATTCGCTATACAAACCTTTGCAATAGCGAAAGTCAGGAAACTGTAAGTCACATTTTTAAGTAAGAGTTTATCCACTCTTTTTGTAACACCTTAGACTTTGAAAAAGGTTAAAATGGATTAACAGATACGTCCATAGGCCTAAAACATGCCATGAACCCTTAAAGGAAGCCTAAACGGTTTTTTAGGGGTTCACTGGTCGTTTAGGGGAAAGTGGCCTGGTTGTTTAAGGCTTCCGGGATTTGGGTTAATGAGTCCACAATTTAGACTCAATTAGGGCATGATTTTGATAGAATTAATGTCCTCAAATGCATATTTTGTCTCAATATCTAATGAAAATCCTTAAGTTTCAGGTATTTAGAGTTTGAGGCAAAGCATGGACACTACTTGGCAAGAAGGAACAAGGTGGCTGAAAAGAACGAAGAAATGAAGGACTGAAGATTGTCGAGCCAAGTTAGCGAGTCGCCGATGGGCCTAGAGATCGCCTTTTGTTTTAGTGTGCTGAGCCCTAAAGGAAAATGTCAAGTTGGAGATGAAATGGAGTGGTCGGCGCATTGCCGATCAGTTCCGCAAAGCAGTACTATACCGCTCAATGATCCAGAACACGAAGATGCTAAAGGCAAGAGCTAAAAGGTGATGAAGTAGACCAAAGGGTGGATCGCCGAGTGCATCGGCGATCTTAACCAATTGCGCCGAGTGACCCTGCGCAGCACACTTTTTGACACCTATAAATACTTTTTTAAATTCTATTTCAGTAGGAATTTTTAGATACAACATTTGTTTTCTATGTTTAAAATAGAACTTCTATTATACAAACTTTTTACAGTTTTTGAGAGAGTTATGTTTTAGAGGGTTTTGGAGACTTTGTTCTAAGACCTTGAAAATTCAAAGGGTTTTAGCTCCAAGAAATTGGAAGTGGGTCTTGAAGATTCTTCACTCTTGACGTGTTTTAAGACTTACTTCTTCATACCCAATTGATGCAAACTAATATTGGTATAACTTTTTATCTCTTTTACATGTCTAGCTAAAACCCCAATTCTTGGGGTGTGATTTTGTCAATATGGGTTAAATTATCTGTTGGGTCTTGCTTGTTGATGGTTTATGTGTTGTTTAAATGTGATTTTGTTTAGTAGTTGTGTATGTACTTAATGGGATTGCAGTTGCAAATACGATTTCATCTTAATGTTTTTGGCTTGCTCGAGAGAGAGGTCGTAAAATTAAGACTACTAAATTGATAGCTGGTGGTATTGGGTCGACATGGGTTCAGCTCGAGAGAGTGAATCCTAGCCCTTCTCCTACACATTCAGCTCGAGAGAGTGAATGGTCTAAGGCGGAGGCTGTGCTTAATGCTCCAACTGGATGTTCAAGAGCAACCAAGTTGATTCGGGGTAAGTTGCTTGAGAGAGAATTTACCCCCATTATAGTCTAGTCTAGTCATACATGCTCAACAATTTACTATCAAAAGCATGTACCCAATAGTCTAGTTTAACCTTTATTCCTATCACATCCCAAGAATCCCGTCTCCATATCTCGTTTCTTTATATTTTTGCTGTTTTTTAGTTGCTAATTAATACAAACCCCCATTGATAATTGACGCTTGCTTCACCCCTTAGATTTAGTATGTTCTTATTCGTTAATATTTATAGCTATGACTAATTAGAACTTGATTTGATTTTTCTACTAATTCTCAAAACTACTCCCTGTGGGAACGATCCCCCAACACTTGGTTGGGTTATATCACTACACGCGATCGTTTGGCACTTGAATCGAAATAGTGTTAGTTGATTACGTCGAACATTTGGGGTCACCTGGAAGGCTCCCTAAACGGCTAGTGAATAGTATATGGCCCATTTAGGGGCCCATATAGGTCATCCGACAACTTTTTAACTCAGTGTTATTTTAGTCTTTCCCTATGTGTTTTATACCCAAGCTATGACATTTTAACCTATATTCTAAGTGCTATATAAGTGATTTAAGTCCTAATCATTAAGGTATGTTAGTATTCACCTATGGAGTGCTTTCCTCCATAGGGTTCCTAAGATCTTCGAATTTTACAAGTTAGAGTTTCAATTCAAGGTTAGGATTATATTCACTATTCATGAGCTCTTTTCAATTATGATTCAATTGATTGTTTTCTATTCTTTAATGCATGAATTGAAGCTATTACATTATTTTAAGTTGAATTCATATGAACCCATGCTTGATCCAGGATTTTTGACTATGAACACATGATGAAGCTTATGAACTATGAAAGATGAATTTGTGAAGATATCCATGTTTTTATGAAGTTGACGTAAATGTTTTGAGGATGTGTTAAGAGTAATGTATCAATGTTTTTGTGAAAGGTTTTCTCACATACTGCTAAGAATATGATTGTGAAAGGTTTTCTCACATAAGGATTCATGAGGTTGAAAGATTTTCTCACCTATGTTAAATCAAGTTTTAGGAGCTATTCTAAATGAAATTTAGGTTGGATTGGTTGCTTAATTGTGCCTTTCCATGGATGATAATATAAATATAATTAATGACTATTCCGTGGAATTTGACTTAGCATAGAGCAGGCTTTTGGGATGAAGGTTTCTGTTTAGTGTCTGTGGACCTTTAGCAGAAATCCCTAAGTCCCATAACTATGTGCTACTATAGGATTGTGACATTAGATACTGGATCCACTTCAGACTCATGGTTCTTACCTTGGCAAATAAGGAAATATCTTTTTGGTGTGGGATATACATTGGATTCCATGTTTTAGCTCACATGGTCTATGTCGGTTAATGGTAAACTTCCCACAATAATGAACTAAGTTACTTGAAAAAGCATTTCATAAAGTATTTTAATATGTTAAGCTTGCATTGATCATGATTATGAATTATGTTTCTAACCCTTTTTCTGATGCTTTAGCTTGGTCATGCATGTCATGTAAAGTCCCTTTTAGCATAATTTGATAACTGTTATGCATTGCTATCATACTTAGTACATTCCAAAGTACTAATGCATACTTGTTCCTACATTATTTCACTAATATAGGTTCTGATGCTCCTACGTCTCACACTTGTGGCTAATTGATCTCTCTTGGAACTTGATGATTAGTGTGTCCTCATGATCCGAGGACAGAGACACTTTTATTGATTTCTTTATTGCAGTTTTCAGACTTTGTATGTGATGTAAGATTGAAGTCCCAATCACTTTCTTTTGATGTAATAGATGGCTTGTTGAGACTATCTTAGACATCCACTTTGTGAAAATCTTTTATAATATAAGACTGTGACTTCTGAAATGTTTATTTCTATTATCTTGTATGATATATACTAAATGGCTTGTGTAGGGACTTTTGAGTTTCTATACTCCATGTTACGGCTAGGGTATACTTTGGGTCGTGACAAACTTGGCATTCAGAGCAGAAGGTTTAGAAAGGTCCTAGGATGTTTCACAAGCTACATTAGATAGAGTCTTGTTCATGATTTTGAAGCACGCCACATGTATGAATAAGAGGCTAGCAGATGTTTAGGAAATTCCACTTCTTCATCATTCTAAAGTCATGCGATACAATGTAACTCTATTTGTCTCTCTCCTAATCCTTGTCCATTTCTTTTTAGGATATGTCCCTCAAAGAGCATATGTTAAAAGGAATGCGGGTCAGAATTTGGAACAAAAAGCTCCTCAAGTTATGGCCGATCCTTTGGCAAGGAAGTGACTCATGCCAAATTCTGAGCTGCTTTTCAAGTTGGCTAAAGCTATGAAAGCTCAAGCCAATAGAGAGGTGAAAGTTCTCTTGAACTCAAATGTCAGTACAACAGCGGAAAAGATAAAGGAATTCACTATGATGAATGATCCATAATTCCATGGTTCTAAGGTTGATGAGGATCCCCAAGAGTTGATTGATGAGGTTTATAAGATAGTGGGAATTATGGGATTGACTACGGTTAAGAAGGCAGAGTTGGCCGCTTATAAACTTAAGGGTGTTGCTCAAGTTTGGTTTGAACAATGGAAGGAAGAGAGGGTGGTTGATGCATGTCCTCTTGATTGGGAGATGTTTATGGTTGGTTTTCTTTATATGTTCTTTCCCCTTGAGATGAGGGAGGTAAACTTACTTGAATTCATCAACCTTCATTAAGGGAATATGAGTGTGAGGAGTATGGTTTGATGTTCACTCAATTGGCTAGGTATGCTCCAACTATAGTTGCCGATTCTATGGTAAGGATGAGTAAGTTTATTTTCGGTGTGTGAAAAATGGCGGTTAAGGAATATCGTACAACCATGCTCATTAAGGAAATTTATATTTCTCATTTGATGAAAATTCCCGACAAATTGAAGAAGAGAATCATAAGGAAATATCTAGGGAGACAAAGAGGGAAAAGACCAGTGATGATGATTTTTCACATTCGAGGTCCGACGGACATGGTCATTCTAAATTCCGAAATAAAGGTTTTCTAGTCATGATTCCTCCAATGCTCCAACTCCAAAATTCAACAAAGATAAGGTGTTTATCCCTAAGCCTCAAGGAGGAAATGGTGGTAGATATTCTTTGTCTACTTATACTAGGTGTAGATGGAAACATGATAGTAAATGCTTAGCCGATACAGATGGTTACTTTGGTTGTGGTAAAAGTGGTCATAAGATAAGGGATTGTCTGTCACTTGCTACTACGGGAAAAGATTGTAGGTAAGCTCTACCTAGTCGTTTGGGTTTAAGTACTCTAAAGAAAAATAGACTTTATGCACTTTAGACTCGACATGATCAAGAGTGTTCTCTCGATGTGGTTACAGTATGTTAAAAGTCTTTCATTGAGATGTTTATGCTTTGCTAGATCTCGGTGCTACTTGGTCTTTTGTGATGCCATATGTATCTATGAGATTTAATATTCCTCTGGATGTGTTGTTAGACCATTTTTTGTCACTACTCATATTGGTGAATTTATTATGGCTAAGAGAGTCTACAGAAATTGTTACATCTCCTTATCATATAGAGTCACTCATGTTAATATTGTAGAGCTTGATGTGTTAGATTTTTATGTTATTCTAGGTATAGATTGGCTCTATGGGTGTCAAATAGGCGAGTTGGGTTGAAATTGGAGATATTAAAATGGATTGAAATAGAAATTGGGTTGGGTCTCAACCCGCCCAAGTTTACTTTGAGCTCAAACGGTTTCGGTTCAATGGGCTAAAAATTGGGTTAGGTCTTGACCTCTCCAATTTGACCCAATTAATCTCAAAATTTTAACATTGTGATATTTAACTTTTATAATCAAAATTTAAATTTTAGCTCAAGATTTTTTTAAAAGTAAGAAATGGATAGATAAATCCTAAAAGATGTTAGATAGATAATAATTCATATCTTTAATATAGGAACATATCTTAGTAAAGAGTTTTAAAATGGGTTGAAATTGGAGATTGAATTGGGCTCAATTAAGGATTCTCTTAAAATGGGTTAGGCTTGAATGGGTTGAGATTGAACCTAATTCAAATTTTCTTGAGCCCAATGCTTAAAATTCTGGGTGAATTGGGCGGATTACCTATGTTTGGCTTCATTTTTGACACCTCTAATTGGCTCCATATATGTTATGCTTATGTTGATTGTAGATCCCAAGTGGTTAAGTTTCAGTTTGCAAATGAGCCCATCCTAGAGTGGGAAGGGGGAAATTCTATGCCTAAGGGTCAGCTTGTTTGTTGTCTTAAATCTAGAAAAATCATTTCTAAGGGTTGCATATATTTCGAGTTAGATATATAGATACCAAAACCCATACTCTTGAGTCGGTCCCTATTGTAAATGATTTTCCAAAAGTGTTTCCTGATGATCTACCTAGCGTTCCTCCCTAAAGGGAAATAAACTTTGGTATTGACCTTCTCTTAGATATGCAGCCTATCTCTATTCCTCCTTACCTTATGGATCCATCAGAACTTAAGGAATTAAATGACCAATTGAAAGATTTGTTGGATAAGGGTTTCATTCGACTGAGTATATCCCCATGGGTGCTTCAGTTTTGTTTGTTTGTAAGAAGGATGGTTCATTTCGAATGTGTATTGATTACCAACAACCGAATAAGGTTATTATTAAGAATAAGTATCCTCTTCCAAGGATTGTTGATTTGTCTGATAAACTCCATGGTGCTAGTTTGTTCTCTAAGATTGACCGCTGGTCAATTTATTACAAAGTGGGGGTGAAAGAGAGTGACATTCCGAAGATAGATTTTCGATCTCAGTATGGTCATTATGAGGTTTTGGTAATATCATTTGGTTTGACTAATGCTACAATGATATTTATGTATTTGATTAATAGGGTCTTCAAGCAATACCTTGATATGTTTGTGATTGTGTTTATTTATGATATTTTGATTTACTCACGGAGTAAGGATGAGCATGTTAAGCATTTGAAGATTGTGTTGCAAATTCTCAAGGATCGTGAGATATATTCTAAGTTCAATAAATGTGAGTTTTTGTTGAGGTTTGCTGCCTTTCTTGTCCATATTGTCTCTGGTGAAGGTATTTAAGTCGATCCTAATAAAATAGAGGTGGTTAAGAATTCCTACATATTTTTCCGCTTCAGATATATGAAGTTTCTTAGGTTTGGACAGTTATTATAGAAGATTTCTGGAAGGATTATCCTCTATTTATTCACCTTTGACAATATTAACTCAAAAAAAGTGAAATTCCTATGGTCGGAAGTTTGTGAGAAGAGTTTCCAAGAGTTGAAGGATAGACTCACTTCGAATCCTATATTGACACTACTGGAAGGATCAGATGGTTTTGTTGTTTATTGTGATGCTTCATTGGTTGGTCTTGATTGTGTTTTGATGCAACGTGGGAAAGTCATTACTTATGCTTCAAGGAAACTCAATATTCATGAAAAGAACTATCCTACCTATAATTTCGAACTAGCGACGGTTATTTTTTCCTTAAAGATTTGGAGGAATTTGTATGGTGTCCATGTTGATGTCTTTACCAACCACAAAAGTTTGCAATACGTATTCAAGTAAAAGTTTCTAAATATTCTCCAATGAGGTGGCTAGAACTTTTGAAGGATTATGCCATGAGTATCCTTTATCACCAGTGCAAAGCCAATGTGGTAGCCGATGCCTTAAGTCAATTGTGAATGAATAGTGTGGCGCATGTTGAGGATAATTAGAAAGATTTGGTTCGTTATATACATAGATTGGACCAATTGGGTGTTTAGTTGGTTGATTCCAATGGAGGAGGTGTAGTTGTTCATAATGGTTCCGCATCGTCTTTTTGTTGGATGTGAAAGCAAAACAAGGTGTTGATCCGATCTTGGTTGAGTTGAAGGAAGCAATGCTTAAAAAAGTCGGTTGAGGCTTTCTCCCAAGGGGCAGATGGTGTGCTTCGATATAAAGGTCGTTTGTGTGTTCCCAATATTGATGACTTGAGAGAGAAAATGTTATTGGAAGACCATAGTTCTTTATATTCCATTCAGCTGGGAGCCACCAAGATGTATTGTGACTTGAGGGAGGTCAATTGGTGGAATGGGATGAAGAAGTACACTGCGGAATTTTTGGCTAAGTGTCCTAATTGTCAATAAGTAAAATTTGAGCATTAAAATCTGGGAGGTTTGTCCAAAGATATTAGCATTCCTACTTGGAAGTGGGAAGATTTCAAAATGACTTTATTGTTAGTTTACCCTACACCTAGTGGCAATATGATTCGACTTGGGTTATTGTGGATCATATGAAGAAGTTGGCTCATTTCATTCTCGTCAAAGTTTCTTATTCAGCGAAAGATTATGCAAGGTTGTATCTAAAGAAGATGGTAAGGTTTCATGGAGTTCCCTATCCATTATGTCCGATCGTGGTACCCAATTTACTTCTCAATTTTAGAAGTATTTCTAAAAGGGCTTCGGTACACGTGTCAAGCTTAGAACGACCTTTCCTCCTCAAACTGATGGGCAAGCGGAGCATACTATTGAAACTTTGGGAGATATTTTGAGAGCTTGTGTAATTGACTTCAAGTGTAATTGGCATGATCACTTATCTTTGGTTGAGTTTGTATATAATAATAGCTATCATTCACGTATTGATATGGCTCCAATCAAGGACTTTTATGGTAGGAGGTGTAGATCTCCTAGGTTGGTTTGATGTTGGTGAGGTTGCTTTGATAGGGCCCGAATTAGTCCATGAGGCCAGGGTTAAAACGGCTCACAGCCGACAAAAGTCCTATGCCAATGTTAGAAGAAGAGATCTTTAAGTCAATGTTGATGATTGATTTTACTTGAAGATTTCACCTATGAGGGGTGTCATGAGGTTTGGTAAGAAAGGAAATCATAGTCCTCATTATGTTGGTCATTATAAACTGTTGAGATATGTTGGCAAGGTTGCTTATGAGCTTGATTTTCCTAATGATTTAGCATCGGTGGATCCGGTTTCCATGTGTCCTTATTGAAGAAGTGTACTTGAGTCTTGGTATAAAGGAAAGCCTTTGATATGATGAAGTTCTGGTTGAGAGTTTGCACCGATAAGTTTGAAAGTTAAGAAATAAGGAATAACATCCGTAAAGGTGTTGTGAAGGAATCAAATGGTTGAGGGTGCTACTTGGGAGACAAAGGACGATATGATATCCGTATATCCTCATCTCTTTCCCACCGATCCTACTCTAGTTTGAGGTATTTAGCTCCTCATGGTTCATTCTTTCGGATTCATGTGTCTTAGTCATTCTCATGTTTCCCTTTGCATGCATGTATGTTTTATGAAATCATGTTTTGAGTATGCTCTAGCTTGGAGTCAATTTTTCCTCCTTGAATATGTGCATTTTGATCAAATTGCATTCATGTTGGGTCGTTAGTTTCTCTCGTACTCTCTTCGTGTTAGCTTGAATTCCATTCGAGGATGAATGTTCCCAAGGGGGAGATAATGTAACACCTTGGACATTGAAAAAGATTAAAGTAGGTTAACAGGCAGGTGCATAGGCCTAAAACAAGTCATGAACGCTTAAAGGAAACCTAAATGGTCCGTTTAGGGGTTAATTGGACGTTTAGGGGAAAGTGGCCTGGCCTTTTAAGGCTGCCACGATTTGGGGTCACCTGAACGGCTCCCTAAACAACTAGTAAATAGTTATACGACTCATTTATGGGCCATATAGGTCACCCATCAGCTTTTTAACTCAGGGCTATTTTAGTCTTTCCTTATTTTTTTAATACCTAAGCTAACCCCTATTCTTAGCCCTATATAAGTGATTTAATTCCTAAAACTACCCATTCCAAATCATTTCTCTAAATCACAAATTTACCTCCAAGTTCATTCTGAAAATTCTCTCTCTAAAGCTAAGGAAGAAGAAGATAGGGTTTTACTTCATGATATGCTTCACATAACTTTTGGGTTTTGATCATTAAGGTATGTTAGTATTCACCCATGGAGTGCTTCCTCCAAGGGTTCCCAAGATCATCCAATTTTACAAGTTTGATTATCAACTTAAAGTTAGGTTTTATTCAATCTTCATCGGTTATTTTCAATTATGATTCAAAAGATTGTTTTATATCATTTAATGCATGAATTGAACTAATAACATGATTTTATGTTGAATTCACATGAACCCATGCATGATCCATGCTTTTTTACTATGACCACATGATATAGTTTATGAACTATGAATGAAGAATTTATGAAGATATGCATGGTTTTATGAAGTTGATGTAAATGTTTTGAGGTTGCTTTGGGAGTAAAGTATCAATGTTGTTGTGAAAGATTTTCTCACATAATACTAAGAACATGATTTTGAAATTTTTTCTCATATAAGGATTCATGAGGTTGAAAGTTTTGCTCAAGTAAGTTGGATAAAGTTTTAGGAGCCATTCTAAATGAACTTTAGCTTGGATTGGTTGCTTAATTATGCCTCTCCATGGATGATAATATGAATATGATTAATGACTATTTTGTGGGATTTCACTTAGCATCGAGTAGGGTTTTGGGATTAAGGTTTCCATTTAGCATTTGTGGACCTTTATTAGAAATCCCTAAGTCCTATAACTATGTGCCAGGATTTTCTGAGATAGACATTAGCTAGTGGATCCACTTTAGCTTAGACTCATGGTTCTTACCTTGGCAAGTAAGGACATCTCTTTTCGATGTGGGATAGACACATGATTCCATGTTTTAGCTAACATAGTCTATGTCGGTTAGTGGTAAACTCCTAGAATAATGAATTAAGTTACTTTTGAAAGCATTTCACAAAGTGTTTTAATATGTTAGGCTTGCATTGACCATGATTATAACTTATGTTTCTGACCCTTTTTCCTATGCTTTAGCTTTGTCATTGCATGTCATGTAAAGTCCGTTTTAGCATGTTTTCATAATTTTTATGCATTGCTATCATACTTACTATACTTCATGTTCTAATTCATTCTTGTGCCTACATTATTACATTAATATAGGGTCCGACACTCCTACCTCTCTCACTTGTGGCCAGTTGATCTCTTTTGGCACTTGATGATTGGTGAATCCTCATTTGACGAGGACCGGGACACTCTTATTTCTTTCTTTATTGTAGTTTTCAGACTTTGTATATGATGTATGGGTTATGTCTTAGTTACTTCCTTTTGATGTAATAGATCACTTGTTGAAACTATGTTAGACTTCCTCTTTGTCAAACTCATTTATGATATAAGGCTGTGACTTGTAGATGTTTATTTCTATTATCTTGTATGATGTATGCAAAGTGGCTTCTGTAGGGACTTTCGAGATTCTATATGCCAAGTTTGATCTAGGGTATACTTTAGGTCGTGATACTTTTGTCACGCCCCGAGCCTACACTATGAACGTGGCCAACACTCCATGCAATTTCTAGCCCAAGCATACCCTTATCATGGCATTAGATGATCATACATCTAAACATAAGTAGAATTATAATTTAAAAACATTTGGATGGTCAAGTCTTATTAGAAAACACTTTGCATAAAACATAAGTCATGGAATTAAGATCGTTAATAAGGAACAAGAAGGTCCAAACTAAAACATAACCATCTGTCTATCTATGAAGCCTCTAAACATAACTCAGTACTGTCTATAGGACAAGGCCTACGATATATCTTAAACACAAAAGCATAAAGTACTAGAAATATATAGACTAAGCCCCAAGAAAATAGAGAGGGGCTCACCAATAGCAAAAGATATAGAACCTAGCGAGCGGCTTGAGCATAAGTCTATGTATCTAAGCCTACATTAGTAAAACATGCAGTCCCCTGAACAAAAGGAACATAAATACATATGGAATCATACTATATGTAAAATGGTGGACTGAAACATAATGTACATATCATATCATTAAAAGCAGCTAACATAGTAATAATTGTAACATATGATGGTTAAGAGATAAGGTCATTCATACTGCCTTAAGTATACCTCATTCATCATATTTTAGTTCATCATGGGAGTCTGATAGTGTAACCGACATTAATAAACATGTGAGTACATAGAGTTTGATATCGGCCTGATAGTTGAAGCCATCTCATACCTTATCGGGTATGAGACAAACATGTACATATCATATGGATCCATAACTAGAACTTACCAGCGGAATAAAAGGTATCACCCAAACCAATGATACGATCCTTAACCTACATCGGCAAACATAGTTTCATGCATTCTTAATTTAGACTAATGCTTTCTTGGTTAACTACTTAGCTCCATTAAAATCATGTGATCGTGGGTTAGCCAGAATGCTCATATTCATAACGTTCAAGGACCATAGTATATAAACTTCATTCATTTAATCACATCATGAGGTTATAATTCATTTATAGTAGCTTTGTATTCATGAGAGACATATATCATATCATAACATTGTTCTCAAGGGAATGCATGATAACATATAAGATTTATATCTGAGAACTTTCATAACTCATAGTTCTAGGGTTCATAGCATAATAATTTCTATGAAAACATCAAGAAATCACCAAAGAGTTATCAAAAAGTCATAAGAAAATCAATAAAGTAGTTCTCAAGATAAGAGTTTCTTCTTTCAATAATCATTCAGAAATTCAGGTACAAAATCTTTTTAAAAACTCATATGTAAAAGAATTATCAAGAAATTAATATACATTCATGGAGATTCCTTATGGTTTCATGAATATTTAAGAAAAATTCAAGAATGTGGGGTTTAATGCTAAACATAATTCATTCATGGAAGATTCGTTGAAACCATGGAAACATAGTCCGTGGAGAAGAACAAGGTGTTCCCACAAGTAAAGATAACCTTACATAACTTAAAAGCTCCACAAATCTTCATGAAGAACCTTACTTGAAGAAGAACAATTAAGAAACTCTTTCTTGAAGTTCTTGGATTCGTTTCTTGAAAACTCTCTGGTCAAGGATTAAGATTTCTATCAATGATTCCTGAATAGATCAAGGAATTTTAGTTGAAAAGCTTCCATGGGGAAGGACTAACATTGATGAAGAAGGATGAAAGGAGGAGAGAAAACCACTTCTATGGCTTGAAAGAATGGCAAAAAGTGAGAAATATTGGACTAAAACTAACTCAAATGATTTCCCATTAGCCTACCGGTGTTTGACCATTGAAATGCCTATCCAAAATTGTTCAATGGCAGCGAAACACATTTTCGAAGCAGAAAACCTCTAAATTTTTCCTCAATAGGTATCTTGCTAGTTCAAAATTGTTCAACACCAGTGAAACACCTACTTAAGACAAAATGTCTAACAAAACTAAAATGATCATAACTTTGACTCAGACCTTATTTCGACAAGAGGTCAGTGTCGTTGAAAAGAGTACTCAAAGACCTTTAAATTTATAGGCAATGGTAACATAACTCTTCATATTATATGTGTTATTCTTGTTTGTAGTTGACACAAGTAAAATCTAGCATAAAAACTCAATCAATAAGGAAGCTTTCAACTCATATTTGTACTAGAGGGCTCTTATGACTTTAATTCATCTCCAAAACACTTTACACACTTAAGAACTCATCTTAATACTTATGCATGATTAGGAATCACCAAGTACAAACCTATATGCAGATAAAAAATAGTTTAGGTTCTAGATTAAGTGTTATATCATGGTCATAACATAAAATATTTGACCAGAGCACAACAAAGACTATTTTTCCAAGACTTAAGGTTTTTTTTTTGTTAAGGTAAGTGCTTTCATTTCATATCTTCCTTCTATAATTCAATTTCTTTAGGAAACGAAGTGTGCATTCCTCATGGGGTTTTATGATTTGAACCTTATGGCTATTCAATTGTTGGGGTATCATGTGGAGAGAGTTAATCATGCATGATATTTATTCTAGTCCGTTAATATTCAAGCATAGAATTGTGAATCTAGCTTTAATTGTAATATTGGAGAACCTAAAAACCCTATAAAATAAATTCTTTGAGTATATAAACTGCTCAAGATAATTTAATGGAGCTGAAAGTCCATGAATAGTATTGGTATGATCATGGAAACCACTAGTTTGATTAAATATTCATGAAATAAGTAGTTAGACCTTATAAAAAGGTAGAATTAGGTGGTTTGAACATGTTAGGATTTTTTAAAGGAATTATATAATAAAAGTATCATTATATAAATTTGTTTTGGAAGTTGACATTTTTTAGGCATTGAGAAAATAAAAGACTCAAACAATTTAGCTTGTCACTTCTTCTTAGTTGGTTGAGATATGTTATGATTTACTTGAAGTTATAATTTTCTTAGCTGATGATATGTAATGTAAGTTGTATTGCATGATGATTGATCTTCAAACATGGTAGCTTTTTTGCAACACCTCAGGAATTGGAAAAGAAAAAGGGGCTTCATGTTTTGTCTACTAGTTGTGTCCTACGAGATTAGTCTATGATTCGTAGAAGCTTGTATGCATGGTAGATGACCCTCATAGGCGTAAGGTTGAGTTTGGAAAAATTCAACTCCCAGTAATTAGTTCTACGATTGACCAGGACAAGCTGTATAAGGAACTATGAGCCGTGGAAGGGTTTCGTAAGGGTAATCCAGTACATATTTCTATGGTTGAACAGTATGATCTGTAGAAAGTCCTATGGACCATAGGTCTAAACCGTGGAACCAGGTCGACAGTTCTAATGAAGGTTGTTTTGGTCTTTTTCTATCTACCTAAGCCCTAAACTACATCATTTTGGCCCTTTAAACCACCCTCTAACCATTTTTACCCATCAAATTAATATCCATTTCTCTCATTTACTCACAAAACCATCAAAACTCCTAAGTCATCTTGTCCAAATCCTCTCAAAAGCTCTCAAGGAAGGATCATAGGGTTTCATCTACCTTGAAGGTTTGTTCTCCAAATTCTTAGGGCTTTGATATACGTGAGAATTCACAAATGGATTCCATTCATCCATTGGATCCCAAAATAATCTCAATCTCTAATTCAATATTCACCTAAATTTGGTTAGGGTTTCATACAATTCTACATGGATCCAATTTATTATGATTCAATTTTTTGATTTTAATCTTATTATACATGATTTGATTCAATTACATAATTTTCAATTGATTTCATAAGGACACATGCATTTTACTTGATTTATGATGAAGAATTTATGAAGAAAGCTTATGAATTTATCAAGTATGATTTCTGAAAGCAATTCATGTTTTATGAAAATGGTGTTTTTGAACTAAGGATGTTTATGACATAAGTATCATTGAATTGTGAAAGGTTTTCTCACATATTATGAAATCATGGTTGTGAAAGATTTTCTCACATATGTATGATTCATGATTTAAAGGAACTACACTATGATGACTTATGATTGGATTAGTAATTTAATTGTGCCTTTCCAAATATGATGATATAAATATTTTTATGACTAATTCCGTTGGGATTTTACCTAGCACCAAAGGGATATTGAGATGGAGGTTCTCCTGTTAGTTGAGGCCGAGTCTCTAGTACAAATCTCCTTGTCTCTAACTTTGTGCCCATGTAGGATAGCCTAAAGTTACTAAGCTAGTAATTACCCCAAGCTAGAAGTTATGGTCTTTACCTTGGCAAGTAGGGCATCTTTTTTCGATGTGGGAGTATGATTCCAGATTCCATGTTATAACTCATATGGTCTATGTTCGTTAACGGTAAATATCTCACAAAATGAACTACGCTCTTTCAAAGGTTTTATTAAAGCATTCAATATGATTTTAAGATGCATTGACCATTCACGATTTATGATTTATCTTAAAAGGCGTACAGTGTTTTAGCTTGGTCATGCATATATTTTTTAAATGTCATCATATGATCATGTTTATATTTTTTTTTTCATTTCTCTCATACTAACTACATTTCATGTACTAATGCATACGTGTGCCTACATTGTTTAATAATGTAGGGTCCAACAATCTTTCTCTGCACGCTCATGACTTTGTGATTTCTTGATCACTCGAAGACTTGGTGAGTCATCATGTTCAAGGACCATGTCACCATTACTATGGTTTCTTATGTCTTTAGTTTTTAGACATTGTACACGATGTATGGGTTACATCCTAACAACTCTTTTGATCTATTCGATTGGCCTGTCAGGACATATGATTAAACTTTCACTTTTACATCAAAATCTATTAGATATGGGACTTTCTACTTAAATTTTATATTTTCTATTATATATGCATGTCAAGTGGCTTGTTTAGGGCCTCACGGGGATCTTATAAGACATGTCACATCTAGGGTGTGCTTTGTTTCATGAGAAACTTGATATTCAGAGCACAAAGTTTTAGAAAAGGTCCTTGGATGTTTAACAAGCAATGAAAAGTAGATTTTTGTTCATAAGTGTGAAGCGCACCACATTTATGAATAGGGTCTACAAAGTGTTTAGAAAACTGCACTTTTTCACTACTCTAAAGTCATGCCATAGAGTTTATCTCTATAATAGTTCTCCTCCTAATTCTTGTCCGATACTTTTCAAGATATTGCTCCCCGAAGAGCTTATGTGAGAAGGTATGCAGGCGATAATATGGAGCCTAAGGTTCCTTAAGCCCCAGTTTACCCTTTAGCTGAGAAAGTGACTCATGCCAAATTTCGATCCACTTTCCAAGTGTTTGCTCAAGCTATGAAGGCCCAAGCTAATAGAGAAGTAGTTGTTCCCATGAGCCCAAATATGGATATGGTGGTGATAAGGGTAAGCCACTTCACTAGGATAAATCCCCTAGACTTTCATGGGTCGAAAGTTGATGAGGATCCTCAAGAGTTCATTGATGATGTGTATAAGATAGTGGAAATTTTTAGAGTATCACCCGTGGAAAAGGTAGAGTTACACGCTTATCAACTTAAATGTTTTGCTCAAGTTTTATTCAAATAATGGAAGGAAGAGAGGGCTATTTATGTGGGTCCTCTTGATTGGGAGAAATTCAAAGGGGCCTTTGTTGATCGTTTATATGAGTGAAGAAAATGTGCTTGAGTTCATTAACCTTTGTCAAGGAAATATGAGTGTGATAGAGTATGCTTTGAAGTTTACTCAATTGGTTAAGTATGCTGAGACTCTGGTTGCCGACTCTAGGGCAAGAATGCATAAGTTTTTGTTGGGTGTGTCCGAAATGGTAGTTAAAGAATGTCATACTACCATTTTGATTTAAGCAGATATATATCTCTCGTTTGATGACACATGACAAACAAATTGAAGAGGAAAATCTAAAGAAGAAGTCTAGGGAGTCCAATAGGGCAAGGACCGGTGATGGTGAGTTTTCTCATTCTAAGTTAGGTGGACACAGTCATATTAAATTCTAGCAAAGGTTTTCCTGTTCAGGTTCTTCTAATGTTTTGGCTCCTAAGTTAAACAATGATAGGGTGTCTAACACTAAGCCTCAAGGAGGTGGTGGTAATGGACCTTCTACTCCCTCTTACCAAAAGTGTGGTAAGAATCACCTGGAAAAATGATTAACAGGTACATATGGTTGCTTTAGTTGTGGAAAGAGTGTTCACAAGATGATAGATTGCTCGATGCTTACTACTAAGGGAAAGGATGACAGGCAAGTGATCTTGGGCATATTTATATGCCTAGAAGCCAAATAAAGCCCATAGTTTAACTAAGTCTGAGGATAAATTCCCATTATAGTGATAATATGTAGTTCGTATTAATGCATTGTGATTAAATAATGTGACTAGCGGTTGTAGGTTGAGAAGTAAGAGAAAAAGGCACAAAAGTGGCAGTACATGAATCGAAGTTAGGTCTGATCACAAAAGCATAAAGGACAAGTTTCAAAGGATCTAAAGGAAGTTCAAAATGAAAAGAACCTTGCTCTGTATCCTTTTTGTGTCACTGAGAGGGAATTAATTATTTGAATCGAGAGCTGGTGAGAGAGTGGATTGTGTATCTTCTTCGCGTCCTGGAGAGGATGACTTTAGGAAGTAAGGAAGGTCTGTTTTGACCCTGCATCACGAACCTACAAGCCAATTTTTGGCTGAATTTTCCCAAACTATAAGTAGACTTGGGTTTTATTATTTTAATCATTCTTTTTCTAGCTTTTGGAGGATGACGACTTGGACAAATTTGTACTTCAATTTATAGTTCATTCATACTTTTTACATCTATTATTCTATGGTTGTGGCTACGAATAATTGTGCAATATTGAACTTTATGGATTGATATTGGTTATTGTATAAATTGCTCTTTGTTCTTAATTTATTAGGTCGTGACTGGCCACCATTGATATAAACTTGTTGTCCAAATTTACCTCAGGAGAGGAATATGAGGTTAGAGTATGGGTCAAAAGGAGCATGATCTTATCTAGAAACTAGGGTAGATTTGTATCTAAGATAGGGATGTACTTAGAAACCTTTCTTGTTTACTAAACAAGATAAAATAGTAATGCTTGACAATTGGTTCAATCGATCCCTGTTCAATGATGTAGTTAGACTTTCAATTTTAGTAGGCAATTAGAGGTTGGTAGATCTCGACAATTTGTTCAGTCTATCCCCGTTCAATAATGTAGTTATACATTCAATAGCAGTAGGCAATTAGAGGTCGGCAGACCATCATCATACATTTAACCTTGTAAATTAGTGGTTTTGATAACCAATTGAAGTCCATAATAGAAGATACTATGTATGACTTCTAAGTAGGCTTCAACCCCGGAGTTTCCTAAGTCATGGTTTAAACTTCATCTAAAATTGAATCAGTATTTGATAATTTAGTTTACATTTGAAAAAATTGCTCAATTATAAATAATCAATCATGTTTCGTCACATACTTGCTTTAAATTACAGCTATTGGAAAAATTGGATATTATCTAATCTTATGTCTCTGTGAGTGTGCCATTCGACTCTTAGAAAGGGCTACTTTATTACTTGCATTACCGCGTAGAGTGGTGTGTGCATTTGGACGCAATAAGTTTTTGGCGCCGCTGCTGGAGACTTTTAGAATTATGAATTATTTGTTTTATCTAGCCTCTAAGTTTATTTTTCAAATGTTGACTACTTTATCTTAGTTGTCCTTTATTGCAGGTTGTTTTCAGACGTCAAGATAGAAGGTGATAAGGAGCTTATAGAACCATTCACTGAATTGAAAGGAATCTTTCACCATAAGAGAAGGCAAGCGCTTTTTACGTACACTATCCCTCTAGTTGAAATTGAACCAGAAGCACATGTAGCAATGGCAGAGATGATAGTCCGTGATGTGGCAATCCAACACATAAATAATGTTACATCAAGTATTAGAAGCCACCTGCTGGTGGTAGATTTGAGTTAAAACAAAATATGGTGTAACTATTACACATTGGACCATCGAATAAGCGTTGGTTTTGTATCCTTCTTTTTAAATATGTACCTGATTGTAGCATGCTCAGTGTAAACACAAACTTTAGTACCTACCAAGTATGATCTGAACTTGTCGAAGGCAAATACCAAAGAAAGCATCTCCTTTTCTATGATTGTGTAATTAGAATGTGTAATGTCGAGGGTCTTGGTGGCATAATAAATAGAGTGAACCACTTTCTCTTTTATCTAGCCCAACACCGCACCAACTTCTATATCACTGGCATCACACATTAGCTTAAAAAGTAAGTCCCAAGTACGAGCAATTAAGATAGGATCTTCAATTAGATTCTTCTTCAGCAACTCAAAGGCTCTGACATAACTTTCATCAAATACAAATTTCACCTCCTTCTCTAACAGACTACACATAGGTCTAGCGTTCTTGGAGAAATCCTTGATAAACCTCCTCTAGCTTGCACATGGAAACTTCTAACACCTTTTACTAAGATCGGGGGTAGTAATTTTCAATTACCTCTACCTTGTCTCTAACAACTTCCAACCCACTCTTCGAGACTTTATGACCCATCACAATGCCTTCTTGAACTAGGAAATGACACTTCTCCCAATTCAACACAAGATTTGTTTCCTCACATCGAGCAATGACCTTATCAAGATTTCACAAACATAGATTGAAAGACTCACTGAATACTGAGAACTCATCCATGAACACTTCAACAAATTCCTCCAGCACATTGTGAAAGATTGCCATCATGTATCTCTGAAATGTGGATGGTGCATTACAAAGCCCAAAAGGCATACACTTAAAAGCATATGTGTCATATGGACAAGTGAAGGTGGTGTTCTCTTGGTCCTCCAGTGCAATCACAATCTAGTTATTGCCCGAGTATCCATCCAGAAAACAATAATATTCTTTCCCTGTTAACCTATCTAACATCTGATCAATGAAGGGAACTAGGTAGTTATATTTTTTGGTGGCCTCGTTCAGCTTACGATAATCCATGCAAACTTAGCATCCACTGACTATTCTAGTGGGGATCAGTTCATTCTTGTCGTTGGCTACCACAATCAAGCCACCTTTCTTAGGCACACATTTTATCGGGCTTACCCAGTTGCTATATGATATTGGGTATACCATCCCTACATCTAACCACTTTATTCCCTGTTTACGTACTTCATCTTTCATGACAAGATTCAGATGACGTTGGTGTTGTAAACTTGACTTATGTATTTCTTCCATATATATTTTATGTATGCAAAGTGTCCTGTTGATCCCGTGTATATTGGACATATGCCAACCAATGGCTCTTTTCCTCCTTTTCAGAATTGTTAAAGACGTTTTCAACTTGTAATTCATACAAATCTATAGAAAGAATCACATGTAAGGTTTTATCATATCTAAAAATGTATACCTCAGATGTGATAGAAGTGATTTTAGCTCTAGCTTGGGTGCTTCTTCAATTTATGGCTTGGGTGGAGGACCCAACACCCTATTCAAAGGTTCCCAGTTGTCTTTTGATATTCCCACACTAGACACATCCAAACACGGTACTAATTCATATGCCTCAACATCATTATAGATTGCATTCCCATCAACACTCGCTCTAATGGATCTCTTTATGCAATGTAATGAGATTATCAAACAAGATCTATCACCGTTACAATCGACAACTCTTTATACATAACCAACAATTTCAGTGTTCGGTACACGTCAAAGAACACAAGTTTATTGTGAGCTCTCATTGTTCACTAACATGCAATTACATCTATCATGGCTCACCCAGTGGCCAAAAATGGTCTCCCAAGAATGAATATCACCTCAAGGTCAGGCACAAAATTTAACACAACGAAATCAACTCAAAATATCACTGATCCCACTTGACCCAAAACATCTTCCACAACACCTTCTGGCCTAGCTAGTGATCGATCTACCAACTGTAAGATAATGGTAGCAGGATTAGGGCTATGATTTAACGTTTCAAGCACACTTCATCCAATTTTAGGTGTTCAATGATCATAAATCAGTAATAAACCCAACTAAATGAGTTGGGGTCGAATCCCATAGGGAGCGGTACGTTTTTATGATTCAATTGGAGGTAAATTTTCTCTCGAACAATTTACCCCGAATCAAGTGATTTCTCTCGAACATCAACAAGCATGCAAAATAAGAGCAGCCCACACCTTAATCCATCACTCTATCGAGCTGAATGTGTGGGAGTGGGTTTAGGATTCACTCTCTCGAGCTGAACTCAGGTCACCCCAATACCCACAAACCATCAATCAATAATTTAAGTTCTAAAACCTCTCTCTCGAGCAAGCCAAGAACACAAACATAGAACTGCATTTCCAACTACAATTCTTATATTAAACCACAATTAATGACTAAACTCACTTTTAATTAGCATTTAAACTAAAAATTAGCAATACCCATAAGCTAAATCAGCCCATATTCACATAATCACACCCCAAGAATTGTGGTTTTAGCTAGATATCATAAAAAAGTAAAAACCATTACCAAATTGATTATCCATCAACTGGGTAAAAGTGGTTTCATCCTTACAATGCTCCAATTTGAAGATTCTCAAAGACCCACTTCCAATTTCTCAAAATTGAATTTCTTTAATCCTTCAAAGCTAAGGAAAAACTAGAGAAAAACTGTCTCCAGGTTATTTGATTCAAAGATAGATAAAAATATATTATCCAAGATACTAAACTAAATATTCAAAAATGTATTTATAGTCGCCGAAAAGAAGCTACGAAAGCTCATTCGGCGAAGTAAGTTGGGCTCGCCGAAACACTTGGTGAGCCGTCCTTTGGTCTCTTCCATCGCCCTTCTGCCTTGACATTCAGCATCCTCAAGGTCTATAACTTTGGGCGATCTATCACTGCATCGCAGAATACTCAGAGATCCGCAGACTGCTTCTTTCCATAGCAAACTTGATTCTTCCCTTTAGGGCTTGTTACACTAGAACTTTAGGCAGTCTGATGAGCCACTCGGTGACACGCCGAGTGTTCTTGCCGATCCTCAGGATAGCCCATCTTTATTTCTTCAGCCTGTTTTGTTTCTTTTTGCCTGTTAGTGTCCTTGCTTTGTTCCTTAATCCATATTCCTGAAATTAAAGGATTAATCATCAGTTATTGGCACAAAATAAGCATTTGAGGACACTAAATCTATATAAACAAAGCCCTAAATGAGTCCAAATCTCGGATTCATCAACATCCCCAACTTAAACTTTTGCTTTTCCTCAAATAAAACTAAAGTACAGCAGTTCAAAAAGGATGCCTTAAACAGTGCTACAAAAGACTCAATCATGAATGCACACAACAAGACTCAACTTAGTCATGCAAGGATCAATTGTGGACTCAAAGATTCAAGTTGTGACTCACCATTATCAAAGATGCTCAAGTTCACAATACTTGCTTCAAATGCAAGTTCAAGCTCAACAACGGTACTCAAATGCCCTCACAACAAAGATGATTCCATATTCACACACAAGTCTTTAACAATTTATAGCTCCGAAATCACATACGACTCTCACACTCACAAAGACGAACACATGCATGACTTCACCTATAGGTTTGGCCTTATTTTCCAATCAACACTCGTTTAAGCTCTCTCAAGATAAAAAAGGTCTTTTCAAGGGTTGTAATGGGGATGAGTGTTAAGGTATGGTAATTTAGGCTCAGTGGTTGCTACCCTCATGAAATGTGTTCTGAACATCACTTTCTTCATTTCCTTCAAAATTTTAATCATTCTCAAAATTCACCCCATTATTCTCTTCCCATGGAATACCGGACACCCCATTTCTTTTGCAACTTTCACCGCTTTATTTCACAACTTTTTCATCTTTTTCTTTTGCTTTCTTCTTTTCTTTCTCTTTTTTTTTTTTTATTATGGAGGGCTTCCATCTTTTTCAAGATCATGGATCAAGGGGACTTCTTCACATTTCTTGATTAACCTTCTCTTTTCACTAGACCCCCAACTTAGGCTTTTGGCCTAAGTTGGCTATTCACACAAACCACAATTCATGAGGATTATGGGTGAATGGATAAAGTGGGATCTCAATTGCTCAAGTTTCTTCCAAGAAAAGGATAAGGCTCAAAGGGGGTTCAAGCAAGGTTTACACATCTCACAAGGTTAGCCACAAAAGAGGTATACTGTCAAATTATTTCACTCTTCAAAATTGTTGCCTAAGATCATTTTAGGAGCTTGCATAACTTAGTCAACCAGACCAACGGGGCAAATTCTAGGTGTCATCACACAAGGTTCAGGTAATATCATTACACAAGGCATTGGCAGCAATATTAAACGAGACTCCACACTTTTTCTAGTGTGTAGTGTTCATCACAAAAAATTCCATTTGATAATTACCTAGTCACAACGAGATACAAAAAGTCCACATATTGTCTATGCAACTTCATTTGGCCTCATCGTAGCTGCACATTCATTTTTGTTCTATTAAGAGCACTATTCAAGTCATCGGTATTGATCGTAAGCGATACTTAAATTTGCAGAAGAACAGCCACATTCACATACAACAAGTGGTGGCAAAAATTTTCAGATGGGTCAAAAACCATTTTCATTCATAACAAGGAGCCATAAGCTCAAACATCCACAATACAATATCAACACACAATTCAAAACACAAAAACCTAATATACACAAAATATAGTCACAAGAGGTAGGTATGGAAATACCTCACCCCACCACAGATAAAAAGGCAGTTGTCCTCAAATGCAACAAACATAATCAAGAGTCAATAAAGAACGACATAGAGAGAGGTAAAGAAAGGTCCTGTCTACATAGTAGATCCATCTGTCGGGACATCAGTGCCATGTGCAACACTCTGATCCACTAGAGCCTGCCATGGATGTTTCTATCAGCGATTTTTGAATGACCGATTGTACAATCGTCTCCTCTAAATCCGATAGATCTCCATAGATGGTCGCCTCCTGACCATCCAGCTGCTCCTCATTCGTCTCCTCCTTTGACTCGTTAGCTGCCACATCATCCATAGGCACATCTTCGGTGATGGTCGGAGGCATCTTAGAACTAGACAGTGCATCTCGATCCTCAGCTCGCTCAAAGAGGGAAGTGAAGTCTATGGACTTCAGATAGTCCACATCCTTTCTCAAATCTCAGACCTCAGCTTTCAAAGTTGTTACCTCTGAAGTAACCCCTTTCCTCTCTCACAACCCTCTACTCTCGTTGTGAGATCATCAATCGATGTTCGGAGGGGTGTCAATGCAGCTAAGATGGCTCGCTTAATCATCTAAGGCACCTTGGCCTCTAGCCAGGTAGCCCGCATATTGGTAGAATGGGCTAGGTTCCCCATTTTGAAGATCATGGCCTGAGCAATGCTGGTGGGCTGGGAAGCAGCAGAAGAACCAGGAACCAGAGAAGAAGTGGAAGTGGGTGTACCTGAAGGCCTGGAGGTCGGAGTAGGCAAAGATACCTCTGCAAGTATAGACTCAACATCAACCTCCAAGGATACATCCACCATAGACGCTCTCCTCCTATATTCCTCATCCCGACTGTACTTGACCTCTATGCAATGGATATCAGTGGAAGATGTGGGAGTGACTTCTATGTCCCTCTTCTGTTCACGAGGAACTGCAATATACCGACGTAGCTCTGTGATCAGTACTAGGAAATAAAGGGACGTCTGGTGCTCCTTGGCCCTCATGGTCATCTCTTACTCAATAATAAGTCCCAAATCAATGCTCCTCCGGTCTATGATTGACCAAAGATAGGTCGCCTTTGGATGGCGGAAGATGGACTCATTCTGTAAGGGTATAATAGAGCTGCTTATGAATCTGAACCAATACCGAGTAGCGATGTTCAAGTCCCTCTTCACAATAGGTGCTCCTACCTCAATCCACCTCAGGGTGGTGTCGGAAATGAGAGGATCAATCCACCCCTTTAGGTCATCCAGAGGTGTTGTAGTGGTAGTCAAACTTGGGTAGGAAAAACATGTCCTTATATCAAGTACAGTGTTGACATACTCACCACTGCATCTCACTACTGTCCTTCAGACCATGATGGACTCTACCGGCCTGAAGGCACTTGTCACAACCCAGAGGTACACCCTAGATGTAACATGGCGTACTTGACCTCGAAGGGGTCTCATACAAGCCCTTGGCATAGCATAGCATAAGATAATAGAAAAGATCATAAAATTTAAAAACTTTTATCCACACAATCGAAGTCTTTTCATAAAAGCAAGCGGAAGTCTTTTCTAAACTTTGTCTCAAACCATCTAATACAACTTTGAGTAAAACTCTTGGACACAGCCCATACAATAGTCTCAAAACATGAAAATAAAGACATAAAGGAAATTAGTGGGTTCGTCCTCGAAGCTGTGAGGACTCACCAAATCTTCAACTTCTTTTCTCCTTAGAAACCTATCTCCAAGAATAGAACTCAAGTCTCCAAACCCTACATTTGATTAGAATGTAGGCAAAGTATTCATTAGTATAAAATGTACTAAATAAGTTAGCTAGCATAATAATAAGAGCATAAGATAAGGGTTAGTCAATATAAGACATAATAAAAAATCAGATGAAACACTTCATGAAACATCAATTGTAAGCATAAAAGACAATATCATAATATTAAGCAAAGTCTCCAATATAAGAATGATATAAGAATTATTCAACTCTTAGTAATTTACATCATAATAAGACCATTCTCAAATAACCTCAAATCATACTTATGCAATGCATGAATAGCATCCCATAATACCATTCAAGCTAAGTACCCCTTTTTGGTCATCTTAATCATAGTCCAAATGCATAGTCAAGACCTAGACTTTCATATCATAATAGCACTATACTCCTTAGTAACCTCAAAGCATACTTGTGCAATGCATGAATAGCATCCCATAATACCATCCACACTAAGCATAACCTTGAAGTCACAATATGCATACTCACCATTCATTTGATCTCATTCTTAGCTTACTTCATAACCAAGGGAATATCTCACCTTTAGTCAATATTAACAAGGAAAGCAACTCAAGCACAATCCTATCTAAACATGGATCATATAAGAGAACACTTTCTTGAATAACCTTAAGTCATACTTGTGCAATGCATGAGGGGCATCCCATAATACCATTCATACTAAGTACCACTTTTAGGTCCTCATACTCATACTTCTTAGTTGGAAAGTAGTCCCTCTCTTTAAACCTTAGAACTCTATGAGGTACTTCATTAAGTACATCTTAGTTCATTATTAGGGTAATCCTATGAGATACTTCTTTAAGCATGTCTAAGTCCACTATTAAGATGGACCCTATGAGATACTTCCCTAAGAATGTCTAAGTCCATTAATGCTTTTGAACTCTAGGAGATGCTTCCACAAGCATAGTCTTAGTTCTTTAAGTTCGAATCCTAGGAGATGCTACTTCAAGCACATCTTAGTTTATTTATTATCTTGGACTCTAGGAGATGCTTCCTTAAGCATAATCTTAGTCCATTAAGTTTGAACTCTAGGAGATTCTTCTTAAAGCATAATCTTAGTTCATTAAGGTTGAACCCAAGGAGATGCTTCTTCAAGCATACTCTTAGTTCATTAAGTTGTGTTGGACTCTATGAGATGCTTCTTTAAGCATAATCTTTTTCCATTAGGTTTGAACTCTAGGAGATGCTACATTAAGCATAATCTTAGTTCATTACTAATCTTGTTGTAGTTGGGATATGGCCTTAACCGACATGAGAGAATATGAGCTATCATATGATCTCTCCTGGTGTAACCTACACCATCAAGGGTTGGTCCACTTGCCTAAGGTAGAACCGGTTTTTCAGCTTAGTTAGATCTACTAGCTAACTTTCCTACAGGGCACATAGTTATGGGATACGAAGATTGCTACTTGAAACCCAAAATTTCACTAGGTGAAGGCTTCCATCTCATGAGACATATTTTGGGAAATCTGGACTCTTCTAGGTGAGAGTTCCCATGTTGGAAGCCCAAACTCAACCAGGTGGTCATCTCCATCTCATTTCAATATCCACTCGGTGCTAGGCCTAAATCCCACAAGATAATTATTAAGTCTCTACTCCGACTCAAGTTTTATGGAAAGATGTCCTTGACATCCAATCCATTCTAATTCATTAAAATACCTCTTTTAGACCATGCGTGAGCAACTATCACCATCCATGACCTAGGTATGAAGGCTCTATAGCCTTAGGTTCAATTAGGTGAGAAAAGCCCTTCAACCCTAGAACTAGTACTATGTGAGAATCCCTTTTTATGTTAGGTTCATATTCATGCCTAATATCATATCAAGAATTCTACATTAGACATGGAAATCATCATGACTTAAGTGATTCTATCACTTCCTACCATCTATTGTTCATAAGGTGAATTAGGTATAAGGATCTTTCATCACAATTCTATTCATTAGCCTTCTATATATATGTAGATTTTACTCTCAACGGCTCAGCTTCTATAGTTAATTATATTAGCTTTACTATCAAGCCCTAGTGATCAACATTCATGACTACAAGACCTATTCTCAAAGCTTTACTTCTACAGTCAATATGCATACCTAGATTTCAAGGTATTCTAATCATATTCTTCATTACTAGGTGATTCTAGTGATAATTCATCATAAAGGTTTAACTTCAAGCTTTACATGACAAGATCCATCTCATATAATAAAGTCTAGTTCAATTCCTGTCTATATGTTCCTAATCTTGAACAATTACTACACATGACATTGATTTTAGAAGGCCAACTATGAATCCTCAATTTCACCTCTCATAGCATAAGACCACAAAATATAAAATTCATCAATTAGGCTAGGCTTAGCCATAGAAATCACATGAATTCATCATAATATCACAATTAAATTCTAAATAAATAATAATTAAGTATTATCAACTTGATTGGAGTCATACTTCAACACTACCCACAATGTAGGAAGAAACCCTAACTAGAATTGGGTTTTGTCTTCACAATTGGATGAAACCTAGGGGGTTCTATGGGTGGAAGAACCCATAGATGAATAACCTAAAATACCTTGATTCAAAGTCTTCACCAAGCTTGCATCAATGGAAAAAATCTGCCCTAGTTCACTTCTAGAGAGAGAATTTTTGGTTTTGTTTTAGTGAGTTGAGAGAATGATTTGGAATGACTTAATTAGGGGTCCGTTAGGTTTATATAGGTGTTTTAATAACTAACTAACTGACCTCACTTAACCCCTAACTAATTACCAATTAATCCCTAAGCCCCTAACTTAAAAACTAAAAACTAAAATCTGCCTCCACCCACGAAACCCCCACCCACAGACCGTGGGTGGGTCTACGAATCATGTTGTACGTCATAGATGGGGTACTGGAGCTTGAAATTTGTAGTGAAGATCAAGCCTTGACCCACGACCCTTTCCCATGGGGCGTGGATCCATCCACGGCTCGTGGATGCCCTTCGTGGGAGGCTGCTATTTTGGACAGCTTTTGGGCTGTTTTGGGGTCCTACTCGAGGACCCCTTGGTTGGTCCTTGGAGGGTCGTACCTTGACGCACTAACCCTATAACCCTCATTCTAAGTACGAGATATCATTTTTATGATTTTGACCCTCATATCAAACTCCAAAACCCTAACACAAAGCTTTAGAACTCTCTAGTTAAGCTTACTATATTCCGGGGTATTACAACATTGGCCTTCTTCTTTCCCTTAGGTACCGGGTCATCACACACCATGTAGAACTCTTGGACCCATGTAGGAATGTAGGGCCCATGGGGCTTGGTGAACTGCTCAAACCTATGGAACTGAAAAGTGTCCCACAGATTGAGGTACCTGTCCACTACACCATCTGTAGACAGCCGCTTCTCCTCAAGAATTGTCCTCAAACCCTCAGCATTTAGCATGCTGAGTAGCTGGGGAGGAGGACCCTGAACTGGTGATGCTGGAACCACTATCTGTGCTGTAGCTCGCGCTGTATCAACAATAGAGGGGGTAGACTCCGGGGTCATAGACGACCTTGACAAACTTTGGAACAAATCTCAACTCACCGAGATTGAAGAGGCTGGTCATCATCGGTCTCACAGAATGCAGCTTAGGAAAAAAAGGACTCCCCCTCGCTGCCAGAGTTGTGCTCCATTATCTCATACGCAGGCGCTTTGCCCTTGACTTTGCCTCTTTTTAGAGGTGCTTGTTTTCCCTTTTTAGAGGGAGTAGTTGCCCCCTAGTTAATAACAATGCCACGTGCTCTTTTATGAGGTGGCATACCACTATCGTCCAGGTTGGTCCTAACCATATCTGCAAAACACACCAAAATGGGTCAGAAACAATTCAAGAAAAATGTAGAAAACAGGCTGTATAAAGACTTGGTGAACCGGTCGGTGAGTCCCGAGTCACTTTGGCGAGCCAGATCGGGCTCACCGAAAGGATCTAGAAAAATAAAAAATTGGTGATAGGCAGGGCTATTTGGCGAATCGCTGACATCATTCTGTTAGCTTAGACTAGCCCGCCAAAAGTTACAGCATGTTTTAAGGGTTAGGGGTGTAGAAAGGGCGATCAAAGGAGACTTTCAGCGAGTCGCTGAGTGAACTCGGCGAGCTAAGGCTTCCCACCTAAAATTATAGAATCAAAATCAATCAAAACATGAAATTAAGGGCGATCAAGGGGGACTTTTGCAAACCGCCAAGTTGTTCGGCGAGCTCAACCCAGCTCTCCAAATTGCCCAACATTCCAATTTTCACCCCGTTTCCCAATATCAAGCTTGTATCCCCCCTGAAAATCAAATCAAACAACACACTTAATCAATTAAGACCAGACCTATTAGACCCATGCCACCGGGGTACTCAGACTTCCCCCAGTTTGACCGAAATTGGCCATTTGGCGACTTTTGCCCTTAAGTATGACGTCAAATGCTTCATTATTGGGCAAATCACATCAATTAGTACAATTTGGGTTACTTAGACTTCACACAACTAGACAAAATTCGAGAAATCAACCAATTAGGCAATGTAGCACAATTATGAGAATACAAAGGCAAACTAGCACACAATTTACGATTTCAGAGAGGCCTAACACACATCAATAAGATTTACACAATTGCATTTGAATTTAACCACTATTTAACAGTTTGAGGTTCGAAAAGCCAACCTTTTAGTCGAAACACGAATTTGTAAAGCTAGGTAGCAATGAATTCTGACTCCGAGCACAAGATCAACAAGCAAAAAGTGATAAAATTCAAAAATCAAGAAAATCTAAAGTGCAGGTGTGATTGTATGAAGTAAACTCGAGGGAATATGAAAGAGTTTGAAAGTTTAAACCTTTGGCCTTTTAAAACCGATTAGTTCGCGGTCCTTCGGTGATATTAGTCGACCTGGATGAACCACTCAGCGTGTCGCTAAGTGGGTACTTACCTTACCGAGTTTTACAGGGCCTCCACTTAATTTGGGGGTCCAAACGGTGGACAAGGTTAGGCTCGCTGACCTGTTCGGCGAGTTACCGACTCATCCATGGGCCTGCCAAGTTTTGCAAACTCTATCCTTATATTTTCTTGAGTCCAACGATGGTTCAAGTCGGGCTAGCCGACATCTTTGGCAAGTTGCCAACTCAACTTTTGGCTCGCTAACCTGCACTTTTTCAAACACATTTCACTTTTCCACCTGCACAATCAACACCCATTATTCCAAAAACAAACATTAAAAGCAATTAAAACTTGGGTTGCCTCCTAAGAAGTGCCTTAGTTAATGTCGTGGGACAACGCAAGTACACAATCAAGCTTCATTTTTGGGGTTTGCCATAGTATCACTAGGCAACCCCCCTTGTTGTCTGGGATTAAGATATGAAGAAATTTGACCCATTTGGGTCTCCAACTGTTTGGTAGAGACGGAATGAGAGGTCACCGTCTGATTGAGAGTTGATACATCTTTATTCATTTACTTTAAAACCTTATCAGACCCTTCAACCTTCTTGAGAATATGTGAGAGCATATCCTCAGTCCGGCCACCTTCAAAATCTTTGGGCTTTTGACGCTCGTGGGGAGGAACATACCTATCCTTCTCCCCATCTATTTCATTCCATGTGGCATTACGATCACGCCACTCCCTATCACGGTCTCTCCAGCCCTCATCTATATTCCAACCTTGGTTACCACCCAGCCTTGGGTAGTTTGCACTATAACCTTCTTCTTGTTGGCTAGGAAGTTCACTTTCTCATTGTACAACACTTCAAACTTGGCCTCATGGGGGTTTACACAACCAACACTCACAACATTTACACTCCTAGCACCAACACCCATGACATTTTTGGCTTAAATGACAAGTTGGGTCATCATCTTGGCCATGTTTTGGTCCCTCTCTTGATCTTTCTCAAGTTGCTCCTTTGTAAATTTAAAAGTGAGAGGGAAACCTGATCTTCGCGAGTGTACCATGCCCGGTTTATCTTGGTCATGCCGTCAAGGAGTTGGGTTGCTATTACATAAGGCTGTTGTAGACATGTAATTTTTGACCGAACAAAAAATTTTATACTATTTTTATTACTTAAGTAATTCTTTTATGTCAAGTTAGATATTTTGATTTTGTCTTATTTTAGTAAGTTTGTTTTAAAAGATTTGAAAACTACAAAAAAATATGTGTTGTCTTTTAATTTAAATTTTAATAAATAAGCTAGTATTTCTTAATTACATTTTCAAATTAATTATTTTAATCTTCTTATATTTTATTAGTTCAAGATAATTAGTTGATATTTTTATATTCTATATATAATTTAAATAAAAATAATTACTAACCTAAACTACCCCACCTCCCTCCCCATTTCCTACAACCCCACTTCACCATTACCCCAACTCCACTCCACTACCATCAAGACCCAACTCCTCTACACGCTCCTATATACTCTACAGACAACACACAAACAAAAAGAAAAAAAAAACAACTTCTGCACTCTACCAAAAGCAACACACACACGCAGGAAAAAAAAAAAAGACACTCCATTTTATATTATTTTTCTTCCAAAAATCCACAAATACATTCACTTCTTTTCTTCCTTTTTCATTACTTTCATATAAACACCATAAATATACCACCACACACCCCAAACAAAAGATTTGTGAGTGTTCTAATCGAGTTTCGGTCAAGATTTTGCGGTACTTATTCTCATTACTTAAGGTTACACATTACCTTATCTCTTTAATTTATTTATGGAATTTGATGTAATTTTATGATAGGTTTTCTTATATTTTGTTTTGTTTATAATTTGATTGAAATGAATAATTTGTTAACTGTTATATCTTTGTTTAATGAATGAAGTTAGCTTTAATCAGTGATTATTTCTTGTTTATTTATTTTTATTCGTGAGTATTGATCTCTTAAAAATGAATGTGTCATGACATTGTTTTTGTCTTGATTTAGATAATAATGATAAAGTAGGATAGTTAGGCTAAAATAAATAAATAAATAAATTATTGTTGTTTTATTTTATCAAACAAAAATGAGAATTATTTTTACAATTCATTATTATTTTGTTGGATTAAAAAGTGTAAGCTTAATTTTGATATTAATTTTAAGAGTAATAAAAATATGTTATAAAATATAAGATAAAAGATATAGAAATGATGTCGGAATTATTGTATCCTCAATATTTAGATTTATTTTACTTTATTTGGTTTTATGTATAAAGGAAAAATATTTGTTTTAATGACTAGATGGGTTTTAGGCATGTTAAAAATATTTGTTTCAATTAAGAATGTGGTTACACAACTTTTTTGATACAATAAAAGAAATTCAAGGATGTGGTGACACACCTTGTTCAAAAATATAAATAACTTTTATTAATTTAAAGTAAGACTTATAGACAACAATTAAGTGTGATGTAAAGAAGACAGTTATGTCTCTAAATGTCAAGACCAAGAATGCGGTTACGCATCTTGGTTAACACCAAATAAAAAGTTCAACAATAAAAAAAATGCAAACAATTAATGGCCTGTAATAATGTATCCAAATAATAATAATAATTTAATATAAGATAAGTCAATAAAAGCAACCGTGTTAGAACCATGGGACTCGAGGGACGCCTAATACCTTCCCCTCAGTCAACAGAATTCCTTACCCAAATTTCTTATTCGCAGATGAAATAAAGAGTCATTTCCTTTTGATTAGGGATTAAACAAAAAAGGTTACTTGGAACACCATAACTTAATTCCAACTGGCGACTCTGAAAAAATAAAATAATCTCTAATCAATACCGTCATTTAAATTGAAAAAACCCTGCCGTCGTGTGAAAAAAAAAGGGGTGTGACATCTATTGCATTAAACCTCCTGGAAAAAGTTGATCAGCCACTCTCTTGTTCACCGAATCAAGGCTTTTGTAAAAGAATTGCATTAGAACATATTGGGCAATCCATGATTTGGGCATTGCAGTACCAACTTCTTAAATCTTAGCCAAGTCTCATGGATTGGCCACCCTCCAAATGCTTGAAGCTTTGGATATTGTCCCTAAGTGTCATCATCTTCGAAGGAGGGAAAAATCGCACTTGGAATGCGGTGACAAGATCTTCCCACGAAGTGATAGAGTCTCTTGGCAACTTAGCCAACCACTTACATGTTTCTCCCATTATAGAAAATGGGAACAACTTCAATCGGAGTGATTCTTAAGATATGTTCTTAAAGGAGAACGGTCCACAAACATTGACAAAGTTCTTTATATGCTTATGGGGATTCTCATGAGCCAACCCACCAAACAAACCCTTCAGTTGTAAAAGCTGCAACATAGTGCTTGTAATGTGGAACACATCGTTCCATTCAGCTGGAGGCAAATGAATGGCACCAACTCCACCCAGTAGATTTGGGTCATTGACATTCGGCTCGTTAACATCATTAAGATTCCTGATGTCATCTTAGTGGCCCTCTTGGCTACCATTGCTTCTGTTGACACTTATTTCCTCTATTTTAATAAGCAACACAAAAACTTAAACAAAAAGTAAGAAGATTCAACTATGACTAATAGGAATACAATTCAACTTCACCAAAATATTTCAAACAACACCACTTCCCGGCAGCGGTGGCATTTTGATTTAATGTTTCAAGCACACCTCATCCAATTCTAGTTGTTCAACGAACGTAAATCAGTATCAAACCTAACTAAATTAGCTGGGGTCGAATCCTACAAGGAGCGGTACGTGTTTAAGATTCAATTGGGAAGTATAAATGTGGTCAAATTAGTCATAGGAATAAAAATTATCGAATAAAGACATCATTCAAATTAAGGGGTGACAGAATGTCAAATGGGGGGGGGGGTTTGGTTTTGCTTATCAATTACAAATAGTCACAAACAATAAGAATTTACAATAATGAGACAGATTCTTGGGATGTGATCGATTATAGGCTGTTCTAGACATATGGGTAATTATAACTATTAGAAAATAGCTAGATATTAGTGAGTAGGCTAGGCTATAGTGAAGGTAAATTTTCTCTCAAAAAATTTACCCTGAATCAAGTGATTTTTCTCGAACATCAACAAGCATGCAAAATAAGATCAGCCCACACCTTAATCCATTCACTTTCTTGAGCTATATGTGTGGGATTGGGTTTAGGATTCACTCTCTTGAGCTGAACCCAGGTCAAACCAATACCCATAAAACATCAATCAATAGTTTTAGTTCTAAAACCTCTCTGTTGAGCAAGACAAGGAAACAAACATAGAACTGCATTTGCAACTACAATTATTAAATTAAACCACAATTAATGATTAAACTCACTTTTAATTAGCATTTAAACTACAATTAGAAATACCCATATGCTAAATCGGCCCATAATCACATAATCACATCCCAAATATTGGGTTTTTAGCTAGACATAATAAAAAGGTAAAAACTGTTACCAAATTGATTATCCATCAACTGGGTAAGAGTGATTTTGTCCTTACAATGCTCCAATTTGAAGATTCTCAAAGACCCACTTCCAATTTCTCAAAAGTGAATTTCTTTAATCCTTCAAAGCTAAGGACAAACTAGAGAAAAACTGTCTCCAAGTTGTTTGATTCAAAGACAGATAAAAATATATGATCCAAGATACTAAACTAAATGTTCAAAAATGTATTTATAGTCTCCTAAAATAAGCTATGAAAGATCATTTGGCAAAGTAAGTCAGGTTTGCCGAACCACTTGGCGAGCCACCCTTTTGTCTCTTCCATTGCCCTTCTACCTTGGCATTGAGCATCCTCAAGGTCTGTAACTTTGGGCAATCTTTTACTGCATCGCGGAACTACTCGGCAACCCACCGATTGCTCATTTTCATTACCAACTTGGTTCTTCCCTTCAGGGCTTGGCATACTGGAACTTTAGGTGGTCTGATGAGGCACTCGGTGACACACTGAGTGCTTTTGGCGATCCTTAGGCTAGACCATCTTCATTTTTTTAGCCTGTTTTGTTCCTTTTTGCTTGTTAGTGCCCTTGCTTTGTTCCTCAATCCATATTCCTGAAAATAAAAGATTAATCATCAGTTATTGGCACAAAATAAGCATTTGAGGACACTAAATCTCTATAAACAATGCCCTAAATGAGTCTAAATCTTAGACTCATCAGGCTATCTGACGCTAATTTCTTGTACAAAGTTATTGGCATAATATCAATTCTTGCACCTACATCACACAACCCTCGAGCAAGAATGCTTTGCCCTGTAGTGATCTAAATCGTAAACTTTCCGGATCCATTAATTTAGTAGGCAACCTGTTTTCAATCCTGGAACGACACTCTTCAGTGATTGCCACTGTTTAATATTTTGTTAGCCTCCTCTTTTTCGCTACAATCTTCTTCACATATTTTTCATACATTGGTATTCCCTGCAAAACATCAACAAGAGGCAAATTAATGTAAGCTTGTTTGAAAAGAAAAAGAAACTTACCAAAGCATTCATCCTCACTCTGCTTTTTGAACTTTTGAGGAAATGGTGGAGGTGGTTTCACTTTGGGTTGTACTATTTACTCAAACGTACCTTGTCCACTTTTACTACGTTTCTTTTCTCCTATCATCGTTTCATTGCTTCACTTTATTTGGAGCCAACTCCTCCAGTTGCAGCCCACTACGGGAACCCACTACATTCAACTGCCTCGGGTTAGGATTTGTATTACTTGATAAACCCCCTAGAGGGTGTGAGTTTTCAAACTAGCAAGTTGCCCAAATGATTTTTCTAAATTTTATGTCTCCAATTGGTTTTTTCTCAAATCAGCAACTATCTTATCCATATTTCCACTTGCTCTAGCCTTCTCAACCATGATTTTCTCTCCTCAGTAGTCATGTTTCCTTGCTAGCCACTTTCATTAAATATTTGGCCCTGTTGTTGATAATTTTTCCCATTACCTTGCGGTCGATATTGATTTTGGCCCTGTGCTTAATTGGTTTTTTCCCCATGAAACATTCGAATGGTTCATCCAACTAGTATTATAAGTGTTTCTGTAGTTTTGGTGGCCCCCTCCTCGCTGTGCATTACCTATAAAATTCCCAGCATCTCGGTTTGTTCCACAATAATATGTATATGTTCACCACTTCCACATACCTCACAACATGTTTGTGGTCGTTGTACCACATTTACTTGGGCAAGTTGTTGTCCCAATGATATATTGCTGAAATAGGTGTTTATCATGTTTTGCATCGCAACAATTTGTGTAGTTAAAGCTATAACTGCATCTACTTCTAACATCCCAGCAGTCTTCCGCACCACAGGTCTTGCACCTCCTCCCTTTCACTCAATATTTCCTTGTGAGATTTTATTAAGCAAAGTGAACAATTCAACATAATTCTTCTCCCAAGCTTGTCCTCCTGCAACTTAATCAAGCAAAAATTTTGTGTTTGGTTCCAAACCCTCAATGAAGTGATGGAACAAGATTTCGTTTGCTTGGTGATGGTGTGGACACCTTAGCAGCAATGATTTGAATCTATCTCACGCCTGGTATAAATCCTCCTCTCCTTTCTGCTTAAAACTACTTAGTATCTTGCTCCTAAGCTTGGTTGTTTATCCATAAGGAAAGAACCGTTTAAACAAATTTCAAGCTAGATCATCCCATGAAGTAATAAAGTTTGCTGGGTCCAATTTCAACCATTTTCTTGCTTTCCCTAATAGATAGAAAGTTAACAATGTCACTACCCAAGGTAACCCTTAGATTTAACAAGGCACAAAAACCCCAAAAGACCCCATGTAAGCCACTTAGCATATCATAACATAAAGAATTAGAACAATCAGAGTAAAAACGCATTTGCAGTCCAAAATTTTCATAAAGGAAAACGGAAGTCTAGACTTGTCTCAATAAAGCCATCTATTCCAATACTTGAATCAAATAGGGTCACAGCCCTAATACGCTCAAATTACACCTCCCTATTGAAGTGTAAGCAATCGTTGTCAAAAAAAGAACCCAACTTGTAGGTTGGGGTCGATCTCACGAGGAATATGGTTCAAACTTATACTTAACTCACTATTATAGCCGTTTAGTCAAACTATTTCCAAGACAAGTAAATAAAGGGGGGGGGGGGTTTGTAAGCAAGTAACAGATTCTTGATTAAGTGACAAGTATGCAAGATTAATACTTTGAGTTATCAATATGAGAGCGAAACTATGGTATATGTGTTCTCCATAAGCTCTTAACGCAGTAATCCTAATTATAGTTATCATTTCCTAGTGTTTTACATGCAAAGTTGGTAAGTTAGGTATCCCTAAGTGATTGGTCGTCAAAGTAGGGAATTTCACCTCGCACCTTGGTTCAACTACGGGTGTATGCTTTACTAACCCTTACCTTTACCCTAGATTAGACATCACATCAATGTATGACTTACATTTCACCCTCACTCCAATTGAAGTTAGACTATTAGATAGCATCCACTAAATCTCTGTTGTTAATTCTTTTCTCATTAACTACCTCCTTGCTCGGGCAAGTAGCAACGAAACGAGTTCTAATGTTGGCCACCATTAAAAAGACTTCTAAGCGAAAGAATTAACAATACATGCATAAACACTATTTAAGAATTACTTAATTATTATTCATACTTTGTTAATTGCTTATCGTTCCCACAACCCTAGTTATGGATTTAGATACTCATGCTTGAGAGTTCACAATCCATATTTAAGAAGAAAGAATTCATGAACTTACAATTAGAATAGATGAAACCCTAAATCTTCAATTGAATTTCAAAGTGAAAATCTTATAAAATGAAATCCGGAAATCAAATTGCTAAAATTTGAAAGTTAATTCCCAAAACCTGAGAGTTTACAATAATGTGTAACCCCCAAAAATGAGGTTTATAACTCATATTTATAGAAAACAAGTCCTCAATAACAAGGAAACAAAATAAGGAAATATGTTGTCTGGACGCGACTTCTGTCGACGACATGACCCACAGACCATGGGTCGACCTACAGTCCGTAGGTCTCCCTCCGTGGTTCAACACTTAGAAACTTTTCATGAGGTACTGATACCTTCACTCCTAGATCATCAATGATAGACGTGAAGGATGGATTATGGGTCAACCTATGGTCTGTCGTCTTGCTCCGTGGTTCCACACTTGTCAGACATCCTTGATGTTCCACCTACGATGCCTCACCCACGATCCGTGGACTGGTCTACGGTCTATCCTGGCACTCTGTGGATTGAGTACTGGAGCTCAACTTCCCAGACCAGGACTTTCGACTGACCACCAATGGCCAGTAGATGGACCTATGGTCTTGAGTGGCTTCGTTGGTAGGTACTTCTGCAATCTTCAGCTTTAAATCTTCATCAACCGCCGCCAAGCTTATATCCTATAAATATAATACATAAAACATTATTTCTAATACAATATAGGGCTTGACAGACACAACTTCTATGTGAAATGCATCAAAAATACTGTAAACTTAAGGTATATCAACACCCTTAACTTAAACTTGTTGTTTGTCCTCAAGCGACACACTAAATCTCTAAACGACACTTATGTAGAATCAGACATCCAAACTCAAGCAATCAGATGGCTTTCTAACTCACTTCTATCACATTAGTGAAAATCTTTTCATCTAGACTCATCAAGCTAACTCATACGGATCAAAACATGACATAGATCGACCAACAAACATCACAACATACACCTTTCACAATCACCAAAGTATCAATTATCTAACAATGTAACTAGTGCCCTCACATCAAAATAAATCCTTTTTTCACACACAATATATATATGAATTTCAAGTTTTAGGATTCATTCAACACTTATGCTCAGAAGTGACTTCAAGTACATTTAGTGCTAATACCAGAGGCTTGCCCTTATTTTCAGTGCTTAGACACTCCAAACTAGTTGCTAGGACCACTATAGGACTTTCTTTGCTTGTAACGTAGGCTCAAGGTCAGGTAGGGTACATTTGGATACTTTTTAGTGACTTTCTGCCCTCCTTGACATTACGGCAACTTTTTACCTATTTTCTCAATCAATTCTTGACATCTTTAACTATTCTGCTCTTTCCCTTGACTCTCTTTCGCACAGATGTGACTTTTGACTTTAAAGCTCTTATTTTTCACTTTTCTTCTTTTTTTCTTTCACTTTATTTTTCTTTGTTTCTTTCAACACTTTTTGTCATTCATTGCCTCTCTTTCAAGAGGATTCACAACATGTCAAGCCCTGGTAAGGTTTTGCGCATTGTATTGAATTAAACCACATGCTCCACCACTTGTGTAGGCCCCCGTCAATTCTTTTATTCTTTTGCACAAAGTTACCTCTTTTTTATTTATTTTTTTCTTTTTTTTTCTTTCTTTCTTTTAGACAAACTCTATTCATACCTATTTCTTTTGGTTTCCTCTTTCATAGCCACCCTCAACTTATGTATTTTGCATGAGTTGAGGTGCATAATATCCGATGTCAAACCAGGGCCAAGATCAAGGTAACTTTCTGAATTAGCCACCCTCAACTTATGCTTATGGCCTAAGTCAAGGTTCACATGTCCAAGGAGGGATCGGGGCCAAGAAATTTATTTTAGGGAAGGTGAGTTAGGTGTATTGAAATAGGTGGTCTACATTAGGCTCAAACATTTGGATCAAAGGGAATATTTCTTTCTTTTGTTTAAATCATTTAGGCTTGAGTGGACTTATTTGAACAAGGGCCTATGATCATTTCCAAACTTCTAGCTAAGATTATCTTAGCAGGACCAACGAGGAAAGTTCTAGATTGGCACATATTATATGAACATTCAAACTTTTCTTACACATATTGAAACTATCCTAACTGTTTTAACAGATGAGTCGATGTCCGTTGATGGTGCGAAAACACTTCTTGATGTCGAATTCCAAAAACCAGCGAGAGGTTCCCCACTCTTCTTTGAGTTGTACAGCCGCCTTGATAATATACCCTTCCCTAAAGAATACACATTGACCAAAAAAATGAATATAGCATCAATTTTTCCTTCTTTTTATGTCATCATGCTTTCATTCTTCTACTTACTTCTACACACACAATCTTAAACATGCCGGTTCAACAGAAAAGTAAATAGTCCTTTGGGGGGGAAAGAACTCAGGTAAGAAAATCCCAAATGAGGATTATGAGTTGGGTTACTCAGACTTCATCCTATCACTCAAAATTCATTTACCCCACCCCCAACAAAATAAGGTGCAATTGCCCTAAATGCACAAAAATCAAAACTAAAAGATAGGGTGAAGCCAACCTGTGGCCCATATGCACCGAAGACCTCTCAAGAAGCGGGTAACTCCTATTTCCCAGAGCCCGCTGGATCAACACTAGGAACGCCATCATTAGCGCTCTCATCAACTAATGTAGCACCCTCAGTAGTGCTCAAACTGCCAGATGGGCCAATATCCACCTCACAGGCCCACTGTTGTCTCATCTCCTCATCAAGGATATATGACCTCTAGGCATCCTAGAACTGCTGGCAATCCTTCTTCCTCAAACGTCAAACATCCTCAGTATCAGTAGTGTGGTCGGAGCGGTGACGCTTCCCAGAAGCATGGGACAAATATGGTGGCGACATAGTATCGCCTAAAGTAGTCATCAGCACCTCAAAGTCTAGTGTCACAGGGGCAGACTCTAGTTTAGTCACAACAAGGGCTATGAGTGCAGAAATATCAACACAAACACTAGCCAACTCCTTCTGGAAGGTGGTCACATCAATGGTTGGGGCTGGACTCTCGTAGATCTCAGCAATTATGATGTAGGCAACATCAATCTCCAAACCTGCCATAATGGCTGCCAGTATCAGAGCCCGATCCCATGTAGCCACATTGTCTGCCTGAGTCAGGGGTAGTCATCTCCGCACCAACAACCAGAAGAACTTCGCAGCGAAGCTAAGTGTAACCTTCCTAATACCCAGGCAAGGAGTCTAACCCACTCAGTGCGCTCTCCATCCACAACAATATGTCGTGCGAACCATCTCAATAGTGTCTCCTTCTGCTCAGTATCTCTCTAAAAGGACCCACTCTGGATAATACCCATCCTGTAGTCATATTCTGTCGTATTGATGGGCAGAGTGTCGGCTGGGCCATAATAAACTAGTGAATAGTGGCCTCTAAGATGTCGAATGTGCAACCCCGCACTAATGTGGACTGAAGTGTAGGCTGAGATACGGGCTTGGCCCATTTAAAGATGGAATTTCTGATGGTGGCAGTATAAGAGACATAAAACTCTCTAGCTATGTCATTGCTGTATTTCTCAGGGCTCTGTGCCATCAACTCGCATCGGTGTCTCCAGAAGAGCTCCTCAATAGCAGGTGCAATATGGAAACTGCCTGTAAGTACCCTACACACCTCAGTCATGATCCTGGTCATACTCCAATGCTCATTCAACATCATGCCATTCTCATATATCTGATACTGGCCAGGGACACATCATCTATTCGGCTCATCAACCCTGGGAGCAGGCCTAACTCTGGTAGCTGATGGGCTGTCTCCTATGCTATCGACATTAGATGAAGAAACGGTACTGCTGCTAGAACTAGAACCAAACTGTGACTCTGAGCTAGCCTGTGCTAAAACTTATATGGCCCGCTCATCAGACTGGGGGCAGGGACCTCGTCGGAGCTAACCTACTGGGCTCTATTCCTAGTAATACGGAGGGTAGTGGGGGAGGTCCTAGTGGTGTGTTGAATGTACTCGGTGTTAGTGTCCTTAATAATCAAACGTCATGAAAGAGCGACGAATTTGGACTTGGCCTTTGTGGCGTAGGTAGGAGCTTGTTTGGGGTCCATGGTACCTGTGGAAGCTTAGATACTACCAAAACAAGGAGATAAGACTCATGGAATAATGTTAGAACAAGGATCGGACCCAAACAAAAACTTAAAAAATTTCTAGGTAGTAGCTGAACTAGAGACCAACGGTGGGTACCTACTGTCCGTGGGTCCCCTGGTAGGTTAGAGTCCCTAATTTTGGGTCTCAGATATTAGGACCACAGATGTGTAGAACGGTCCATCTATCGAATGACTGATTGTAGTCCACACTATGGTCCTATACTTAGGCAGTTTTGTGTGTGCCGATGGTCTAAGGACCTTGACCTACGGTCCGTAGGGTGACCTATGATATGTGGATTGAAGTTGTGGGTCAATTCTGTGCCATGCAGACCTATCAACTTTTGCACAAACAAAATTTTTGACAACTAGACCATCAAATTAAGCCTACACATGAATTTCAACATATAATATGGTATTTAATCATCCTTAGGGTTTTGTTGACATCACATCAACATTTTAACAAACTGAAACATACGTACCAATTAGGCCTATTACTTCATTTAGTTGGTTTTAATTTTCAACACACTCACATTACCATCATTTCAAGGGGGTTCTTAATTACAAGTCATGCAATCAATTAGGAGATTAACAATACAACTTCGTGATTTCATGAGTTAAACAATGAACATTAAATTCAAAGTTACGGTGAAATCGTTTTACCTTACAAGTATTCAAAGTTGGTGAGTGTGGTGATGCAACATTGGTTGCAGGATTTGAGATCAATTTTGCTCGCATTCTCATTGCGGAGATAAATGAGAGGGCTTTCAAAGCCTCCACCACTTGCCCTTTTCCTTGTCTCATTTTCCAGTTATGTAGGGACTTTGGAATGCCGATCTGGCATTGTGACAAGTTGATCCGGCCTACGAGGACACTAGATATAGGCCTTATTTGGGATGAGGCAAATATGGTGGCACCACGCAGAGAGCTATATGTTGATGTGCTGCCCATGGAAACAGACTTAGTAGATGTTGTGGAGCAGATGTAGGGTGATGATCCTTCCCCTCCAGCCCACACCGATGATATTTCGGCCTTCTCATTTCAGGTCGCGAGCCAGATTCATAGCTCATCTAGATCCACCCCGCCTTTAGTAGCTATTGTTGTACCATTGGCTAGGCTTCAAAAATTGGAGGCTCAGATGGCCACGCTGCTCCACCATGTCCGAACATGGATGCAAAATTTGATAGCAGAGTCTGAGTCCAGAATGGAGCGAAGAATGGAGAGCATAATGGATTAGAAGGTCCAGGCCATTAATAAGGTTCTCGATGCCTTTGAATTAAGAGTCCTCTAGCGACCGGCTCCGATAAAAAATCTATCCTCTTTCCAGATCGAGTTTACCAGTCTCCAGGCCAACGTTGACGCCATTCTTGCTACACTTGTAGTTGAGCCATAGGCGGCACCTATTGCTTTATGTGACGATACGGTCCTTGATGCATTATTCAGTGGGGACACAGAGGAGTGTCCCAAGCCCACACATTCCCGAGGTAAGAGGCACCGATCTAGACACACATCTGAGGCCACTAAGGATAAAAGAGCCAAGAAGAGGGAGCACAAGCAGGAGAAGCAAGCTAAGAGGGTTTTGATATTAGATGAGCAATTGCGCCAGGAGAGGGTTCGTGAGAGTGTTGCTGGGGCATCAAGTTCTATACCCGTTTTGCCCATTTCAAATGTTATGAATACTGTGGGTCATGATGTGATCACTACTGATGGTGCAGTTAGAATGATTAATAGCACTACTGAGGGTGCTGTGATTGGTGACGTAGGCACTACTGAGGGTGGACCCAATGTTGTTGTAGCGGGCTATGGGAAACCGAACCCACCCGCTTGTTGATGGTTCGTCGGTGCTATGTGCAACAGGTTTGCTTCACCCAAATCCATTACTTTTTACTGCTTTTTGTGTGCACTGGGGACAATTGCACCTATTTTTTGTTGGGGGTGGGGTAAATGGATTGTGTGTGATAAGGTGAAGTCTGAGTAACCCAACTCATAATCCTCTCTTGGGGTTTTCTTGCCTATGTTCTTTTCCCCTAAGAGACTAGTTAATTTGTGTTTAACTGGCATGTGTTAGAATTGTATGTGTAGAATCATGAAAAAGAATGAAGCATGATGGCAAAAGCTTTTTAAAAAAATGATACCCATCAAAAAATTTTATGATATGTGCTAAAATCTGTAGGCTAGAATGAGTTGAATATGTTGGCTCTGAGTATGACATGATAATGAACAACCTTGATGGAATGACTTAAGCTAAAAATTGAAATGGGTAATCTGATAATCTGATAATGAAACTATGTTCCAAGAGTGTGTGAGAATAGTTGATTGTTCAAACAGTTTTTGTACCAATCTAAAACTTGCTCGGTTAGTCCTACTATGACAATCTACTCTCTAGAGGCTAGGAAGTGATCATAGGCCCTTGTTCTGATAAGTCCACAAATTGCCTAAAAGAAGAATCCAACCAAATGAAATAAATTACCCCTTTGATCCAAATGCTTTAGACCTAAATTAGACCATTTCTTTCTAAACCCCTAACTCACCTTCCCATAATCTACTATGTTGGCCTCAGTCCCTCCTTGGACATGTGCACCTCAACTTAGGCCAAAAGCCTAGGTTGAGGGTGGCAAATGTAAAAAGTTGATTGAGGGATAAACCCCGAATCCGTACTTTCCGGTACTATGCCTACTCCCCTTTCCTCTTTCAAGTGGGTTGAACTCTTTCTAAGGCAAAGGGCCAACTGTGTGCCACAAGTGCTCTGTCTTCAAAAAGGCAGAATGCTATTATAGAAGCTGCTATTTTTGGAATAGAATAAGCTTTGTGTCCTAACCAGATGCCGTGGGGCTATAAGAGGTGCTTATCCAAACTAGGCAGGAGAACTTGGCTAACTTTCCTACTCTGATAGCATCTCCTCAATCTTGGCCCTGATCTGACATCGGGTATTGTGTACCTTAACCAATGGAAAATACATAAGTTGAGGGTGGCTATGAAAGAGGAAACCGAAATAAAAATGGGTATGAAAAGAGTTTGATGTTGAAAAAGAGAAAAAGAAAAGAGAGGAAATGATGTTACTTGTTGAAAGCTAAAGAAAAGAATGAAATGCAAGAAAAAAATAAAAGTGAAAAATAAAGAGCTACAAAGTCTAAAGTCACATCCATGGTTGAAGATAATCAAGGGAAAGAAGGTAAAACGGTAGGATGTAAAAAATAGGACAAAAAGAGGTAGAAAGCCTAATGTAATGTGAAGGAGGGAAAAAAGTCACTAAAAAGTACCCAAATGTACCACACCTGACCCTTAGCCTATGTTACAAGCCAAGAAAGTCCTATAGTGATCCTAGAACCTAGTTTGGAGAGTCTAAGCAGTGAAAATAAGGGCAAGCCTATGGTATTGAGCGCTAACTGTATTTGAAGTTACTTTTGAGTGTGAGTGTTGAATGAATCCTTGTACTCAAATTCATATTCATTGTGTGAAAAAAAGGATTTCGTTTGAAATAAGGGCACTAGTTACATTGTCGGAAAGTTGGTACCTTGGTGATAGAAAAACAGTGTATGTTGTGTGTTGGTTGGTCGATCTTTGTCATGTTTTGATCCACACAAGTTAACTTGTTGTGTCTGAGAGAAAAGATTTGCACCCAAAAAGAGAGTCGGAGTAGAGAGCCATGTGATTGCTTGTGCTTAAAGTGCTTGCTTCTATACAAGTGTCGTGTAGAGTCTTAGTGCGTCACTTGAGGACAAACAACGAATTTAAGTTGAGGGTGTTGATATACCGTAATTTTACGGTATTTTTAATACATTTCACTTAAGAGTTGTGTGTGTCTAGGGCCATTTTGTATTGGTTTCTATGAATTTTTCTCATGTTTGCAGGAAATATGTCAGATGTGGAAACAGAGAGACATAGCTAAAAGATGTGCAGAAAAGGGCATCTATGGAGGTATGATCCACGGACCGTAGGTCCATTCATGCTCCGTAGATGGGTATCGTAGATGGGCAGGCAAGCCATTAAAGCAGATCAGGGAATTCTTCAGCAAGTGTGGAACCATGGTTGTAACCGACGGACCGTAGATTAATCTATGGACCGTATTGTTGCTTCGTCAAATGATTCAGAGAAGGAGTTCCAGTACCTCAAGATTCTAAGTGTGGAGCTACGGAGGAGGATCTACAGACCGTGGATCAAACTATGGTCCGTACTGTTGATCCGTTGTTTGCCTCAGAGATGATGTTTCGGAAGATGAAAAATTGCCCAAGTCCTGAGTCACGAAAAGGACCTACGGACCATAGGTCAATCCATGGTCCGTAGGTCAGTGTCGTAGATCGAAGACGCATCCTGAAACATTATTTTCTTATTTCGTTTCCATTTTAGTTAGGACTTATTTTTCAATATATAGGGCATGTAAACCTCATTTTTGGGGGGTTAGTGTAACACCCCCAAATTCTAACAAGAGTCGTTAAACTACTTCAATATGTTTTATTTTCATTTTGGGAACTTGAAATTTTTAGGATAATTGCTAGCTTGTTTAGCATAGATTGGATCGTAATTTATGGGATTGTATAATAATCTAATTAGAATTATGTATACTTTTAAAAGGAGGTAAAGGATATATAGATATAGGTGTATATGTATGCATTTTGGGTAGCACACAATACTATTGTGGGCAGCCTTGGGGACATCTGTTCATTGGGATAAATATCACCTTTGAGACTATATTTTGCCATCTCCTTTAGTGAATTTTTGTTCCTTCAAAGTCCAAAAAAAATACCTTAGAACCTTTATTAACCTTTTGTTCATCAAAATCACAAGAAAAAAACTTGGTTCTTTTGGCTGGAGTTCGAGACACACACTGCTTTATTGGTAAGTGGCTGAAATCTGTTTCTAAGCTGGGTAGTGGTTGGTAATTGGTATATATCTCGTTCTCTAGAGCTTAGTTTACTGTGAATAAATATGATTTGCAAAGCTAATTTATATATCTACAACTCTTATGTTTATGTGAAATTCTAATTTAGCTGTTATGGGTTTGAAATATGGGACGCAACACAGGACAAGTTTTGTCCAGATTTTGGATTTAGAAATTCGGTATAAACAACTGTTAGTGTATCAATGATATCTTTTTGTACAAAATGTATTTTTTCGGTGATTCTTATTGTGTTGCAATGTTTAGAGATTTATCTACATCTTTCATGTAGGTAATAAAGTCTAATTTAGCTATTATGTATTTGAAATATGGGACGCAACATAGGACCAGTTCTGTCCATATTTCGGATTTAGAAATCCAGTATGAACCTCTGTTAGTGTATTGATGATATCTTTTTGTAAAAAATGTATTTTTCGGTGATTGTTATTGTGTTGTAATCTTAAGAGATGTATCTACATCTTTTATGAAGGTTACAAAGTCTAGTTTCACTGTTTTCCTGTTAAAATCTAAGTTACAACATGGGCTACTAGACTGGCCAGAATCACTATTTTGGGAACAGAGTTGTATCTGTGCAGGCTGAGCTTACTTGTGATGATAATCCGATTTTATTTCGATATTATTGAAATATTAGGAATTAAAGAAGATATTTAATTGCATTTTTAAGGTTGTATATACTTGTGAACAAGTTGAGGACCTTGATTCGTTGGGTGGTCTATGGTTTGAACTCGCGGAATTTTGTTGGACTGTTGCTACACTAAAGTATTGAGATTTGTGTATAAACTTGTACTTGAACTCTTTTAACTACTGGTATAGCTGAAAGTTGATCTTGATACCTTGGTTACCTCTTGTTGCTTTGCATTGTCGTGTTGGTATGATGCTTATGTAGCTCGGCCACTTGTACGGATTGTTTGATCACTTGGCACTCTTGTTGGGACCTTGTCTTTCTTGTGGCTGTGACTTCGTCACTATTGGCAGGCCTCTTGATTCGGATCATTTGCCATCTTGATTCTGGATTTTTAGTCCGTCTTAAGAATGGAAGTTGTCCATTTTAAGTATGAACTAGAAAGCCATTTTTAATATGGTTCTTGGTTCTCTTGACTATTGGGCTTTGACGCTTCGTGATTCAAGGCGTTGGCCCTTCTGGATACTTGCCTGTGCGGAGTGTGACGACATGAGGTATATATTGGGTGAGCCTTGCTATTGAATCTCTTGAAAAATGGTGCTTTGAACATTCTTGACAATTGGATCTTTGAATATCGAACTTGATACCCTTTACATATTGTTACTTGATTTATTTATTATGTTTCAAGTATGCTGCTCATTGACTTGAGAAGGGTAGCTTGGTGAATTTTGAGGACTCCGAACCTATAGTTTTTACACCACTAAGCTATATGCTTAGATATAGTTGTTTCTATCATACGGGCTGATCGAGAGGAGGCATGAAGCTGGCCATTGGAGATGGAAATTTTGAGAACTTTAAAGAAGATCACATATGCATATAGGCATCTATATATTGTATAAACTTTGGGACTTATACATGACCTATGTGTTGTATATTTGCCTGAAATTTTGAGGACTAATCAGATCATGTCACAATGGTTTGTAATATAAGTATGGCTACTTGTTTGGTTTATTTGGGGTGTTTAATTGGACTACTTGTTTTGAATGGTGGGATGAAGCTTGAAACACTTGGTTGGATACTCGGAAAATTGATGATATTTGTCATATATCATGTTACTAGCATGAGGACGATATATGCGTAAAAGAAATCTCATAAGTTATTGGTTTATGTTTTTCGAAAGGGTCGTTACAAGTTTGGTATCAGAGCCTAGGTTTCTTTTTCTAGGACTTTTGCTGTGAATTACTTGTATACTTGTTTGCTTTCGAAAAAAAGTTTTATTTGGACTATTTGTTCAGTTTCATGGGTTATAATATTTTTATTGCATATAGAGTGCACATGCATCATATACATGTCCATAATGCAATGTGATCTTCATTTTTTAGGGATTTAAGTTATGGTCTCTTCTACTGACCTACCTATGGAAGTTGCTCGTGAAGGTTCTGGTGCCTCTGTTTCCCAACCTCATGCACTAGAAGAGGTTGGAGAACCTTTCTCAGATCATTTTGTTCCCCACACTAGTGGGTCTGAAGTGGGAAACCATCAGGGTGTCAGAGCTGGTTCACATCCTCTCATGAGTCCTGGTACTCAAGCCATGAATCCTCCTTTTCAACAAATGGCTGAATTCTTCCACCATATAGCTGAAGTGATGCATGATTCCAACATGATTAACTTTGAGAAAATGAGGAAAATGGGTGGAGGGGAGTTTGAAGGCACCGTTGATCCCACGGATGTTGAATAATGGCTAGAGCGCATGGAGAGGGTATTTAAGCTGTTAGAGTGTTCAGATGTTGCCAAATTTAAGTATGCTATTTCACTCCTACAAAAGGATGCTTCTGATTGGTGGGTAAATGTTCCGAATGCCAAGGTAAAACCTCCTGTTCTTACTTGGGATGATTTTCTTAGGGAATTTCATATGAAGTATGTCCCAGCTGCTTATTGTGATGCAAAGAGAAAGGAGTTTTTGAATTTAAGGCAACGAGGCATGTCTATTGCTGAGTACCAATAGAAGTTTCTAAGGCTTTCTCGTTATGCTGGAGGTATTATTACAGAGGAAAAAGACAACTGTAGAAAATTTGAAGATGGTTTAAATGATTCCATTAGGAAGAATGTGGCGATCTTGCAACATGAGAACTTTTGTAAGTTAGTGTCTGCTGCTTTTACTTGGGAACGACTTGATAAAGAAGAAGCTAGTCGAAATGAAAACAAATTCCGAAAGCCTAGATCAGCTTTTGGAGGTCCATCCAAAAGGGGAAGGCTTAATGATTCTAAAGTTGGTAGAGTTAACAGGCCACCTCAGCAAAAGCAAAGCAGATTAGAATTTTCTACAGCTTGCAGTCCAAATTTTGGCAAAGGCGGGTCTCGTGTTCCCACTTGTCCACAATGTGGAAAGAATCATTATGGTACTTACAGGAGAGCTTCTGGTACATATTTCAATTGTGGGAGCTTTGATCATAAAGTGAAGGATTGTCCTAATCCTAATAATGCTCTTTCCTTGAGAACTGAAGGCTCAGTGCATAAGCCTTCTATTAATCCTCCTCGAACTAATGAAGATGCAAGACCTAAAAATGTATAAGCAACAGGTGCAATGGAGCGAATAAAGCTAGTAGACCAAGGGCTACTGCACACACTTATGCTATGAGGCAGAGGGAGGATCAAGATGGAAAATACGTGGTTGTCGATAAATTTTACCTATTTGGCTTATGTGTGTTTACATTGTTTGATCCTGGTTCTACACATTCCTATCTTTGTTCATCACTTGATCTTCCTAAAAATGTGAAATCCATGAGACTTAATTTTTATGTGCTGGTTGAAAGTCCTTTGGGTTATCAAGTTGTGTGTAATCGAGTTTATCAAGATTGTCCCTTCATGATTCAAAATCTAGTCTTCCCTGCTGATCTAATTGAAATGCCCTTCAAAGATTTTGATGTTATTATCGGGATGGATTGGCTTTATAAATATCATGCATTGGTAGATTGTAGGTCTAAGCATGTGACTTTTAAAGATCCTACATTTTCACACATCATTGTACAAGGTGAAAGATCATTGACAACTAGTATTATTTCTGCGGCATTGGCAAGAAAGTTGATACGTCAAGGTTGTGGGGTGTACCTTGCTCACATAGTTGATACACGGTTGGAGAGTCCTTGTATCAAGGACATACCTACTGTGCGTGATTTCCTAGAAGTCTTCCCAGAAAACCATCCGGGATTGCCCCCGAAAAGGGAGGTTGAATTTCTTATTGAGCTTATTCCTGGATCTACCCCTATATCTATCACTCCTTATAGAATGGCTTCGATAGAATTAAGAGAATTGAAATCTCAATTGCAAGAACTTCTTGAGAAAGGTTTTATTCGACCTAGTGTTTCTCCTTGGGGAGCCCCTATTTTATTCATAAAAAAGAAAGATGGCACTCTCAGACTTTGTATTGACTATAGACAATTGAACAAAATCACAATCAAGAATAGATACCCACAACCGAGGATCGATGATTTGTTTGACAAACTGAAGGGTGCTAAAGCATTCTCGAAGATTGATTTAAGGTTTAGATATCACAAACTGCGTGTTAGAGAGAATGATATTCCTAAAACTGCTTTTAGAACTCGGTATGGTCATTATGAATTTTTGGTGATGCCATTCGGGTTGATAAATGCTCTTGCGATATTCATGGATCTAACGAATCGAGTATTCAAGCCTTATCTTGATCATTTTGTGGTTGTTTTTATAGATGATATTTTAATATTTTCCCGAAGTAGTGAAGATCATGATAAACACCTCCGGATTATTTTGCAAATTTTGCAAGAGGGGAACTTTATGCAAAACTTTCCAAGTGTGAATTTTGGCTTGATGAAGTGAAGTTTTTGGGATATGTTGTATCGGCCGAAAGTGTGAAGGTGGATCCTAGTAAGATACAAGCAGTTGTTGAGTGGAGACCTCCCAAAAGTCAAATCAAAGTAAGAAGTTTCTTGGGCTTAGCGGGATATTACAGAAGATTTGTGAAAGGCTTTCCTATTATCCCCTCTCCATTGACTAAACTATTGCAGAAGGAAATGAAGTTTAATTTGAATGAAAAATGCCAAGAAAGGTTTGAAACTCTCAAATCCTTGTTGACTCAAGCACCTATTCTTACTCTACCAATTGAAGGAAAGGAGTATGTAGTATACAACGATGCTTCTCACAGTAGTCTCGGTTGCGTTTTGATGCAAGAAGGGAAGGTTATTTCTTATGGCTCTCAAAAATTAAAACCGCATGAATTGAATTATCCTACTCATGATCTTGAACTTGCTGCGATAGTGTTTCCTTTAAAAATATGGCGACATTATTTGTATGGAAAGAAATGTCGTATATTCACTGATCACAAGAGCTTAAAGTACTTGGATACTCAGAAGGAGCTAAACCTCTGACAGTGTAGATGGCTTGAACTCATTAAGGATTATGACTACACGATTGATTATCATCCAGGTAAAACTAATGTGGTTGCAGATGCCTTAAGTAGAAAATCCTTCGCAAGTATTTCTTTGAGTCCTTTGCCCTTGCTTCTTTAGTTAAGAGCCATGAATGTTTATTTCACACTTGATTCAAAGGGTTCAGTTGTTGCTAATTTGCAAGTAAAGTCAATATTACTTGAATAGGTGAAAGAAGCATAAAAGTTGGATGACAAACTTGTCAAAGTGACCCGAGAAGTTCAAAACAGGGAAAAACTTGATTTTACATTATCAGAGGATGGTGTCTTATTTTATCAAGATAGACTTTGTGTCCCTAATGATGACAATTTGAAAAGAGAGATACTGAATGAAACATATACCTCATCATATGCAATGTATCATGGGGGTACAAAGATGTACCAAACCATCAAAGTAAATTATTGGTGGAATGGTATGAAGAAAGACATTGCAGAGTTCATTTCTAAATGTTTAGTTTGTCAACAAGTAAAGGAAGAACATCAGGTCCCAGTTGGTTTACTATAGCCCTTGTCGATGCTGGAATGGAAATGGGAGAGAATAACTATGGACTTTGTTTCTGGACTTCCTCGCACCCAAAGAAATCATGATGCAATATGGGTGATTGTGGACAGACTAACCAAGAGTGTGCACTTCTTAGCAATCAGGATGGATTACTCACTTGAGCGTCTAGCCGAATTGTACATTAATGAGACTGTATGACTACATGGGATCCCTATGTCTATTGTATCTAACCGAGACCCAAGGTTTACAGCTAGATTTTGGGGTAGCTTGCAGGAAGCTTTGGGTACTAAGCTGAAATTTAGCACTTCGTTCCATCCTCAGACAGACGGCTAGTCAGAAAGGGTGACACAAGTTTTGGAGGATATGCTTCGAGCTTGCATTATGGAGTTTGAGGGTAGTTGGGACAAACACTTGGCTTTGATAGAATTTGCATATAATAACAGTTACCAATCGAGTATTGGAATGCCTCCCTATGAAGCTTTGTACGAAAGAAAATGTTGGACCCCTCTTTGTTGGAGTGAAGTTGGTGATAGGAAACTCATTGGACTTGAAATTGTGCAACAAACAGAAGACATGGTAAAAATAATCAAGGATCGTCTAAAGATTTCTTCAGATAGACAAAAGTCGTACGCTGATCTTAAAAGGCGTGACATTGAATATCAAGTGGGAGATAAAGTATTTTTAAATGTTTCTCCATGGAAAAAGATTATGAGATTTGGCAGAAAAGGAAAACTTAGTCCCCGATTTATTGGACCGTATGAGATACTTGAAAGGGTTGGACCGGTTGCATATAAATTGGCTTTGCCACCTCAGTTAGGTAAGATCCACAATGTTTTCCATGTATATATACTCAGAAGATATTGTTCTGATCCATCTCGTGTTCTTCCAATTAAATCTATTGAGGTTAATCCTGACTTGACGTATAATAAAGAACCTATTTTAATTCAAGCTCAGGAAGTGAAGCAATTGAGAAACAAGAAAATCCACTTAGTAAAGGTACATTGGAGGAACCACTCGAGAAAAGAAACTACCTGGGAGAGAGAAGAAGACATAAGGACCCAATATCCGCACTTGTTTCAGGACTAATGTAAGGTAAATTTTGAGACAAAATTTCTTTAAGGAAGAGAGAGTTGTAACACCCCTAAATTATAACAAGAGTCGTATATCGATTAACTGTCGTTAAACTACTTCAATATGCTTTATTTTCATTTTGGGAACTTGAAATTTTTAGGATAATTGCTAGCTTATTGAGCATAGATTGGATCGTAATTTATGGGATTGTATTGGGGTATTTATGTAATAATCAAATTAGAATTATGTATTCTTTTAAAAGGAGGTGAAGGATATATAGATATAGGTGTATATGTATGCATTTTGGGCAGCACACAACACTATTTTGGGCAGCCCTAAGGGATAGCTATTCATTGGGATAAAAATCACCTTTGAGCCTATATTTTTCCATCTCCTTTAGTGAATTTTTGTTCCTTCAAAGTCTAAAAAAGACCTTAGAACCTTTATTAACCTTTTGTTCATCAAAATCACAAGAAAAAAACTTGGTTCTTTTGGCTGGAATTCGAGACACACACTGCTTTGTTGGTAAGTGGCTGAAATCTGTTTCTGAGCTGGGTAGTGGTTGGTAATTGGTGTATATCTCGTTCTCTAGAGCTTAGTTTACTGTGAATAAATATGATTTGGAAAGATAATTTATATATCTACAACTCTTATGTTTATGTAAAAGTCTAATTTAGTTGTTATGGATTTGAAATATGGGAATCAACACAAGACAAGTTTTGTCCAGATTTCGGATTTAGAAATCCGGTATGAACAACTTTTAGTGTATCGATGATATCTTTTTGTACAAAAAGTATTTTTCAATGATTCTTGTTGTGTTGCAATGTTAAGATATTTATCTACATCTTTCATAAAGGTTATAAAGTATAATTTAGCTGTTATGTATTTGAAATATGGGACGCAACACAGAACAAGTTTTGTCCAGATTTCGGATTTGGAAATCCAGTATGAACCACTGTTAGTGTATCGATGATATATTTTTGTACAAAATTTATTTTTCAGTGATTTATGTTGCATTGCAATATTAAGAGATGTATATCTACATCTTTCATGTAGGTTACAAAGTCTAGTTTCTTTGTTTTCCTGTTCAAATCTAAGTTACAACATGGGGTACTAGACTGGCCAGAATCACTATTTTGGGAACATAGTTGTATCTGTGTAGGCTGAGCTTACTTGTGATGATAATCCTTTTTTATTTTGATATTATTGAGATATTAAGAATTAAAGAAGTTATTTAATTGCATTTTTAAGGTTGTATATACTTGTGAACCAGTTGAGGACCTTGATACGTTGGGTGGTCTATGGTTTGAACTCGCGGAATGTTGTTGGACTGTTGCTGCACTAAAGTATTGAGGTTTGTCTATAAACTTGTACTTGCACTCTTTTAACTGCTGGTATAGCTTAAAGTTGATCTTGATACCTTGGTTACCTCTTGTCTCTTTGCATTGTCCTGTTGGTATGATGCTTGTGTAACTCGCCCACTTGTACGGATTGTTTGATCACTTGGCACTCTTGTTGGGACCTTGTCCTTCTTGTGGCTGTTACTTCGTCACTATTGGCAGGCCTCTTGATTCGGATCATTTGCCATCTTGATTCTGGAATTTTAGTCCGTCTTAAGAATGGAAGTTGTCCATTTTAAGTACGAGCTACAAAGCCATTTTTAATATGGCTCTTGGTTCTTTTGACTATTGGGATTTTACCCTTCTTGATTCAGAGCGTTGGCCCTTCGTGATACTTGCTTGTGCCGGGTGTGACGACATGAGGTATATATTGGGCGAGTCTTACTATTGAATCTCTTGAAAAATGGTTCTTTGAACATTCTTCATAATTGGATCTTTGAATATCGAACTTGATACCCTTTATATATTGTTACTTGATTTATTTATTATGTTTCAAGTATGCTGCTCATTGACTTGACAAGGGTAGCTTGGTTAATTTTGAGAACTCCGAACCTATAGTTTTTACACCACTAAGCTATATGCTTAGCGATAGTTGTTTCTATCGTACGGGTTGATCGAGAGGAGGCATGAAGCTGGCCATTGAAGATGGAAATTTTGAGAACTTTAAAGATCACATTTGCATATTGGCATCTATATATTGTATAAACTTTGGGACTTATACATGACCTATGTGTTGTATATTTGCATGAAATTTTAAGGACTAATCGGATCATGTCACAATGATTTGTAATATAAGTATGGCTACTTGTTTGGTTTATTTGGGGTGTGTAAACCCAAGTCATGTAATATATTAATTGGACTACTTGTTTTGAATGGTGGGATGAAGCTTGAAACACTTGGTTGGATACTCGGAAAATTGATGATATTTGTCGTATATCATGTTACTAGCGTGAGGACGATATATGCATAAAAGAAATCTCATAAGTTATTGGTTTATGTTTTTCGTAAGGGTCGTTACAGTTAGACTTTATTATTTTATTTCTAGTTTTTGGGTTTGGAGACTAACTTGCAACTTTAGCAATTCAAGTTGATATTCTGGGTTCTTCTACTTATTATGTAAGTTCATGGTCTCTTCATCTAAAAATATGAATTGTGGTCTTGCTATTATGGGTAACTAAATCCACAACTAGGGTTGTGGGAACCATGAGCGATTAACAACATATGAATAGTAACTAAGTAATTCTTGAATAGTGTTATTGCATGCATTGATAATCTTTCGCTTAGAAATCAATTTAACGGTGGCCAACGTTAGAACTTGCCTCGTTACTACTTCCCAGACCAAGGAGGTAGTTAACGAGAAAAGAATTATCAATATAGATTTAGTGTGACACTATCTAATAGTCTAATGTCGATTGGTGCGAGGGTGTAAACTAAGCCATACATTAATGTGATGTCTAATATGAGGTAAAGGTAAGTGTTAGTAAATTATACCCACGAAGCCGGACCAAGGTGCGGGGTGAAATTCTCTAGAGGTCGGAAAAAGGATTTAGAGATACCTAACTTATCACTTTGCATGTAATACACTAGGAAAGGATTAATATTACTAGGATTACCGCGTTATGAGCTTATGGGGAACACGTATACCCTAGTTACTTTATCATCATGATAAAAACTAAAGTTTGAATCTTGCTCACTAAATACTTACATAATTTCCTGAATTTGTTTCACAAATCCCCCACCCCCCTTAATTACTTGTTTTAGGAAATACATTGACTAAACAAATATAATCGTTGGTTAAGTTTAAGTCTAAACCATATTCCTCGTGGGATCGAGCCCAACCTAAAAGTTGGGTTCTTTACTTGATAATGATCATTTATACCTCTTTAGGGAGGTGTAATTTGAGCATCTCAATTACCACCATGAACCTGAGCATGCAGATTAACAACCTTATGAGGCAGCAATTCAACTCCATCACCTAGCTTCTCTCTGATTGGATTGATTTGGACACCTTGAATATTCATTTTTCTCAAAGTTTTGCTCAACTCTGGATCGTAGGGGGTCAATGGTTCACCTTGACTCTGTGTAGTTGGCTTTCACTAAAGTAGAAACCTATAGAAAATAAAAACAAAAGAAAATGTAAAATCAGGAAATACTTGACTAAAGTTCAATAATGTAGTTAAACCTACTCTAAAAGCTATATCATAACACAGTAATCCTAATAATAGTAATCATTTCCTAGTGTTTTACACGCAAAGTTAGTAAGTTAGGTATCCCTAAGTGATTTGTCCTCCAAGTAGGGAATTTCACTTCGCACCTTGGTTCGGCTATGGCTGTATGCTTTACTAACCCTTTTACCCGAGACTAGACATCATATCAATGTATGACTTAGTTTTCACCTTCTCTCCAATTGACATTAGACTATTAAATAGCATCCACTAAATCTCTATTTTTAATTCTTTTCTCATTAACTATCTCCTTGGTCTGTTAAGTAGTAATGAAATGAGTTCTAACGTTGGCCACCGTTAAAAAGACTTCTAAGCAAAGGAATTAACAATACATAAATAAACACTATTCAAGAATTACTTAATTATTATTCATACTTTGTTAATTGCTCATGGTTCCCACAACCCTAGTTGTGGATTTAGCTAATCATGCTTTAGAGTTCACAATTCATATTTCAGAAGAAAGAATTCATGAACTTACAATTAGAATAGATGAAACCCGAAATCTTCAATTGAATTTTAAAGTGAAAATCTTATTAAACGAAATAACTGCTAAAATTTGCAAGTTAATTCCCAAAAATACAAAAAACTAAGAGTTTACAATAATGTCTAACCCCCAAAAATGAGGTTTATAACTCCTATTTATAGAAAACAAGTCCTAAATAAAAAGGAACCAAAATAAGAAAATAAGTTCTCTAGACGTGGCTTTTGTCGACAGACCGTGGGTCGACCTGCGGTCTATAGGTCACCCTCCATGGTTCAACACTTAGAAACTTTTCATCAGGTACTGAAACCTTCACTCCAGATCATCAATGATGGACGTGCATGATGGACCATGGTTCGACCTACTGTCTGTCATCTTGCTTCGTCGTTCCACACTTGTCAGAATTCCCTAATGTTCCACCTACGATGCCTCACCCATGGTCTATGGTATGGTTTACGGTCCGTTGTGGCACTCCATGGATTGAGTACTGGAACTCAACTTCCTAGACCAGGACTTACGACTAACCACCCATGGCCCGTCGATAGACCTACGGTCCGTGGGTGGCTCCGTTGGTGGGTACTTCTTCATTTTTCAACTCTAAATCTTTATTGACCACCTCCATGCCTATTTCCTATAAACATAATACATAAACTATTATTTCTAATACAACATAGCCGTAAACACACATAACTTCTAAGTGAAATGCATCAAAAATACTGTAAACTCACGATATATCAAGCCTATACAACATAGTTTGAAAAGGAAATACAAGAAATGACTACTAAAAGATAATATCCATCCTCGAATTTTGAGGACTCACAAACAAGCTTGGAGAATAAGCAAATCGAAGCTTCTAGCCACAATGATGACCACCTTGAGAATCGGACCCTACATTTGGGGAAAATGTAGGAAAAGCATGGGTTAGTACAAAATTGCACTAAGTATAATAGCCATGCAAAAAAACATTTAAAACATGCTAAAATGGACATTTTAGTTGAATGCATGCAAGTTGCTAAGTTAAAACATCACTTTAAGGATAATGGAAAAGCATAAGTCATAAACATATTCATTACATAGAGAATCATAACATAGGAGGAATATATCATAAATATCATCAATGCATACTTACGCAATGCATGAATATGACTTCATAATTCCCACTCATGCTAAGTAAAGTTTCTTGAGTAACCATACTTCATATTTCATATTCTTGTTCATATTGTTGTCGTAGTGGGAAATAAGCCTTAATCGACAAATACCATGTGAGCTTAACATGGAATCCAGTGTCTACCCCACACCGAAAAGGGGTTGCTCTTAGCTTAGGTTGATACACTAGCTAGATACCTATGAGGGCACATAGTTTATGGGATAAGGATATTGTTACTAGAAACCCGTACTCAACTAAGGTCGAAGGTTTCCATATCATGAGATAGATACTTTGGGAACCCGGACTCAACTTGTGTAAAAGCTTTCATCTCATATTCAATATCCACTCAGTGCTAAGAATTAATTCCCATTGAGTTCCTATTAAGTCTTGACTTAAGTTCATATTCATTGAAGAATGTCGTGACACTCAATCCAACATAACTCATAAGATAGCTCATTAGATCATGCGTGAGAATAACCTTTCACCGTTGATTCAATATGTGAGAAAGCCTTTCAACCCTAGAATTATCATATTGTGAGAAAACATTTCACATCATATCATATCCATGCATAAGTGTGTGTATGAGGATTACCTTTCAACAACACAATAGCTAGATCATAATCATAATCACTTTACCCTCAAAGTGTTCTTAAAGCATATGCATAAATTTCATAATCATGCATAATTCTCATACTTTGCCCTTAAAGGATCAAAGATAATATTCAATCAACACATCTAGAATTCACTACGTTAGACATGGATGTTAACATGATTCAAATAACTCAATTACTACAAGTATAATCTCGTAATACTCTTCTTTCATGAATTCACCCACAACACAAGATCATAAATTGGGAATATGGGGATTTCATGGATTCTTGGGGATTTGAACATAAAAAACTATAACAAATCATCAATTCAATCATATTATAAAGTAATTCAAACATTAGAATAGTTATTGAAAGGAATCCATGACTTGGAGTCAAACCCTAGCTTTCGGGGGATTTCTATCTTGAAATGGGGGTTTTGAAGGGGCTCCATGGATGAAGGACTACCATACCTCAACAATGAATCTCTATAAATTTGAGTAGAAAACTTTGCTCCTTCCACCCTAGCTCCAACTTCCTTCTTCTTCTTCCTTGAAGTTCTAGAGAGAGAATATTTTGGGAGAAGTTGGTTTTGTTTTGCGATTTAGGAATAATGACAAAGATGACTAAATTTATGGATCTTAAATCAATATATAGTTAGTCTAAATTAGAATAAAACAACGTCACTTAATATTAATTAAAACCGGAAAACCCCAAAGTGCCCATAACTAATTCCTCAAAACGGTTTACAGGTGACAAACCACGACCCCACAATAATGGTCCATGGATGGACCCACATGGCGTGCTGGTCAATCGTGGTCTTCACAGAGTCTTTTTTCCATCTACGACCCACTGACCTATGGACCATCGACCCATCCACAGGGCGCGGGTCCTCTCATGGTCCATTGGTTCTGGCAGTTTTTAAGGTCCTCCTCAAAGGCCCATGGTTGGTCCTTAAGGGGTCGTACCTTGACGTCCTAACACAAAATCCTTTATTTTAAGTACGGTGAGTTAAATTTATGACTCTAACCCTCATGTAAAGCTTTATTTTTGTAACACCTAGATAACTAGTAGGTTAAACTAGAGCCTTACGTAAGGGTTCTAGAGTTTTACATAAGGATTCTAGAGTTTTACATGAGGGTCAGAATGTACAAATGACTTCCCGTACTTAGAATGCAAGTTTTAGGGTTAGGGAATCAAGGAACGACCCCCCAAGAACCAACCAAGGGTCCTTGAGGAGGACCCTAAAACAACCACTAAAAACTCACCAAAATAGTCCACCCACGGTTGGGGATCCATGGATAGTAGGTGGACCCACACCTCGTGGGAAGGGGTCGTGGGTCAAGGAAATTTTGTAGAGTTTCAGGCCATCACACCCACGAAGGACCAATATGGTGCGTAGACCTACCCACGGTCCGTGGGTCGGGGTCTTGTGGGTGAGGCACTATTGGGGTTAAATTGTTTTATGTTAGGGACTTAGGGGTTAATTCATTATTAGTTAGGGGTTAAGTGGTGTCATTTTATTAGTAATTATACCACCTATATAAACCTAATATACCCCTAAATTAATTGATCCTAGACATTATTTTCAACTCATCAAAAAAAACCCAAATCCCACCAAGAAGTTCTCTATCTATAAAGCAAAGAAAAAGACGAAAAAGAAGCAGAAGAGAAGCTATCTAGGTCAAAATCCTCCATTGTTGCAAGCATTATGAGGGCTTTATAATCAAGGTATGCTAGATTATTCATCCTTGGATTCTTCCATCCATGGAGCCCCCTAGGTTTCCCCCAATTGTGAAGATAAAACCCAATTCTGGCTAGGGTTTCTTATTGTGGGTAGTGTTGAGTTTGATTCCAATTGAGTGGATTGTACTTGTATATGAGTTTTTTAGTATTGCATGATTATATTATGATGATATTATATGTTTTCCATGGTTAGCCCTTGTCTAATTGATTAAATTCATGTTTTGTGGGTTTATGCCATGAAAGGTGAAATTGAAGACTTAGAAATGATCTTCTAGAATTGATGACCGATATAGTAATTGTTTATGAATGAAATCATGTAGATATGAATTGAATTATATTATAGTATTTATGATGGATCAAGACTAATAAAGATTGAAGTTGAACTTTTATGATGATTTATGACTAGAACTACCTAATAATGAAGCATGTGACTAGAATGCCTTGCAATCTAGGTATGTATGATGATTGTAAGAGGCAAAGCTTTGAGGGTAAGGCTTGTAGTCATGAGTGTTGATTACTAGGGCTTTGTTATTAAAGTAATATAATGAATCATGTATGGTTAGGCTTAAAGAATAAAATCTATATGAGAATAGAAGATTAATGGGTAGAATTATGGTGGAAGGCCTTTAAAAACCTAACCTACCTTATGAATGATAACTTGTATGAACTGATAGAATCACTTGAGTCATGATGATATCCATGTCTTATGTAGAATTCTAGATATGGTATTATGCATGAAAATAATATGATATGAAAGGTTCTGTCATATACAATGATTCTACGTTGAAAGGTTTACTCACCTAAAATCAATCTAAGTCCAAGGACTGTGAAATGTTATGAGATTGTGGTGATTCCCCTAAAAGACCTTTATGTGATAGGAACGTGAGGTGAGTACCTTATTCCTAATTAGTGTAACATGAGGTGATTACTCATGTTATGATATGGGAAGTGTGAGGTAATTACCCTTTCTGTATGTATGACTCCCACGGCAAGCGGTGATTACCCATTAGCCTTTATGTTGATCATGGAGGCGATTACCTATATCTTTATGTGATGACGTGGAGGTGAATACCTACATTACACCTTAAAATGGATATGGAGGCGAATACCTATATTCCATTAAAATGATCATGGAGACGAATAACTATGAATCATTAATATGTATGACTTGTAGAGATTAACCTTGTCTTTATGATTTCATGATATGTATGACTAGAGGTGATTGCCCTTGTCTTAATGATTACATGATATGCATAACTAGAGGTGATTCTCCTTGTCTTTATGATTCCATGATATGTATGACTACAGGTAATTCCCCTTGTCTTTCTGATTCCATGATATGTATGACTTAAGGTGATTACCCTTGTCCCTTATGATGAGCTAAACATGTATGACTTGAGGTGATTCCCCTTGTTCCTTGTGATAAGCTTAATATGAGATCAAAAAGATGATCAATATGCATGAAAGCCTACAGTGGTACTTAGTATGGGTAGGATTAATGGGTCTTATCCAGGCATTGCACAAAGTATGACTTGGAGCTAATTATGAGGTGTTGCTCTTGTATGTTGTATGTTTAGTTTTGATTGTTTCAATAGTTGTCTTCCACGCTATGATTGAATAAAGGCGAGAGACTCCCTTGTCTATGAGAAGTAAGCTAAAATATAAGACCAAATATGATAAAGAGGTATGATGGCCTAAAAGTGATACTTAGCCTAAATGGGATTATGGGGTCTCTTCTATGCATTGCACAAGTATAACTTGAAAGTTACTTATGAAGTTTCTCCTATGTTAAGATGAATTGAGTATGGACTAAGCTTATGAATATGTGGTATTTCCTATGTTGTTGGATTATGCCTTATGTTGACTTATGCTCATGTTATGCCTATGTTGGAGATTATGCTTATGATCATGTTATTGTCTCTTCTACTTTTGACTTATGTCTTATATTGGCTAACTTTTTTTTTATGCTCTTATGATGTTATGCTGGCTAACATATTTAGTACATTTTGTATACTTTGCCTACATTCTTATCAATTGTATGGTTCGGTGATTTTGAGTTCTATTCTTGGAGATAGGTTCCTAGAAGTGCAAGGAGTTAAAGATTTGGTGAGTCCTCATAGCTTCGAGGATAAAGACACCATTTCCTTATGTCTTTTATTTATGTTTTAGACTATTGTATGGGCTGCATCCCTAAGGTTTTATTCAAAGTTTATTTTAGATGATTTGAGAGAAAGTGTAGTAAGACTTCCACTTGCTTTTATAAAAGACTTCGATTGTATGGATAAAGTTTTTAAATTTCCATACTTTACTATTACCGTATGTTTTGATGTGCTAAGGGATTGTATGAGACCTCTTCGGGGTCAAGTACGCTATGTGACTTCTAGGGTGTACCCCTGGGTCATGACAAACTTGATAATCAGAGCACAAGGTTTATAGCTGTTCTAGGATTGTCTCAAACCACGTCTAGTAGTGTCTTGTCCATAAATGTGAAGCGTGCCACATTTATGAACAGGAGGCTATTGGATGTTTAGGAAACTTCACTTCTTCACTCTCTAAGTCATGCCATAGAGTTTGGCTCTAGTAGGTCCTTCTCCTAATCCGTGCCCTATGTTTTTTAGGGTATGGATAATTATATAAGGGTAAATGCTAGGAGGAATGAGGAAGGCAATGTGGATCAAGAGGTTCCTCTATAAGTTCTACCCCAAGCTCCTCCTCAAGCTCCAATATATCCTTTAGTTATGTTGAATGTGGAGATTAGATTGGCTTTCCAAAAGTTGGCTCAAGCCATGATGGCACAAACCAATAGAGAGGTTGTAGCTCTAGTGAACCTTAATGTGAATTTTGCGGCTTTAATAGTGAGAGAGTTTATTAAGATGAAACCCCCAGAGTTCTATGGCACTAAACTGGAAGAGGACCCTAAGGAGTTTATAGATGAGTTTTATAAGATTCTTGATATCATGGGTGTGACTTTGGTAGAGAAAGTGGAGTAAGTCGCTTACCAATTGAGAAGGGTAGCACAAATATGGTATGGTCAATGGAAGGAGAGTAGACCATTAGAAACAGGTCCCAGAGAGTGAGAGATGTTTAAGGATACATTCCTTGATAGGTTCTTTCCCCTAGAGTTGAAGGAGGCAAAAATGCAAGAGTTCATTAACCTTAAGCAAGGTGATATGAGTGTTCAAGAGTATTCTCTAAAGTTTACTCAACTCTCCAGGTATGCTCTAACTTTAGTGGAGGATTCAAGGGCTAGGATGAATCGATTCATAATGGAAGTGTCTGACTTAGTAGAAAAAGAATGTTTTATGGAAATGCTTATTGATGCTATGGATATCTCATGTCTTATGGTTTTCGTGCAACAAATTGAGGAGTCAAAACTCAAGGAAGAATCTAGGGAGAAAAAGAAGTCTAGATTGGATGATGATGAGTCTGATGGACATGGCGCCCTAGGTTTAGACAAGAGTTCCCCGAGCAAGGTCCCTCAACCTCTCCTAATTTCAATCGAAAGAGGGTGTCTAACCCTAAGTCTCAAGATGATAGTAGTGAGATTCTATTGCCGAGATATGGTAAGTGTGATAGAAGGCATGAGGATGAATGCTTAACGGGTTCTAATATTTTCTTTGGGTGTGGTGATTTGGGCCACAAGATAAGGCATTGCCCTAAGGTTGCTAGAAATGAAGAGGAAGTCGTCATAGGTACTAACCCTACCCTTTCTTCGGTCCAATTGGTTTGGGTGGGAAGGCTTCTAAGAAGAATAGGTTCTTAAGCTCTCCAAGCTAGAGGTGGACAAGAGTGACCTCCTCATGTTGCTACCGGTATGTGCTTTATGCTTTATCTAGATTCTAGTGTTGATTGTCTTTTATGACTTGATAAATTTGATATGATAGACTTTGATGTTGTCTTTAGTATGAATGAACTTCATTGTTGCCTTTATTTTATAAAAGATGTTTAGAAGATTTTTTATAGGCTTACTCTCAAGGAGGTTTGGTGTGCTAGCTAGCAAGGTTATTGTGTGTTTATGTGCTGCCTTGATTTCCTTATATGATGCATGTTCATGAAAACTTGTGTTTTGAAATAAAATGAGTTTATGTGAATTGTTTTCCTCATGTTGTAGTGCATTGAGTATGAGTTTCCTATTTGACTTCATGAGATGAATATATGAGCATCCCTTAGTTTGGAGTGGAGAGATTCCTCCTTGAATAAATGTTGTTTGAGAGTAAATTACATATGAGCTCCATGAGAGTATGTTGAGCATGTTATGGCTAGGAGAAGGTAGTTCCTCCTTGAACATGACTAGTTATGAGAATTTCATGCATTAATGGGTTGTAAGATATAGTTCCTACTTCGTTATGTTGCATTGAGTATGTTTAGCTTTGAGATAAAGTTCCTCATTTGTTTGTGTGCACTTAAATATATTGCATGCATGATGGGATGCTACTCTAGAGTTATTTCCTTCAAGAGGTGTTTAGAATCATCATTTAAGGATGAATGATCCCAAGAGGGAGATATTCTAACACCCGAAAAACTAGTAGATTAAACTAGAGCCTTAAGTAAGGGTTCTAGAGTTTTACGTAGGTGTTAGAGTGTAGAAATGACTTCTAGTACATAGAATGAAGGTTTCAGGGTTAGGACATCAAGGAACGATCCCCGAAGGACCAACCAAGGATCCTTGAGGAGGACCCTAAAATAGCCCCTAAAAACTCACAAAAACAATCCACCCACGGTTGGGGATCTACTAACAGTAGGTGGACCCACACCCCGTGGGAAGGAGTCGTGGGTCAAGGCCATTTGGTAGAGTTGTATGCCACCACCCACGAATGACAAGTACAATCCGTAGACCCACCCACGGTCCGTGGGTCGGGGTCTCCTAGGTGAGGCAGTGTTGGGGTTAAATTGTTTTAAGTTAGGGACTTGGGGGTTAATTCATTATTAGTTAAGGGTTAAGTGGTAATTTTTTATTAGTAATTAGAATACCTATATAAACCTAATATACCCCTAAATATATTGATCCTATACATTACTTTCAACTCATCAAAAGAACCCAAGTCCCTCCAAGAAATTCTCTCTCTAGGAAGCAAAGAAATAGAAGAAGAAGAAGAGAAGCTATTTAGGTCAAAATCCTTCATTGTTGCAATAATTATGAGGGCTTTATAATCAAGGTATGTATCTTATTCATCCTTGGATTCTTCCATCCATGGAGCCCCCTAGCTTTGCCCTAATTGTGAAGGTAAAACCCAATTCTAGCAAGGGTTTCTGCCTATGTTGTTGGTAGTGTTGAGTATGATTTCAATTGAGTGGATAGTACTTGTATATGATTGTTTTATTATTGAATCAAAATATTATGATGATATTATATGTTTTCCATGGTTAACCCTAGTCTAATTGATGAAATTCATATTTTGTGGGTTTATGCCATGAAAGGTGAAATTGAAGACTTAGAGATGATCTTCTAGAATTGATGACTTGTTTAGTAATTGTTTATGAATGAAAGCTTGTAGACATGAATTAAATTAGATTATAGTATTTATGATGGATCAAGACTAGTAAAGATTGAATTTGAACCTTTATGATGATTTATGACTAGAATTACCTTATAATGAAGCATGTGACTAGAATGCCTTGAAATCTAGGTATGTATGATGATTGTAAAAGGCAAAGCTTTGAGGATAAGGTTTGTAGTCATGAGTGTTGATCTCTAGGACTTTGAGAGTAAATCTAACATAATGAATCATGTATGGTTAGGCTTAAAGAATAAAATCTATATGAGAATAGAAGATTAGTGGGTAGAATTATGGTGGAAGGCCTTTACCTACCTAACCTACCTTATGAGTGAAAGATTGTATGAAGTGATAGAATCACTTAAGTCATGATGATATCCATTTCTAATGTAGAATTCTAGATATGGTATTATGCATGAATATGATATGATATGAAAGGTTCTCCCAGATAGAATGATTCTAGGTTGAAAGGTTTGCTCACCTAAAATGAATCTAAGTCCAAGGATTATGAAATGTGATGAGGTTGTGGTGATTCCCCTTAAAGACCTTTATATGGTAGGAATATGAGGTGAGTTCCCTTATTTCTAATTAGTTAAACATGAGGTGATTACCCATGTCATGATATAGGGAGTGTGAGGTGATTACCCTTTATGTATGTATGACTCCCAAGGAAAGCGGTGATTACCCAGTTGCCTTTATGTTGATCATCGAGGCGATTACCTATGATTCTTATGTGAAGATGTGGAGGAGAACACCTACATTACACCTTAAAATGGATATGAGATGAATAACTATATTTCGTTAAAATGAACATGGAGGCAAATACCAATGATTCATTAATATGTATGACTTGTGAAGATTACCCTTTTCTTTATGATTCCATGACATGTATGACTAGACGTGATTCCCCTTGTCTTTATGATTCCATGATATGTATGACTAGAGGTGATTCCCCTTTTCTTTATGATTCCATGATATGTCTAACTAGAGGTGATTCCCCTTGTCTTTATGATTTTATGATATGTATGACTTGAGGTGATTATCCTTGTCCCTTATGATGAGCTAAACATGTATGACTTGAGGTGATTCCCCTTGTTCCTTGTGATGAACTTAATATGAGATCAAAGAGATGATCAATATGCATGAAATCCTAAAGTGGTACTTTGTATGGGTAGGATTAAGGAGTCTTATCCATGCATTGCACAAAGTATGACTTGAAGCTAATTATGAGGTGTTGCTCTTGTATGTTGTATCTTTAGTTTGGATTGTTGCCATTGCTGCCTTTCATGCTATGATTGACTAAAGGTGAGAGATTCCCTTGTGAATGAGAAGTAAGCTAAAGGATAAGACCAAATATGATAAAGAGGTATGATGGCCTAAAAGTTATACTTAGCTTAGATGGGATTATGGGGTCTCTTCTATGCATTGCACAAGTATAACATGAAAGTTAATTATGAAGTTTCTCCTATGTTAAGATGAATTGAGAATGGACTAAGCTTATGAATATGTGGTATTTCCTATGTTTTTGGATTATGCCTTATGTTGACTTATGCTCATGTTATGCTTATGTTGGAGATTATGCTTATGATCATGTTATTATCTCTTATGCTTTTGAATTATGTCTTATATTGGCTAACACTTTTGTTATGCTCTTATGATGTTATGCTAGCTAACATATTTAGTACATTTTGTGCTAAAGCATACTTTACCTACATTCTTATCAATTGTAGGGTTCGGTGATTTTGAGTTCTATTTTGGAGATAGGTTCCTAGAAGTGCAAGGAGTTGAAGACTTGGTGAGTCCTCATAGCTTCGAGGATAAAGCCACCATTTCCTTATGTCTTTTATTTATGTTTTAGACTATTGTATGGGCTGCATCCCAAAGGTTTTATTCAAAGTTTAGTTTAGATGATTTGAGAGAATGTATAGTTAGATTTCCGCTTGCTTTTATAAAAGACTTCGATTGTATGGATAAAGTTTTTAAAATTTCCGTACTTTTCTATTATATTATGTTGTGATATGCTAAGGGCTTGTATGAGACCCCTTCGGGAGCCTTGACAATTTTAGCCTACTAGTTCCCGAGGTGTTACAGTATCTCCTCCTTGGGAATATTCATCCCCAAATTATGATCTTGACACCTTACGGAAGTAAAGACTCAAGATTAGCAGCCCATCATGCATGAAACATCAAAATAATGCACAATTCAAATGAGGAAATTTCAACTACATCTCAAACATAATCAATGCATCACAAGGAAGTAGGAACTACATTTAACAACCCATTATGCATGAAAACTCTACATTTCTCATATTCATAGGAGGAACTACCTTCTCCAACTAAAGCATGATCAACAGAACATCATGGAGCTAAGATGCAATTTACTCTAAAAAGCATATTAAAGCATGTTCATCATTTAATCTCATGAAGTCAAATATGCAACTCATACTCAATGCATATCAACATGAGGAACATAAATCCTGAAAACTCATTTCTTACCAAATGTCATTTTTCTCAAGAGCATGTGTAACATAAGGAAATCATAGAAACACATAAATCACACATGACCTCCAAAACAAGGAAACTCAAGAGGAACTACTTACCTCAAGCTTGAATAGGAGTCGAAGGAAAGAGATGAGGATATCGGGACTTCATATTGGTCTCGGCCTCAGCCTCCCACGTAGCACCCTCAACTAAGTGATTTCTCCAGAATACCTTCACGGAGGCAACTTATTTATTTCTCAACCACTTGACTTGCCGGTCTAGAATCTCAACTGGTACCCCTCTTCATAAGCAAGATTCTTCTTAATCTCTAAACCCTCTAAGGGAACTATGGTTGATGGATCCCCAATAAATTTCTTCAACATTGAGACATGGAACACTGGGTGCACTAATGCCAACTCATTTGGCAAGTCTAATGCATATGCAACTTTACCCCCCGCCTCAAAATCTCATAAGGACCCACAATCCAAGGACTAAGCTCCCCTTCTTTCCAAACCTCATAGCACCCTTCATGGGTGAGATTTTCAAATAAACCCAATCATGGACATCAAATTATAGATCTCTCTTTCTAATATCGACATAGGACTTTCGCCGATTTTGGGCCGTTCTCAACCCCTCTCTAATAACCCGAATATTCTCAATGGCCTCATGCACCAATTCTGGGCCTAGGAGAGCAACTTCCCCTACTTCAAACCACCCTATTGGAGAGCTACATCTCCTACCACAGAGAGCTTCAAAGGGAGCCATGTCGATACTCAAATGATAGTTGTTATTATAAGCAAACTCAAACAACGACACATGGTCATCCCAATTGCCTTTAAAATATATTACACATGCCCACAACATGTATTCTAAATTTTGAATGGTTGCATTCTGCTTGACCATTCATTTGAGGGTGTAAAGTTGTGCTACGCTTCACCTTGGTACCTAGCCCCTTTTGGAAAGACTTTCAAAATTTGTGAAGCAAATTGGGGACCTCGATCCAAAATGATGGACAATGGTACACCATGTAGCCTCACTATCTCCTTCACATACAACTTAGCATTTTCTTCTGCCAAGCAGGACATCTTGACTGGAATGAAATGAGCGGACTTAGTCATTCGGTCAACTATTACCCATATCAAGTCATGTTTCCGCCTAGTACGTGGCAAGCCTACAATGAAATCTATGTTCACATCTTCCCACTTCCAAGTAAGAATAGGAATATCTTCTGAAAAGCCTCTCGGCCTTTTGTGCTCAACCTTAACTTGTTGACAATTAGGACATTTTGCCACAAATCCCATAATGTCCTTTTTTATCCCATTCCACCAATAGACTTCCCATAGGTCACGGTACATCTTGGTGGCTCCCGAGTAAATAGAATATCGAGAACTATGGGCTTTCTCTAAAAATTTCTCTATCAAGCCATCAACGTTTGTAACACGCAACCTACCTTGATACCTTAGTACCCCATCTCCCCCTTGGGAGAAAGCCTCATCGGAATTTTTAAGTACCGCCTCTTTCAACTCTACCAAGATAGCATCTAGACTTTGCTTAGACTTCAAATCCATTACAAAGGAAGATTTGGCACCATTATGGATCATGACACAACCTTTGGTGGAATCCACTAGTAGAACACCTAGTCGGGCCAACTTATGCATATCACGAACCAACTCTTTCTTTTCATCCTCTACATGAGCCACACTACCCATTAACAACCTACTAAGAGCATCCTCTGCCACATTAGCCTTGCAGGGGTAATAAAGGACACTCATATCATAATCCTTCAATAATTCTAACCACTTTTGTTGACGAAGATTCAAGTCCTTTTGAGTGAACACATATTTTAGACTCTTATGATTGGTGAAATCATCCATGTGGACCCCATATAAATAATGCCTCAATATTTTGAAGGCAAACACAACCGCCGCTAACTCAAGATCATGGGTAGGAAATTCTTCTCATGGACTTTAAGTTGCCTTAAATCATAGGCGATAACTTTACCATTTTGCATAAGCACACATCCCAACCGAACTCTAGAGGCATCACAATACACTACAAAACCATTCGTACCTTTCGATAAGGTCAACACCACAGGGGATGTAAGTCTATCTTTCAATTCATGGAAACTTTTCTCACAAGCTTCCGACCAGAAAAACATGGCATTGTTTTGATTCAAAGCCGTCAACAGAGAAGCAATGGAGGTAAACCCCTCAACAAACCTCCTATAGTAACCGGCCAAACCCAAAAAGCTTCTAATGTCGAAAGGAGTTAAAGGTCTAGGCCAACTCTTGACCACATCCGTCTTCTTAGGATCTACCTCAATACCCTCTCTTGACACAATATGACCAAGGAAAGCTGCTGACTTGAACAAAAATTCACACTTGCTAGACTTTGAAAAAAGTTGTTGGTCATTAAGAATTTGCAACACAATTCTCAATTGGTCCACATGTTCATTCTCACTCTTTGAATAGATCAAGATATCATCGATAAACACAATCACAAACATGTCTAGGTATTGCCTAAACACTCTATTCATCAAGTCCATAAATGTCGCCGGAGCATTAGTCAACCCAAACGACATCTCCATAAACTCATAGTGACCATACCGGGTTCTAAATTTCATCTTTGGAATATCATCCCCTCTCACCCTCAATTGGGGATAACCCGAACGAAGATCAATCTTATAGAAATAACTAGCCCCTTGAAGTTGGTCAAACACGTCATCTATCCTTAGGAGAGGACACTTATTCTTGATGGTCACTTTATTCAATTGACGATAATCGATGCATATTCTAAGAGGCCCATCTTTATTTCTAACAAACAACACCGGAGCACCACATAGAGAGATACTTGGCCAGATGAAACCATTATCTAGCAAATCCTTTAGTTGCTACTTCGGCTATTTTAACTCCGCCCGAGCCATTCTATAAGGAGCAATAGAGATAGGTTGCGTATCGGTAAAAGTTCAATACCAAAATCAATTTCTTGTTTGGGAGGAATATCGGGTAAATCATCGGGAAAAACTTTTGGGAACTCATTCACTATCAGAACCAACTCTAGAAAAGGGTTTCAGATCCAACATCCCTCACTCTAACATGATGGTAAATACACCCTTTGGAGATTATCTTCCTAGCTTTAAGGCAAGAGACAAATTGACCTCTAGGGATAGAATTTCCACCCTTCCACTCTAAGATAGGCTCATTTGGAAATTGGAATCTAACCACCCGAGTCCTACAATCGATAGAGGCATAACATGCATGTAACCAATCCATACCCAAAATCACATCAAAGTCTAATATGTATAACTCTATCAAATCCACCAAAGTAACTCTATAGGATAAGGAAATGGGATATCCCCTATACAGTCTCTTAGAAACCACCGAGTAACCAACAAGGGTAGAGATCGAAAAAGGTTCTACTAATACTTCATGGAGTATATCAAACTTCAAGGCCACATAGGGTGTCACAAAGGACAAAGTATCACTGTGATCTAACAAGGCATACACATCAATAAGAATGGATTTCAACATACCAGTCACCACATTTGGGGAGCTTTCTTGGTCACCTCGGGATTGAATAGCATAAAAGTGGTTTTGCTTTGGGGCATTGGAATTTGAACCGCTTGGAGGAGTTTGTTTATCTTCCCTTCCCTTAACCTTGAGCATTGGACAATCTCTCATCTTATGGCTAATATTCCCACAACTAAAACACACGTCGGTACCAACTAGGAACTTGCCATCATGCTTTCTTCCATATTTCGCACAATTAGGCCAAGCCACATAAGAACCACTACTATTACCCCCTTGAGGTTTAGGGTTGGAAACCCTTTCCTTGTTGACCCTTGGAGCACTAGAGGGACCTTGGTTGGAAAACCTTTGTCTAAACCATGGTCGACCTTGTCCATCGGACCTAGCATTAGAGAAGTTCCTATCACCGGTTCTAGATCTTTTCACCTCTTTATTCTTTTCCTTGAGTTTTGACTCCTGAATTTGTTGAGTGTATACAATAAGCCTTAAGGTATTCATGTCATGGTGGAGCATTGCCGTACGACACTCTTTTTTAACCAAATCGGACTTACTCATCAAAAACCTACTCATCCTATCCCTCGAATCCACCACCATAGTTGGAGCATACTTGGATAATTGAGTGAACTTTAGGGAATAGTCCTTCACACTCATACTTCCTTGACGAAGGTGATGAATTCTTCCACCTTAGCTTTCCTCAATTCTCGGGGAAAGAATCTATCAAGTAATGATGATTTGAATGATTCCCATTCAACAGGGCCCGCTCCTGTGGGTTTTCTTCTCTTTCACTGATCATACCGTACTTGAGAAACATATTTTAGTTGGTAGGCAGCTAACTTCACCTTCTCTTCCGAAGATACCCCCATAATAGCAAGAACTTTATAAACCTCATCGATTAACCTTGGAGGATCCTCTTCCATTTTGGAGCCATAAAATTTGGGAGGGTTCATTCGAGCAAAATCCCTAACCCTTGAAGTAGCCGAATTCACATTAGGATTCATATAAGTCACAACATCTCTATTCGCATGAACCGTCAGAGCTTGAGCTTGAGTCGTCAAAGCTTGGGAAAACATTTTGAGAAGCTAACTTAACCTCCACATTTGACATAGCCGAAGGGTCAATCAGGGCCTGAGGAGCTTGAGGAACTTCTTGATCCACATTGTCCTCTTCCATCCTTCTAGAATTAGAAATTCGTGTATTCATATCCTGAAGACATAATAGAAGGATTAGGAAAGAGAAATATTTTAGAGATAAACTCTAAGACACGACTTAAGAGTAATGAAGAAGTGAAATTTCCTAACATCTTGTAGCCTCTCATTCATAAGTGTGGCGCGCTTCACACTTATGAACATGACTCTACTAGACATGGCTTATGAGACATCATCCTTGAATTATTCTAAACATGATGCTCTGATTACCAAGTTTGTCACGACCCAGGGTACCCCCTAGATGTAATAAGGAACATAGAACCCCGAAAGGCCCCATATAAGCCACTTAGCATATCATAACATAAATCATTAGAACAATAAGAGTAAAAATGCATTTCAAGTTCAAAATTTTCATAAAGGAAAGTGGAAGTCTAGACTTATCTCAATAAAGCCATCTATTACAATACTTGAATCAAATAGGGTCAAAGCCCATACAACATGGTCCGAAAAGGAAATACAAGAAATTACAACTACAAGATAATATCCATCCCTGAATCTTGAGGACGCAGCAACAAGCTAGGAGAATAAGCAAATCCAAGCTTCTAGCCACAATGATGACCATCTTGAAAACCGGACTCGACACTTGGGGAAAATATAGGAAAAGCCTGGGTTGGTACAAAAATATACTAAGTATAATAGTCGCATATAAAAATATTGAAAATATTCTAAGCGGGACATTTTAGTTGAATGCATGCAATTTACCAAGTTAAAACATCACTTTAAAGATAATGGAAAAGCATAAGTCATAAGAATATTCATTACATAGAGCATCATAACATAAGAGGAACATATCATAAATACACTCAAAGCATACTTGTGAAATGCATGAATAAGACCCCATAAATCCCACCCATGGTAAGTAAAGATTCTTTAGTAACCATAGTTCATAATTCATATTGTTGTCATAGTGGGGCCTTAACCATGTGAGCTTTATATGGAATTCAGTGTCTACCCCACACCCAAAAAGGGGTTGCTCTACTTGCCTAAGGTAGAACCATACTCTTAGCTTAGGTGGATCCACTAGCTAGATACCTATGAGGGAACAAAATTTATCGGATAAGGATATTTCTACTAGAAACCTGGACTCAACTAAGGTAAAAGGTTTCCATCTCATGAGATACATACTTTGGGAACCCGGACTTAACTACTGTAATAGCATCCATCTCATATTCAATATCCACTCAGTGCTAAGCATTAATTACCATTGAGTTCCTATTAAGTCTTGACTTAAGTTCATATTCATGGAAGAATGTCTTGACACTCAATCCATTATAACTCATAAGATATCTCATTAGATCATGTGTGAGAATAACCTTTCACCGCCCATGTCTACATATAGATTCAATAGGTGAGAAAGCCTTCAACCCTACAATCATCATATTGTGAGAAAACCTTTCACATAATATCATATTCATGCATAAGTGTATATGAGGATAACCTTTCAACAACACAACAACTAGATCATAATCATAATCACTTTACTCTCAAAGTGTTCTTAAAGCACATGCATAAATCTCATAATCATGCATAATTCGCATAACTAATATAATTTAATTTTAAGTTGGAGTTAAGACAATGACTTAAGAAATTCCAGGTCTGCAACCTACTTTGGATTCATGCACACTATCTCCTTTAATGAACTTCAATTGGTTATCAAATCACTAATTTGAAGGATTAAATGTATGATCATGGTCTCCCAGCCTCTAAACACCTACCGTAATATGTAACTTAACTACACATTGAGTGGGAATAGGCTGAACCAATTACTGAGCATTACGTTTTCATATTGTTATCAATTAAGCAAGTTTTTAGGTATATCCCTATCCTAGATAGAAATTCACTTTAATTATAAAAAAAAAAATATCATGTTCCTTTTGTCCCATGTTCAGTCCTGTTATTCCTCTCCTGAGTTCTATTCATAAAATACATTTATATCAATGGTGTCCAATCATAAAATACTAATTCAAGAACAGAGGAGCAAATTATACAATACACAACTTCAATCAATTAAATTCCATAATATGCAAGCATTTTGTAACCACAACCCTATAAGAAGGGAATTGAGATACTCATAATGTGATTCTCAATCTTCAAGTATTCAATAATATAATAGAAATCGATAAAAGTAAAGAGTAGGAATGAACCCAAAATTTTAAGAAATATTTCTCCAAGTTGTCATTCTCCAAAAGCTAGAAAAAGAATAACTAAAATAATAAAATTTGAGTCTATTTATAGTTTGGGAAAAGTCGACATAAATTTGGGCCCAAGGCCGCAACATGGAGATGCTTTACAGATTCTGTTTTGATTGAACTTCTTCTGTTTTGATTGAACTTCTCCACTCCACTACGTGGAGAGGATATGTACATTTTTGTCTCAGCAACCATCGATCTTGAAATAATAAACTCCATCTCCACAACTCAGAAAGGATACAAAGCTGGGGATTTTCTAACTTTGAACTTCCTTTTCTCTTTAGATTCTTTGTTCTTTGTGTCTAAGTGATTGGATCCAACTCCACCTCACGTTCTTTCATTTTTGTACCTTTTTCTCTTGCTTCCCAACCTACATTCACTAATCACATTGATTAATCCTAATGCAATAAAATGTTTCAAATATTATCAATAAAATGGAAAATTGTCCTCAAACTTAGCTATAGTATGGGCGTTATTTGGTTCCTAGGCATATAAATACAGCCAAGATAATCCTTTATTGCAAATTGTTTCTAGATGCCAATCTGGAAGGTGATAAGAAAATTATAGAGCCATTCGCTAAAACGAAACGGATCTTTCACTACTAGAGAAGGAAAGCACTTTTTATGTACCCTATCCCTCTCATCAAAATTGATCCAGAAATGCATGTAGCAATGGCAGAGATGACAACCCATGATTTTGAAATCTCACGAACAACTAATGTTACGTCAAGTATTTAGAAACCACATGTTATTAGTAGATTTAAGTTAAAACAAAATATGGTGCAACTATTGCATAGTGGATAGTTTACTGGTTTACCTCATGAGGACCCACAAGTGCACATTCAGAACATCCTTGAAATCAGTGGCACGTACACTCTAACTGGAGTATCCCCTACTTATGTGAGACTCACCATGTTCCCTTTCTCTTTATTATCGAAAGCAAGAAGATAATTGAAATTGGAGCTAGGAAACTATATTACTTCATGGGATGATCTTGCTCATAAATGTATAATATGGTTCTTTCCTTATGGGAAAACAACCAGGCTTAGGAGTGAGATACTGAGTTTTAAGCAGAAAGGAGGGGAGAATTTATACCACTCATGGGATAGATTCAAATTGTTATTGATCAGTTTCCCACATCATCATCAAGTGACTGAGGTATTGGTCCACAACTTCATTAAGGGTTTGGAACCAAAAACAATTTTTTTTTATTCAGCTCCAAAAGGACAAGTGGTAGAGAAAACATATGTTGAATTCTTTGCTTTGTTGAATCGGATTTCACAAGGTAATCCTGAGTGGAATGGAGGAGGCACCATACATGTGGTGCTGGAGTAATGTAGGTGGATACATTTATCATATTAACTGCATAAATTGCAGCAATGAAAAACATGTTGAATACCCATTTGAGGGAAATGCCATTGTGGCAACAACCAGCTCAGGTAAATCTGGCACAACCATCACATACATGGTGTGAAGTATATGGAAGCAGTGAGCATATCACTGATTTGTATGGATCAAATCCAGATGCAGTGAGTTTTGTGGGGAATGAACAAAGAGTAAGACTATGGAAACACTAATAATCCTAGTTGGTGGAACTATCCAAGTTTTTCATGGGGAGGAAAGAATAATTAGGCACAAGTCCAGAAACAATATTGACCTCAAGGTAATAGTAAAAAATTATCAACAATAGAGTCATAGAGATAATCATAATGGCCAGCAAGGAAACATGAGCACTAAGGAGATGTTTTATAAAATCATTACTGAACAGGTTAGAGCAAGTGTGGATATGGATAAGATAGCTACTAACTTGAGGAGCAATTAATTGGCAGCAAAAAATATCAAAAATCAGTTCAGGTGATTTGCTATTGCCCAAAACTCATGCCCTTAAGAAGATTTTCCAGGTAATATAGATCATAATCCTAGGTAGGTGATTGTTGTGGGTACTTGTAGTCATTGGCAATTGGAGGACTTGTCTTCTAAGAAGAGAAGCAACAAAACCTTGATAGGGGAAAAGAAGGGTAGTGAGGTGGCAGGGCGCACATGAGAAAATAGTACAAACCAAAGTGAAACCACCTCCACCATTTCACCAAAAGTTAGAAAAATCAAAGCTAGGATGAATGTTTCTGTGAGTTTCTTTCCCTCCTCAAATAAGTTCACATTAATTTGCCTCTTGTTGATGTTTTACATGGAATACCGAGGTATGGAAAATATTTGAAGGAAATTGTATAGAACAAGAGGACGCTAATGTGTAAAATATTAATGCACATCTTAATATTAAAATGCTTATTCAGATTCAGACGTCTTAATCTTAATGAAAATAAATGAGGCCTAAAAGGGCTAGGACATATAGTGTGGACTACTCTTATTAGAAATCAGGAGGTGGTAGTTGATCTCAGTTTCGCCAAAGGTATTTGGGTCCAGCCCCATCTCCTTCTAATTCTCTAGTGCCTAAGTTTAGCAAGGATAAGGCACTAGGCTCTAAGTCATTGACAGATTTTCTAGTCGATGTTCTTTTCCTGCTTATCAGAAATGTGGCAAGAACCATCTGATAGAGTGTATGGCTAGTACTGGTTGATGTTTTGGATGTGGTTAGAACGATCACAGATTGAGGGATTTCCCATACACCATAGGTAAGGGAACGGATGTTCGTCAGTAAACTTAGCCTAACACTAGCAGGTTGCCTCACATAGTAGGGTGCCCCATCTAGCATTGGCGATGGACAGCTTCAGAACAGATTTTATGCTCTTCAGACTCGACAGAATCATAAGGTTTCCTTGATATAGTTAATGGTAAGTTATGTGTCTTTTAGTTTGATGTTTATGCATTGTTAGATCAAGGAGCCACACTTTCTTTTGTGACTCTTTGTGTTGCAATGATATTTGATGTCAGTCCCTGAATCCTTTCAGAACCCTTCTTAGTCTCTACTATTATTGGTGAGTCAGTTTTAGCTAAATGGGTATAAAAAAATTCCTCGGACTCAGTTTCACAGAAAATCACCTTAATTGATCTAATAGAGTTAGACATAATTAAATTTGATCTCATTCTAGGCATGGACTGACGACACGCTTGCTGTGCCTCAGTTGATTGTAGAACCAGAATCATTAAATTTCATTTTTCGAATGAACCAATCATTGAATTGAAAGGTAGTACTTCAACGCCTATAGGTCTATTTAGCTCGTGCCTTAAGGCAAGAAAGCTGATTTCTAAAGGTTATATTTATTATCTAGTTTGGGTTAAAGATACCATTTCCTAAACCCCAAAGCTCCAATCAATTTTATAGTTAATGAATTCCCACAAGTGTTTCACAAAAATCTTCCCAGAGTTCCTCCAGAAAGGGAAATTGACTTTGGAATAGACCTTCTTCCAAATACCTAGCCTATCTCAATCCATCCTTACAAAATGGCTCTAGATAAGCTTTATAAGTTGAAAGATCAATTAAATGACCTTCTAGATAAATGTGTCATCACACCCAATATCTTTCCATAGGGTTCTCCAGTCCTCTTCGTGTATAAGAAAGATAGTTCTCTAAGAATGTGCATCAATTATTCTTAGTTGAACAAGGTTATCATCAAGAATAAGTATCCAATCCCAGTATTGATGGCTTGTTCGATCAGCTTCAGGGTGTTAGTTTCTTTTAAAAGATATACCTCAGAATAGGCTATCATCAGCTCAGAGTCAAAGTATGTGACATTTTGAAGATAGCCTTCTAGACTCGGTATGGTCACTATGAATACTTGGTTATGTCTTTTGGACTAATGAATGCTCCTATGGCTTTCATGGATATAATGAACATGCTATTTAAATAGTATTTAGATATGTTCATCATTGTCTTCATAGATGACATTTTGATATACTCCAGAGTGAGGATGAGCATTAGGCAATTTGTGGAGTGTCCTATAGATTCTTAAGGACCGTCAGTTATTTGCTAAATTTACTAAGAGTAAATTTTGGTTGAGGTCTGTTGCATTCTTTGTCCATATAGTTTCTAGAGAAGGCATTTGAGTTGATTCTAAGAAGACCAAGGCAATTAAGAACTAGCCTAAACCTCTTTCTCCCTCTGAGATTAAGAGTTTCTTAGGTTTAGCTTGTTACTCTAGATGGTTTGCTATTAGATTCTCGTCTATTGCATCTCCTTTATCTAGATTGACTTAGAAATAAAGTTTCAGTGGTCTAGAGCTTGTGAGAAGAATTTTTAAGATTTGAAGAGTCAACATACTACATCTTAGTTTTGACTCTACCAGAAGGCTTAGATGGTCTTGTGGTGTATTATGATGCCTCCAGGATTGTCCTAGGTTGTGTGTTGATGCAACATGGTAAGGCTATAACTTATGCTTCCAAAAAACTCAAAGTTTATGAGAAGAATTACCTAACTCGCGATTTAAAGCTGGAAGCGGTGGTATTTTCCTTTAAGATTTAGAGGCACTATCCTTATGGTGTTCATGTGGATGTGTTTACATATAATAAGAGTCTTCATATGTGTTCAAATAGAAGGACTTAAATCTTTGTCAAAGGAAATAGCTCGAGTTATTGAAGGATTATAAAATAAGCATCCTTTACCACCCGGATAAAGTCAATGTAGTGGCATATGCTCTTAGTGGGTTGTCCATGAATAGTGTTTGTCACATTGAAGATAAGAAAAAAGAGTTGGTTCGTGATGTTCACAGACTTTCCCCCTTGGGAATTCGTCTGGTTGATTCAGTTGATGGTGAAGATATCATTCTGAGTGGATCAGAATCATCTCTTGTGATTGATGTTAAAGTAAAGTAAGGTGATAATCATACTTTGGCTGAGTTGAAGAAATAATTTCTCAAAAAAGCTATTGAGGCTTTCTCAAAGGGAGAGATGGTGTTCTTCGTTATCAAGGTTAGTTATGTCTTTCACATAATGATGGGTTAAAGCAACATATACTATCAGAAGCTCAAAGTTCGTAATATTCCATTCACCCAAAAGACACTAAGATGTACCATGATCAATGGGAAATCTATTAGTGGAATGGGATGAAGAAGATATTGCAGAATTTGTGGCTAAGTGCCCAAATTGCCAAGTTAAGGTTGAGCATCAGAAACTAGAAGGTATGACTAAAGATATTAGTATTCCTACTAGAAGTGGGAGGATTTGAATATGGACTTCATCATAGGTTTTCCTTGTATGCGTCATCAACATGAATCTATCTAGATGGTTGCAGACCGAATGTCTAAGTCAGACATTTATTTCCTGTTAAAACTCCCTATTCAACTAAGAAATATGCTAGACTTTACATTTGGGAGTTGGTTAAACTGTGTGGAGTTCCATTGTGCATTATTTCATCTAAGGATACTCAGTTCACCTTATAGTTTTGGAGATTGTTTCAGAAAGGTTTTAGTTCTCAAGTTAAGCTTAGTAGAACTTTCCATCTGACGATAGATGATCAGCCTAAACAGAATATCCAAACCTTCTAGGATATGTTGATAAATTATGTGATTAACTTTAAAGGAAAATGGGATGATCATTTGCCTTTGATTGAGTTTGCTTATAATAACAGTTATCACTATAGTATCCAGATGGCTCCACTTGAAGCGCTCTATGTAGGAGGTGTGGGTCTCTAGTAAGTTGTTTTGAAGTAGGTGAAGTGGCTTTGATAGGGCTCGAGTCAGTTCATAAGGCCATGGAGAAATTTCAATTTATTAGAGATATGTTGAGAATGGCCCAGAGTAGACAAAAATCTTATGTAGATGTGAGGAGGAAAGAGCTTGAATTTGTTGTAGATGATTGGGTTTATCGAAAAATTTCTCCCATGGAAGGGTGATAGGATTTGGTAAGAAACAAAAACTCAATCCCCATCATGTGGGTCCTTACTAGATTGTGAGGCGTTTCGATAATGTGGCTCATGAGTTGGCTTCTGCTTTAGCATTAGCATCAGTGCATTCAGTGTTTCATGCATTTGTTCAAGAAGTGCATTGGTGATTTCGCTTCATTTGTGCCCTTAGAAAGTGTTGGTGTGAAGAAAAATCTTTCTTACAAAGAGGTCCAAGTTGAGATTCTTGAGAATCAGGTTCGTAAGTTGAGGAATAAGGAAGTTGCTTCAGTGAAAGTTCTTTGGAGGAATCAGTTCAGTTCTAGTTCAGTTCTAGCGAAAGGTAATATTTCCTCCACAATACTCTCTCAAATTCATGTCTTTCAATATTATAATATCTTACTATTCATGCATGTTCATGTAATCATATCAGTTTTTATGTTGTTTGAAGTTAGAAACTCCTTTAATATTCAATGTTTAGCTTTCAACATTGGGCTACAGATCTTTCTATACTCTGTTTAGCCTAGTTAGACTCCATTCAAAGACGAATTTTTCAAGAGGGAGATATTGCAACACCCAAAAAGTTCCTAAGCCCAAACTAGACCTTGGAAAGATCAAAAAGACTAAAATTAGCAAAGTTGGTTTGTATGGACCCTTTCCCAGACTGTGAAAGGAATCACGAGCTATGATGGGATCCACAGACCAAGGCTCAGAATTTAGAAAATTTGTAAGAGGGTCTTCATGGACTCTTCTACGGACCATGGAAGCTTTAATGCCATGGATTAGTCCGTAAACTAAGGCTCTAGAATCTAGGTAACTCTGTCTTTCTTGGACAAGTGTACGACCTGTGGATCGATCTACGGACCTTAGAAGCATCCGTAGAATGACCTTCAAGAATGCCAAAAATTTCTTTTTCTTACACATACACCTTAACGGTCCATTATGTGTTATCCGGACCATAGAAGCGTCCGTAAAAATGAACTCTGTCAATTTTTAATTCAGTATTATTTTGGTCTTTTCCCACTCTTTTAGTTTCTATACTATGTCAATTTGGGCTACTCTAACTGGGATTAACTTATTCCTAGCTACCCTAACCTCTCATTCTATCCGAACTCTCCCAAATCAAATTTTCTCTCTCTCAAGTTTCGTCTCAAAGGAGAACTAGGGTTCCAAGCTTCAAGTCTCCATTCCAAGAATCAAGCCAAGGTTTCTACTCCATGTATGTGAGATTTCATCAATGGGTATCCCTTTACCAATTAAGTCGCAGACAAACCTCATATTTCCATGCTTTGTTAATTCTCCAAACCTAGGATTTCTATGATCTTCATTGTTTTTCATTGCAAATTAGTTTTTCTTCATAATTAGTCCCTAATTGCATGATTTAAAGTACAATTCCTTATTTTCCATGATAATTTTATGAACTATAGCATGCAAGTATTTTCATGACTCGTAATTATGTTATTTCATATGCATGTATAATATTATCAAACTTTTATGAACTAGACACTTTCAGATAAAGTATCTTCCAGATTATTTTCAGAAATCATGATATAAGATGCTTTTGGATAGAGTATATCTCAATGTGATTTCAGTTATCATAATTTATGAGCTACTCAGTATATATCAATTATTAGTATGATTCAGTTTTATCAGTGTATTATTTTTTCCATAATATGCATGTCTTTATTCAGAATATACTTAGCACCAAGCATCCTTAGGGATGAAGGTTTTCAGTCAGCGTCCATGGACCATTAGTACAAATATCTAAGTCCTAGAGCTATGTGTCACCATAAAATTTGTCTCAGATAGACATTAGCTAGTGTATCAACATTTAGCTCAGTTATCAGGACCATTACGATGGAAAGTATTGGACAACCTCTTTTCACAGTGGGGGCAGTACACATAACTCCATGTAGTATCTCATATGGTTTATGTCAGTTTTAGTATCTCCCAAAATCATATTTTTAGTTATTGCATGACCTAGTATTATGTATTTCAAATCATTATATCTCAGCTTCAGGTTATTTTACTTGGTTAATGCATCAACATGTTCTACAAATAATGTTCAATTATCATGTTTTCTATGCATACGCCCCATACTCACTACACTCAAAGTAGTAACCACATACTTTCTACCTATATTATTTGATAATATTAGGTTTGACGCTCAGTATATATCCTGCGGTTAGTACATATCCAGCAAGCATTAGGGCAGCTTTTGGTGAGTCCCTATTATTCGAGGACGACCCATTTATCTTTGATTTCAATATTTGACTTTCAATTTAGATAGTTAGAGTGAACTTGAGGCATATCCTAGCATCTCATATTAGTAGAGGCTTTTGAGACAGACAATGTAGTTTCCTTTTATATCATTAATCAGATTCTTACACACTGAGTCTTTTTTCAAACTTAATATTTTAATCTTAGTGTCATGTCTTTCCATGAGGTTAGTTTGGGATCACTTGTGACTCTAAGAACCTTGTCACATATAGGGGTAATCTCAGGGCATGACAGTTGAGGTCATGAAATAGCCGTTAAAATATTCCCTATACTCTACAAAGAAAGAGACAGTCCAGTAGCAATACACAAAAATCACAGTGCATTAGTAGGATCATCGCCTAGTTCCAGTATACAAAATATGAATTAGCTACTAATGAGTCAGAGATTTCGACTCATTTATGGCTTAATATAGAGATTTTTAGTGTCCTCAATGCCTATTTTATGCTCTAAACTGGTGTTAAAGTGTTAATTTGTAGCAATGAAGGCAAAGCAAGGTAAGGTCATTACTGGGCAAAAAGGGGCAGAAAAGCTAAAAAAAAGTTGAATACATGCAACGTTGATGATCGCCAAGACAACTCAGCCACTCGCCCAATGGTTCTTCAGCTCGCCAAAAGTTCCAGAAGGCCAGCCCTGGGAAGAATCCAACTCGATGCTGGAAAGTGAACCTCAGCAAAGCGCCGAATGGATCAGCGATGGTAATTCAGATCACCTAAAGTTAGAGCAAGAAAGTGAAAAATGGGCAAGCTAAAAAGTCGATGGAAAGGCGCACTCGGCGCGTCGACAATCTGGTCGGCGACGCCTGACTTACTTTGCCAAATGATCCCAAAGCCAAAACTCTGGGAACATATAAATAGAATTTTGAAAATAGTTCAAGCAGCACCCACACATTCTAACTCTAGTTTTTTTTTTTTATCTAGAACACTTTAGATATTATATTTAGTCATTGAAGAGTAATTTTGAGTGGGGTTTGATTTGGAGCTAATTTTGAGCATGATGACTTGCAAATTGTTACCCAAACTGATGGAGAACATAGTTGGTAACATTTTTCTTATTTTTTGTAATGTTAGGCTAAAACCCCCATTCTTGGGGTGTGATTATGTGATTAAATGTTTCAATTAGCTTATGGGTGTTAGTATTTATTGATTTGAATGTTGATTTGAAGTGAGTTTAATTGTAAGTTGAGTTTTCATTTATGAATTGTAGTTGTAAATGAAGTTCTAACTTAGTATTCAAAGCTTGCTTGAGAAAGCGGTTTTTGAATTAAAACTATCAATTGATAATTGTAGTGATTGGGTTATTGTGGATTCATCTTGAGAAAGTGGGTCTGAATTCAATTCTAGCTCAAAAGAGTAGCTTAATTGAGGTTTTAGGTTGCTTAGTGTGTTAGGCTTGTCGAGGTTCGAGAGAACTCACTTGATCCATAATAGTTGATTGAGAAATAGTTGTTACACCTAAATTCTAGCCTACCAACTAAGATTCAACATCGTTTAGTAGATAATAACCGCCAATATAGTGAAATTGGCATTAAATCGATCACATCGCCAAGAATCCCTGTCTATTTGATTACTCCCCTATTTTTGTAGTTGTTAATCATTCACTCTAATCCCTCAATTGACACTAGTTGTCAAACCCCTACAATTTACTATGATTGTTTTGATAATTTCTACTTCTACAAATGATTAGAATACGCCTTTTACTTTATAATTGAATTCTATACTATATCACTCCCTGTGGGATCGACCCCAAATATTCGTTGGGTTTATACTTGATTGCGACCACCTACACTAAGAATTGGATGAAGTGTAGATGAGGTTATCAAAAATAGCATCGCTGCCGGGGAGTGGTGTTTAGAATTCTTTTAGTGAAGTTTTGTTGTGAACTAATCTTGTTGTAGTTGAATCAACTTACTTTTTCTTGTCATTGGCTGCTTTTGAACATGTGACGAGATGAGTGTTAACGGGAGCAACGCTAGCCAACTTGAACACCATGATGACATCAGTAACTTGCACGATATCAATGAAGATCAGTTAGGAAGTGTCTGTGCTTTTCGTTTGCCTCCAATTTGGGCAACGCGGTGTTTCATGTGGAGGTCTAGCTACTGAGGATCCTCATGACCACATCCAAAACTTTGTGGATATGTGTGTCCGTTTTCTTTCAAGAATATATCTCAGGAATCTGTTCGAATTCGTTTGTTCCCTTTTTCTTTGATGGGGGAGGCAACAAAGTGGTTAGTTGACCTACCAAGGGACTCAATTATTTCTTGGGAAGAGCTCATTGTTGCGTTCTATATAAGATTTTTCCCTCCTTCGAAGATAAATTCTTTGAGAGATAATATTCAGAACTTCAAATAATTGGTTGGTGAGCCAATTCATGAAACATTGAAGGTCCAGAAGTTGCTACTCCAATGCCCAACTCATGGACTCCCAAACAACTTGTTGTTACAACATTTCTATCAGAGTTTAGATTTAGTCAACAAAGGTGTGGCTGGCTAGCTTGTTCAAGGAGGAATCATGCAGCAACCGTTTGAAATGTATCTAATCTTCTTGATGGGATGACAAAGATTAATTGTGCTTGGTACACTAGAAAAGATCAAGTGTCTCCTTTGAACTCCAGGATGACAAAGGAAGAGATTTAAAAAGACCAAGAACAGGATGAAAGCATGGCCAAGATGATGACCCAAATGGATATAATGCAAAAGCATGTCATGGGTAGTGGTTCTAAGGTTATGCATGTTGTTGGAGTTAGTGGAGTGAACCCCGATGATGCACACTTTGAGGCTTTATACAATGAGGAAGTACATTTTCTGGCAAATCAAGGAAGAGGTTTTCATCCGAACTTTCCAACGGAAGGTGGAAACTACTATTGAAATAGAGAGCGTGATGAAGGTTGGAGAGACCATAATAGGGAATGGCATGGCCTAAACTGGATGGAGCGGGATGGAGACAATGATCGCTATGTACCCCCATATAAGCGTCAAAAGCCAAAAGAGAAAGGTCTAATCCTGAAAATTTTCGCACAGAGGATATGCTTGCACATATCTCAACAAAGTGGAAGGATCAAACAAAATGCTAAAAAAATGAAGGACGACGTCTCATCTCTAAACTAGACGATAACTTCTCACTTAGTGCCCATTAAGCAGTTGGAAACACAGATGGGCCAAATCTCATCCTATTTAAATCCAAGGAAAAAAGGGGGTCTACCGAGTGATACATTGGTTAACCCAAAGAATGAACCTTGAATGCATATCTTCATCGTACCATGACGTTAAATAAGGCGCTTCTTAGAAGGTAACTGATGAGTCCACAAATTGGACTCATTTAGGGCTATATTTTATTAGAAATTGTGCCCTAAAATGCTCATTTTATCTCAATATCTGATGAAAGTCCTAAAGTTTCAGGTATTTGAAGTCTTAAGTTAAGCATAGACACTACGTCACAAAAAGGAAAGAAAAGGCTGAAAAGAACTAAGAAATGAAGCCCTAAGGATCGTCGAGTCCACTTGGTGAGTCGCCAAAGGGTCTTACTTCGCCTTTTGTTCCAGTGTGCTCAGCCCTGAAGAAAAGGATCAACTAGGCGGAAAAAGGGAGTAGTTGGCGCAACACCAAGCAGTTCCGCAAAATAGTACCATACCGCCCAATGACCCAGAGCACGACGATGCTGAGGCTAGTGTAAGACGTCGATGAACTACACCAAAGGGCGAATTGTCGAGTTGATCGGCAATTTTGACTAACGACGCTGAACGATCCGCTGCAGCATAAATCTGTGAAAACTATAAATACTAGTTAGACTTTTAGTTTTAGTGACAATTATTATAATTTTCACTTAGAGTCGAACAAGTGTGATAATTTTCATATAGAATAGTACTTTCTGAGGGTTTTGAAGACTTGAAGAAGAAAAGGGTTTCATCTCAAAGGATTTGGATTGTAACAAGACTTAAATCTTCATACCCATTTGAATGCAAGCTCATTTAGGTATAAATTTCTATCTCTTGATGTGTGGCTAAAAACCCCAATTCTTGGGGTGTGATTTAGTGAATATAAGTTAAGATAAATGTGGGGTCTTGCTTGCTGATAATTTATTCATATTTTAAATGTGATTTCGTTTAGTGGTTGTGGATGAATTTAATGAATTTGTAGTTGCAAATACAAGTTTATTTATGTGATTTTGGCTTGCTCGAAAGAGAGGTCGTAAAACTAAGACCACTAAATTGATGTCCAGTGCGAGTGGGTCGACATGAGGTTCAGCTCAAAAAAGTGAACCCTAGTCCCATATCCACACACTCAGCTTGAGAGAGTGATTGGGTTAAGGCTTATGCTGGTCTTCATGTGGAAAATGGGTGTTCGAGAGGAACGCATTTGAAAAGAGGTAAGTTGCTCTAGAGAGAGCTTATCCCCTTTAAAGTCTAGCCTAGTCACAATTATTCTATGAATTTTCTATCGAAAGCATGTGCCCAATAATCTAGATTAACCCTATTCCCGTCCCATCCCAAGGATCCCCTCTCATTATTTAGAAACCCTTGTTCATTTCTCTATTTTTACTTACTAGTAACAAAAACCCCCTATTGTTAATTGACATTCTTATGTCCCCCCTTTTTAATTTATAATGTTTTTACTCGTTAATGTCTTTAGCTACGACTAGTTAGAACTAAATTTTACTTTTCTATAAATTTTCAAAACCACTCTCTTGGGATGATCCCAACCCTTGGTTAGGTTACTAAACTATTTTACGATTGTAGACACTTGCATCGGAAGTTGTGTCTTGATTACTTAAACATCAAAATGGAGCCGCTACCGGGGAGTGGTGTTATTTGAGAATTTTTAGATTCGTAAAATTTTTTGTTTTTCTTAGTCGTAGTTTACTAACTTAATTTTTTAGTTTTGTTTTGTTGGTTTGTCTGTATCCAAACAGTGGAAGCGAGCATGGCAAGCAGTACTCAAAAGCTAATGGAATTTCCTCCATTAGAGGTAATGATGTTCCGGGATCGTATCCTCACCTTCAAGCAATTGGAAGGTGAATGGATCCACAAGTCATGGGCAAGGTTTAATGACCTGATCACTCGATGCCTAACTCATAGCATTCTTGACATGGCACTCCTGGACTGCTTCTACAAAAGTTTTGGTCCCAGAAACAAGATGTTGGTCAACCAACTCATTCCGAGTGGCCTTGCAAAACAGTCATATGTGAAAGTAGCCCAACTGCTTAAATAAATGGTTGAAACACACAAAGAGGTAGAAAAAGACTTCATGTTGGCCGCCCTAATGACTCAGATTGATGATTTGGCCAAAAAGATGGTGAAAATCGAAGTCCAGTACAAAAGGAAGGATAAATACATCCCTCCTAATGAGCGAAAAAGTCCTAAGTACAATGAGGTTAAACGCCTTAAGGGCATGCTCTCAATCATTCTCTACAAAGGTAACTGAGCAAGATAGAAAGCTGGAAGAAATGAAGGAAGACATTGAAGGGATGAAGCGATTGATTTGGTCTCAATCCAGAGATGTCCAGCTGCTCGAAAGCCTTATGGGTCATGTGTTGCCCAATCTACACTCACAACAAAACAAGGGGATGCCTATTGATACTATGGCTAACCCCAAACATTGAATTTGACAGCTGACATACGTCAGGCCACAACGTTAAATAAGGCGCTTCTTGGGAGGCAACCCAAGGTTTTAAATGTTTTATTTTTTTTATAAATAATGATGTGTTAGTGGTGCAGGTTTGAATGAGGAAAGTTTTGAAAAATACAAGTTGGCAAGAAAATGGTCAGTCGGCAAGCCTGACTTGACCCACCGTTTGGCTCAATTCAAGGTTAAGTCAGAGCCTGTAAAACTCGGCGAACTTATGAAGCAGTTTGGCGTGTCGCCAAACAGGTCGGCGAGTTCGATGTAGATCGCCGTCTTGACACCCAAGAAACTGAAAGAACTCTAGCAATCGGTAGGGCAAGTGATCACTCGGTGAAACGCTGAGTGAATCATCGAGTGCAACTAACGTCGTCGAACAAGTGCAAACTGGATGGTTTATAATGGCCAAGAGACTTCAAATTTGAAATTCTTCATTTTCCCTCACTCTTAAATCTCCTAAACTCACACTAAGGTAGTATTTTCTTTATTTTAGCGCTTTTCTAGCATTTTAGTTTGTTGATTTGTGCTCTGAGTTGGGATACTTTGTGGCCTAGCTTTTCAATCGCAATTTAATCCGCATCAAAGGATGGTTCCCGAACCCCGAGTCTATTATTGAAAATTTTGAACTTTTTTGTTGTAATAGTATCGTATTGATGTGTGCTAGGCCTCACTGGTAGGATTAGAATCCTTAATTGCCTGTTTTAATTTGAAAGAAATCTTGCCCGTATGGTTTGACTATCAAATGCCCGTAATATTTGTGCTTTTTGATGAGTTGGTCATTATTGCATATTGTTAGATCGATTGGGTGAAGTCTGAGTCGCCCACATTTGTGCTAAATGTCAAAACTTTTCTTAATGATAGACTGGGTGACACCGCTCTTAAGAGCAAATATCGTCAAATGGTCAAATGTGGCAAATCCGGGAGAAATTTGAGTATCGCGGGGTAATGGGTAGTATGGGTCATTTTTGAATTCCATGAGTGCATGCTTTGATTTTATTTTCGGGGGTTACGGGATTGAATTCGAGAAGATGGGTTGAAAATAGGCACTTTGGGTTGATTGGCGAGCGAGGTCGAGCTCGCCGAACAACTCGGCGGTTTGCCTAATGTCCCCATCTTGACGATAATTTGGTGCCTTGATTGATATTTGATACCGTAACTTTCAGCGAGAAGTCTAAGGGCGCAAAAAAAACTCGGCGACTCGCCGAAAGTATTCTTGTCGCCCTTTATCTGCATCCCTAGAACCCTTGAGCAATGCAACTTTTGGCGGACAAAGCTTGCTTGCCAAAAGTAGTCGGTGATTCACCGAAAGACCCTCCCTAGCATTGACTTGTCTCAATCATTGAGCCAATCCCTTCAGCGAGCTCGATTTAGCTCGCCATAGAGGTTCGGTGACTCACCGACTGGATCGACGAGTCTGTTTGCAATAAGATTCTCTATGATTATGTTGAGTTTCTCCTAATTTCTCTCAATTTTTATAGGTATGGTATGCACAAACTTAAATGAGCCACCTCAGAAAAAGGCAAAGGGTAGTACAATAAATGAAGGAGGATCACGTCCTTCACAGAAAAGAAAGCAAGATCTACCACCGGGAGATAAAGGCAAATGAAGGAAGCATATCTCTAAGAAAGGGGCAGTTATTGAGCCTAAACCAGATGATGAAAAGCTCTTGGTTCACCATCATAGCAAACACCAAGATAGATCTCAGCCTACCCCCACCAGAGTTTCATTAGTTGCAGCTCCTCATGAATCAGATGTAGTGCCAGCTTAAGTACCCTCAGTAACTCCTGCACTGCCTATTGCTCCTTCACCTAGATTGCTGAATAGACTAAAATGTGAAGGAGTCCGGACTATCATAGAGGAGAAGATTCTATCTATGGAGGGTCTGGAAGGCAAGCATCCTGATGTGCTTGAAACTCTCTAATACCATGGATTCGAGCAGTTCACAAGGCCCCGAGACCCTTACATTCCCTCCTGGGTAAGAGAATTCTACACAGCCTATGGGGAATTAGTGCCTAAAAAAAAGAAGAAGGCAATTGAGTTTCGACCATTGAAATCGGTCATGGTTAGAGGCAAAGAGGTGGAGTGCCACAACAAGCATAGTAATATTGTATTAGGTAGACCGCTGCACTCTGCACTCCCTTACGAGGGGTTACCGATTGTTTAGTCCCAGGATGATTTGAAGGTTTGGTTGGCTCCGATGATTTCTGACACCACCCCGAGGTGGATGGATGCAGGAGCTACCATTGAGAAGAGGGACATAAACATCACCTCTAGGTTCTTGTTTCGCTTCATTAGCAGCACTATCATGCCATCCTAGAACGAGTCTATTATGCGCCATCCTAAGGTGGCTTGCCTTGGTTCTATCATGGCCAGGAGGTGGATCGACCTAGGACTACTGACATCGCAGGAGTAGCCATGAGAGCCAAGCAGATACTTACTTTTCTGCCATTCTCGGTTTTAATCACTGAGTTATGCCAGCATGCCGGAGTACCCCAGGATCCTGCGTATGATATAGATGTCATTCGTTCATCCTCCAAGGACATCCGACGTATAGAGGCCGAGTTCACACGAGAGAAGGTTGACAGGAAGAGAGCAGCTCCAGCAGATACTTCTCCAGAGGTCAATGTTGACTCATTACCAGCAAAGGCATCTTCGCCTACTCCGGCCTCTGAGCCCTCAGGTATACCCACTCCTTCTTCCTCTTCCTCACAAGCTCCAAGTGCTTCCTCATCCTCCCAGCCTGCCAGGATCACTCAGGCCATGATCTTGAAGATGGGGTAGTTGGCCTATTCAGCTGATCTGATAGCTACCCGACTGGAGAGGTCTATTCCGGAGATGATCGACAGGGCCATACTAGCAGCACTTACCCACCTTCAGACTTCTATTGATGCCTTGAAAGTGAGATTCATTGCTTGTGAGAGCAGATAGGGGGAGGCCTCTGAGGTGACGTCTTTAAAAGCCGAGATTACAATTTTGAGAAAGGACGTAGACTATCTTAAGTCTATTGACTTCACTTCATTATTAGAGAGGGCAGATGACAAGGATGCTTTTGAGACCATTGGAGATGTGCAGGGGAATGACACAACACATGTAGAGTTGGATGCAGAGACCGGTGAGGAGTTGATATATGTACATGCTGAGGAGACACAAGAGAGCAGAGATGAGGGCATATTTAGAGACTTGCCTGATCTTATAAAGACGGTTGTGTAGCCGATGATCCAGACATTGCCGACTGAGACGTCCACAGCAGCTCCTAATGGATCTGGCATTGCTATTCCATCTGAGGCTACCCCGGGCACTGATGCCCATATACAGACTGCTACACCAACTACCGAGACCTCGACAAAGAGAGAGACTGCATAGATAGGACCATTCTTTACCTCCCTCTCTGTCTTATTATATTTTTACTGTTGATACTTTTATTTGCATGTGAGGACAAATACTTTTTAATCATGGTGGCGTGAGGCTCACACCTTTTGTGTTGACAGTTATGTTTTCTATATATATTTGGGTTGTTGTGCTTTAAAATTATGTTTTATCTGTTTCTGTGGATGTTTAAGCTTGTGGCTCCTTTTGTTTTAAATTGTAAAACGATTTTGACCCTTCCAAAAAATTTTGAATTTTTCGCCTATTTTTGCCACCTCTCATATGTTGAATGTGGCTGTTCTTTTGCAAAAATTTAAGTCTCGATTTATATAAATATCGATGACTTGAATAGTGCTTACAATCGAAAGAACATGAATGTACAGGTACGATGAGGCCAAATCAAGTTTCATAGATAATAAGTGAATTCTTTGCATCTCGTTATGACTAGCCTTGTATCAAATTGATTCTCTTGTGATGATCATTGCACACTAGCAAAAGCGTGGAGTCTTGTTTAACTTATAGTGTCAGTGCCTAGTGTGATGAGCTTACCTGTGAACTATGCATGATAGATCCTAGAATTTGCCCCGTTAGTCCAATCAACTAAGTGATGCTATGATATGATCTTAGGCAACTTGGAAGAGGGTGAACCAATTTGACATATACCTCTTCTATGACCTACCTTGTGAGTGTGTGATTCTCTGTTGAACACCCCTTGAGCCTAACCTTTCTTGGGAAGAAACTTGATGAAAACTAGAACTTTCTTCATCCATCACCCATAATCCTCATGAAGTTGTGGTTAGTTTGAATAGCCAACTTAGGCCAAAAGGATAAGTTGGGGGTATGGTGAAAAGAGAAGGCAAATCAAGAAGTGCAAAAAGTCCCTCCTACCCATG